>CP092874.1:22500441-22556226 GCA_030710605.1 Cordylochernes scorpioides
GAATAAATGAGGTTAATAAGGTTCATTTATTCTTTTGTCTGTTGATGGTAACAATGCTGTTGACTGAAACGTCACATCCTATTAAATTATTTGGATTAGGTCTTATTTTCTTGTATCTATAATCTATAATCCAAATTGTGCTTTATCATTAGAAACACATAGTTATAAGTAAATAGTGTGTGACCTTTCTGTAACAAGGTTGACACTATCATTAGATAAGAGTACTCTCTGAATAAGTACTGAATAAATAAATATTGAAAAAAGTACTTTATTAAGTCTGATGATGGTAACAATGCTGTTACTGAAACGTCACAAACAGGTCTTGTTACCTTTTGTTGTTAATCTTGAGAAAATAGGGTTAAGATCCTTTCAATTATTATTATTTTTTGCTTATCCCTAGTACACGTGGTATAGGCCATGATAATCATGGTGGGTAGAAGGCGACTGCTTTTACTGTAAGTGCACCACATGTCTACACATGTGAAAAGCAGTTCGACTTTGCACTTACAAATGTGCCAGAGCCCCGTTTGGTTACTTGCACTTGCTGGTGGGGTTGGACTTTTGCAAAAATTGGGGGCCGTTGGAGCATTTTTTTTATAAGAAAAAAAGTGCCCAATACGGGAATCGAACCCGGGTCGTAATCCAACGATTTAGACCATCCTTCTACCGACCCCCCCCCCCTTTCAATTCTTGATAGGTATTAGTACTCTTTAAAGATACTATCAACCAAGGATAGAATTAGGTGTTGTAATTACTAAGGATACTAAGGTTTCAAACTTCAATTTACAACCCTGTATTTTTTCTAAATATTAATTTCCCTAGTTAAATAGCAAAAGTACAAGAAAAAATGGGGAAATTTTCTTTTAACACAACAATAAATCCTCCAAGAAAATGGAGAAAAGTTTCTTTTAATACAAGTCAAAGTCAAAGGTCACCTCTCCTGTCAAAATAGATGTCAAAGCTGGATGCCATCTATTGACTGTCATCACAAACTAGCGGCCTCAGGTCGGTGACAAAGCCACAACACCAGCATTGACAAAGTGAGGAGAATCCACCTAGAGACCATGGTTTCAGGCTAATGTCCCTCGTCAGTCTAGGGCGGACTTTATTCCATGAGATCCACAAGGGATCTAATGGAATCTTCACAATCTGCCAAAGAGGTGTTTAGCTGGCAAAGTGGCTGGGCCATATCTATGGCTAAAATATAGATGTGAATTTTGCAGGGAGGAAATGGATCTACAAAGACTGGAGAAGCGACCTAGCACATGAATACGATCCTCTTTCACTTTTACATTCTCTCTATATAATTATCTATACCACAGATATAATTAATGCCTTTCAAATATCCAAGCACTTTTGAAGAGTGTGTTCACTAGATTATATTAACATAGAAAACTCTCTGTTGTTACTTATTATTTAAGATGATGATAGGTATCAAAATGAGATCCCAGATTTCCTTATTTACAATTGATTTCACAGGGAATCCTTATTTTCCATTTGTATCATGCATTCTTTAACTTGTATATAGTTATGTTTTTACTTATCCTTTTATTAGTGTAAATTAGACAAGATCTTGGAGGTCGTGCTCATAAAGAAGTTCAAGAACTCTTCTTGGTTCTCTGTACAGGGATCCTTTGTCCTTTCCAATACAATTTAGTATATGTTGGGGAGTGGCCTCTTCGGTTTTGCACCTAGTGCACATAGGTAAGCTTTTGGCTCCCTCTTTATAGACTAGAGGGTGCAGGTGACCAGATTTCCATCTGGCCAACTGTGTCGATTCCCTTCTGTTTAACTTGTATGTAGTATTTTATATGAATGATTTTCATTTTAGGAGCATAATGATGAGGCACAATTTAAATTATAGATTAAAACTACAAGGTAAATACGACCAAATCCAAATAAATTAATAGTGTGTGACATTTTGGTAACAGAGTTGTTACCATCATCTTACAAAAACTAAAATGTTTTGTTACTGAAACGTCACTAACTATTAATTTATTTGATAAGGCACAATTTGGATTATAAACACAAGGTAATAAGACCAAATAAATAAATAGTGTGTGACGTTTTGGTAACAATGCTGTTACCGAAACGTCACACACTATTTATTTATTTGGTCTTATTACTTTGTGTTTATTAATTTATTTGAATTTGGTCTTATTACCTTATAATTTTAGAGAATAGGTATTGTAGAGAGCACATTGCATTTTGAGCCTTGCTAAAACATCCTTGCTCAATTCTCTTATTTTTACATTCTAGTGAAATGTTCAGCTATTTTATAGGAAATTTTAAATTGAATTTTTATTATTGTTGGTGTATGCAAAAAAATTTGTTAATGAAAAGGTCAATATTTATTTTGGTATTATACACTAGTATACCTGGTATTTTAAAAATCGTTCATATTTTTATGCAATATTGACATTTCTTATATCCTTCTATGCCAAAGGAAGTATAATTATTTCAAATATATTTTTATTGATGTGTTCAAGTAGAAAGATGTATAATCGCAAATGAGAGATGGATATATAAATACAGTTTTAAAATTAAAATTAACCCTACTATATTAATAATAAATTTCAACAAACGTCTAAAAACGGTATTTTTTTTTTTGTTTTTGCTTCACATGTCAAAATGTTAAATACCTTTTTATTTTAAAACAAGGGATTAAACTGGTACAAAAAAAAGTACTATCTTAGTAACCAAGTTGTACTAATGATATGAATCGGTAAAATTAAAATTTTGACATCTCCCACTAATGTGACATTTTTTATTATAAAATTTGCTGTCAATACACTAGCAGACAATCTACACTTACGGGATGATTTTGCTCGTTTCGTACGCTTCCGAAAGCTAATTCCAAAATAACTTGTATAGAAAATATATAAATTAATTTAGAGGTTAATAATCATGAAGGAACAGACAGACGATCCTATTGCGATACTCTGGAAATCAAATGGCGACTTAACAGCACCACCAATAAGTGCGAACAAATTAAAAACAATCTTATAAAAATATAAAAGTACAAAAAAGCATTTGATATTTTGAAATAAAATATTTAAACAATCTGATTAAATATATATCTCTTTCAAATTATATTTTATGAAGAGTTCAATTTTAATATTCACTGCTTAAATTATAAATTAATAAAACACCACAGCTTAAATATCATCATTTTGGCGCTGTTTGTTTACAAGTTTTATGAAATTCGGCAATTCCTTTGTGCACGTTTTTCAAAATATATTTAATAAAACATTATAATTAGCGCATAATTAACTTATTATATTATTTAATTTTTTTTCAAATTGTTTTAAAGTATGTGCATTTTTGTCATTAACATGTACTAATGTTTTCTCTTAATCATGTTATCTTTTGCTAAAATATAGATGCATGTAGTATAGTTGTCGTAATATCACATACTGAAAATATTGAAGAAAATGTACACTTCAAGAGTTATAAATAATATTTTTATAACATTACATGACCAAGGGCGTCCAAATTTATGTGACAAAATATAACTTCTTATACGTATTTTAATACAGAAAATCTTACAATATCTGCATTCTTTTTATTAATGAATATTATAATTTAGATTATAGTTACTGAAATTAAAATATTTTTTCAAATTATATACATAAAATTTAAATAGTAGAATTTTTAGAATTTGACAAATTTCAATACAAATATAATAATTTATAGGTTTCAGAGTTGTTTTATTTTGTTGATAATATGTTTATTACAATTTGACAGCTATATTGACTTAAAAACCTAAACTAAGACAATTTTTATAGAATAAACTTCTGTAAAGACAGATAAAACTTTCAAATTAGGTTGATATCAATGGAGTTAGCAAAGAATATCTAGTGGTTACAATCCTTCTTTAATATTCACTATGAGAAATTAATCTTTAAAACACTTTTTCTGAAATAAATATTGGGGAATACTTAATCTTTTGCCCACAAATCAGAAACAAAGCATCTGATTAGATGACACATCATGTTGTGAACAAACATGTGATTGGCTGTTTTTATCTTCTGCCAACTATTTTATCAGTAAAATATGTTATTCTTTAACCAAGTTTTATTTAAAATATAATTTTAAACTCTTTTTCTTTGTGGTTAAACAGCATCATTATAATTTTCGTATCACTTTTTAAACTTGGCATTAGGAATGAAATATTTTAAATTTAAATATGCAATACAATTTTTATTTACACAATTGATTTTCTTGTTTATACATTTCAAACACAAGGTAATAAGACCAAATCCAAATAAATAGTGTGTGATGTTTCGGTAACAACGGATTCAGTACTTTTGTCTGAAGATGGTAACAACACTGTTACCGAAACGTCACACACTATTTATTTATTTGGATTTGGTCTTATTACCTTGTGTTTATAATCCAAATTGTGCCTTATCATGTTTATACATTTGTATTTAGTGACTTTCATATGCAGTTAAACCTGTCTATAGCGCCCCCCTCTCTATAGCACCCGATTTTAAATACCTAGTACGATGTGAGTTACATTAAAAGTGACCTGTCTATAGCACTCCCCCTCTCTATAGTACCCTATTTTGGTGAGTCCCAAGAGAGGGCGCTATAGACAGGTTTAACTGTATATATATACACCCATACCTCGCTTTGCATCGGGTAACGTTCCAAAAAAAAACACGACGCAAATTGAAACGATACAAAGTGAAAATATGTAAAGGCGCAATCAAAAACAAAGGTGTTGCCATATTTTAGGAAAAAAAAAAAAAATTAAAGACTCTAATCCAAAACAACGCAACTTCGAAAATCTAACGATGCACAGTGAAAATCAGTAAAAATTAAGTAGCGATGCGACTTCGAAAAAAAAAGCAAAACGAAACGACGCAAAGCGAGGTATTGGTGTATTTTAAAATTTATTTTCTATTTTTAAAACTCTTTATAGCTTACAACATAATGGCTTACTACTTTATAGATTACAACATAATGGCTTACTACTTTATAGATTACAACATAATGGCTTACTACTTTATAGATTACAACATTTTACATGACATTTATCATTTTGAAAATAGAGCAATCCATAAATAAATCTTTTTTTTTTTTGCTTATCCCTAGTACACGTGGTACAGGCCATGATAATCATGGTGGGTAGTTAGTGACTGCTTTTTACTGTAAGCGCACCACATGTCTACACATGTGAAAAGCAGTTCGACTTTGCACTTACAAATGCCAGAGCCCCGTTTGGTTACTTGCACTCGCTGGTGGGGTTGGACTTTTGCAAGAATCGGGGGCCATTGGAGCATTTTTTTTTTCTTAAACAGAAAAAAGTGTCCAATGCGGGAATCGAACCCGGGTCCTAGTGGTCGAAAACCAAACGGTTTAACCAGCCTTCCACCGACCCCCAATAAATCTTTAAATTATAAAAGACATATATATATTATTTATTTTACTAATACAGTATAACCTCGTTAATTCGACACACCCCAATTAGACACTCGGCGATAATTCGACCATTTTCTGATGTCCCGACCTCCGGCCTATCAAATAACAAACCGTAATTCGACATATCGATAATACGACACATCCGATAGTTCGACCATTTTAAAATTCCAATTTCGACAGTTGAATGTTTTTTACTTACAACTTTCCGCTAAAAAGGTATTAGGGCGGCGATCGGCGGGCGGCGATAGGATCGCGCGCGCACACACTTTTGGTTCCTGGTTAGTTTAAGTTTCACTTTGCAGTGCCGTTGTGCAATGTCGCGAGTGTTATTGTTTTTTTACGCCAGGGATTTAGGCTTCGTGTGCTAATTAACAATATTTTATTTTTAAATTTGAGCATTAAAATATTTTAGTTATTTTAAAATTTACAAATAATTTAAATAAATAAATCTTTATAAAATGTAGCCACAATGATTATGATAACATTTTATTTCAATATTCCGTTTCTGTGTTATTATAAAAGATTTAAACACAAAATCAATAATACCTGCAGCAGCAGTGGATGACTTTAATACATTAAAATTTATTTATTAAAAGACATTTCAGAGGAAGAAAGACATGCATGTTTTTTCAAAATGACCATCTGGAATAAATCCTGAATAGGATTTCAGTGCAAAAACAGACATCTATAAAGGAATTTTTGAAAAGATCTTCATGATAATTTTAAAATAGTATTTTTATTTTTTTTTATTTACACCATATTTATTTCCTTTCAACTGCTATATTTTTCAATTAGAATAAAATATTATTTAATATATTTAATATTTTAATGTCTGTAGAGTTCATATTTGATTATATTACTGGAAAGAAACACATTACCAGTAAATTTATTTGTTACAATTATTTGATGAGGCACAATTTGAATTGTAGATTATAAACACAAGGTAATAAGACCAAATCCAAATAAATAAATAGTGTGTGACGTTTTGGTAACAGCGTTGTTACCATCTTCAGACAAAAGTACTGAACAACACCGGGGTGTTGCTCTGGGCCAGGAAGTTGGTAATGATGAAGGCTGTGTGGATGGTGGCATTGTCATGGTGGAGCTTGACCATGTCTTTAATGTCAGTCCTCACGAGTGCGATCCGGCGTTTCAATCTCCTGAGCACCTCCAGGTAAAAGGCTGAGTTTACAGTTTGTCCCTGCGGTACAAACTCACAATGGACTATTCCTCGGATGTCAAAGAAGACAATGATCATCATTTTGATGCGCGACTTGCTCATTCGCGCCTTCTTGGGGCGTAGGGATGATTTTGTGTGCCATGCACAGCTCTGCCTTTTCGACTCTGGGTCGTATTCAAACATTCAGGATTCGTCTCCGGTTACTACAGAGTTCAGAAAGTCCGGTTCATTTTGAATCAAATCCAACAATTCTTGACAGCGCAAAACTCTTAAGTTCTTTCTGGTCTTGCGTCAACACTTTTGGCACAAGCTTCGCACAGACCTTACGCATTTGCAGATCCTCGGTCACTATCCCATGTACCACAAATGTGGACATGTGTAATGTGTCAGCAATTTGCTGGATGCTTAATCGACGGTCAGTACGCAAAACTTCGAGCACACAATCCACGTCCTCGTCAGTTCTGGCCGTTGTTGGGCGTCCTGAACGGGGTTCGTCGGCGACCTCCTCCCGGCCCTCCTTGAATGCCTTGTGCCACTTCCCAGACTGTGATCTTGAAATGCAATCGTCCTTGAAGGCATTTTGCAGCATCTGGAATGTTTCGGTTGCATTTTTTCCAAGCCTCACGCAAAACTTTATGGCGTATCGTTGTTGAAGCGAACGCTCCATCGCGCTATGTTACAAAAGTTGAAAACACACTTCAAGCGGAGGCATGTATCTCCCCTCACACTGCTCGAACTCAACTGACGACCGGATGGATTGAAAGGGCATATCCCTCCACCACATTTCCCACGGTTTTACCGTGCTGCCATCTATCGTCGCGTCACAATAACATTATGCTCATTACTTTCATAATGGACCCTGTACATATGCAAATAAGATGTGATTTAGTACATCTTGGAAAAAATTATAATAATAAAATTATCTAATGCCATGTGTGTATGAAAATACACTGGGTTAGGTTAAATTAGGTTAGTTTATAAGATAAAGCACAATTTGGATTATAGATTATAGACACAAGAAAATAAGACCTAATCCAAATAATTTAATAGTGTGTTACATTTCGGTAACAGCATTGTTACCATCATCAGACAAAAGAATAAAATCTTTTATTCTTATTTTATTCTTTTGTCTGAAGATGGTAACAACGCTGTTACCGAAACATCACAAACTATTAATTTATTTGGATTAGATGCTGTGATATTTTTTTTCTCATTTATTCTTTTGTCTGATGATGGTAACAACACTGTTACTGAATCATCACACACTATTAATTTATTTGAATTAGGTCTTGTTCTGGCCTCCCAAGAGAACAACAGTCTTTGATTTCCAGACCTAAGTCTGGTCATCTACGGGCAATGATAGAATGTTTGCAAGGTTTTCCCACTATGTACTAAGTGTCAACCTGCAACAACCCCCAAAACACATTATTGACTGTATTGACTCATCCATTGATGAGCTCTACTCTTCCCCAGCCACAGACACCATCAACAAGCTATACAGACTTGACACCCTGATATGATTGAGTGGAGATAAGAAAGAAGGTCTTATTTTCTTGTAACTATATAATGGGCTGAATAGGTCCAATTTGGATGATAGAAACTCGAGGTAATAAGACCAACAAATCCTTGATTGAGTTAGAGGTAGTAATATAGGTTTAGATGGAACAACCTGTGGTAGCTCATCTCTGATGTGAAAGTAACTTAGCATGGAACACTTACCTATCTTACCCCATTATCTCTCAGGCAAAGTCAGACTTCCACCAAAGTGTGCCTGAATCCATGGTGCCATGATCAACTAAAGCTATACCACATTCCATGAGATCACATCTCAAGGAGCATAGACTCATTGAATTCGTGTAGTCTTTGCACATGGGGATAAGAAACAACAATAGACCAAGTAAATAAAAAATTGTATGTGATGTTTCGGTAACCAGGTTACTACAATGGCACACATTTATTTATAGGGGGGTCGGTGGAAAGCTGGTAGAAACCATTGGTTTGCGACTTCTAGGGGCCCCCTATTCTTGCAAAAGTCCAACCCCACCAGCGAGTAAAAGTAACCAAATGGGGCTCTGGCATATTTATGTGTAAGTGCAAAGTCGAACTGCTTTTCACGTGTGTAGACATTTGGTTCACTTACAGTAAAAGCAGTCGCCTTCTTCTAACCACAATGACACCTATATATATTGATGAGGCTGAAGTGGGGATATAAAACTCAATTTATTGGTAGGTTGCAGTACATTGTCCTGGTGGGCTATGGTCACCATGGCCCGTTCCAAGGCTGGGCTTGTGGTCCGGTTCTGGAGGGTTGTTGAGGTCTGATTCTCTGCGGTATAGCCGTTGGGAGGGTTAGATCTGGTACAAGACATCGTTCGTTCGCCGGCAAGGATAAAAATAAAAAAATAAATTAATTAATAGCACGAAGGTCCAACGATAACTGGCACGTTGTATTTGTAAGCATTCCGCGAAAACGGCGGTCCGTGGTCAAATACAACTTGTGCCTGTTATCTCTGTGGTGCCGTTTCTCTGATAAATAAATAAAATAAACAAAATTTAAGATAATTTTGCAACGTCACGTGTATTTCCGGTCGGTTGCTTGTTGACACACAACACCACCCCCCCTCTTATCTTAGACTCGGTCCCTCGAGTCGCCGTTATCTTTCTAGAAATTCCTTAAGTCTCGACACGTGCGCTAACGTGCTCTGGCGCCTACTATTTTCGTTGCGTCCGTCCTGTGGTCGTAACCTATATGTCGTTTCCTTGATTCTATCCGTTATTACGTACGGTCCTACGTATTTCGGCAGAAATTTCTCCGTTTTCCCTGGTTTCCTGCGAGACGACTCCAGTAGTACCAGGTCGCCCACTTCAAACTTCCGGAAGCGGTCACGGTTCGCAAGGTCATACTGACACTTCGTCATCATTGTCCGGTCTCGGTAGTTTTCGTCGGCAATTTTCTTTAATCTCTCGTTTTCTAAAATGCGGTTGGTCACGTATTCGTCGTAAGTTTTTACTGGCTTGTCGACGGTTGGTAGTCCTACGTCTAGGGACGTCCTCGGTTCTACGCCAAATATCAACTTATGCGGTGTCACCTGTGTCGACGACTGAATGGACGAGTTATACGCAAAAATCGCCGTTTTTACGAATCTCGGCCATTCGGCGTGATCGTCCTCGAGATAAACTCTGATGCTGTTTTTTATGATGCCGTTGAGTTTTTCGCATAAGCCGTTTGTTTGCGGGTGTGCCGCGGAAGCCATAATATGTTTAATCCCGTACAACCGTGTAAAGTCTCTAAAAGTACTCGAATCGAAAGATTTGCCTTGATCGGATATTATGCATTTCGGAGTACCAAAAACGTAGAGCAGATTGTCTGAGAGTGCGTTGCACGTGGTTTCCGCCTTTGTATCTTTTACCGGGATCGCGAGTGCGTATTTACTAAAATGGTCTACGATCGTTAGAATGTGTTCGTAGCCTTCTACCGATTTTTTGAAAGGACCTTGGTGGTCTATTCCCACTCGTTCCCAGATGTCTGTTGCTGGTGGTAACGGTTCTAGCGGGGCCGCGGGTTTGAACCTCTGTGGTTTGAAGGCCTGGCACACTTTGCACGACCGAACGTATTTCCGCACGTCTTCTTCCAGACCTTTCCAGTAGAACCGTTGCTTAATACGGTGGACCGTCTTCGCTACCCCCATGTGTCCTGCCTCGGGTATATCGTGCGCTGTTTTCATTATTTCGGATACGCTTTGCTTTGGTGCTACGACCAACCATTGGTTACCTTGTGTTGCATGGTTCTTTTTATAAAGGATCCCGTTTATTTTTTTATATTCGTCCCGTGTTTTAGCGTCTGGTAGTTTCCCGGTAATATCGCGGCAAAACGTGTCTTCCTTTTGTCCGTTTTCGTCGATCCGTACTGTGCATGCCGTTAAATCGTTGAAGTTGTCTTCGACGTTCGTATCGTTTTTGTGGAACGGGTTGCGTGAGAGTGCGTCCGGTGCAACGTTCTTCCTCCCTGCGCGGTGGACTATTTCAAAGTCGTGCTCCATGAGTTTTAACCCCCATCTAGTAAGTCTTGAGCACGGGTCACGTACGTTAGCTAGCCACGTTAACGCGCTATGGTCGGTTACGACTTTGAATTCTCTCCCGAAGATGTACGGCCGTAACTTTTGTAGAGCCCAGACTATTGCTAAACACTCTAGTTCTGAGATACCATATTTACTCTCGTGTTTCGATGTCGTTCTCGACAAGTAGTGGATCGGGTGCAAAAACCCGTCATTGTCCGGTTGCATTAGCACCGCGCCTAATCCCACGATTGATGCGTCCGTATGTATTTCTATTCTAGCGTCTGGGTTGAAGTGTGCTAGAATTGGCTCCTCAGTCAATTTAATTTTTAAGGTTTCGAAAGCTTCTATTTCGGCCGGACCTATCACAAATTTCTTATCTTTTTCCGTTAAACACGTCAGCGGTTTGCTTATCTTTGAAAAGTTTTTTATGAAACGGCGATAATAGCCGCAAAGTCCCAGAAACGAACGAACTTGCTTGACATTTTTCGGAATCGGAAATTCCTTAACCGCCTCGATCTTATCAGTAGCCGGTTCTACGCCGTTTTCCGATACCACGTGTCCCAAATTTGGTAACTTTTGGTAGGCGAATCTACATTTTGATGGTTTTAGGGATAAGCCTGCCCCGCGGAAACATTCTAGAACATTTGTTAACCGCACGTTGTGTTCACGTATGTCTCTTCCGTACACGATGACGTCATCTAGATAAACCATACACTCGGACCATTTCAATTCAGCTAACAGTGTATCCATGATTCTTTCGAAATGACCCGGTGCCCCGGTTAAACCAAAGGGTAACACTTGAAACTCGTACAACCCGTTACCTGTCGTGAACGCTGTAATTGGCTTGCTTGTTTCGTCCAGTGGACACTGCCAATAACCGCTAACAAAATCCGTGTGAGAGAAATACTTCATTCCCGCTAAACGGTCCAGGCAGTCGGTGATATCCGGTAATGGATATGAAAATTTTTCGGTTACGTTGTTAACTTTTCTATAGTCCACACAAAATCTATAGGATCCGTCTGATTTTTTAACCAAAACGACCGGGCTCGCCCATGGAGATGTTGATTTCCTAATAACTACTTTTTCACACATTTCTTTAACCTGTTCCTCTATAATGTCACGTTCCTTAGGACTGCGGCGATAGGCTTTTTGTCGAATTGGTTCCGTGTTCGCTTTAAGTTTAATGTGGTACGGTTCGATATCTGCCGCCTTATTCCACTCTTCTGAGAAAAGTTCCCGATACCTGTACAATACGTCCAGTACGTCGATTTTTTCGCTGTCCGATAGCTCCGGGTTTATATCGAACTTCTGTGGTTCGTATTTGCACGTGGCCGTCGTACTGTATCCCACCTGTTCACTTAGGAAAGAAACATTCGCTATTTCCCCGCCAGATCGTAACAAGCACGAGTTTGCTACCAACCGCACCGGCTCGTTCCTAGTATTTATGACATCAATGAATATCTCGGATACCGTTTCGGAAACGTGTACTGATGGTATTAGTAGCCCCGTTCTTCTTACGCAGTCGGGGTGGGGTTCTAAATGCCCGCCATTACTGTTGGCCCTTTTAACTTAACCCTCGTTTTACAACGTGGTGCAATTTCAAGGTCGTTTAGTATGCAGTACTTTTGTTTGGGGTTTTTCCGATCGTTCGTAATTGTGCCTAACCTCTCGAGTTCCCGTTCTTCGTTTAGTTCTACCACGTGGTCGTCCGTGCCTATTTTTGGCCTATACAATTCTACCGATTCGTCTCTAAACATAATTTTGCAATGATAGTTTGTTAGAATATCGACGCCGAAAATAATCTTTTCCCCGTTTCCTGGAATTATGGTGAACCTGCCACATATGTCGAAACCATCAATGTTGACCTCCAAGTATGTGCACGTGTTCGAGACTACTGACCCACTTATTCCCCGTATAAGTAATTTTGAAGGCATTCTAGCACATCCTAGTGCGTTGGCTATTCCTTCGTCTATGCAGCTAACATTTGCCCCTGAATCGAAAATCAGTTTGCCTACATGTGTCTCATTGATATGCGTGATTAAACAGAAATTTGTCATACCTGTCCAACGGAATTTTTCCATTGCTGTACCCCCTATTTCTAAAGTGGATTTTTCTATTGGTACCTTATTTAATGTCTGTTTCTCGTTAACCCTCGGTTGTCCTTTTACCCTGAAGATTATGCGATTGGTGTTACCAGTAACCTCGGAAAATACACGTGGTACGCTCTCTACACTGTTTGAAACTTCCACCACAGGATTAGAGGCAAAATTGTACTTACCACGTGGCCTCCTTTTCGGGCAATCCCAGTGTTTGTGCCCCGTCTGGTAACAAGTGAAGCATCTTGGCGTCCCGTCCGGTAGCATAAATCTTCTTGCTTTTTCCATGGGCGTTTCGGTCCTTGGATTTCGTCCTTGATTTTGTTGCCACTCTTCCGCCGTCCTCGTAGTTGTTTCCCAACTCGTCGTTGTACCTGCCTCCTTCCGTTCCTTGTTCCATTTATTCGTCTCGTCGAGGAATTTCGCCGCCTGTAGGAAGTCGGCCTCTTCTGGGTTCCGCGTGGTACTCCACGAGGCTGCCAGTAGTAGGCAGTCTTTTGGAGCCAATGCCCACAATGCCTCCTTGCTTGAATTAAACGGCGAAAACTCACCTGCCGTCGCGTGGGCCGTAATCAGGTTCATCAGGTATTTCCCCGTATCTTCCGTGGACTGGGGCCGTCTCATTTTCTTTAATTCGTTGCCCCTACTACGTGCCCGGCCGTCGTTCCTTGGGTAGCAAAGCTTCAGCGCTTCCAGGACGTCTTCAAGTGCGGCTGAAGGGTCAAACCTGCACTTGATAAATTCGCGGCCGTCAAGTGGAAGCCGCCGTACTAGGGCCTTCGTCCAGTCTCCCTTCGGTACCTTGCTCGCCGTCAGCCACGTCTTGAATTCCTCCACGTGGTCCTCGATGTCTTCCTCCTCCGGGTTGAAACACGGCGGCGTCTCTCCGTAGCCGATATTTATGTTCGCTGCTTGAGGTGCTGGGCCGACACTGCTCTCCACCATGTGATGAGGCTGAAGTGGGGATATAAAACTCAATTTATTGGTAGGTTGCAGTACATTGTCCTGGTGGGCTATGGTCACCATGGCCCGTTCCAAGGCTGGGCTTGTGGTCCGGTTCTGGAGGGTTGTTGAGGTCCGATTCTCTGCGGTATAGCCGTTGGGAGGGTTAGATCTGGTACAAGACATCGTTCGTTCGCCGGCAAGGATAAAAATAAAAAAATTAATTAATTAATAGCACGAAGGTCCAACGATAACTGGCACGTTGTATTTGTAAGCATTCCGCGAAAACGGCGGTCCGTGGTCAAATACAACTTGTGCCTGTTATCTCTGTGGTGCCGTTTCTCTGATAAATAAATAAAATAAACAAAATTTAAGATAATTTTGCAATGTCACGTGTATTTCCGGTCGGTTGCTTGTTGACACACAACAATATACTAGCCAAATGACCCGGGCAATGCCCGGGTTTTACCCGATTAAATGCTTTCATTCAAATACTATTCGTTACAATTATAAATTGGCGCCGTGGATGTCACTCTTGTGAAACGTCCCGCTCCAAACTTTGTGTCTGAGAAGCGATATTTTTATAAAGAGATGATCTGGCTTTGTGTCTTCTGCTCGAATGTATGTTTTTCTGTTAGAATTTTGTTCCTGCATACTAAAAATGAACTGGCTTCACCCATGGTCTCTGCTTTTTGGAATTTTTCCGGCTATGATATTTGTATTTGTGATACAGCAATATTGTTATAATCATTTTCTGACTAAAAAAAAAAAACAACTATTTTTGCCCAGAACCTGTCAATTTCAATTTTTCTTGGCTAAAAATGCGACAAATATCTCTTCCATATTTTTTTCTATGTCCTGTTAAAACATGTTTTACATGTACATTAGGTCATCTGATATTACCTCCCATCTTCACCGCTAGAGGCGCTGCTTTCGAGCGAAAGAGCAAATTTGCAAATAACTCGAAGAATATTCGGGATAGAGACCTGAAATATTCAATATAAGTTTTTCCAGATTCTACTATACATACTGCTAAAATTTCAGTCATATTAGTTACGTATATTATGTAAAAACATTCCATTCAAAAAAGCAAACAATGACAGAATTGATGACTCTGATACTTGTATATTTTAATAATAATAATATAAATGAGTTTTAAAAATTGTAAAAAAAAATGCATCGGCCGGGAATCGAACCCGGGCCGCTCGCGTGGCAGGCGAGCATTCTACCACTGAACCACCGATGCTTATAAGAAATGGCCATATTTGGGTATTTATTCCATTCACAAAAGCAAACGGTGACAGAATTGTTGATTATTATGACTCTGATACTTGTATATTTTAATATATATGATGCACTAGCGCGCCATATGTTATCAAAATTTGAAACTATTTTAAACGTGTAAGATTCTTTTTGAAATTAAACAACTGCCCTTACTGATGAGCCAGGCCCTCCCATTAATTTTTCCATTGCAGTAAGGGCAGTAGAAATTGTTTAATTTTAAAAAGAGTCGATGTGTTTAAAATAGTTTAGAATTTTGATAACACCTATATATACATATGTCATATACATAAAGCAAACCTAGAGCCAGCCCAGAGAGAGACGGGATGTAAAGTCCGGTCACTTGAGACAGCAGCGACATTCCAAGGGGCAGCAAATGGGGCCCGTCCGTTAACACCTTGGGACTTTTAAGACAGTTGGTGATTGTGTGCGACACGAACGGCCGCTCAGCGGTGGCAGGCCCGGCTCTCTCCCTCTCTCTCTCTGGTTGCCTTGGTTCCTCTTCCAACTTGTGGTGTGATTATTTCTCTTTCCCCACCTTATTATATTGCCACCTATATATACTTTGACAGTAGTGGCACATTGTGGGTTGCAGTGTCCTGCGATGCTTGCAGCCGTGTGGACTGTCAACTAAGCTGCCTCCCCACTTTCCTTCATGTTAACGACACCCATATTCCTTCCAGAGCTCGGCTGTCCCTGCCCGCCATCTTGTCCCTGACCACAACAATCTCAGCAAACGGGCTCATTCCACAAAACACACTATTTGGACCATTGGTGGCACCATATACCCCCATTCCAAGCCCTAAAGCCAGGCATCATTTCATTGTAAGCATTTAAATACTTTTGTTTTCTCTTTCCTTTATATTAATTCTGTAATTCATTACTTTGAAATCAAATTTTTTTTTCTCTAACAAAGTTTTTTTTTGTCTTTGTTTCTCTAATAATTATTATCAAATTGTTTCCTTCTCTAAAAAGTGTTAGAGACTCTATAGAGGTTTTTATCATTATTATTTGCATATTGCATATTCCCTAATTTGACTAGACTTTTGTGTGAAATAATCCAATGGTCTTTGTTTATCTCTATAATATTATTATCAAATTGCTTCCTTCTCTAAAAAAGTGTTAGAGACTCTATAAAAGTTTTCATCATTATTATTTGCATATTGCATATTTCCTAATTTGACTAGACTTTTGTGTTAAGGCGAAAGTGTGATTTAATCCAATGGTCTTTGTTTATCTTTATAATATAATTATCAAATTGCTTCCATCTTTATAAAGGGGTGTTAGAGAATCTATAGAAGTTTTTATCATTATTATTTGCATATTGCATATTCCCTAATTTGACTAGACTGTTGTGTTAAGGTGAAGGTGTGACTTAATTCAATGGTCTTTGTTTCTCTATATTTTGTTATCAAATTGCTTCCATCTCTATAAAAGTGTTAGAGAGAATCTATAGAAGTTTATTATTATTATTTGCATATTGCATATCCCCCAATCTGACTAGACGTTTGTGTTAAGGCGAAGGTGTGACTTAATCCGATGGTATTGAGAGAGATGGAGAGAGATCCAAGCAAGAGGAGAGTCAAAACCATTGAAAACTACCAGCAGATCCTGGATATAGTAGATTTGGAAGATGACAGCTCCGACGATAGTGATTTTAAGATAGACGATAATGGTGATCAAGAGGAATCTGAAAATGACGATTCTGCCAGTTCCAGCGATGGATCCGGAGATGGTAGCGATGAAGAAGCTAATGGAGAGCCGGCATCCCCCGAAGAAAATTCCAAACCGTCGCTGGGAAAGATTCCCCCCAATGCGACAGCAATTAGAGATAGGGACTCTAAGGAATGTGTGAGTGATTTGATAGAGAAAGCCAAACAAGCCAAGCAAAGGGGTGGTGGAGGTGGTGCTGTCTCCAAGTTCAAAGTGTTGATATGCAGCGTGTGTTTGAGCGACGCAAGTGGAGAGAATGATGAGATAGTTGAATGTGATTGCTGCGGAGTCTCGGTCCACGAGAGCTGCTATGGTATCAGCGACAGCGACTCCGTTGTCAGCACCACTTCTAGCTGTTCCACCGAGCCTTG
Source organism: Cordylochernes scorpioides (assembly GCA_030710605.1). Classification (NCBI taxonomy): domain Eukaryota; kingdom Metazoa; phylum Arthropoda; class Arachnida; order Pseudoscorpiones; family Chernetidae; genus Cordylochernes; species Cordylochernes scorpioides. Next base: position 22,517,513 of record CP092874.1, read on the forward strand.
GTTTTGTGATGCGTGCAAGGCAGGGAATCCCAAGCCTCACTGTGAACTCTGCCCCAACTTTGGAGGAATCTTTAAAGAAACTGATGTGGGGAAATGGGTGCATCTAGTGTGTGCTCTCTACATCCCAGGAGTTGCCTTCGGAGATGTTGACAAGTTATCACCAGTGACTTTGTTCGAGATGCCCTACACCAGGTGGGGTGCCAAGGCCTGCATGCTCTGTGAGGATGAAAGGTACAGCTGCACTGGGGTTTGCATAAGCTGCGATGCCGGCATGTGTCGTAGCAACTTCCACATCACCTGTGCCCAGAGAGAGGGGCTGCTCTCCCAAGCTTCCACCATTGAAGACATAGCCGACCCTTTCTTTGCCTACTGTAAGATCCACGTAGACAAGAGTGTGATGAAGTGTAAGAGACAGAACTGGCTGGCGCTGCAGTCCCAGGCCAAGTTGAGAAACCTGGAGGACCAGCCTCAGTCTGAAGAGAAGTCTAGAATAGAAAAGAAGTTGGCATGGCACAGATCCAAGTACCTGGAAACAAAGGTGACCAAACCTCTACCATGGGTACCTACTCAAAAGATGCCCAGAATGCTGACGACAAGCCCCTCTGCCTGTAAGATGCTCCTGAGGAAAGCAGAGCTCCTCGGTATTTCCTCCCAGACTCACATTTCTGCCAACGACGCTCTGATGGATGTCAGGAAAAATGGCACATACCCCCTGCCCTCAACCTGGAATTTGTAAGCTACTACCTGGATCGGAACACCCGCATGGTCAAGATGCAACGACAGCTAGATGAATTCCTGCAACAGAACAGTGAGCTGCAAGAACAGGAACAGTCTTATCGTAAGAAGTACGAATCCCTCCTATCCAAGATGCAAGAACTGAAGAACACCGGCACCTCTCTGAGAGAGAGCGGGGTCAACCTCTGGAAGGCTGTTTGTAGCGCCAGCAACCAGAAACTCCCCATGCCTGAAATCTTCCAACCTAAGAAAGCTCTAAGGTCCCCACCAGGGCAAAAGGGCAAGACAGGAACATCCTTCCTCCTAGAATGTGGCACCTGTCAGCAATCCCACGATCAGCACCAGCTAGTGAAATGTGACAATTGCCATTTACACTACCACCTTGCTTGCCTGGATCCCCCACTTACCCGAATGCCCAAGAAGACCAAACAGATGGGCTGGCAATGCAGCGAATGTCACAAAAGTGATGAAGATGAAGAAGACCATGTAGACACCGACCTGCCTCGCAAACTCCGCCATAGCAGAAAGACAGCCAAACTAAGAACAGCCGTCAAAACAGAAATACCAACAGCAAGCCACACAAGAATGCAACCCACAGTCGCATTGGAAATCATTGATTTAGAAGACGACAGTAAGAACTATAGCCTCTCACCTCTCCCAGATTCATCCCAACCCAGATCTTCAACACGAGGAAGCAAAAGGAAAGGAGATTGGACAGAAGATGATGAGAAATCCTCAGAGAGCACCCTATCTATCAGCAAACGTCAGAAAAGCAGTTTAACAAAAAGAGTATCGGACACCAAAGTGGAATGTTGCTGCTGCAAAGAAATGGGTGATCATACCAATTTAGTGCTTTGCGATGAATGTAAGAGAAGCTTCCACTTCCACTGTCTCAACCCTCCTGTGAAAAAATCCCCCAAACAAAGAGGTTACACCTGGCATTGTGAAGATTGTGATCCCTCAGAATCGGACGAAGAATCCGATGCTACCAGAGAGTCATCCAATATGTCCTCCACTAGGAAAAAAAGCATAGATTCCTGAATACTAATTCTTCCATTTAACTAAAAAAAAAAAAATTCCACAAATAACTTTTTTCTATGCAATTTTTAGTCAAAATTAAATATATCTATATATATTTTTCATTGATTATGTGTGTGTGTTGACTCCATTTGCATATGTCATAATTTCTTCATTTTTTTTCCTTTTTCAATATATATATATTGTGTATGTATGCATGTATGTATTTCTAGATAATTGAATGTAATGAGGATTGCTTGTGTAATTAGTTTCCTTTCTTTTTTTTTTTCCTTAATGAGAATTTCAAATGAAATAAAATTTGCATATACCTTTATTTTCTTCTTTTCATTTTCTCACATGCTAGTCAGAGTCTACCCGGTAAAAAAAAAATCTTTTTCATATTTTTTATGTAGCATTCTGTATAAATGGTCCTTATTTGCACATATATCATAATGATAATTTGGTAGCCATGTTTATTTGTTTCAAATCTTAATATTAGAGTGAATGGATTTCTATTTGTTTATATCTGTTTTAAATTATATATAAACATTCATCTCCTGACTTATAATTTAATAAAATCAGCAAGAAATCCAGGGTTAAGTTTATTTTACCATTTTTATTTTGTTAGCTTTAAGGCTTTGTTAGCTTTAAGGCATGCCCCATTCAACAGGATCACCTAGAAGTATAACTTTCAGCTAACTATAAAGGCTGAAGTTCTAGGTGATCCTGTTGAAGGGCATGTTATCCTTAAAGCTAAAGAAATAAAAATGGTAGAAGGTATTGATAATAAGACCAAATCCAAAATTTGGTCTTATTACCTTGTGTTTATAATCTAAATTGTGCCTTATCAAAAAATGGTAAAAGAAACTTAGCCCTGGATTGCTTGTTTATTTTGTTAAATAAAATACTTCTTTTATATGATTAGTGATAGAAAAGAGTAAAACATGACAATTTGAATTCTTAAATAAGTAATTCACACCCACACGTGACAATATGAATTCACTTTCTAGAAAAATTAATACAGCCACAAAATACAAGAGTGGAATAAGCAGAAAACAGTAGATACAGTACAGAATTGGTTTGCACAGTTCAAACATGGAACCACAGAGAAAAACACCCCGTATAAGATGGGAGTTCTGCTCAAATACATTCAATAGCAACCAAGCTTCAGTGTATTTTTAGTACAACTCATACCTTCCTAAAGATCTATCAATTAACACCCCCAAGACAACTGAAATTTATTATTTATTTTAAAATTAAATTCAGAGAGAAATATGGAGAAAAGAAAATTTTGTCTCCATCTGATAATACATTCATGGATAAAACTTAGGGATTTTAGCATGTTTATTGGGATTAAGAAAATAACTCTGAAAGATGAAAATTTCAAACAATTATAGACGCGTATGATTCTTTAAAAAAAAAAAAACAATTTCTACTGCCCTTACTGCAATGGAAAAATTAATGGGAGGGCCTGGCTCATCAGTGGCGAATTCATCACCATTCCCATTAATTTTTCCATTGCAGTAAGGACAGTAGAAATTGTTTATTTTTTAAAAGAATCATACGCCTCTATAATACTACAAGTACTGGAATCCCTTCAATAAAGTATGATAAAAATTTGAGAATCAAGGGACGAGTTTCTTTTATACGATGATTTATTGTAAAATGCTCAAGCTTTCGGGCTGGCCGGCCCTTCTACAGGAGACAAGTGAGAACATATGAAACATTGGACACTATGTAGGGAAGAGACTATTTACATATTTATCTATAATAGTTTTGAATTTTCATAACAGATGACATGCTAATGCATCATAACTCTGAAAGATATTACAGTGACCTTTATTGAACACTCACGAGATAACCAAGTGTAAACAACCTCTGTCTCCTTCAAAGAAAATAGACGACTGATGATATCAAAGACATTCCACTTCCCTCAGTTTTGTCTATGAGTGTATTTTATTATACAAGAACTTAAGGTAAAAGAATACAATTTGTGGGAAGTAACAATGTCAAATGAACCAATTACATTATAGTCTTTTAACCTTCAGGCACCCCATTTCAAGGTAATATAAGAGTGTAGTAAACACACAAGGTAATAAGACCAAATCCAAATAAATAGTGTGTGATTTTTCGGCAACAATGCTGTTACAGAAATGTCATACACTATTTATTTATTTGAATTTAGTCTTATTACCTTGTGTTTATTATCTATAATCCAAACTGTGCCTTATTATAAGAGTGTAGTGTTTACAAAAAGAAATGACAGTGGTGGGTTGTCTATAAATTCTTTACAGAAAAAACTAATGTAATTTGTCCAATTTTTTTCAATTTGAACCCTAATTTTATTATAAAAATGATGTTACAATATGAAATGTTTTTTTTTTAAGGTACAATTTGGATTATAGCTTATAAACACAAGATAATAAGATCAAATAAATAGTGTGTGATGTTTCGGGTAACAGCATTGTTATCATCATCAAACAAAAGTACTGATTGATTATATAAATGCTATATTGAGTACTTTTTTCTGATGATGGTACCAATACTTACATCTTTACACAGACACCACACCAAAACACATTATTGACTGTATTGACTCATCCATTGATGAGCTCTACTCTTCCCTGGCAGACCCCATCAACAAGCTTTACAAGCTTGATACCCTAATATGATTGAGTGGAGATAATAAAGAAGAAGACAGACACACACACCAAAACACATTATTGACTGTATTGACTCATCCATTGATGAGCTCTACTCTTCCCTGGCAGACACCATCAATAAGCTTTACAAGCTTGATACCTTAATATGATTGAGTGGAGATAAGAAAGAAGAAGACAGACACACACATCAAAACACATTATTGACTGTATTGACTCATCCATTGATGAGCTCTACTCTTCCCTGGCAGACACCATCAATAAGCTTTACAAGCTTGATACCTTAATATGATTGAGTGGAGATAATAAAGAAGAAGACAGACACACACACTAAAACACATTATTGACTGTATTGACTCATCCATTGATGAGCTCTACTCTTCCCCGGCAGACACCATCAATAAGCTTTACAAGCTTGATACCCTGATATGATTGAGTGGAGATAAGAAAGAAGAATAAGACACACACCAAAACACATTATTGACTGTATTGACTCATCCATTGATGAGCTCTACTCTTCCCTGGCAGACACCATCAACAAGCTTTACAAGCTTGATACCTTAATATGATTAAGTGGAGATAAGAAAGAAGAATAAGACAGACACACACACCAAAACACATTATTGACTGTATTGACTCATCCATTGATGAGCTCTACTCTTCCCTGGCAGACACCATCAACAAGCTTTACAAGCTTGATACCTTAATATGATTGAGTGGAGATAAGAAAGAAGAATAAGACACAGACACACACACCAAAACACATTATTGACTGTATTGACTCATCCATTGATGAGCTCTACTCTTCCCTGGCAGACACCATCAATAAGCTTTACAAGCTTGATACCTTAATATGATTGAGTGGAGATAAGAAAGAAGAAGACAGACACACACATCAAAACACATTATTGACTGTATTGACTCATCCATTGATGAGCTCTACTCTTCCCCGGCAGACACCATCAACAAGCTTTACAAGCTTGATACCCTAATATGATTGAGTGGAGATAAGAAAGAAGAATAAGACACAGACACACATACATCAAAACACATTATTGACTGTATTGACTCATCCATTGATGAGCTCTACTCTTCCCCGGCAGACACCATCAACAAGCTTTACAAGCTTGATACCTTAATATGATTGAGTGGAGATGATAGAGAAGAAGACACAGACACACACACCAAAACACATTATTGACTATTGACTCATCCATTGATGAGCTCTACTCTTCCCTGGCACACACCATCAACAAGCTTTACAAGCTTGATACCTTAATATGATTGAGTGGAGATAAGAAAGAAGAATAATACACAGACACACACACCAAAACACATTATTGACTGTATTGACTCATCCATTGATGAGCTCTACTCTTCCCTGGCAGACACCATCAACAAGCTTTACAAGCTTGATACCTTAATATGATTGAGTGGAGATGATAGAGAAGAAGACACAGACACACACACCAAAACACATTATTGACTGTATTGACTCATCCATTGATGAGCTCTACTCTTCCCCGGCAGACACCATCAATAAGCTTTACAAGCTTGATACCCTGATATGATTGAGTGGAGATAAGAAAGAAGAATAAGACACAGACACCAAAACACATTATTGACTGTATTGACTCATCCATTGATGAGCTCTACTCTTCCCCAGCAGACACCATCAACAAGCTTTACAAGCTTGATACCTTAATATGATTGAGTGGAGATAAGAAAGAAGAATAAGACACACACCAAAACACATTATTGACTGTATTGACTCATCCATTGATGAGCTCTACTCTTCCCTGGCAGACACCATCAACAAGCTTTACAAGCTTGATACCTTAATATGATTGAGTGGAGATAAGAAAGAAGAATAAGACACACACCAAAACACATTATTGACTGTATTGACTCATCCATTGATGAGCTCTACTCTTCCCCGGCAGACACCATCAATAAGCTTTACAAGCTTGATACCCTGATATGATTGAGTGGAGATAAGAAAGAAGAATAAGACACAGACACCAAAACACATTATTGACTGTATTGACTCATCCATTGATGAGCTCTACTCTTCCCCAGCAGACACCATCAACAAGCTTTACAAGCTTGATACCTTAATATGATTGAGTGGAGATAAGAAAGAAGAATAAGACACAGACACACACACTAAAATACATTATTGACTGTATTGACTCATCCATTGATGAGTTCTACTCTTCCCCGGCAGACACCATCAACAAGTTTTACAAGCTTGATACCCTAATATGATTGAGTGGAGATAAGAAAGAAGAATAAGACACAGACACACACACCAAAACACATTATTGACTGTATTGACTCATCCATTGATGAGCTCTACTCTTCCCCAGCAGACACCATCAACAAGCTTTACAAGCTTGATACCTTAATATGATTGAGTGGAGATAAGAAAGAAGAATAAGACACAGACACACACACCAAAACACATTATTGACTGTATTGACTCATCCATTGATGAGCTCTACTCTTCCCCAGCAGACACCATCAACAAGCTTTACAAGCTTGATACCTTAATATGATTGAGTGGAGATAAGAAAGAAGAATAAGACACAGACACACACTAAAGTCCATTTAATATTGGATTAGAGAGAGCACATCTCTGTATAGGACATGATCCAGTTGTAGAGCCAAAGTGTCCTTTTAAAGAGAGGTGTCCTCTTACCGGAGAGCAGCTAATTAGTAAAAAATGTTGGCTATGGAAACTGACTTTTATATAGAAGTATCCTGATAAGGTACAATAATTGTATTATAGATTAGAAACACAAAGTAATAAGACCAAATCCAATTATTTATTTCAATAACAACATTGTTACCATCAAGTAAAAGTTGATATTTATTCTGATAGATGGTGCCAGCCATAAGCAAATTTCAGTTTCACGATAAAGAGATGCCTTTTTTTTTTTCTTAATTTATGCACCTTATCCCAGTACAATATCACATTTTGTGCTATTTTTTCACATTGTTACCATTATCAGACAAAAGTACTGAATGAGAGGTGTCCTCTAACAAGAGTGTCCTTTCATGAAGGTTCTACTGTATTTTATACATTTTTTGACCCCAATGTATCCTTTCTTATAAGATCATCAATGGTATCTCTGCAGACCTTACTGGAATAATAGAATTATATTAGATTATAGCATTACTTATCTATAATGAATCCTATTAGGAATTAAGATCATCACAGTATCCTGATAAAGTACAATATTTGGTTTATAGATTAGAAACACAACCTAATAAGACCAAATACAAATAAATAAATAGTGTGACATTTCTGTAACAGCGTTGTTACCATCACCAATGTTACCAAAACGTCTAACACTATTTATTTTGTCTTATTACCTTGTGCTTGCTCCTATAATATTTTGTGAAAATACAACAAAGCAAAGAATGTACTTGACAATAATTGTAAATTCAGAAACATCCCAGATTGTGCAACTAAATACACCCAATGGTATAAGTCATCAGCAATTTTGCAAAATACACTCATGGACAAATTTAAGTGGAAAGTCTTTTATGTCACCTGTTGTCCAATATTTTTTTTTGAAGGAGACAGAGTTTGTTCACACTTGGTTATTTTGTGTGTTTTCAATAAAGGCCACTGTGTATCAAATACCATTCAGAGTTGTCTGAATCCCGATATACATGCTAAAATGTACAATTCCTTAAGTTTTGTCCATGAGTGTAAGTTGTTTTTTTCTTTATTAGAATTTTTATCAGTAAATGGTATATTGAAGATAGATTTAAGTTGTATATAGAATTAGTTTAGGATAAAAGTTGCATATTAAGTTCAAAATTGTTACATTAGAACCACCATGATAAGACACTTCCACTAGAAGACACCTCTCTATAAGTCTTCTCAAGAAAAGTTTTCTTTGCTAAAATGATCATTTTTACTATTTAGCTACTCTCTGGTAAGAGGAGGACACTTCATTGAACAACTCAATAATCCAATATTCAGATTCCCCAAGATATCTTGGTGTCACACTACCTGAAGCCAGAGAATCTACCACCCAACTAGACGAAAGAGACCTCCTCTGTACCATCAAAACCCAATGTCTGCAAGAATGGAAATCTAATGCTGCACACTACTGGTACAGAGCAGGAGGGACAAGCACCGGTTCTGTCCTCCCAAGAGAACAACAGTCTTTTAATTTCCAGACTCAAATCTGGTCATCTACGGACAATGACTGCTCTCACTTTTAAAAAACATATTGACACCATGATAAACAAAGCTAAAAATAGACTCAGAATCCTCAAAATAATATCAGGCTTAAACTGGGGTGCAAATGCCAATATCTTACGCACAACGTACCTTGCATTCGTAAGTCCTATTTTGGAATATGCTACACCAGCCTGGATTAATGCAAGTAAAACTAACCTATCCAGAATAAACAGAATCCAAGCAAGCGCAGCTAAAATCATCAGTGGGCTTTGAGGATCCTGCCCAAATCACATTGCTGAACTCGAATCCAACCTTCTTCCCCTGCCCCTAAGGAGAAAAATCTGCTTTTCAAAATTCATATCTAAAAAAAAACTCTCCAAAAGAACATCTTACAGGAAAATTTATTAGAAATTGGGTCCCAAATCAAAGACTAAAACGCCCCATTCCTCTCTACATGAAACTCAGCCAGAATTACTTAAAGCTCTTGGCCTCCAAATCATTGAGGAAAATAGCTCCCTCTTTGACATCACAATTTACAATGACGGTAGCTAACTTTAACTGGACGGTCTGGCAGTGGAAAAAATCTCCCTTTCCCACCCTAGACATCTTTCAGTTTATAAATCGGAACTCTCTGAAATAGATAAGGCTCTAAAAGACATCAACATCAATTCACCAAGCAAAATTATAATCTACTCCAACTCAAGAGCAACCATTTATACCCTTCAAAGCTGCTTCTCCAGTCAAGAACCTCTTCTCAAGAGCATCGCTAAGTCTGTAAACCGACTCCCAGCCAACAGCTCTGTCGCAATACAATGGCTTCCACTAATGTTGGAATTCCTGGAAACGAGCTAGCAGACTCTCTGGCAAAGGCTGGAGCTCTTGGCCTACCTGAAGTCAGGGAATCTACCACCCAACTAGATGAAAGAGACCTCCTCCGTACCATCAAAACCCAATGCATGCAGGAATGGAAATCTAATGCTGCACATGACTGGTACAGAGCAGGAGGGACAAGCACTGGCTCTGTGTGTGTGTGTCCTCCCAAGAGAAAAACAGTCTTTTATTTCCAGACTTGAGTCTGGTCATCTACGGACGATGACTTTCCAGAATGGTTGCAAGGTTTTCCCACTATGTACTAAGTGCAATTCTCAACCTGCAACCCCAAAACACATTATTGACTGTATTGACTCATCCATTGATGTGCTCTACTCATCCCCGGCAGATACCATCAAAAGTCTCAAGCTCTGCAGGCTTGATACCCTGATATGATTGAGTGGAGCTATGAAAGAAGAAGAAGATGACACTTCTCCTAAAGAACCAGTTGGTTTTGCAACTAGATGCTATTCTTTACAAAGAGGTTCTACTGTACCATCTGCTTTAAATAACTTTTAATTCTATAAATTTATTATTTCATTAATATTCCATATGTAAATGTTTGAAGGCAGTTTGGTAGCTAACTGAACAAATGGACCACAATATTCAAAATACCTGGTGATTTAGGGGATTTTTGTTCACTGTTGCAGTTCAAGACTGTGTGTTGATATATTATTCAGTAGTAAATATGAATAACCCACTTGATCAGAGTGACCACTTATGGAAAATTAAAAGAAAAAAATGGACACACCTAACTCAACCTCCAATGAGAAACCACCTCAGAGAGAAAGCAGAAGTACTTATGAGATTTCTCTTTGGAAATCCTTTGCCAATATGTTATACAAATTATGTCTACACATCAATCAAGTTTTATTTAGATCGCGATGTTTCCATGATTTTCTGTTACTCTCCTCAGGGCAATTTTTTATCTTTGAATCCTATATTCTACTTACACACTTTTGAAATGGTCTAATATTTAAAACATGTAAAGCACGCAGCACATTGATAACCAAATTTTAGAATACAATATAAAAAAGGTTGAAGTAAATCATTTTTAACTATTAGATAATAAAAGGCATATATTGGATTTAATAAAAGATTAATTTTGCCAATATTTCGGTTGGCTGAATGCCAAACCTTTATCAAGGCATTACATTTTTTGCATACAAAAAATCTTATATACAGTAAAACCCCGCTAATACGAACCCTGGATATAACGAACCTTCCCTTATAACGAACCCACGCCGATTCCCAATTCCATTCCATTCAAAATACCATCGTTATAACGAACTTTGCGATTTTTAGAATAACAAACTACCCCTATAACGAACCTATTTTCGGTCCCAAAATAATAAAATCTATTTAAAATACTATGCTTATAACGAACTTAGAATTGTAATTTAAAAAAAAAATAAAACAACCAAATTTTGAGCATGTTTCAGCTCGCGGACTGCGATTTCAAAACAATAAATTTAGCGGCATTGTTTGTTTTGAATTTTGCACTTTATTTTTGCTGTATTTTGTATAAATTTTAACACATTATACTTTTTATTAAGTAGAATATATTTTGATCCATTAAATTTGAAATATAAAAATACAAATGGCTTCCAAAATGAAGAAAACAAAGGCATTTTAAAAACAAAAGCGTTATTTCTTAAAAAAAAAAAGGCCATTTTCAGAACTTTTCAAAGTGAAACAACACAGGCAAAATGTTAAGAACATATTAAAATAAGAGAATATAACTTTTCTATTATAAAAGATAAAATATAATGCTATTAAAAATTGTTACAAAGAGGAATCAACCTCAACTTTTGCCGTGATCGCGATCGTACATTTTAGGGTAAAAAAAAAAATCCAAATAAATGGTCCCGTGATCAAACAAAAACTATTTTTATGCCATTAACTATGGTGATTTTAAAGTCAGCAATGTTTTGCATGACAGGTTTAAAAAAAACAAAAAACGAAATCTATACTTAGAAGAATATGTGGGAAAATGAAATGGAAGTAAAACACTAACTTTATTTGAATGGTGCAATGCTTGAAGAATGCTTTGAAGCAACAAGGTGTTAGAGCCATTTTTCCAAGTAAACAATGTATTATATAATGTGATAATGATGTTTTAAAATCATTTTATATCTTTGAATATATATTTAATAAAACTTTGCCTAGGATTTGTCTTGATTTTTAAATTAGACATAGAGGTACATGTATGTTAATGATAAGAAGAACCTATCATCTAATGATTTCTATTATTATTCAGTATTAATGTAAGGAAATTGGTCAATTAAGGTAATTAAAACAAAGTGACCACTATTAAGATTAAGAATTTTTTCTTTAAGAATAAAATTTGCATATGGAATCATTACAAGTATAATAATAAAAATAGTTTTGATCAGAAATAGCTTTAATTGAGCTTATGGAAAATATATAAAAAAAAAATTTGATAAAAGTACTGCCTGACTTAAGGTGAGTAGGATAAAAAAATGAAAAACTTATTTACATAATTTATAAAACGTTTGAGCCGGCCATCAGGAAACAACAACAACAGGCTATATAAAGGGAAGTCGCAACATCTGGTGTAGACTTAACAGAATATTTGAATCTATAAAATATAATTTTAAATAAAATAATATTTTTATATAACATATATATAAGTAGAAAATAAGACTCAAACATAATCAACATAATTATTCCCATGAAGAGAATGGCAGAATCACTGAAAAACATCAGGAACTAAACAAACTTCTAACCAACAAATTATCTTCAAAATTATACACAAATTTGATCTTTAAAACTAATTACATTGGGACCTCATTATAAATGATACTTAGTTATAAATTATATTATGATGCATTAGTGCGCAATCTGTTATCAAATTTCGAAACTATTATAGACACGTATGATTCTTTTTAAAAAATAAACAATTTCTACTGTCCTTACTGCAATGGAAAAATAAAAGGGAGGGCCTGAGAGGGTTCACCACTGATGAGCCAGGCCATCCCATTAATTTTTTCATTGCAGTAAGGACAGTAGAAATTGTTTATTTTTAAAAAGAATCATATGCGTTTCAATAGCTTATCTAAATTTCAAAGAAAACACTATATTCATGATGAAAATGGAAAGCATTTCAAAACTGCTTATCCCTAGTACAGGAGGTACAGGCCATGATAATCATGGTGGGTAGAAGTAAACGACTACTTTTACTGTAAGTGTTCCACATGTCTACACATGTGAAAAGCAGTTCGACTTTTGCACTTACAAATGTGCCAGAGCCCTGTTTTGTTACTTGCACACGCTGGTGGGGTTGGACTTTTTCAAGAATCGGGGGCCATTGGATAATTCTTTTTTTATCAGAAAAAAGTGTCCAAAGCGGGAATTGAACCTGGGTTGTAGTGGTCGAAAACCAACGGTTTTGACCATCCTTCCACCGACCCCCTGGTAATAGAGTTGTTACTATTTCAGTACTTTTATCTGATGATGGTAACAATGCTATGTCACACACTATTTATTGATTTGGTCTAATTACCTTTGTGTTTAAAAACTCATTTATATTTAAAGCATAACACAATTTATCAAATTAAAGATACTTCGGTCAGTAAATCTTTTTATTATCTCGATGTTTCGACAAAAATCTTTTGTTCACTCCTGACTAAGACAAAATATTTTTGTCGAAACGTCAAGATAATAAAAAGATATACTGGAAGAAGTATCTTTAATTTGAAGAACTATGAATGCCGGCCAGTCAGCCTCTATCTTTACGACAATTTATCAACACAAGGTAATAAGACCAAATAAATAAATAGTGTGTGACATTTCGGTAACAGCGTTGTTACCATCTTCAGACAAAAGTACTGAATGAGAGAATTTTACCACAGCATGCTTGTCACACACTATTTATTTATTTGGATTCGGTCTTATTACCTTGTGTTTATAATCTATAATCCAAATTGTGCCTTATCGACAATTTATCAAGTAAAAAAAGAGGAAGGATAAAATTGAAACAGTTTGCTGCATCAGTAGTGAACTGGACTGGGGTTGATGGAATGGTAAAAAAAATAGCAGCCACATCCTGGAAACACATTGGGCACTTTTTTATGAAGAAATAATTGCTTTAATGGTCATTGATTTTTGAAAAAGTCCAACCCCACAAGTGAGTGCAAGTAACCAAACTGAACTCTTGTGTCACACTCGTAAGTACAAAAGTTGAAATTGCCTTTCTACATGTGTAAACTTGTGGTGCAACACTTACGGTAGAAGTAGTCTATCTATATACCCACCACATATATATCTACTAGCCGAATGACCGGGGCAACGCCCGTGTTTTACCCGATTGAATGTTTTTATTCAAATACTATTTGTTACAATTATAAATTGGCGCCTTAAATAAATGCATATGTTAGTTAATAACTATAGCCTATGTGCTTTATCTGTCTATGTACTGTTGGCTTCCGTAGGCGTCTCATACTGGGAAAAAGAAAGAGAGGATTCCATTTAGTTATTAACTAATATATGCATTTATTTAAGGAGCGACCCGCTCCAACACAATAGTTACAAAAACAACAAAGCGAGTGGGGGGGGGCAAAGGTGGCGTGATCGTAGCCAACCAATAGGAGAGCGGCATTCCAAAAAAAAAGCAAACGGTGACAGAGATGAAAAAGAATTGATGACGCTCGTAACTGTATATAGAATCATGGTCTGTACCATATATACTTGGTATATACACCTATCCCTCGATTTACACGGTACTTGTTTTACACATTTTCGCATTTACACGGTTTTCCAAATAAATTTTTTTTTTTTTTTTTTTATCGCACTATACTAAAATGCGATATTCTATTCTATACTACCTATGTTGAAAATAATATTGGGAGGCTCTGATTCATGAGGGGGCGAACACCTATTCAGATTTGACAGTTTAATATACACCTATCCCTCGATTTACACGTTTTTCTCAGGAACATATCTACCGTGTAAATGGGGGGGACAGGTATGTATATAAAATCAATCTTTCAAAATATTTTTCAACCTTTTGTTTCTCTCTAATCCTGCATTGGGTACTTTTTTCTAATTAAAAAAAATGCTTTAATGGCTCCCCATTCTTGCAAAAGTCCAACCCCACCAAGGAGTGCAAGTAACCAAATGGGGCTTTGGCACATTTGTAAGTGCAAAGACTCAGACATGTGACACACTTACAGTAAAAGGAGTCACAAGATAATAAGACCAAATCCAAATAAATAAATAGTGTGTGACGTTTCGGTAACAGCGTTGTTACCAACTTCAGATACTATTTATTTATTTGGATTTGGTCTTATTACCTTGTGTTTATAATCTATAATCCAAATTGTGCCTTATCAGTAAAAGGAGTCCTTAACTTCTACCCACCATGATTATCATGTACCATGTATACTAGGGATAATAAACAAAGAAAAAAGACTTATCCCTAATGATGGTGTCTGGTGAAACTTTGGAGAGATAAAGCAATAACACACCATTCTATATACAGTTACGAGCGTCATGCGTCATTCTTCATGTCTTCATCTCTGTCACCATTTGCTTTTTTTTTTTGGAATGGCGCTCTCCTATTGGTTGGCTACGATGGCGCCGCCACTGCGCGAGACACTTTGTTTTTGATTTTGCCCCCCCCCACTCGCTTTTTGGTTTTTGTAACTATTGTGTTGGAGCGGGTCGCTCCTTAAATAAATGCATATATTAGTTAATAACTAAATGGAATCCTCTCTTTCTTTTTCCCAGTAAAAGACGCCTATGAAAGCCAACAGTACATAGACAGATAAAGCACATAGGCTATAGTTATTAACTAATATATGCATTTATTTAAGGCGCCAATTTATAATTGTTATATATGCATTTATTTAAGGCGCTAATTTATAATTGTAACAAATAGTATTTGGATAAAAACATTCAATCGGGTAAAACACGGGCGTTGCCCGGGTCATTCGGCTAGTCTATATATAAGTAGTGGAAGCATTTAAGCACAGATGTTTCTTTCATATGCAATACAAAATTCTACTGTCCTCACTGCGGTGAAAAAATATTAGAAGGGCTTAGATCAACTGCTGGGGGGGTTCACCACTGATGAGCCAATCCCTCCCAATATTTTATCATCTCAGTAAGGACAGTAGAATTTCGTATTTGCATATAAAAGAAATATTCCTGCTTAAATCCTTTTATTATTTACATATATATTTTTAAAATAATAAAGGCATATCCTGACCAGGAGCACATGTGCTTTTTAGATGGCAGAACACCATCTAGTGGATCAGAAATCAATTAAACATTGATTTAACCTGTTCCCTGATATTTGGCCAACCCAATTTCTTGATTTATTAAATAATATTTTTGGTCGCAGTGGTACACTACACTAATGAGCGAACACAGTGAAAAACGTGTTCGTGGATGGCTTTTCTTGATTTATCAAGAAATTGGGTTGGCCAAATATCAGGGAACAGGTTTAAATCAATATTTAGTTGATTTCTGTTCCACTAGATGGCGCTCTGCCATCTAAAAAGCACATATGCTCCTGGTTAGGATATGCCTTTTTTTATTTTTAATATCAACCCCTGACCCTTTTATTATTATTTTTTCTATTATTTTTTCATATATATTTTAGTAACCAATAAGGTACAATTTGGATTATAGATTATAACTAAAGGATTAAAAGACCAAATAAATAGTGTGTGATGTAACAATGCTGTTACTGAAACGTCACACACCATTTATTAATTTGGATTTGGTCTTATTACCTTGTAGTACATTGATAAATGTACATAGAAATATGTACAATTTATTACTTTAAACACAATTTTTCCTTTAAAATAAGATGTTACAAAACCTTTTTATTTTGAAGATGGAGTTAATCTGGCCAGCATTCATTCATTTTTGAAATGACATTTGAGCCAAGTGAAAAATCTTTCATACAGTCCAACTTCATCGATTCAATACCCCAAGGGATAAACACAAGGTAATAAGACCAAATCTAAATAAATAAATAGTGTGTGACGTTTAGGCAACAGCGTTGTTACCATCTATGAAATGGCACACACTATTTTCATTTGGATTTGGTCTTATTACCTTGTGTTTATAATCTATAATTCAAATTGTACCTTATTACCCCAAGGGATCAAAAGTTTTGGCTAAAGTTAGTGTGTATGGTTGTGTGTTTGGTAAGTAAAAAAAAAATTGATGAAATGAAGTGTTGCAGAGTTAAAGTGTCCTTTAGAGAGATGTGTTTGTTCTCTACTGGAGAGTTTCTAATTGATAAAAATGGTAAAGAAAACTTGGTGAAGAAAACTGCCCTTTGTAGAGAGGTGTTCTCTTACCAGAGAGCTGCTAATCAGTAAAAATGGTAATTTTGACAATGAAACCTTTTTTTTTTTTTTTGTAGAGAGGTGTCCTCTTACTGGAAAGATTCTAATTGGTTAAAATAAACACCAAAAAGACCAAATGCTGTGGTAAAATTTCTCATTCAGTATTTTTGTCTGAAGATGGTAACAACGCTGTTACTGAAACACAATTTATTTATTTGGATTTGGTCTTTTTACCTTGTGTTTATAATGTACTAGACGAATGACCCGGGCAACGCCCGGGTTTACACGATTAAATGTATATTACATATGGAAGAGATGGACGTAGTTCCCGGAGGTCACCCGCGAGGCTTTTTTCTTGTCTACTTGGCACAGCTGTGGCTGTGTCACCAACTCTGCCCCCGCGCGCCAGGACCTCTTGATCCCACTGATTGGTCGGTGGGAACTTGGACTGTCCAACCGGCCGGCAGCCGAACGATTACATTTTCTCGACGGGGGGGGGGGCAGGGAAGTCACGTGCTCGCTGGCAGCCAACGGGCGCGCGCCGCCGGCAGATCGCCCGCGTTCTAGAGGACGCTGCTCGTGAGCTAAGTAGAATAATTTGAATATATAGTTTTAATAATTGATTTATATATATTTTTAAAATAGCCTATCGTCATCCCCGTTATTTTTTACCTATGTATGGAAATTTTGGTTTGAATTAGTGAACTACTGCGAATTTGTATACAGGACATACAAACCAACAGACAAACATACAAACATTCATTTTTATATATATAGATAAACCAAATTGTGCCTTATCATTGGTTAAAATAGTAATTTTAGTGATGAAAACAGTCTTTTGTAGAAAGGTGTTATCTTACAGTAGAGCTGCTTATTGGTAAAAATGATAATTTTGGTTATGAAAACTATCTTTTGTTGAGAGTTGTACTCTAGCAGGAGTGTCTTCTCTCTTGGAGGCCTAGTATATATCACCAACCAAAGCAATTTTTCAACCTCTCTCCTCATAAAATCATAGAGATTTAAAAATACACAGAGATAAATTCATCTTTAAATATCTATAAAGGTAAAAAGATTCTTGTATTATGTATCTTTAATATGCACTTTGAAAAGGTAAGCTTTTGAGGCAAAGCTCTTCTAGGGGCCTTGGGTTAAAAGCTGGGATTTATAAAGTACAGAATAAAGATACTTATTACAAAATATCATTTAATTTTAATAAATGTGCTTTGCCATTCTATTTATTATATACAGTAGAATAAAAAAACAATAGAAAAAAATATAAGATAAGTGGGTCAGGTGTTGATATTAAAAATAAAGAAGGCATTTCCTGACCACGAGCACATGTGCTTTTCAGATGGCAGAGCACCATCTAGTGGAGCAAAAATAAACTAAACGTTCGTGGATGGCTTTTCTTGATTTATCAAGAAATTGGGTTGGCCAAATATCACGGAGCAAGCTAAATAAATGTTTAGTTTATTTTTGCTCCACTAGATGGCGCTTTGCCATCTAAAAAGCACATGTGCTTGTGGTCAAGAGAGATTCCTTCTTTATTTTTAATACAGTAGAATGCGCAGAGTCCCTGTAAAAAACAACTAATTGCAGAGCCAAAGTCTCTTTTAATAAGAGGTATTCTCTTACTGGAGAGTTGCTAAATAGTAAAAACAGTAATTTTGGTGATGAAAACTGTCCTTTGTAGAGAAGTGTTCTCTAGCAGGGGGTGTCCTCTCTAAGAGGTTCTACTGTACAATAATGGTAAATAAATTCAGATTTCAAGGGATGGCATGAAAAAATTTGCTCTTTAGTGAATATTTCTGAATGATAAAAAATATTATTTTAAATTTAAAAATAGTACAAAAGTGAAATTGTACTGGGGGGGGATCAGGTGGATATATTAAGATTACTCATATTTTTCACATATATAATCAATTCCGCCTTTGCCGGTCCCAAGCCCGGATGAAAAAGGAGGAGGGGGAGCAGTAACAAGCTCACTAAAAAACCTGGGTTCAGCTGGCCCGGGTGATAGTACCCGGTAAGGGCTCCTGATCCAGGTATACAGGATAAGCAGCGTTGTACTTCATGTTAGGAGCGGCTTCACATGGCGTCTGTTCCTCATGTCAGAGGCGGCCATTTCTTTTGGAGCCAAGTCGGCCTGCCACTGAGTAGTGCTCCCAGTCTTAATGACAAAGGCAAACACATTCTACTTCACCCAGTGTGGAGATAAGAAAGAAGAAAGACATATATAATCATAGTACAGTGTCAAAAAATTGTTAACAACATTACTTGAAATGAAGATTTTATGCTGTTATAGGAATGCTTGAAATAATTGGCACTTATAATAAAAGAAAATAAGACCTAATTCAAATAATTTATTAGTGTGTGACGTTTCGGCAACAACATTGTCACCATCATCAGACAAAAGAACAAATTATTTGGATTAGGTCTTATTTTCTTTTATTATAATCTATAATCCAAATTGTTGTTTATCATAATTGGCACCTAAAATTTTGGACTATAATATTATGATAATTTAACCAATTTACTGTCATAAACAAGCTTTTTTTTGTTGAGGTTCCATTGTATTTTATTTTAGTGATAGAGCACAATTTGGATTATAGATTATTATTATTTTTTTTTTTTTTGCTTATCCCTAGTTCACCTGGTACAGGCCATGATAATCATGGTGGGTAGTTAGCGACTGCTTTTTACTGTAAGCGCACCACATGTCTACACATGTGAAAGCAGTTCGACTTTGCACTTACAAATGTGCCAGAGCCCCGTTTGGTTACTTGCACTCGCTGGTGGGGTTGGACTTTTGCAAGAATCGGGGGGCCATTGGAGCATTTTTTTTTTAACAGAAAAAAGTGTCCAATGCGGGGATCGAACCCGGGTCGTAGTGGTCGTAAACCAAACGGTTTAACCAGCCTTCCACCGACCCCCATTATAGATTATAAACACAAATAGTGTGTGATGCTTCGGTAACAGCATTGTTACCAAAATGTCCAACACTATTTATTTATTTATTTGGATTTGGTCTTAATACCTTGTGTTTATATTATTGTTGCGTTGTTGGTTGACAAAGAATAACTTCTGTGAGTACAAAGGATCTTTAGGACTTTATTTAAGCCTAATCGATAAAATAATTACAGAAGAGTGCAAAAATAAAACAACAATAAAGAAAACAGCAGTTACAAACTCACCAACTGCAGCACAGTGAAGGAAAGCAGGAGCAGAACAGGAGACAGAAGTTCGTAGAACCTTCTAGAATCTTCCACGAAGTACACCGGCGTCGGCTGTAAGCAGCAGTCCGACCTCTTGAGACAGCAGCTTGCTTGGAGTACACCACATAGCTTCATTCTTTTACTTCACTTCTTATCTTTCTTCTCCCCGGCATGAGTTTCTCCTCCCTATATATCCCGGAGTAGATCTTTCCAGAACGGTCATGGTTGGTTAGCCAATCAGAAAGCCGCCAGCGCTGAGCATTACGCAATCGCTACTGATTGGCCAATCAGTTGTTCTCCGATTTTTCTACATTTTTCTTGAACGTTCTAAAACATTCTCTCTCCCCATTCTGGAATGTGCTTTTCTTTCTACGTAACATTATTTTAGATTTCAAGTTACAATTTTTGAACTCTTTATACACCTAAGCCTTTTGAACAAAATAATAAAAACCTAAATACACTCATGGACAAAAATTAGGGAAGTGGAAAGCCTTTGATGCCACTATCGTCTATTTTTTTTTGAAGGAGAAAGAGGCAATTTTGTTCAAACATCTCATGTGTCTTCAATAAAGGTTACTGTAATATCTTTCAGAGTTATTGTCTGAATCCCGATATACATGCTAAAAGTTACAATTTCTTTAAGTTTTTTTCCAAGAGTATAAATACAGTAATAGGCAAAACAGTTACTAAGGGTGAGTTATACTAATTAGAAACTCTCTGGTAAGAGGACATTTCTCTCTAAAAAACATTTTGACTCTGCAACTAGGTGTTGTCTTTTACAGGGAGGTGTTCTACTATACTTAAATACAGTTAAACCTGTCTCTATAGTGGTCCCTCTTGGGACTCACCAAAATAGGGTGTTATAGAGAGGGGGTGCTAAAGATAGGTCACTTTTAATGTAAATCGCATCGTACCACGTAAAAATTGGGCGCTATAGACAGGTTTAACTGTACAACCAATTCAACAACCCCTTGGAGTAAAGTTGAGTTAAAAATGCTGGTAGATTCACAAATACCACAAAAAGATGACAATGGAATAAAATATTGCAAGAATTAAGAATGTGACTATTTTTACTTTAGAACACAGAGCACAATTGATTTTCCATTCTCTATCAACTTTGAAAGACATTTCCAAATCTTTTCTGTTAATAGGCCTGTTCTACTATAAAAGACACTTTGACTCTGTAACTTTAGAGAGATTTTCTTCTTCTTTCTTATCTCCACTCAATCATATTAGGGTATCAAGTTGTGACCCTTGATGGTGTCTGTTTGACAACCATCATGATTGGGTGAAGTTGAATGCGTCTGCCTTTGTCACTAAGACTGGGAGCACTTCTCAGTGGCAGGCCGACTTGGCTCCAAAAGAAATGGCCACCTCTAACATGAGGAACAGATGCCATGTGCAGCCGCTCCTAACATGGAGTACAAAGGCTGCTCATCCTGTATCCCCGGAGCCCTTACAGGGTACTATCAACCAAGGCCATCTGAGCCCAGGTTTATTAGCGAGCTTGTTACTGCTCCCCCTCCTCCTTTTTCACCTGAACTTGGTGAGTTAAGGCAGAGTTAAGAGATTTTCTAATTCAGTAGAATTGTTGGACTGTTTAATGTACACAGTCTTGGATCAGGTACAATTTGGATTTGGTCTTATTATCTTGTGCACAAACCTCCATAATTTAGTGTTGTTGTTGTTGTCGTTTCCAATGAAGAACCTCAGATGTCTCCATACATCTCTATCACAGCAGTCTCAATGTCCTCTATCTTTGGTATGTAAAACTGTAGTTCTGGGTCCATGTCAATTTTCTGCGGCCATTTTTGGACATGAGAATATTTGGGTAGGTGTTAGTACCACACCAGGGTAATTGTTACATGTCCTGTAGGTTCTTGTGCCATCTGGATGTATTGTCATTCCTTTGTAGTTTTTCATACTGAGTCTCTGTACTATCTACTTATATATTTGCCTTATTCTGTCTGTTTGTTTGTCTGTTTGTCTGAAGCTCACGGATAGAATGCGCGCTCATTGGCTGCGAGGGAACACGTGTCCTCCCTGCCCCCCTCTAGACAACCCTGTTATTCAAAAACCATACATCCATTCGCCATGAAATTCTGGGATATTATTAGGTATATCCCCGGAAAGGTTTTCGAAAAATAATTTCTTGAATATCTTGAATATCCTTAGAGTTATTTGCAGAATTGTAGATATAACTCGCAAGCAGCGCCGCCAGACGGTGATAGGCTTAAGCTTGCTGCTCCACCCCTGTTGACCTTGGGTCATCATGTGAGTCACAGCATGATGCAACAAAAAACACTCTCTCTGGGGATTGCGGCGTCAAACACCTTTAAGTTTGCCTCTCTCATAAACCTGTCTATACAGACCACCCTGACTATAGCGACCACTCTAGACAACCCTGTTATCAGCTGCCTGTCTATACAGACCACCCTGTCTATAGCGGTCACCTTAGGCAACCCTGTTATCAGCAGTGTGATACATCCACCTGTCTATACAGACCACCCTGTCTATAGCGACCACTCTAGACAACCCTGTTATCAGCTGTGTGATACATCCACCTGTCTATACAGACCACCCTGTTAATAGCGACCACCCAAGTCAACGTTTTTAAAATATATTCGCACTCGGGTAAACCCCGGGCGTTCCCCAGGCCATTCGTCTAGTATATATATAGTCTCTTACCTCTAGTAAGAGAAAACCTCTCTCAAAAGGACATTTTGGCTCTTCAACTAGGTATCCTTTACAGGGAGGTTCAACTGTATTATAAAATTAATATCTTTTTGTCCCCAGAATCTCTGACCCTTGAAAATCTTGGTTTTAAGAAAGGGATTTTCTGACCAAAAAAGAGACTTATTTGCCTGATGGTATGCATTTTTACCTGACGACAGATTAAATCTAGCATTAAGTTATTTTATTTTTTGAATAATTTGATACAATAGCCCTAGACTTGCACACATCCGACTTTCAGTAACTGCAAATAAACCAAACAAGGCTCTGGCACCTTCTAAGTGTAAATACAAGCTACTTCATCTGTGTATAGACATGCAAAATGCTTACAATCATAGTCCACTGATAAGACACAATTTGGATTATAGATTATAAACACAAGGTAATAAGACCAAATCCAAATAAATAAATAGTGTGTGACATTTCTGTAACAGTGTTGTTACTACGGTAACAACGCTGTTACCGAAATGTCACACACTATTTATTTATTTGGATTTGGTCTTATTACCTTGTAATCATAGTCCCCTATTCACCATGATTATTATGGGTTGCACAATATGTATTTGGAATAAGTAAAAAAATGAATGTTGTGTGTCAGAAATGGACAGAAGATGGCGTGGTGCAGTTTGTCGACACTTCCGATGAGAATTCCTGCAATTGGATGGCTTTACTTCGTCCACAAGATGGCGCCACCAATGTCAAAGCCATTCACAACAGTGGCGCCATCTATTTCATCACCACAGAGGAGATCCAACCATCACAGATCCTAACCCTCTCCTTCGGCAACCAATATCTCTCTGATATCAGTATGTAACTTTTATCTTCTGCTCACATATTTGCATAAAGCTGCAAAAATTTTCCATATACAGTAGGACCTCTCTGTAAAGGACAACACCTAATTGCAGAGTCAAAGTGTTCTTTAGAGAGAGGTATCCTCTTACCGGAGAGTTGCTAAATAGTAAAAAATTATAATTTTGTGAATGGAAATTATCCTTTGTAAAGAGGTATTCTCTAGGAGGAGTGACCTCTCATGGAGGTGTTGTTCTACTGTATATGCAATGAAGGGATGGTTTGTTGTATTTACTGACACTTGTTTATTTAAACAGTAGAAAACTTCACATCAAGAGGCCAGATACCCCTATCATAATGATTCTGAGGTCTTCATTATCCCAGGATTGCCAATTCTGACCAATTACAAGAAAGTATAAGTTGAAACTATTTTTATAAAAAAGAGTTTTAGGATCTTATGTTTTCTTGTAATTCCAGAGAAGTCTGGAACATACTGTTTCACTAATGTACCTTTTATCACTCAGGGAGTGAGTCACTGGAAGTAAATAAATTGGTTTTACATAGCTCTATTGTGTTTTAAACAAACTTTCCACCAGAAATTGATTTTTATAAAACCTCTGTGGTTTCAGGAACCATCCTACAGAACTACAGACAACACCCGGCGCTCCAGTTTTTAAACAATCTCTGTGGAAACTCTCCCCAGAATACCAAACATGTTCAACCATCATCCAGCAAAATATCTTCACATTCCAGTAATGAGGATTCAATAAAGACTAAGGTAAGTATCACTGTTACCATTTATATAACACCAAAGGTAACAAGATCAAATTCAAATTGTTTGTGGAAATTTGGTATCATCATCATACAAAAGGTAACAAGATCAAATTTAAATTGTTTGTAGAATTTTGGTATAATAGAAAGCATTGTTACCATCATCATACAAAAGGTAACAAGATCAAATTATTGAAATGTTTGTGGAATTTTGGTATAATAGAAAGCATTGTTACTGCTGGATCATGGCAGCGACGGTTGGCTCCGGCAACACTGAGCTGACATCACACTTCCTGTTGATGTAACCCTACCTGCGGCGTTGCCATCGCCATGTTCCTTCTCTCCATGTGTGTTTACTTTTAATCTATATATATTCTCTTTACCTTATAGTTAATTAAAGTATAATTAACGTTGAGCGCTGTGTGTAATCAATTGGAATACAACAAAGATTATGAGACTGAAGAAGCGCAAGGATTAAAACGTCAGACTGAAGAAGCGCAAGGATTAAAACGTCAGACTGAAGAAGCGCGAAGCCTAAAACGTGAGTAACAAAATTTCCTTTGATTACTTGGAACATCCTTTTTTTTCTACTTACCAAATATTTTGTAAAATGGCAAACACAACAATTACAAAATTAAATGGTGCTAATTACTCCAGCTGGAGCTTCCAGATGAAACTCGTTCTAATCGAAAACGATTTGTGGAGTTTGATCAATCCAGGAGAGGCTAAGCCTGACCCTAGTGACCTTGTTGCAACAAAACTTTTTTTGTCACGGGAGGGTAAGGCGTTTGCAAAAATTTGCCTCGGGATTAATGATGAACAACAATTGCATGTTCAACATTTGAATACTCCGAAAGAGGTCTGGGAGGAACTGGAAAAATTATATGCACCAAAGGATAGTAGATATCGAGCCGTACAACTAAGAAGGCAGTTATATGGCGAAAGGTTGACTCAGCACAGCAATATGGAAGGGTATATGGGGAAGATAAACTACATTGTAAACGAACTGGCCCAAATTGGCGACAAAATTGATGATGGCGATTTGGCTATGGTTCTTTTGGGTGGATTACCAGAGGATTGGGACACCGTTGTCTCAACAATATGTAACTTGCCTGATTCAGACTTCACGACCGCCACAGTTAAAAGACGGCTGTTGGCAGAAGCAGAAAGGCGTTCGTCTAATCTACCAAAAGATGTGGGTGCCATGGTCGTTAATGTCTCTTCGAAGCCCATTGAAACAGAAAAACAATTTAAAGCAAAGGTTGTTTGTTTCAAATGTGGAGGTAAAGGCCATTATGCAAGGGAATGCAGGAAGAAAGGAAAGAATGAACAAAGACCAAAGAGGTTTGACCAAAACAAAGGCGTAAATATGTCGGCAATGTGCAACACTTTGTTTGGAGCTACCGCCGAGACCTGGATCATAGATTCTGGAGCGACGCACCATATGACTCCCAAGAGAGATTACTTCACATGTCTGAAAGAGTGCACAAGCAATATGAGTTCCATCACTATTGCGAATGGCTCTTCTATAGAAGTATGTGGTATCGGTACTGTCAGTGCCAATATTGTTGGACACAAGGGAGATGCCAGCAAAATGGTTGCCCAGAACACCTTGTATGTTCCAGATATGCGTCACAGTGTTCTGTCTGTGCTCCAAATGATAGAAAACGGTAGAAAAGTTGTCTTCAATAAGAATGGTTGCCACATTATGGACATGAAAGGTAAACTCTTGATAGAGGGAAAGAAGCTGGGTAGACTTTACTACGTCCAGACTACTCCATCCTCTCCGATAGATCAGAATGATCGTGTTTCTCTTGCATCTGAATGCAAGGAAGAGCTTACACTGGAACTTTGGCACAAAAGGCTGATGCATGTAAATGCATATACGATAGCAAAGATGGCCAAGAACCAAAGCGTAAGAGGACTTGATTGCAGCCCGGCAAAGCCAGAAAAGTGCGAAGATTGCAACCCGGCAAAGCCAGAAAAGTGCGAAGACTGCTTGATCGGCAAGTCTTACCGTCTGCCATTCCTTCAACACTCACACAAGGAGGAAAAAGAAATCATGCCATTGGACTTGGTGCATGCGGACTTGATGGGTCCACTCGACGTATTGAGCTGGGGAGGAGCCAAGTACGTCTTAACCATCATTGATGGATCTACGAGATATACAAGTGTATTTTTCCTGAAAAACAAAGGCGGAACCCTGGGAAAAGTCAAAGAGTGGATTCAAGAATCTGAGAAACAAACCAGCCGGAAACTAAAACGAATACGTACGGATAATGGCTTGGAATTTTGTTCCAAAGAATGGGACACTTTCTGCAAGAGCGTTGGAATAGTTCACGAACACACTATGACGTATACACCTCAACAGAATGGTGTGGCAGAAAGAATGAATAGGACACTCCTAGATCTTGTCAGGAGCACTATATCTGGAAGTGGTCTGCCAAAGGCTTCCTGGGCGGAGCTGACTTACACCGCAGCCTATGTCAGAAACAGAGTTCTCAACAATCACAATGGTGAAAGCACGCCATATGAACTGTGGACAGGGAACAAGCCTAGTCTTAAACACATAAGAGCTATTGGCTGTCAAGTATTTGTCCATATTCCAAGACAAGTCCGCAAATCCAAACTCGAAAGAAGAACTGTCAAAGGTAGCCTTGTTGGATATGCACTCAGAGGACGTGGCTACAGAGTGTGGATTCCTGAGATGAAGAAAGTGGTGGAATCTCGGGACTGTGTCTTCAAAGAGAGTGATGTATCGAGGAACGACAGCAACCGGGAGGTGCTTCCATCAGTTGAACACTACAGCTATGGGACACAACGGGAGATTGAAGAGAATCCAGTGTCTTTATTAGATCAAGAAGACGTGATACCTACAGAAGAGGACAGCTATAATCAAGATACTGTAAAGCCTTCTCCTACTCGATCTCATCCAATGATCCTAAGGAACCAGAGAGATGCTCAGAACTCAATTGAACTTCTCAGTACTGAAGTAAATAAGGGAGATCCTACTTCGTATAAAGAAGCTATCCAAGGTCCTGAAGCTGAGCATTGGCTTGAAGCAATCGAAGAAGAATTGGAATCCTTGAGAAAGCACAATGTTTGGGAACTAACAGAACTACCAAAAGACTCTGCCCCAATTGCTTGTAAGTGGGTACTACACAAGAAGACCAACGCCGAGGGTCAAGTAGTAAGATACAAGGCCCGACTTGTGGCAAAGGGTTTCACTCAACAAAAGGGAATCGATTATGATGAGATTTACTCACCTGTTTCTAGTTTTGAAACGACAAGACTGCTCACAGCAATAGGTGTTGAAAATAACTGGTTCATAGACCAGTATGACGTGAAAAGTGCTTATCTCTACGGCAAGCTTGACAGAGTGATCTACATGGAACAACCAGAAGGCTTTGTTAAACCTGGTGAGGAACATCTTTACTGCCAACTCAAAAGGTCTCTGTACGGACTGAAGCAAAGCGGCAGATGTTGGAACAAGTGCCTTGATGAGTGGTTGAAGAAAAAGGGATTTGTGAGGAATCCAGTTGACCCTTGTGTCTACAAGCTCAAGCTGAACGAAGGAATGATAATCTTATCATTATACGTGGATGATATTCTTACTCTGACGGAGAACCAAGAAGTGAGAGAAAAGTGCATTGAACTGCTGAGAGGTCACTTCGAAACAAAGTACATCGGACCAGTATCCTACCTGCTTGGTGTCAACTTCACTCGATCAAAGGGTGGATGCGTAACTCTAACACAAAGAACCTATATAAAAAGTCTACTGGAACGGTTCAATCTTCAGGAAGGAAGAGAAGTCTCAACGCCGATGGAAACCAGACCAGAACTTCTTGAGGAAGAAGATGAGGAAAACTGCCAAGACCTTCCCTACCGTGAACTAATTGGTGGACTGCTCTACATTTCACAGCGGACAAGGCCAGACATTGCCTATGCAGTAAGTCAATTGGCTCGCTATTGTTCAAAGTACACTAGAAAACACTGGGTTGCTGCGAAACGAATTTTAAGATACTTAAAATCTTCAGAGCATCTAGGCATCACCTATAGACGGACTGGGGAACAACTGTGTGCCTATTCGGATGCAGATTGGGGAACCAACCTGGAAGACAGAAAGAGTACATCGGGTTACGTAGTGATGTTTGCAGGCGCTCCAATCCTATGGCGAAGTTCAAAGCAAACTGTCACCGCCCTCAGCACAATGGAGGCGGAATACATTTCCCTATCATCGTCAGTCAGGGAAGTGACATGGATCAGGGAGTTCCTGAACCATTTGGATATATCACATAATATGGTTGAGCCAACTCCGGTGTGGTGCGATAACCAAGCGGCTATAGCACACGCCAAGAGCTACATCAGCCGATCCAAGACCAGACACATCGCCATCAGATATCACTTTGTCAGAGAGAAGGTGGATGACGGTGTGATTAAACTGGACTATGTTTCAAGTGGAAGAAACCTAGCGGACATTTTGACCAAGCCACTGGGGAGAAACCCACACGAACTTCATCGTTCGAGACTCTTAAGCGGCGAAGTGATCCATGAATAGGAGGTCACTTCGAGGGAGGAGTTTGCTGGATCATGGCAGCGACGGTTGGCTCCGGCAACACTGAGCTGACATCACACTTCCTGTTGATGTAACCCTACCTGCGGCGTTGCCATCGCCATGTTCCTTCTCTCCATGTGTGTTTACTTTTAATCTATATATATTCTCTTTACCTTATAGTTAATTAAAGTATAATTAACGTTGAGCGCTGTGTGTAATCAATTGGAATACAACAGTTACCATTTATAATACAAAAGGTAACAAGATCAAATTATTGAAATGTTTGTGGAATTTTGGTATAATAGCAAGCATTGTTACCATTTATAATACAAAAGGTAACAAGATAAAATTATTGAAATGTTTGTGGAATTTTGGTATAATAGCAAGCATTGTTACCATCATCATACAAAAGATAACAGGATCAAATTCAAATTGTTTGTGGCTTTTTGGTACAGTAGGACCTCCATGAGAGTACACTCCCACTAGAGGACACCTCTCTATAAAGGACAGTTCTCATTCGTAAATTATCATTTATACTATTTAACAACTCTCCAATAAGAGGACATCTCTCCCTAACAGACACTTTGGCTCTGCAATTAGGTGTTATCCTTTTCAGGGAGGTTCTACAGTATTTATATAACAGCATTGTTACTATAATCAGGCAGAATTATGAAAACATTTCCTAATAATTTTATAAGAAACAATTTAAATTATAGATTAGAAACATAAGGTAACAAGACCAAACACCGCATACTATTTATTTATATAGATTTGTGGTGTTTGTTACCTTTAATTTCAATAATTTGGAAGGATTTGGTGTCTTGTTACCTTTTATATCTAATCTCTTAAAACCAAATTGTACCTTATCCTATAACATTTAATATTAATACAGTAGAACCTCTCTATGAAAGGACACCTAGTTACAGAGGTCAAAGTATATTTAGAGAGAGGTTTTTTTTTTACCAGAGAGTTGATGTAAGAAAAGAACACCTAATCCAAATAATTTAATAGTGTGTGACGTTTAGGCAACAGCATTGTTACCATCATGAAGGTAACAATGCTGTTGCCTAAACGTCACACACTATTAAATTATTTGGATTAGGTCTTATTTTCTTGTATCTATAATCTATAGTCCAAATTAAGCTTCATCATTACCAGAGAGTTATTATTTAGAAATGTGAGAGTATCCTCTCATATAGGTTGTATTGTACTAATTCCTCTTTCTTTCTTTTCAGTTTTTTTTCACAGATCTCATAGGCAGTGACTCTTTATTCTGTTCATTTATTGATCAGTTGTTCAAATTGGAGATATCACTGATTTTGTTTTAAAAAATGACTCCAATAGCCCCCTATTCTTGCAAAAGTCCAACCCCATCAGTGAGTGCAAATAACCACAAGGGGTCTGGCACACTGTAAGTGCAAAAGTTAAACTGTGCTTTTTACTAGTAGACATGTGGTCCACATCAAGTCTTCTTCTTTCTTTCTTATCTCCACTCAATCATATCAGGGTATCAAGCTTGTTGACCTTGTTGATGGTGTCTGCTGGGGATGAGTAGAGTTCATCAATGGATGAGCCAATACAGTCAATAATGTGTTTTGGGGTTGCAGGTTGACACTTAGTACATAGTAAGAAAACTTTGCAACCATTCTGTCATTATCTGTAGATGAGCAGACTTAAAAGTAAATAAAGTAAAAGCAGTCGTCAACTTCTACCCATCATGAATATCGTGGGGTCGGTGGAAGGCTGGTTAAACCGTTTGGTTTTCGACCACTATGACCCAGGTTCGATTCCCGCATTGGTCACTTTTTTCTGATAAAAAAAAAAAATGCTCCAATGGCCCCCGATTCTTGCAAAAGTCCAACCCCACCAGCAAATGCAAGTAGCCAAACGGAGCTCTGGCACATTTGTAAGTGCAAAGTCGAACTGCTTTTCACATGTGTAGACATGTGGTGCACTTACAGTAAAAGCAGTCGCTAACTATCCATCATGATTATCATGGCCTGTACCACCTGTACTAGGAATAATAATTTTAAAAATTTTATATTTGACAATTGCTTATGTCCATTATTTGTATTATTCAACCAGCCAATTAATATAGTAGTTCCAATCACTAGCCCCAATTATGGGAGTAATCTCAATTAACATAACAAAATTCCAATTAACAACCAAGTATCAACAAGATAGGGCCTGATTTTAATAGACTCTAATTCTAATTATAGGTACAAATTATTTGAGTTGTTACCCCTTGTTAAAAGATTATTCCCAATTAAAAAATGAGTTCCTATTAACAGAGTAGTCCCTATTATTGAAGTAGCCCAATTAACAGTGTTAATTAACAGAGCAGCCCAATTAACAAATGTGTTCTTAAAAACATCTAGGTAAAATTAGCATAAAACTTGATAGTACAATTTAGTTTATAAAAATTATGTAATAAGACCAAATATTTATTTGAATTTGGTCTGATTACCTTATGTTCATAAAACTTGATGATTTACCAATTAGAATACTGATAATTGGAACCATTTTTTATGATTTCCCAATAACTCCCAAGTAATGACAACTGAACATTCAATATATTAAACCTGGTTTACTATTTTCAGGTAAAGGACATTTTATCTGTTGATGAGGATTCCATTCTAGTTGAAATGAATACTTCTGAAGGTAAGAACACATGTACTGTATGCTGTTTTACATTCTTACATTTGTTATATGTGTGGTTCCTTTATACAACACTTTGATAGCAATACCTCAGCAAGGGCTCCCTCCAGGGATACGGAGGAGCTGCATCTGTACTCATGTTAGAGTCGGCAGCAAAGGCTTCCATGTTAGGCACAGCCTTAAATTACAGGCAAAGTCAGACTTTCACTAAAGTGTGCCTGGATCATGGTGCCATGTTCAATGAAAGCTGCACCCCTATATCCCATTCCATTGGAATTCATATAATATTTACACAAGGGGATAAGAATTGGTGTAAAACCCCTCTATAGTGAACCCCAATGGGACAGAGCTTTTGGTTCACTATAGCCACGGTTTGGCTATTTTTTTTTTCTATAAATTTTTAGAGGGTATAATTAAAGGACAGCCATACACACAGGAAGAGGCTGCCTATTAATAGTGATCACTTTGTTTTAATTCCCTTAATTGATCAATATCCTTAACTAATACTTACATTAATAAATATATATTTTTATAGAGAATTATTGATTATGATTGTAATTGGTAATTGGCCTTAATCCCTCATCATGACAACAAATCACTCCGCCTTTGCCGGTCCCAAGCCCAGATGAAAAAGGAGGAGGGGGAGCAGTAACGAGCTCACTAAAAAACCTGGGCTCAGCTGGCCCGGCTGATAGTACCCTGTAAGGGCTCCTAATCCATGTATACAGGATGAGCAGCGTTTGTACTCCATGTTAGGAGCGGCTGCACAAGGTGTCTGTTCCTCATGTCAGAGGCGGCCATTTCTTTTGGAGCTAAGTCGGCCTGCCACTGAGTAGTGCTCCCAGTCTTAATGACAAAAGCATTCTACTTCACCCAGATATGATTGAGTGGAGATAAGAAAGAAGAAGAAGAAGATGACAACAAATTATCCTATTTTTTAAGACACACCAAAGTAACTTTTGTTACACCCCCTTGTGTTATGATCATCTCATCTTCTTATTTCTTTTCTCCACTCAATCATATTAATGTCTCAAGCTTGTAGAGCTTGAGACTTGACAACTATCATGACTGGGTGAAGTAGAATGCGTCGGCCTTTGTCATTAAGGCTGAGAGCACTACTCAGTAGCAGGCCGACTTAGCTCCAAAATAAATGGCCGCCTCTGACATGAGGAACAGACGCCATGTGCAGCCGCTCCTACCATGGAGTACAAATGCTACTCATCCTGTATCCCTGGATTAGGAGCCCTTACAGGGTACTATCAGCCGGGCCAGCTGAACCCAGGTTTTTTAGCGAGCTTGTTACTGTTCCCTCTCCACCTTTTTCATCCGGGCTTAGGACTGGTCATCTCATGGTGTAATAAAAGATAGCCAATTTTGTGCTGTGTGTCCCAGACGGCTCCTACCGATGCACTCTCTGTGGAGCTACCGCACAAATATGGATGAAACTTCTTCAACATAACTGTCAGCCATTTTGTCAGAAATGTCAGAAACTCTTTGACAATCCGGAGCTCTATCGGTCACATCCTTGTGTGATCATATCCTCTAAAAAGGTTGGTACTCTTGGTTCTAAGTGATAGCACATACCAAGTACTGATACATCTATCAAAATCTTTCTCATATACCTTTGTAGAAAGGATTATAAAACAACATATAAAGATGATAAAGCACAATTTGGATTATAATAAAAGAAAATAAGACCTAATCCAAATGATTTATTAGTGTGTGATGTTTCTGCAACAACATTGTCATTCTCATTTATTCTTTTGTCTGATGATGGTGACAATGTTGTTGCCGAAACGTCACACACTAATAAATTATTTGGATTAGGTCTTATTTTATTTTAGCATAAATAGATTAAAAAATTCAAAATTTGATATACAGTAAAACTCTGTTAAAACTAACCTGGTATATAGCAAACCTTACCTTATAACAAACCTAAAATAATCCCCATTTCTATTTAAAGATACAGTAAACTATGGTTATGATGAACAATGGCTATAGTAAACCAAAGGTTCAGTTCTATTGGGGTTTCCTATAGAGGGATTCTACTGTATCTACAGTAGAACCTCCTTGTAAAGGACAACACCTAATTGCAGAGCCAAAGTGTCTTTTAGGGAGAAGTGTCCTCTTATTGTAGATTTGCTAAATGGTAAAAATGGTAATTTGGCAAATGAAAACTGTCCTTTATAGAGAGGTGTCCTCTAGTGTGAATGTCCTTTCATGGAGGTTCTACTGTATAAATATTTAGTAAATTTGAGATATTTTTTCCAAATAAACATAAATTGATACCATTAATAATATCTAGGTTAAATACTGCTACCATCAACATGAACTAACTCTTGTTCTAATAAAAAACACAAATTGATGTTTGCGGAAGAGTGATTGCTTGAAGCATATCATATATTTATGATTTTATGTAATTCTGCTGTCCTCAAAGCTTATGTCCATAGTTCATCTAAAATACCCATTCAAAGAGTCTAGCAACAGTATCATTATAAAAGGAAGATAAAAAATGCAATATAACAGCAGTATGGTAGATTAAACTGGTGAAACTGCTGGGAGTGTTCACCACTGATGAGCCAGGCCCTCCCATTAATTTTTTCATTACAGTAAGGGCAGTAGAAATTGTTTAATTTTTAGAAAAATCATACGTGTCTATAATAGTTTAATATATATGTATATAAAAACTTAAAACTCTTCCGGTGTACAGCTTATGAATAAACGTATCATTAAATGGAAGATAGGTATCTTTTATTTGTAAACGTTACGAGCTTTCGGGCAAACGCCCTTCTACAGGTTTGACAGAAATTAAGGCGAGAGACCGACCTATATACAAGGGATGATTTACATAATAAACAATTTTTATAACTTAGCAGTAAGAATTTTTAATTTTTAATAAGTAACTATTGTATTGATATGGTAATAAGATGTTGTATACTAGATTTTTAACTATGTAAAAAAGGAATAGATTAACTTGAAACAAAGATATCATAAATTTCAGGAATTTCTATTTTTCTATTTATGCTTTTAAGTTTGGTGGATACTATGGATTCTAATATTAATCTTTGGTGTAGGTTGGGTATGTTACGGTAATGGATAGTGGGGTGGTTGGTATTAAAAGAGTGGCCAGTGGATGCAACATGCTGATAGATGAGGGAACGTGGGTCGTTGTTATTAATGTTGCGGGTGTGTTCTGACATTCTAATGGCGACGGTTCTACCTGTCTCACCCACATAAGTGGCGGAACAATATGTATATGTTATATAAAAATATTATTTTATTTTAAAATATATTTCATAGATTCAAATATTCTGTTTAAATCTACCACCAGATGTCGGGACTTTCCCTATAAAAACTCATTGTTGTTGTTTCCCGATGGCCGGCTCAATTCTTTTGTACATTATGTAAATAAGTTTTTCATTTTTTTTAATTCTTACGCCTTAAGCAAGGCAGCACTTTTATCAAACCATGTTTTTTATATATTCCATAAGCCAATTAAAGCAATCTTTGATCAAGACTATTTTTATTATTATATTTTCAAGATTTTAACCATGACTGCATTACCATAGCATAATCCTCAAAATAATTCAAAATCAAGCAGGAAAATCTTTTTATTTATAATATATATATATTTTGTAAGTTTGGGAATTTTTTTAATTGATACCATTAATAATTGGGGCTAAATATTGTTCCAATCAATAAGTACTGTCTTGTGATAAGAAATTCAATTTGTGTTCAGGATGCAGAAACAGAGCAGTGTTTTACTTGCGGCGTATGTGGCAAGACCTGCACTAGTGAAGCACTCCTGCGCAAACATCTTCCTCTCCACACAGGCCAGTTCACCTGCCAGATCTGTGGAAGATGGCTGCGAGACCTGGGATCTCTCGCTACTCATGAACAACTTTGTCTTAATCCTACGGAAATGCCACCTTGCGATCATTGCGGCCAGGTATTTTTTTACAAAATATAAATATTCATACATTGAATATATACACTCATAGACAAAACTTAAGGAAGTAAAAGTCTTTGATGTTTCCATTCATCTATTTTTTTAAGATGTGTTTGTCCAGATGGCAGAGGAAGTTTCTCAGATTGGTGGAGGTCTGTTATCTTGTTTTCTGCAATAATTTTTAAAGGTTCTGACTATTCTTTTGATTCTGTCCCTGTAGGGAATGTTGTGTATGGGATCTTTTTTTTAGTAAGCTGCCCAATTTTATCATATATGTATATATTTTTAGGAAGACAGAGGTTGTTCACACTTGGTTATCTCATGTGTCTTCAATAGAGGTCACTGTAATATCTTTTAGAGTTATTGTCTAAATGCCGATATACATGGTAAAAGGTACAACTTCCTTAAGTTTTGTCAATGAGTGTATATACACTTGGTTATCTCGTGTGTATTCAATAAAGGTCACTGTAATATATTTCAGAGTTATTGTTTCAATCCCGATATACATGGTAAAAGGTACAACTTCCTTAAGTTTTGTCCATGAGTGTATATACACTTGGTTATCTCATGTGTCTTCAATAGAGGTCACTGTAATATCTTTCAGAGTTATTGTCTGAATGCCGATATACATGGTAAAAGGTACAACTTCCTTAAGTTTTGTCTATGAGTGTATACACACTTGGTTATCTCATGTGTCTTCAATAAAGGTCACTGTAATATCTTTCAGAGTTATTGTCTGAATCCCGATATACATGCTAAAAGGTACAACTTCCTTAAGTTTTGTCCATGAGTGTATATACACTTGGTTATCTTTTGTGTCTACAATAAAGGGTCACTGTAATATCTTTCAGAATTATTGTCTGAATCCCGATATACATGCTAAAAGGTATAACTTCCTTAAGTTTTGTCCATGAGTGTATACACACTTGGTTATCTCATGTGTATTCAATAAAGGTCGCTGTAATATATTTCAGAGTTATTGTTTGAAAACTGATACAAATGCTAAAAGGTACAACTTCCTTAAGTTTTGTCCATGAGTGTATAATCAAATTGTAACATATCAGTACATTAATGAGGTTTGAGAGTTCTGTAAGGACTTATATTTGTGTGTGTAACGCCCTCTTGTTTGTTTGTTGACATTATCAGCAAGAAGTATCTGGAAGTTTTTAACAGAAAAATCTTTATTTCTTTAGGCTAACATAAGTTTACATATGTGGAGATATATTACAATCAGTCAAAAAGTCAACTCCACAGAGTAACATCAGTGATGTACTCACTGATAATTTACTATACAAGAATATCCTGTAGGCATGCCAGCTGCTGTTACAGTGTGGAAAATGTACATATTGTAGGGTAGATATGTATATATGTCAGAGAGCTGATCCTGTGTGCTCCAGGTGTTCGAGGATGTAAGAATGTTCCGAAGACACCAGTACGAGGAGCTCTACCCATTCTACTGTTCCAGCTGTAAAGCCAGATTTAGGCTTCCAGAACACCAGGATTCCCACTGCTGTCCTGGAGAGATATTTATCTGTTCCACATGTCACATCCAGTTTGCCACAGATGGAGAACTTGAGCAGCATTTGTCAGCGGATTGCTGTCATCCCCAGGTACCTACTGTACACATAGCTGTCACCACTAGAACACAAACAGAACTTGAAATAAAGTTGCTGGAGGATCATATTCATGTATATATAGAGGCTCTCCTACCTTTAATTATGTATCAGTTATTATGTAGTAATTATGCTACAATTAACAGAATGGAAGAAAGAGGAAATATAAATGATATTTATAGATATGCTTTTAATTATTTTGAAAAAAAAAATTCTAACAATAATATTCTGTGTTTAACAGATAAATATCTTCTTCTTATCTGTTATATTGTTAACACACTTGATAACAGGAACTATTTAAAAACATGCTGTGGTAAAATTTCTCATTCAGTACTTTTGTCTGAAGATGGCAACAACGCTGAAACGTCACACACTATTTGGATTTGGTCTTATTACCTTGTGTTTATAATCTACTAGACGAATGACCCGGGCAACGCCCGGGTTTACACGATTAAATGTATATTACATATGGAAGATGGACGTAGTTCCCGGAGGTCACCCGCGAGGCTTTTTTCTGTGTCACCAACTCTGCCCCTGCGCGCCAGGACCTCTTGATCCCTCTGATTGGTCGGTGGGAACTTGGACTGTCCAACCGGCCGGCAGCTGGACGATTACATTTTCTCGACGGGGGGGGGGCAGGGAAGTCACGTGCTCGCCGGCAGCCAACAGGCGCGCGCCGCCGGCAGATCGCGAGCGTTCTAGAGGGCGCTGCTCGTGAGCTAAGTAGAATAATTTGAATATATAGTTTTAATAATTGATTTATATATTTTTTAAAATAGCCTATCGTCATCCCCGTTATTTTTTACCTATGTATGGAAATTTTGGTTTGAATTAGTGAACTACTGCGAATTTGTATACAGGTCATACAAACCAACAGACAAACATACAAACATTCATTTTTATATATATAGATATAGATTACCCTAGTAAAGAACATTATTAGTGATGATAAAGAATGAGCCATAACACCAGTTTTGGCAAATACAGACCAAAAACCAACCTTTTTTATGAGGAAGTTGTACCTTTTAACATGTATATCGGGATTGAGACAATAACTCTGAAAGATATTACAGTGACCTTTATTGAAGACACACAAGATAACCAAGTGTGAACAAGATTACCCCTCTCTCCTTGAAAAAAAAAAAAAAAAACCGGCGACATCACAAAGACTTTCCACTTCCTCAAGCTTTTTCTATGAGTGTAGATTTTGCTTTTTGTCTTAATTTGCTAAAACCGGTGTTGTGGCTGTTGGGAGAATCTTAATAATTATTTTCTATTATAAGTAAAAAACTTCTTTATTGAAGACACTAATTACAATGAAGTCAAATTACTATAAAAAGAGTTTTAGAAACTCATACGTCTCCACACAGATTCTCAACCACACTCACTCAAAGAAAATTCCTATATATATACACATAATCTACACCACAGAATAAAATAATCCACAGATTAATATAATCATAGAATGAAAAATGAACATTTTAAATTATAAATATCAACAAATCTCCCCTTCAAATTTTCAATTTTCATTCCTCAAAAAGTAACTCCACCACTTAGGCAGTTCTTAATCTTGACAGCATCCACACTCTTGGTGAGATGGTCCGCTTTCATTTCATTTGAAGG
>CP092874.1:22556326-22583934 GCA_030710605.1 Cordylochernes scorpioides
ATAATAAGAATAGTTTTGATCAGAAATAGCTTTAATTGAGCTCATGGAATATATAAAAACATAATTTGATAAAAGTACTGCCTGGCTTAAGGCAAGTAGAATAAAAAAATGAAAAACTTATTTACATAATTTATAAAACGTTTGAGCCGGCAATCAGGAAACAACAACAATAGGTTATATAAAGGGAAGTCGCGACATCTGGTGGTAGACTTAACAGAATATTTGAATCTATGAAATATAATTTTAAATAAAATAATATTTTTATATAACATACTAGCGGATGTACCCGGCTTCACCCGGGGTTTTACCCGAGTAAAGGTTTGTCTAACGAACATTTGTTAAAACAATTCTCTATAAACTTATAAAAAAAAAAATTATAGATATATTTTGGTAATTTGAAACTCGTAAATTTGAATCTCTTGATAAAGTGAACATTTTTTGCCGGTCCCTGTGTGCCGTGTCATCCTGAATTTTGTCTTTCCTAATTTTCTACATTACAAAATCATCGTTTTATGTAGTGAACATTTTTTCCCGGTCCCTTGAAAAATACTCGATAAGTTGAATAAAATCAATATTAATTGGTTCCCTCGGTAATTGGAAGTTAAAGGAATAGTATCTTCGCCTTGGAATTGTATCATTATTCTTGTCTCAAATAAATTGCTGTGTCTTCCTGAGATAATAAAACTTATAGATAAAAAAACTTGTTATCATCGTCGCAATGGTGGCGCTGCTTGCGAGTTAAATATACAAATCTGCAAATAACTCTAAGGATATTCAAGATATTCAAGAAATTATTTTTCAAAAACCTTCCAGGGAATATACCTAATAATATCCCAAAATTTCACGGCGATTGGATGTATGGTTTTTGAATCTATAGAGTACACACAGACAGACATTCAATTTTATATATATATAGATATATAAGTGTAGAAAATAAGACTCAAACATAATCAACATAATCATTCCCATGAAGAGAATGCACTGAAACATCAGGAACTAAATAAAAAAATTGGTTGATGTAGTTATATGTTTTTCCAAACAAACTTCTAACCAACAAATTATCTTCAAAATTATACAAATTTGATCTTTAAAACTAATTACATTGGGAACCTCATTATAAATGATACTTAGTTATAAATTATATTATGATGCATTAGCGCGCCATCTGTTATCAAAATTTGAAACTATTATAGACGTGTATGATTCTTTTTAAAAATAAACAATTTCTACTGTCCTTACTGCAATGAAAAAATTAATGGGAGGATTCACCCCTGATGAGCCAGGCCATCCCA
The DNA here is from genome assembly GCA_030710605.1 of Cordylochernes scorpioides. NCBI lineage: Eukaryota > Metazoa > Arthropoda > Arachnida > Pseudoscorpiones > Chernetidae > Cordylochernes > Cordylochernes scorpioides. The sequence continues at coordinate 22,557,619 of CP092874.1, forward strand.
TTAATTTTTTTCATTGCCGTAAGAGCAGTAGAAATTGTTTATTTTTAAAAAGAATCTTATAATTGTTTTGAATTTAGTTATAAATGAAAACAATGGTCTGAAATTAGAAAAAAAAGGATTCCATACTAGCTTATCTCCATTTCAAAGAAAACACTATATTCATGATGAAAATGGAAAGCATTTCAAAGCTCGTTCGTAATAAAGTACAATTTGGAGTATAGATTAGGAACCCCCACAAGTTAATAAGATCAAATCTAAATAAATAGTATGGGGCATTTCGGTAACAAGAGTTTTTTTTTTTGCTTATCCCTAGTACATGTGGTACTGGCCATGATAATCATAGTGGGTAGAAGTAAACGATTACTCTTACTGTAAGTGTACCATATGTCTACACATGTGAAAAGCAGTTCGACTTTTGCACTTACAAATATGCCAGAGCTCTGTTTTGTTACTTGCACACGCTGGTGGGGTTGGACTTTTGCAAGAATCAGGGGACATTGGAGCATTCTTTTTTATAAGAAAAAAAGTGTTAAAAGCGGGAATCGAACCTGGGTCGTTGCGGTTGAAAACCAACAGTTTAGACCATCCTTCCACTGACACCCTGGTAACAGAGTTGTTACTATATCAGTACTTTTATCTGATGATGGTAACAATGTTACGTCACACACTATTTATTGATTTGGTCTAATTACCTTTGTGTTTCAAAACTCATTTATATTTAAAGCATAACACAATTTATCAAAATAAAGATACTTTGGCCAGTAAATCTTTTTATTATCCCGACGTTTTGAAAAAAATCTTTTGTCCTCATCAGGAGTGATCAAAAGATTTTTGTTGAAACGTCAAGGTAATAAAAATATTTACTGGCTGAAGTGTCTTTAATTTGAAGAACTATGAATACCGGCCAGGCAGCCTCTATCTTTACGACAATTTATCAACACAAGGTAATAAGACCAAATCCAAATAAAAAAATAGTGTGTGACGTTTCAGTAACAGCGTTGTTACCATCTTCAGACAAAAGTACTGAATGAGAGAATTTTACCACAGCATGCTTGTCACACACTATTTTTTTTAATTTGGATTTGGTCTTATTACCTTGTGTTTATAATCTATAATCCAAATTGTGCCTTATCGACAATTTATCAAGTAAAAAAAGAGGAAGGATAAAATTGAAATAGTTTGCTGCATCAGTAGTGAACTGGACTGGGGTTGATGGAATGGTAAAAAAAAATAGCAGCCACATCCTGGAAACACATTGGGCACTTTTTTATAAAGAAATAATTGCTTCAATGGCCATTGTTTCTTGCAAAAGTCCAACCCCACAAGTGAGTGCAAGTAACCAAACTGAACTCTTGTGTCACACTCGTAAGTACAAAAGTTGAAATGTGCTTACTACATGTGTAGACATGTGGTGCAACACTTACGGTAGAAGTAGTCTATCTATATACCCACCACATATATACATACTAGCCGAATGACCCGGGCAACGCCCGTGTTTTACCCGATTGAATGTTTTTATTCAAATACTATTTGTTACAATTATAAATTGGCGCCTTAAATAAATGCATATGTTAGTTAATAACTATAGCCTATGTGCTTTATCTGTCTATGTACTGTTGGCTTCCGTAGGCGTCTCTTACTGGGAAAAAGAAAGAGAGGATTCCATTTAGTTATTAACTAATATATGCATTTATTTAAGGAGCGACCCGCTCCAACACAATAGTTACAAAAACAACAAAGCGAGTGGGGGGGGGGGGGGGCAAAAGTGGCGTGATCGTAGCCAACCAATAGGAGAGCGGCATTCCAAAAAAAAAGCAAACGGTGACAGAGATGAAAAAGAATTGATGACGCTCGTAACTGTATGTAGAATCATGGTCTGTACCATATATACTTGGTATATACACCTATCCCTTGATTTACACGGTACTTGTTTTACACGTTTTCGCATTTACACGGTTTTCCAAATAAGTTTTTATTTTTTTTATTTTTATCGCACTATACTAAAATGCGATATTCTATTCTATACTACCTATGTTGAAAAGAATATTGGGAGGCTCTGATTCATGAGGGGGCGAACACCTATTCAGATTTGATAGTTTAATATATACCTATCCCTCGATTTACACGTTTTTCTCAGGAACGTATCTACCGTGTAAATCGGGGGATAGGTGTATTTATATAAAATCAATCTTTCAAAATATTTTTCAACCTTGTGTTTCTCTCTAATCCTGCATTGGGTACTTTTTTCTAATTAAAAAAAATGCTTCATTGGCTCCCCATTCTTGCAAAAGTCCAACCCCACCAAGGAGTGCAAGTAACCAAACAGGGCTTTGGCACATTTGTAAGTGCAAAGGTGTAGCTGTTTTTCACATGTGTAGGAGGAGGGGGAGCAGTAACAAGCTCACTAAAAAACCTGGGTTCAGCTGGCCCGGCTGATAGTACCCTGTAAGGGCTCCAGGGATACAGGATGAGCAGTGTTTGTACTCCATGTTAGGAGCGGCTGCACATGGCGTCTGTTCCTCATGTCAGAGGCGGCTATTTCTTTTGGAGCTAAGTCGGCCTGCCACTGAGTAGTGCTCCCAGTCTTAATGACAAAGGTAGACGCATTCTACTTCACCCAGTCATGATGGTTGTCAAATACCATCAAGGGTCACAACTTGATACCCTAATGATTGAGTGGAGATAAGAAAGAAGAAGAAGAAGACATGTGTAGATATGTGGTGCCTTAACAGTAAAAAGAGTCCTTAACTTCTACCCACCATGATTATCATGTACCATGTATACTAGGGATAATAAACAAAGAAAAAAGACTTATCCCTAATGATGGTGTCTGGTGAAACTTTGGAGAGATAAAGCAATAACACACCATTCTATATACAGTTACGAGCGTCATGCGTCATTCTTCATGTCTTCATCTCTGTCACCATTTGCTTTTTTTTTTGGAATGGCGCTCTCCTATTGGTTGGCTACGATGGCGCCGCCACTGCGCGAGACACTTTGTTTTTGACTTTGCCCCCCCCCACTCGCTTTTTGGTTTTTGTAATATTGTGTTGGAGCGGGTCGCTCCTTAAATAAATGCATATATTAGTTAATAACTAAATGGAATCCTCTCTTTCTTTTTCCCAGTAAGAGACGCCTATGAAAGCCAACAGTACATAGACAGATAAAGCACATAGGCTATAGTTATTAACTAATATATGCATTTATTTAAGGCGCCAATTTATAATTGTAACAAATAGTATTTGGATAAAAACATTCAATCGGGTAAAACACGGGCGTTGCCCGGGTCATTCGGCTAGTCTATATATAAGTAGTGGAAGCATTTAAGCACAGATGTTTCTTTCATATGCAATACAAAATTCTACTGTCCTCACTGCGGTGAAAAAATATTAGAAGGGCTTAGATCAACTGCTGGGGGGGTTCACCACTGATGAGCCAATCCCTCCCAATATTTTATCATCTCAGTAAGGACAGTAGAATTTCGTATTTGCATATAAAAGAAATATTCCTGCTTAAATCCTTTTATTATTTACATATATATTTTTAAAATAATAAAGGCATATCCTGACCAGGAGCACATGTGCTTTTTAGATGGCAGAACACCATCTAGTGGAACAGAAATCAATTAAACATTGATTTAACCTGTTCCCTGATATTTGGCCAACCCAATTTCTTGATTTATTAAATAATATTTTTGGTTGCAATGGTACACTACACTAACGAGCGAACACAGTGCAAAACGTGTTCGTGGATGGCTTTTCTTGATTTATCAAGAAATTGGGTTGACCAAATATCAGGGAACAGGTTAAATCAATGTTTAGTTGATTTCTGTTCCACTAGATGGCGCTCTGTCATCTAAAAAGCACATATGCTCCTGGTTAGGATATGCCTTTTTTATTTTTATTTCAACCCCTGACCCTGTTATTATTATTTTTTTTCTATTATTTTTTCATATATATTTTAGTAACCGATAAGGTACAATTTGGATTATAGATTATAACTAAAGGATTAAAAGACCAAATAGATAGTGTGTGATGTAACAATGCTGTTACTGAAACGTCACACACCATTTATTAATTTGGATTTGGTCTTATTACCTTGTAGTACATTGATAAATGTACATAGAAATATGTACAATATATTACTTTAAACACAATTTTTCCTTTAAAATAAGATGTGACAAAACCTTTTTATTTTGAAGATGGAGTTAATCTGGCCAGCATTCGTTCATTTTTGAAATGACATTTGAGCCAAGTGAAAAATCTTTCATACAGTCCAACAACTTCGATTCAATACCCCAAGGGATAAACACAAGGTAATAAGACCAAATCTAAAAAAATAAATAATGTGTGACGTTTAGGCAACAGCGTTGTTACCATTTATGAAATTGCACACACTATTTTTATTTGGATTTGGTCTTATTACCTTGTGTTTATAATCTATAATTCAAATTGTACCTTATTACCCCAAGGGATCAAAAGTTTTGGCTAAAGTTAGTGTGTATGGTTGTGTGTTTGGTAAGTAAAAAAATTGATGAAATAAAGTATTGCAGAGTTAAAGTGTCCTTTAGAGAGATGTGTTTGTTTTCTACTGGAGAGATTCTAATTGATAAAAATGGTAAGAAAACTTGGTGAAGAAAACTGTCCTTTGTAGAGAGGTGTTCTCTTACCAGAGAGCTGCTAATTAGTAAAAATGGTAATTTTGACAATGAAATCTATTTTTTTGTAGAGAGGTGTCCTCTTACTGGAAAGCTTCTAATTGGTTAAAATAAACACCAAAAAGACCAAATGCTGTGGTAAAATTTCTCATTCAGTATTTTTGTCTGAAGATGGTAACAACGCTGTTACTGAAACGTCACACACTATTTATTTATTTGGATTTGGTCTTTTTTACCTTGTGTTTATAATATATAATCCAAATTGTTTCTTATCATTGGTTAAAATAGTAATTTTGGTGATGAAAACAGTCTTTTGTAGAAAGGTGTTATCTTACAGTAGAGCTGCTTATTGGTAAAAATGATAATTTTGGTTATGAAAACTATCTTTTGTTGAGAGGTATCCTCTACCAAGAATGTTCTCTCCTGAAGGCCTAGTATATTTCACCAACCAAAGCAATTTTTCAACCTCTCTCTTCATAAAATCATAAAGATTTAAAAATACACAGAGATAAATTCATCTTTAAATATCTATAAAGGTAAAACGATTCTTGTATTATGTATCATTATTATGCACTTTGAAAAGGTGAGCTTTTGAGGCAAAGCTCTTCTAGGGGCCATGGGTCCAAAGCTGGAATTTATAAAGTACAAAATAAAGATACTTATTGCAAAATATCTTTTAATTTTAATAAATGTGCTTTGCAATTCTATTTATTATATACAGTAGAATGAAAAAACAATAGAAAAAATATAAGTGGGTCAGGTGTTGATATTAAAAATAAAGAAGGCATTTCCTGACCACGAGCACATGTGCTTTTTAGATGGCAGAGCGCCATCTAGTGGAGCAAAAATAAACTAAACGTTCGTGGATGGCTTTTCTTGATTTATCAAGAAATTGGGTTGGCCAAATATCACGGAGCAAGCTAAATAAATTTTAGTTTATTTTTGCTCCACTAGATGGCGCTCTGCCATCTAAAAAGCACATGTGCTTGTGGTCAAGAGAGATTCCTTCTTTATTTTTAATACAGTAGAATGCGCAGAGTCCCTGTAAAAAACAACTAATTTCAGAGCCAAAGTCTCTTTTAATAAGAGGTATTCTCTTACTGGAGAGTTGCTAAATAGTAAAAACAGTAATTTTGGTGATGAAAACTGTCCTTTGTAGAGAAGTGTTCTCTAGCAGGGGGTGTCCTCTCTAAGAGGTTCTACTGTACAATAATGGTAAATAAATTCAGATTTCAAGGGATGGCATGAAAAAATTTGCTCTCTAGTGAATATTTCTGAATGATAAAAAATATTATTTTAAATTTAAAAATAGTACAAAAGTGAAATTGTACTGGGGGTGGATCAGGTGGATATATATTAAGAGAAAGGCATAAAATAAACATCGGTTACTCATATTTTTCACATATATAATCAACTCCGCCTTTGCCGGTCCCAAGCCCGGATGAAAAAGGAGGAGGGGGAGCAGTAACAAGCTCACTAAAAAACCTGGGTTCAGCTGGCCCGGCTGATAGTACCCGGTAAGGGCTCCTGATCCAGGTATACAGGATAAGCAGCGTTTGTACTTCATGTTAGGAGCGGCTGCACATGGCGTCTGTTCCTCATGTCAGAGGCGGCCATTTCTTTTGGAGCTAAGTCGGCCTGCCACTGAGTAGTGCTCCCAGTCTTAATGACAAAGGCAAACGCATTCTACTTCACCCAGTGTGGAGATAAGAAAGAAGAAGAAAGAAGAAAGACATATATAATCATAGTACAGTGTCAAAATTTTGTTAACAACATTACTTGAAATGAAGATTTTATGCTGTTATAGGAATGCTTGAAATAATTGGCACTTATAATAAAAGAAAATAAGACCTAATCCAAATAATTTATTTGTGTGTGACGTTTCGGCAACAACATTGTCACCATCATCAGACAAAAGAACAAATTATTTGGATTAGGTCTTATTTTCTTTTATTATAATCTATAATCCAAATTGTGCTTTATCATAATTGGCACTTAAAATTTGGGACTATATAATATTATGATAATTTAACCAATTTACTGTCATACACAAGCTTTTTTTGTTGAGGTTCCATTGTATTTTATTTTAGTGATAAAGCACAATTTGGATTATAGATTATAAACACAAGGTATTAAGACCAAATTCAAATAAATAAATAAATAAATAGTGTGTGATGCTTCGTTAACAGCGTTGTTACCAAAATTTCCAACACTATTTATTTATTTGAATTTGGTCTTAATACCTTGTGTTTATATTATTGTTGCGTTGTTGGTTGACAAAGAATAACTTCTGTGAGTACAAAGGATCTTTAGGACTTTATTTAAGCCTAATCGATAAAATAATTACAGAAGAGTGCAAAAATAAAACAACAATAAAGAAAACAGCAGTTACAAACTCACCAACTGCAGCACAGTGAAGGAAAGCAGGAGCAGAACAGGAGACAGAAGTTCGTAGAACCTTCTAGAATCTTCCAGGAAGTACACCGACGTCGGCGGTAAGCAGCAGTCCAACCTCTTGAGACAGCAGCTTGCTTGGAGTACACCACGTAGCTTCATTCTTTTACTTCACTTCTTATCTTTCTTCTCCCCCCGGCATGAGTTTCTCCTCCCTATATATCCCGGAGTAGATCTTTCCAGAACGGTCATGGTTGGTTAGCCAATCAGAAAGCCGCCAGCGCTGAGCATTACGCAATCACTACTGATTGGCCAATCAGTTGTTCTCCGATTTTTCTACATTTTTCTTGAACGTTCTAACACATTCTCTCTCCCCATTCTGGAATGTGCTTTTCTTTCTACGTAACATTATTTTAGATTTCAAGTTACAATTTTTGAACTCTTTATACACCTAAGCCTTTTGAACAAAATAATAAAAACGTTTATACACTCATGGACAAAAATTAGGGAAGTGGAAAGCCTTTGATGCCACTATCGTCTATTTTTTTTTGAAGGAGAAAGAGGCAATTTTGTTCAAACATCTCATGTGTCTTCAATAAAGGTCACTGTAATATCTTTCAGAGTTATTGTCTGAATCCTGATATACATGCTAAAAGTTACAATTTCTTTAAGTTTTTTTCCAAGAGTATAAATACAGTAATAGGCAAAACAGTTACTAAGGGTGAGTTTTACTAATTAGAAACTCTCTGGTAAGAGGACATTTCTCTCTAAAAAACATTTTGACTCTGCAACTAGGTGTTGTCTTTTACAGGGAGGTGTTCTACTATACTTAAATACAGTTAAACCTGTCTCTATAGTGGTCCCTCTTGGGACTCACCAAAATAGGGTGTTATATAGAGGGGGTGCTATAGACAGGTCACTTTTAATGTAAATCGCATCGTACCACGTAAAAATTGGGCGCTATAGACAGGTTTAACTGTTCAACCAATTCAACAACCCCTTGGAGAGTAAAGTTGAGTTAAAAATGCTGGTAGATTCACAAATACCACAAAAAGATGACAATGGAATAAAATATTGCAAGAATTAAGAATGTGACTATTTTTACTTTAGAACACAGAGCACAATTGATTTTCCATTCTCTATCAACTTTGAAAGACATTTCCAAATCTTTTCTGCTAATAGGCCTGTTCTACTATAAAAGACACTTTGACTCTGCAACTTTAGAGAGATTTTCTTCTTCTTTCTTATCTCCACTCAATCATATTAGGGTATCAAGTTGTGACCCTTGATGGTGTCTGTTTGACAGCCATCATGATTGGGTGAAGTTGAATGCGTCTGCCTTTGTCACTAAGACTGGGAGCACTTCTCAGTGGCAGGCCGACTTGGCTCCAAAAGAAATGGCCACCTCTAACATGAGGAACAGATGCCATGTGCAGCCACTCCTAACATGGAGTACAAAGGCTGCTCATCCTGTATCCCCGGAGCCCTTAGAGGGTACTATCAACCAAGGCCATCTGAGCCCAGGTTTATTAGTGAGCTAGTTACTGCTCCCCCTCCTCCTTTTTCACCTGAACTTGGTGAGTTAAGGCAGAGTTAAGAGATTTTCTAATTCAGTAGAATTGATGGACTGTTTAATGTACACAGTCTTGGATCAGGTACAATTTGGATTTGGTCTTATTATCTTGTGCACAAACCTCCATAATTTAGTGTTGTTGTTGTCGTTTCCAATAAAGAACCTCAGATGTCTCCATACATCTCTATCACAGCAGTCTCAATGTCCTCTATCTTTGGTATGTAAAACTGTAGTTCTGGGTCCATGTCAATTTTCTGCGGCCATTTTTGGACATGAGAATATTTGGGTAGGTGTTAGTTCCACACCAGAGTAATTGTTACATGTCCTGTAGGTTCTTGTGCCATCTGGATGTATTGTCATTCCTTTATAGTTTTTCATACTGAGTCTCTGTACTATATATATATATATATAGTCTCTTACCTCTAGTAAGAGAAAACCTCTCTCAAAAGGACATTTTGGCTCTTCAACTAGGTATCCTTTACAGGGAGGTTCAACTGTATTATAAAATTAATATCTTTTTGTCCCCAGAATCTCTGACCCTTGAAAATCTTGGTTTTAAGAAAGGGATTTTCTGACCAAAAAAGAGACTTATTTGCCTGATGGTATGCATTTTTACCTGAACGACAGATTAAATCTAGCATTAAGTTATTTTATTTTTAAAATAATTTGATACAATAGCCCTAGACTTGCACACATCCGACTTTCAGTAACTGCAAATAAACCAAACAAGGCTCTGGCACCTTCTAAGTGTAAATACAAGCTACTTCATACGTGTATAGACATGCAAAATGCTTACAATCATAGTCCACTGATAAGACACAATTTGGATTATAGATTATAAACACAAGGTAATAAGACCAAATCCAAATAAATAAATAGTGTGTGACATTTCTGTAACAGTGTTGTTACTACGGTAACAACGCTGTTACCGAAATGTCACACACTATTTATTTATTTGGATTTGGTCTTATTACCTTGTAATCATAGTCCCCTATTCACCATGATTATTATGGGTTGCACAATATGTATTTGGAATAAGTAAAAAAATGAATGTTGTGTGTCAGAAATGGACAGAAGATGGCGCGGTGCAGTTTGTCGACACTTCCGATGAGAATTCCTGCAATTGGATGGCTCTACTTCATCCACAAGATGGCGCCACCAATGTCAAAGCCATTCACAACAGTGGCGCCATCTATTTCATCACCACAGAGGAGATCTCACCATCACAGATCCTAACCCTCTCCTTCGGCAACCAATATCTCTCTGATATCAGTATGTAACTTTTATCTTCTGCTCACATATTTGCCTAAAGCTGCAAACAATTTCCATATACAGTAGAACCTCTTTGTAAAGACAACACCTAATTGCAGAGTCAAAGTGTTCTTTAGAGAGAGGTATCCTCTTACCGGAGAGTTGCTAAATAGTAAAAAATGATAATTTTGTGAATGGAAATTATCCTTTGTAGAGAGGTATTCTTTAGCGTGAGTGTCCTCTGATGGAGGTGTTGTTCTACTGTATATGCAATGAAGGGATGGTTTGTTGTGTACTGACATTTGTTTATTTAAACAGTAGAAAACTTCACACCAAGAGGCCAGATACCCCTATCACAATGATTCTGAGGTCTTCAGTATCTCAGGATTGCCAATTCTGACCAATTACAAGAAAGTATAAGAAGTTGAAACTCTTTTTATAAAAAAGAGTTTTAGGATCTTATGTTTTCTTGTAATTCCAGAGAAGTCTGGAACATACTGTTTCACTAATGTACCTTTTATCACTCAGGGAGTGAGTCACTGGAAGTAAATAAATTGGTTTTACATAGCTCTATTGTATTTTAAACAAACTTTCCACCAGAAATTGATTTTTATAAAACCTCTGTGGTTTCAGGAACCATCCTACAGAACTACAGACAACACCCGGCGCTCCAGTTTTTAAACGATCTCTGTGGAAACTCTCCCCAGAATACCAAACATGTTCAACCATCATCCAGCAAAATATCTTCACATTCCAGTAATGAGGATTCAATGAAGACTAAGGTAAGTATCACTGTTACCATTTATAATACCAAAGGTAACAAGATAAAATTATTGAAATGTTTGTGGAATTTTGGTATAATAGAAAGCATTGTTACCATTTATAATACCAAAGGTAACAAGATCAAATTATTGAAATGTTTGTGGAATTTTGGTATAATAGAAAGCATTGTTACCATTTATAATACAAAAGGTAACAAGATCAAATTATTGAAATGTTTGTGGAATTTTGGTATAATAGCAAGCATTGTTACCATTTATAATACAAAAGGTAACAAGATCAAATTATTGAAATGTTTGTGGAATTTTGGTATAATAGAAAGCATTGTTACCATCATCATACAAAAGGTAACAAGATCAAATTATTGAAATGTTTGTGGAATTTTGGTATAATAGCAAGCATTGTTACCATCATCATACAAAAGATAACAGGATCAAATTCAAATTGTTTGTGGCTTTTTGGTACAGTAGGACCTCCATGAGAGTACACTCCCACTAGAGGACACCTCTCTATAAAGGACAGTTTTCATTCGTGAGTGCACCCACCAGTGGGTGCAAATAAACACAAGGGGTCTGGCACATTGTAAGTGCAAAAGTTAAACTGTGCTTTTCACTGGTAGACATGTGGTCCACATCAAGTCTTCTTCATTCTTTCTTATCTCCACTCAATCATATCAGGGTATCAAGCATGTAGAGCTTGTTGATGGTGTCTACTGGGGATGAGTAGAGCTCATCAATAGAGGCGTCAATACAGTCAATAATGTGTTTTGGGGTTGCAGGTAGACAGTACATAGTAAGAAAACCTTGCAACCATTCTGTCATTATCTGTAGATGACCAGACTTAAAAGTAAATAAAGTAAAAGCAGTCGTCAACTTCTACCCATCATGAATATCGTGGGGTCGGTGGAAGGCTGGTTAAACTGTTTGGTTTTCGACCACTACGACCCGGGTTCGATTCCCGCATTGGTCACTTTTTTCTGATTAAAAAAAAAAATGCTCCAATGGCCCCCGATTCTTGCAAAAGTCCAACCCCACCAGCGAATGCAAGTAACCAAACGGAGCTCTGGCACATTTGTAAGTGCAAAGTCGAACTGCTTTTCACATGTGTAGACATGTGGTGCACTTACAGTAAAAGCAGTCGCTAACTATCCACCATGATTATCATGGCCTGTACCACGTGTACTAGGAATAATAATTTTAAAAATTTTATATTTGACAATTGCTTATGTCCATTATTTGTATTATTCAACCAGCCAATTAATATAGTAGTCCCAATCACTAGCCCCACAATTATGGGAGTAATCTCAATTAACATAACAAAATTCCAATTAACAACCAAGTTTCAGCAAGATAGGGCCTGATTTTAATAGACTCTAATTCTAATTATAGGTACAAATTATTTGAGTTGTTACCCCTTGTTAAAAGATTATTCCCAATTAAAAAATGAGTTCCTATTAACAGAGTAGTCCCTATTATTGAAGTAGCCCAATTAACAGTGTTAATTAACAGTCCAGCCCAATTAACAAATGTGTTCTTAAAAACATTCTAGGTAAAATTAGCATAAAACTTGATAGTACAATTTAGTTTATAAAAATAATGTAATAAGACCAAATATTTATTTGAATTTGGTCTGATTACCTTATGTTCATAAAACTTGATGATTTACCAATTAGAATACTGATAATTGGAACCATTTTTTATGATTTACCAATAACTCCCAAGTAATGACAACTGAACATTCAATATATTAAACCTGGTTTACTATTTTCAGGTAAAGGACATTTTATCTGTTGATGAGGATTCCATTCTAGTTGAAATGATTACTTCTGAAGGTAAGAACACATGTACTGTATGCTGTTTTACATTCTTACATTTGTTATATGTGTGGTTCCTTTATACAACACTTTGATAGCAATACCTCAGCAAGGGCTCCCTCCAGGGATACGGAGGAGCTGCATCTGTACTCATGTTAGAGTCGGCAGCAAAGGCTTCCATGTTAGGCACAGCCTTAAATTACAGGCAAAGTCAGACTTTCACTAAAGTGTGCCTGGATCATGGTGCCATGTTCAATGAAAGCTGCACCCCTATATCCCATTCCATTGGAATTCGTATAATCTTTACACAAGGGGATAAGAATTGGTGTAAAACCCCTCTATAGTGAACCCCAATGGGACAGAGCTTTTGGTTCACTATAGCCACGGTTTGGCTATTTTTTTTTTCTATAAATTTTTAGAGGGTATAATTAAAGGACAGCCATACACACAGGAAGAGGCTGCCTATTAATAGTGATCACTTTGTTTTAATTCCCTTAATTGATCAATATCCTTAACTAATACTTACATTAATAAATATATATTTTTATAGAGAATTATTGATTATAATTGTAATTGGTAATTGGCCTTAATCCCTCAATCATGACAACAAATCACTCTGCCTTTGCCGGTCCCAAGCACGGATGAAAAAGGAGGAGGGGGAGCAGTAACGAGCTCACTAAAAAACCTGGGCTCAGCTGGCCCGGCTGATAGTACCCTGAAAGGGCTCCTAATCCATGGATACAGGATGAGCAGCGTTTGTACTCCATGTTAGGAGCGGCTGCACAAGGTGTCTGTTCCTCATGTCAGAGGCGGCCATTTCTTTTGGAGCTAAGTCGGCCTGCCACTGAGTAGTGCTCCCAGTCTTAATGACAAAAGCATTCTACTTCACCCAGATATGATTGAGTGGAGATAAGAAAGAAGAAGAAGAAGATGACAACAAATTATCCTATTTTTTAAGACACACCAAAGTAACTTTTGTTACATCCCCTTGTGTTATGATCATCTCATCTTCTTATTTCTTATCTCCACTCAATCATATTAATGTATCAAGCTTGTAGAGCTTGAGACTTGACATCCATCATGACTGGGTGAAGTAGAATGCGTCGGCCTTTGTCATTAAGACTGGGAGCACTACTCAGTGGCAGGCCGACTTAACTCCAAAATAAATGGCCGCCTCTGACATGAGGAACAGACGCCATGTGCAGCTGCTCCTAACATGGAGTACAAACGCTGCTCATCCTGTATTCCTGGATTAGGAGCCCTTACAAGGTACTATCAGCTGGGCCAGCTGAGCCCAGGTTTTATAGCGAGCTTGTTACTGCTCCCCCTCCTCCTTTTCCATCCGGGCTTAGGACTGGTCATCTCATTGGTGATAAAAGATAGATAACAAATTGTGTGTGTTCCAGATGGCTCCTACCGATGCACTCTCTGTGGAGCTACCGCACAAATATGGATGAAACTTCTTCAACACAACTGTCAGCCATTTTGTCAGAAATGTCAGAAGCTCTTTGACAATCTGGAGCTCTATCGGTCACATCCTTGTGTGATCATATCCTCTAAAAAGGTTGGTACTCTTGGTTCTCTAAGTGATTGCACATATCAAGTACTGATACATCTAGCAAAATCTTTCTCATAAACCTTTGTAGAAAGGATTATAAAACAACATATAAAGATGATAAAGCACAATTTGGATTATAATAAAAGAAAATAAGACCTAATCCAAATAATTTATTAGTGTGTGATGTTTCGGCAACAACATTGTCATTCTCATTTATTCTTTTGTCTGATGATGGTGACAATGTTGTTTACGAAACGTCACACACTAATAAATTAGTTGGATAAGGTCTTAATTTCTTTTAGCATATAAAGATTAAAAATTCAAAATTTGATATACAGTAAAACTCTGTTAAAACTAACCTGGTATATAGCAAACCTTACCTTATAACAAACCTAAAATAATCCCCATTTCTATTTGAAGATACAGTAAACTATGGTTATGATGAACAATGGCTATAGTGAACCAAAGGCTCAGTTCTATTGGGGTTCCCTATAGAGGGATTCTACTGTATCTACAGTAGAACCTCCTTGTAAAGGACAACACCTAATTGCAGAGCCAAAGTGTCTTTTAGGGAGAAGTGTCCTCTTATTGTAGAGTTGCTAAATGGTAAAAATGGTAATTTGGCAAATGAAAACTGTCCTTTATAGAGAGGTGTCCTCTTGTGTGAATGTCCTTTCATGGAGGTTCTACTGTATAAATATTTAGTAAATTTGAGATATTTTTTCCAAATAAAAATAAATTGATACCATTAATAATATCTAGGTTAAATACTGCTACCTATCAACAAGAAGTAACTCTTGTTCTAATAAAAGACACAAATTGATATTTGCAGAAGAGTGATTGCTCGAAGCATATTATATATTTATATTTGTATGTAATTCTGCTGTCCTCAAAGCTTATATATATATATGTCCATAGTTCATCTAAAATACCCATTCCAAGAGTCTAACAACAGTATCACTATAAAAGGAAGATTTAAAAAATGCAATATAACAGCAGTATGGTAGATTAAACTGGTGAAACTGCTGGGAGTGTTCACCACTGATGAGCCAGGCCCTCCCATTAATTTTTTCATCACAGTAAGGGCAGTAGAAATTGTTTAATTTTTAGAAAATCATACGTGTCTATAATAGTTTAATATATATATGTATATGTTTTATAAAAATATTTTATTTTATTTTAAAATATATTTCATAGATTCAAATATTCTGTTTAAATCTACCACCAGATGTCGGGACTTTCCCTATAAAACCTCATTGTTGTTGTTTCCCGATGGCCGGGTGTCGCTTATATATAGACAATAACATTATTAAATTGGAACATCTAATTATACCAATATACGTTAGATCGTTGGTCACAACAATTTGCTCCTGCCATGGCTCCTAGGAAGAAGAAGAAGAATGCCGAGTAGCCCCTCGTAACCCTCGCCCAACTGGAGATGGAGAACGAAGAGGTGAAGCAGAACTTCGAGCAGAAAATACAGAATCCTTACCCTACCTCCCGATTTTACCTGCTCCAAAGCCTAATGGAATTCATCAACTTACGGTCTGAGCAGATCAAGGCCCTCATTGCCGAGGTAGAGAACCTCTCTGGTACCCTCGCGTCCTTTAAGGAACTGGACGAAATCAAGCCACAGACAGCCTGCCACAGCACTCAAACCAGCCCTTCTCCCTCCTGCAAGGAAACCAGCACTCAGACTGACCCCACCAAGCCCGCCACTCCCGCTCCAACCAAAAGGAAGCAGCCTGAGGCTCCCTACCCGCCCGCAAAGAGAACCAACCTCAATGGTCCCGCAAAACCTGCGCCCTCCCGAGTCCCCAAGCCTGCGGCCGCCCAAGTGGTCCTCCATGGGGAAAAATCGGCGGCCCACACAGTGGTCATCTCTGATGACCCACAGGCTGACCCAAGAGCAATGCTTAAAGCTGTCCGCGCTGCCCACACTCTACCCCAAGGCGTTTGGGCCTCCCTGCGAACCAAAGGGAAGCTTGTACTCCACTCCAGCAACCCCGATACCATCCCAGCTGTTACCACCTCCCTGGCCAACAAGCTGGATGGCATGAAGGTCCGCCAACAGAAGGTGATCCTGCCTCGCATCTGCCTCTTCAAAGTGGATGAGGAAACATCCAACTCCACCATTGAAGAGACGCTGCTGGAAACCCCTGCTGTCAGCCAACTCCCTGGGGACAAGGTGGTGCGCGTGGCGCATCGCTCTGCACCCAGAAACGGGACCTGCACCGCCTTCATCGAGGTGGACCTCACGACCTTCAGAGCTCTGGGAAATCGTGGAAGGATCGTGGTGGATGGTGTGATCCTCAACTTCGAGGAGTCCATCCGCGCACGAGTCTGCTTCCGCTGTTGTGGCTTCGGCCACAACTCTGTCCAATGCACCAGAGCTCCCACGTGCTTCCACTGCGGTGAAGGCGGCCATGAAGGCCGTGCCTGCCCCTCAGTTGCCGACTGGCACACTTCCAAGTGCGCCAACTGCTGTGCCAAGGGCCTCCCAGACAAGCACGAGGCGAGAGCCTCAAGCTGCCCCATCTTGAAGCTTAGAGCCCTCAAGTTCTAGGCTTCCAGGACCTCCTGCCTCCTCAACTGGCCTCCATCCAGGCTTCTCACTCATCAAGGCGCTGTTTCCTTGACCTCTCCAGCTTCCTCCCCCCTGCGATGACACCTCCACTGCCAGATCCTAGGATCCCTTGCGATGATCCCTGGCCACCCATCCCCAGGCCCCTCAACTATGCTTTGTATATATTCCGCTTTATGCGTCCATCGGGGCTCAAAAATCATTCATTTTGGTTAGCAGCCCTGTAAAATAAAGATATTTTCTCTCTCTCTTTCCCGATGGCCGGCTCAAATCTTTTGTACATTATGTAAATAAGTTTTTCATTTTTTTTAATTCTTACGCCTTAAGCAAGGCAGCACTTTTATCAAACCATGTTTTTTATATATTCCATAAGCCAATTAAAGCAATCTCTGATCAAGACTATTTTTATTATTATATTTTCAAGATTTTAACCACGACTGCATTACCATAGCATAATCCTCAAAATAATTCAAAATCAAGCAGGAAAATCTTTTTATTTATAATATATATATATTTTGTAAGTTTGAGAATTTTTTAATTGTGATACCATTAATAATTGGGGCTAAATATTGTTCCAATCAATAAGTACTGTCTTGTGATAAGAAATTCTATTTGTGTTCAGGATGAAGAAACAGAGCAGTGTTTTACTTGCGGCGTATGTGGCAAGACCTGCACTAGTGAAGCACTCCTGCGCAAGCACCTTCCTCTCCACACAGGCCAGTTCACCTGCCAGATCTGTGGAAGATGGCTGCGAGACCTGGGATCTCTCGCTACTCATGAACAACTTTGTCTTAATCCTACGGAAATGCCACCTTGCGATCATTGCGGCCAGGTATTTTTTTACAAAATATAAATATTCATACATTGAATATACAATCATGAACAAAACTTATGATGTTGCCATTTTTCTGTAGGAGACAGAGGAAATTTTATTCACACTTGGTTATCTCATGTGTCTTCACAATAAAGTTCACTGTAATATCTTTCAGAGTTATTGTTTGAAAATTAATATACATGATAAAAGGTACAACTTCTTAAGTTTTGTCTATGAGTGTATATACACTTGGTTATCTTGTGTGTCTTCAATAAAGGTCACTGTAATATCTTTCAGAGTTATTGTCTCAATTCCGATATACATGCTAGAAGCTACAACTTCTTAAGTTTTGTCTATGAGTATATAATCAAATTATATAAAATATCAGTGTATCATTGAGGTTTGAGAGTTCTGTAAGGACTTCTATTTGCATGGAAAATGTACATATTGTAGGGTAGATATGTATATATGTCAGAGAGCTGACTCTGTGTACCTGTGTGCTCCAGGTGTTCGAGGATGTAAGAATGTTCCGAAGACACCAGTACGAGGAGCTCTACCCATTCTACTGTTCCAGCTGTAAAGCCAGATTTAGGCTTCCAGAACACCAGGATTCCCACTGCTGTCCTGGAGAGATATTTATCTGTTCCATGTGTCACATCCAGTTTGCCACAGATGGAGAACTTGAGCAGCATTTGTCAGCGGATTGCTGTCATCCCCAGGTACCTACTGTACACATAGCTGTCACCACTAGAACACAAACAGAACTTGAAATAAAGCTGCTGGAGGATGATATTCATGTATATATAGAGGCTCTCCTACCTTTAATTATGTATCAGTTATTATGTAGTAATTATGCTACAATTAACAGAATGGAAGAAAGAGGAAATATAAATGATATTTATAGATATGCTTTTAATTATTTTGAAAAAAAAATTCTAACAATAATATTCTGTGTTTAACAGATAAATATCTTATTCTTATCTGTTATCTTGTTTACACACTTGATAACAGGAACTATTTAAAAGCATGCTGTGGTAAAATTTCTCATTCAGTACTTTTGTCTGAAGATGGTAACAACGCTGAAACGTCACACACTATATATTTATTTGGATTTGGTCTTATTACCTTGTGTTTATAATCTACTAGCCGAATGACCCGGGCAACGCCCGTGTTTTACCCGATTGAATGTTTTTATTCAAATACTATTTGTTACAATTATAAATTGGCGCCTTAAATAAATGCATATCCTAATCCTAATCAATCAGTCATAGGCCGCCTCTGTCACGGATGGCAGGCGCCCTCCTATTGGACGGCTACGATCACGTGTCATCGTTGGCGCGTAGGTGAGGTGACCTTGAGTGATGTAATGCCCCCCCCCCCCCCCTGCCGGCGGCGCACGCCTGTTGGCTGCCGGCGAGCACGTGACCTCCCTGTGCGAACGCATCCGTGACAGAGGCGGCCGGCCAATGACTGACTGATCAGGAAAGACTCTCGTGACTATATATATATAATATAATATAATATATGTATGAGTACATTTTGTGTGTGTGTGTGTGTGTGTAGAAATAGGATTAGTTGACTTTATATGGTAAACTTATTCATACAGTTTGTATCCCTCGATAGCTCAGTTGGCAGAGCGGAGGACTGTAGATGTTACAACGGTGATCCTTAGGTCGCTGGTTCAAATCCGGCTCGAGGGAGTTTTTTTTTATAATTTTTATTGGCTGCGGGCGAGCACGTGACCTCCCTGTGCGCGCACATCCGTGACAGAGGCCGATGAGGAAAGACGGTCGTGACTATATATTTATATTACCCTAGTAAAGAACATTATTAGTGATGAAGAATGAGCCACAACACCAGTTTTGACAAATTCAAACCAAAAACCAACCCTTTTTATGAGGAAGTTGTAGCTTCTAGCATGTATATCAGGATTGAGACAATAACTCTGAAAGATATAAAAGTGACCTTTATTGAAGATAGACGAGATAACCAAGTGTATATACACTCATAGACAAAACTTAAGAAGTTGTAGCTTCTAGCATGTATATCAGGATTGAGACAATAACTCTGAAAGATATAAAAGTGACCTTTATTGAAGATAGACGAGATAACCAAGTGTATATACACTCATAGACAAAACTTAAGAAGTTGTAGCTTCTAGCATGTATATCAGGATTGAGACAATAACTCTAAAAGATATTACAGTGACCTTTATTGAAGATAGACGAGATAACCAAGTGTATATACACTCATAGACAAAACTTAAGAAGTTGTTGCTTCTAGCATGTATATCGGGATTGAGACAATAACTCTAAAAGATATTACAGTGACCTTTATTGAAGATAGACGAGATAACCAAGTGTATATACACTCATAGACAAAACTTAAGAAGTTGTTGCTTCTAGCATGTATATCAGGATTGAGACAATAACTCTAAAAGATATTACAGTGACCTTTATTGAAGATAGACGAGATAACCAAGTGTATATACACTCATAGACAAAACTTAAGAAGTTGTAGCTTTTAACATGTATATCGGGATTGAGACAATAACTCTAAAAGATATTACAGTGACCTTTATTGAAGATAGACGAGATAACCAAGTGTATATACACTCATAGACAAAACTTAAGAAGTTGTTGCTTCTAGCATGTATATCGGGATTGAGACAATAACTCTAAAAGATATTACAGTGACCTTTATTGAAGATAGACGAGATAACCAAGTGTATATACACTCACAGACAAAACTTAAGAAGTTGTTGCTTCTAGCATGTATATCAGGATTGAGACAATAACTCTAAAAGATATTACAGTGACCTTTATTGAAGATAGACGAGATAACCAAGTGTATATACACTCATAGACAAAACTTAAGAAGTTGTAGCTTCTAGCATGTATATCGGGATTGAGACAATAACTCTAAAAGATATTACAGTGACCTTTATTGAAGATACACGAGATAACCAAGTGTATATACACTCATAGACAAAACTTAAGAAGTTGTAGCTTTTAACATGTATATCGGGATTGACACAATAACTCTGAAAGATATTACAGTGACCTTTATTGAAGATACACGAGATAACCAAGTGTATATACACTCATGGACAAAACTTAAGGAAGGTGTACCTTTTAGCATGTATATCGGGATTGAGACCATAACTCTGAAAGATATTACAGTGACCTTTATTGAAGATACACGAGATAACCAAGTGTGTATACACTCATGGACAAAACTTGAGGAAGTTGTACCTTTTAGCATGTTAATCGGGATTGAGACAATAACTCTGAAAGATATTACAGTGACCTTTATTGAAGACACACGAGATAACCAAGTGTGAACAATATTACCCCTCTCTCCTTGAAAAAAAAAAAAAAAGATAACCGGCGACATCACAAAGACTTTCCACTTCCTCAAACTTTTTCTATGAGTGTAGATTTTGCTTTTTGTCTTAATTTGCTAAAACCGGTGTTAAGGCTCATCTTTATCATCACTATGATAAAGCACACACAATTTTTGGATTATAGGTTATAAACACATGGCATTAAGATCAAATCCAAATAAATATGGCTGTTACCAAAACATCATCCACTATTTATTTACTTAGATTTGGTATTTTTATTATCAATACAGTAGAACTACCTCCCTGTAAAGGACACCTAATTGTAGAGCCAAAGTGTCCTTTAGGGAGAAATGTCCTCTTACCGGAGAGTTACTAAATAGTAAAAATTGTGATTTTGCAAATGAAAACTGTCCTTTGTAGAGAGGTGTCCTCTAGTGGGGTGTCATCTAAAGGGAGGTTCTACTGTATTTGTAAAGTTTTTATCAGGATGATAAACAATTATACCACTATGATGCCTGTTTAAAGGATTGCACCAAAGTGTGCCTGGATCATGGTGCCACAATCAACGAAAGCTGCACCCTTATACCAATTCCATGAGATCTGGAATTTATATAATCTTTACACAAGGGAATAAGAAACAACATGAAGAGGTATCTCTTTATGTATGATTTTGTTGTGTGTTGCAGGGTTTAGAAGAAATGGCGACCTCACAGCCATCAACAACAAATCTGTCTAAGGGTCACTCAGCAGCAGTGAGGTCTCAAAGGTTGGTAGTGGAAGTTGTGGTGAGCAATCATCACTTTCTTGTTTCATCATCAACTTGTTCATAGATTTACATTCATTAATATTTAATTAAAAAGGCATATATTGGATCAAAATATCATTTATTTTACCAATATTTCAGTTGGCTGAACGCCAACCTTTATTAAGGTGTTATAACATTTTAAAGTGTGTCAACAACAAACTCAGCGCCACATAATTGGTAAAATAAATGATATTTTGATCCAATATATGCCTTTTTAATTAATCTATGGATTGCTCTATTTTCAAAATTCATTAATATATATAACAAAGTCTACCCCACTTGACCAAAATATACCTTGGCACTTGCAGCTCCAGAACACATTTTGGCTTGCGTTAGATGCACTAAACAGGATCTTTGGGAGAGACCGCTGCTTATCATAAAATAGCTCAAGGAGCATGAACTCATGGATTTCGTGTAATCTTTACACAAGGGGATAAGAAACAACAACAACAACACATTCATTAATATATGTTGTTGTTGTTTCTAATCCCCTTGTGTAAAGATTACACGAATTCCATGAGTTCATGCTCCTCGAGCTGTTTTATGATGAGCAGCGGCCTCTCCCAAAGGTCCTGTTTAGTGCATCTAATGCAAGCCAAAATGTGTTCTGGAGCTGCAGGTACCAAACTACATTTTGGGCAAGTGGGATAAATTTTGTTATTATTTTCTATCTTCAATGGCTTGAGATAGCCTGTTCTAAATTTTGTTAGTGTTGTTTGATGCTGTCTATTTCTGATCTTCAGAGCTTCTCCTGGGTTCACTCCACTGTACCAACTGTGCTTAGGTGGGATCCTCCAGTTCTTGTTTATTTTTGTTTTGGCTATTGTTTCTATTTCTTTAAAAGTAAGTTTATTTTTCTGTGGCAAGGGTTCTTTTGTGCCTTTTTTCGCTAGCACATCAGCAGCTTCATTGCCTTCAATGCCAACGTGTGAGGGTATCCATTGAAGGTGAATTTTTGAGGTTTTTGAGAGTTTTTGGAGATAACCAATTATGTTCCTGCTTACTTTGTCTCTGAGTTCCCCTGTGTGACTCAAGTGTTGTATGGCACTTCTACTATCAGTAAGAATCCAGATATTTTGATAATTAGTATTTCTGATGGATTTTAAGGCTTCATAGATGGCTATAAGTTCTGATCTGAAGACTGAGCAAAAATCTGGGTTTCTTCTGTTCATTTTTTCAATGCCATTTGTGGTTTTGATGAGACAGCCACTGCCAGTGTGTCCTAGCTCGTCTCTGCTACCATCGGTATAGATTGTTATCGCATTTTTAGGAATGTTATTAATTATTTCTAATGATAATTGTTTTAAGTATTCTGAATTTTGGTATTGTTTGTTGGTGGGTTCATTTAAAGTGGCATTAAAAATAACATTTTGTAGTGGTTTGCATGGAGAAATTTTTTCTGCTAAATAATTTTTTTCCACTTTATATTTTAAAAATTCATTTCTTTTGGCCAGGTGTAGAGGGCCTTCTTTTTTGAGTCTTAAATTGGATTCCCAATTAAGTATGTACTTGGAAGTTCTGTGTTTGTTTCCATAACTCTTGATTTTGTTTATATATTTTGGCAGATTGTAGCTTCTTCTATCCTTTAAGGGCATAATGTCTGCCTCGTAAAGTACAATATCATTAGGGCAGGTATTTCGAAGACCTGTAATAATTCTAGCTGCACTTAGTTGTATCCTTTCCAGTGATTTTAGATTTGTTTCAGATGCTGTACCATAGATTTGATATCCATATTCCAGGATAGGTCTAATTAGAGATGTGTAAGTTAATTTTAGTGTGGTTGCATCGGCTCCCCACTCTCTTCCTGAAATATATTTCAGGATTTTTAGTCGGTCTCTTCCTTTTCTAATAACTTCTTCAATATGTTTACTGGAGTTAATTTCTGGATCCAGGGTGTAGCCAAGATATTTAGGATGTTTATTATATTGCAATTGTTGTTCTTTCAGAATAATTTTTGGTCTTATTTTGTATAGTTTCTTATCGGTAGTAAAAAGACAGGTTTCAGATTTTTGAGGGTTAAATTCTAATTTATGTTTATTAGCAAATTTTTCTAGGTGGAAAAGAGTCTTGTTCAAATCTCTTTCAGCCTTTTTCCAGTTAGTATTGCTGCTCCATAGAATTATGTCATCAGCGAAAAGTCCAATATTGGTTTTATGTAAAATTTTTTCTTCTATGCCTGCAATAAATAGGGTGAAGAGAGTTGGGCTAAGGACTGATCCTTGTGGTAATCCTTGGTACAATTTGAAGGTTTTAGATAGAGTGCCATTATATTTGACCCTGATGTATCTATTTTTAAGGAAATCATTTATCCAAGTGATAGCTTTTCCATCAATTTTGAAATGTTTGTATAATTTTGTAATTAACTTGTTTTTCCATACCTTATCAAAAGCTTGTGTAAGATCTAAAAAATCAGCTATTGTGTGGTTAGTTGGTTTTCTGTTTTGTGCATCTTTTACCTTTTGTGTGAAAAATAAGAGTTGGTCTATTGTCCCATGTCCTTTCCTAAATCCATATTGTTCTTTTGGTAAGAGATTTCTTGTGTCGAGGTGGTAGGTGAGTCGTCTGAGTATAATTTTTTCCATTAATTTGCAGCAAATACTTGTGAGGGAGATAGGTCGGTAGTTTTTTGGGTCATCAGCAGATTTGTCAAGTTTTTTAATAGGAATTATTGTTGCAGTTTCCCAGTCTTGAGGCAATTTTCCAGTTTTCCAGGAGTTATTGAAAATATACAGAAGTTTTTCTTTGCCATTTTTGCCCAAGTTTGATATCATTTGGCCATGGATTCCATCTGGCCCAGGAGTCTTGTTCAGGTCAGTGTTTTCTAATGCATAATCTAGCTTTTTCATATTGATTTTTTCATGGAAAATATTATGAGTGCTAGTGACGTTTTTACAGTCATGGATAATCTTTCGGGCCTTTTTTTCAACTTTCTTATCTTTTATTTCAAATTTGATTTTACTACTTATTTGATATGAATTACCTAAAAGATTAGCAGCATTTTTGTCATTAGTTGCTGGGGTACCATCTGTATTCTTAATCATATTTGTGTTTTCAGTTTGTGGCTGGGCTCTGTCAATTTGTTTTGCCAAATGCCAAAGTTTTGTATTTGGGTTTCTTGGGTTCAGGTTTTCACAAGTTTGTTTCCATTTTTCCCTTTTCATATTTACGTATAATCTTTTTATTTTTGCATTCACAATGTTCAGTTCAGTTCTACAATTTGTTTGGTTTTGGGTGCACTTTTTTTGTAGTTCATTTCTTTTAGTTATAAGTATTTGAATATCTTTTGCCTGGTGTGTATAATTTGGAATCCATTTCTTAATATTACCTCTTGGTATTGAAACTTTGGCTGCTTTAATAATGGTGTTTTTGAAAGATATCCAATTTTGTTCCAGATCTTTTATCCTAGTGGGTGCTTTTCTAAAGTCTTCATTGGTGTTTTGCTTGTAAAGATTCCAATTAGCCTTTTTGAAGTTCCAGAATTTTTCTTTAATTGAGCTGGTTTTGGTCTTGGTGCTAATTTCTATCAAAATAGGCAAATGATCACTTCCAATACTTTTTAATATTTGCCATTTGCATTTGTGGAAAATGTCAGGACTGGAGAAACTTATATCAAGGGCTTGTGCGGTATTATAACTGTAGGAATGGTGGGTAGGATTCCCATCATTTAAGCACATGAAGGCATTGTCGTCAAATAAGTTTGAAAGTATTTTGCCTCTTGGGTTTGGCGTGGAACATCCCCATAGTTGATGTTTGGCATTAAGGTCACCTACAATAATAGTGTTGTCTGTAAGAAATTGAGCCATTGTTCCATCGTCAATAAGTTTATTGTTTGGTGGGTGATACATATTGAATATGTTGATGGTTTTGTTTTGATTCAGGTAGACTTTGATACCTTGGGCTTCGAGGTCTGATGTGTTTGGAATATTAATGGCTATGTCTTCATAGTACAAATTCTTGATTAAAAATGCAAGGCCACCCCCTTCTTTATTTCTGTCTTTTCTGAGGATATTGTAGTTTTTATATTTAAGATTGTACTTTTCATTTAATTTGGTTTCCTGTAGGGCTATAATTTGTATCTTTTGTTTTTCAGCTATTTCCATTATTTCTTCTAATTTAATTTTTGTTGCTGTTGAGCACAATCCATTTATGTTGCACTGCAGAATGCTCAATTGCTTGGAAGTTGCAAAGTGTGAAGTTTGTGGAGACTGTATTATACTTATCGGACAGAACCCTCTACCTAAGTCCTGAACGCGCCCCTGTTTATTCTGCGCGACGGGCGATGCAGCATGCAAATCAACATCTGATCTCATGGAATGGGGTATAGGGGTGCAGCTTTCGTTGATCATGGCACCATGATCCAGGCACACTTTGGTGAAAGTCTGACTTTGCCTGTAGTTTGAGGCCGTTCCTAACATGGAAGCAGACGCCTTTGCTGCCGACTCTAACATGAGTACAGACACAGCTCCTCCGTATCCCTGGAGTGGGACCCTTGCTGAGGTCTATCAACCGGGTCAGTTGAAGTCAGGATTTTTAAAGAGGTCTACTCCTCTTCTAACAATGCTGCTGTTGGTCCGCGACTGCTTATTTGTCAGAGTTATTCTGCTTGTTTCGCAGCTGGCCTTCATATCTGAAGGTCGTTCCCCTATCCGCCACCTGGGGACGCGCCCTATAGCAGTCAGCTCTGCCAATTACACAATAAACTTAAAGGTAATTTACACAGATTCTTGTGGATGACATGAAA
>CP092874.1:22584034-22632874 GCA_030710605.1 Cordylochernes scorpioides
TTTCAAATAATATTTTATTCTAATTGAATAATATAGTAGTTGAAATAAATATGGAAAATAAAAAGAAAATTAAATGATATTAATTTTTAAAAATCATGAAAATCTTTTAAAAAATTGCTTTATATAAGTCTGTTTTGCACTGAAATCCTATTCAGGATGTATTCCAGATGGTCTATTTTTAAAAGACATGCATGTCTTTCTTCTTCTGAAATGTCTTTTAAATAACAAAGAGCTTTATTGTATTAACTCTTAACTGGACAGGGGAATTTTTCTTACATAACTGGACGGGTTTGGTAGATTCAACCCACTTATGTAACTTTATGAAATAAGCGCTAAATAATGATTGAAAACAATATTGAAAAAATATTTAATGTATACAAATGTTAACATAAAGATTTTGATGTTTAAAAATTCTGAATATATTTGAATCTATTTACAGATTTCAAAAATTATTAATAAATGTTTATGCAAATGCTTAATTGACATACAAGGCAAAAGGTTTTTATTTTTTACCGCCTTTTTGATGGACATTGTAGCACCTTTTTGGAGTATCAGATTGTTGTGGCATCGTAGATTCCCTTGATGTACGTGAACCATCATTCTTCTTGAATTGTCGTCTGTATTTCCAGCGAGAGAGAATTTAGATTATGTGTGGCCAGGGGTTCATCAGTCAATTCTCTCCCAAGATCACCAATAATATTACTCCTTTCTTTTTTATCCTTTTTGTCAATCCCATTACCATTTTTTTGGGGGGAACATAGGAGTCTAAAGTGGTTGTTCCAGAGAAACCAAAAATAGATGTTCCTGATTCTCTATTAGGGTGCGGTTGAAATTGTGGAGGAATCTGTGGTTTATTCTTTCTCATCCTTCCTAAATATGTAAGGCCATGTTCTTTCAACTTATTCTACTGAAGTGAACCAATTGCCTGCAGTAATATTTCTATTACTCTTCAAAAATGGTCAACTAATCTCTAAAATATAGAAAGAAAAAGTGTTACTTTATAAGAGGAAGCTAAAAAATAGCAGAAGACAGCGACTCAAGTATGAGCCACGAGCTAAAACTGACTGAAAAATTCTCAAGCTCCTGGATGGGCTGGGCCGAATCTGCCCCATATGCAAATTTAACCCCCCTCCCAAAACTGAAATTTGTAAACCATGGATGGAAAATGTTTGTACCACTTTAAAATTTAAATACATGAAAGCTAACAGCTCTCAGTAAAAACGAAAATATATATATTTTTTCTATATTAAGTTTATGCATGGGCGGAATCAACCCAACCCGTCCTGTTAAGTAAATGGCTATTGGAATTAGATGAGTAAATTAAGTGGCCTGCGTTTAAATTTGTCTATATGGATATTTTTTACTTCTAAGTAAACATGTTACAGGCCATGATAATCATGGTATGTAGTTGACTTCAAGTTAGGAAGGATAGGTTACTTTCAGTATTTTGCTATTGGGATTAGATTGGTAAATTAAGTGACCTGTGTTTATATATGTCTATATGGATATTTTTTACTTCTAAGTAAACATGTTACAGGCCATGAAAATCATGGTATGTAGTTAACTTAAGTTAGGAAGGATAGGTTACTTCCGGTATTTGGCTATTGGTATTAGATTGGTAAATTAAGTGACCTGTGTTTAAATTTGTCTATATGGATATTGTTTAAACATGTTACAGGTCATGATAATAATGGTATGTAATTAACTCAAGTTAGGAAGGATAGGTTACTTTCAGTATTTGGTTATTAAGATTAGATTGGTAAATTAAGTGACCTGAGTTTAAATTTGTCTATATGAATATTTTTTACTTCTAAGTAAACATGTTATGTAGTTAACTCAAGTTAGGAAGGATAGGTTACTTTCAGTATTTGGCTATTGGGATTAGATTGGTAAATTGAGTGACCTGTGTTTAAATTTGTCTATATGGATATTTTTTACTTCTAAATAAACATGTTACAGGCCATGGTAATCATGGTATGTAGTTAACTTCAAGTTAGTGGTTAGTTACCTACACTAAAGAGAGTCCATGTGGCACAACCATATTTTATTCAAACAACCATACAAGTGATTAGAAATAAATCCCATTCAGTACTGATACTGGTCTAGATCAATGCCATTAGGAAAGTACCATTGATATTTTATAATGCCATGATGATAGTTTTATATAAAAGTGGGTAATTTATAAAAATAAACATGATGAAAATAGGGCAACAGAATATTTAACATAAAGAGATACCTAATTTCAATATTTTGCTATAAAGTAAATATATCTCTTTGCCTCTCTGTTCTTTGATGTAAAAAGGGTTTAATTGTGGGGATAAAAATGAATTACTTCCTGACCTTTGTCTTTCCTAATTTTTCTATGTCAAACAATATAATTTATTGTTATAAGGAATAAATTTAACAATTCGAAATGTAAATAATGTGTTTGTTACAATGTATTTTGGGAGAATAAGGTCAGTTGATATAAAATGGCATTCTTAAAGTTAAAATGGAGAACTCTATTGTTGACATAGTGATCCTAATTATATTTGTGGTAACTGATGATAATAATGGTATTTCTCTCTGCAGAAAATATATTACTGTGGTTTACACAAACCTATTAGTCCATAAATATAATTGTGTCCATTAAAATATTTTTTGAACTTCTCTGTGTTTATCAGGTAGCGGCAGGTTTGACCAACCAACACAGAGTTGATAACTACTCCACCAGTGAGAAAAGAACCCCCCACATTCAAAATACAATATTTATATTGGGCCAGGGTGTTGACACCTCCACCTCTCTGATGGAATGACACCACAACTTCAGGCTTCTCTCCTCCAACTCTCCACTTGTTCCTAATATTGTACTCAGTGCCATCTATATTCTCAATTATCTCCTCTGATCTATCTTGGAAGTCTTTAGTCAAATTATACCAACCAAATAACCTGAGTTGTTTCAATTTATCTTGGTGATCTCCACTTCCATACAGATATTTCTGAAGGACATTCACCAAGTCAAGATATCCCCCACCAGGAGGAAACCAGTTCTGGACACCAATTGTAAGGTCAAGTCCCACATCTGCCATTTTCGCAGGATTCTCATGACATTTGACATCACAGCAGGCGGTGGTAGTAGTTTGGAGCTCTGTTCTCACAGTGGCCAGTTCTTTCTTAGTACCTTGTTGTTCTGTTTTTATACTCTCCATATCTTCCTTCAAAGATTCAATTTTTTCGTCTTTACAATTTACTCCTTTTTTAAAAATTTCTATTTCTTCCTTTTTATGAATTAATTCTATTTGCATAGCTTTCAGTTCTTTTTTATCAACTTGTTGTTTTGTCAGCATAGTTTCTAGTTCTTTTTTGTTTACATGTAATTCAGACTTCGCAGCATTCAGTACTCTTTTAGTGTTTTGTAATTCTGTCTTTATCGTGCTCAGTTCATTTATAGTAACTTGAAATCCTGCCTTCACAGTTTCCAGTTCTTCCTTTGTGTTTTTCAAATCTCTCTCCAATCCTTGCAGATGATCTTCACCAAGTGAGGTTGTAGTTGGGCCAGTGGACAATTCCGACTTCACACCCTCTAGTTCAGTCCTGATGTATCCGAGGTCAACAAGATGTTGGTTCGATATATCCTTAATCTTATTGGACAACATGGAAGTCAAGTTCTGGACTCCTGCTAGAGATGACCCTCCGGACCTCTGGTTGACCAATATTTGGCTGATGGGAGCCTGAGAAGTTTCTAGCTGCCGAGTCATAACTGCCATGAGGCTTGACACATCCCTCCGCCAGGCTTTAAGAACTTCCTTCTCTCCAGATTGAGCTTTTATACTGGAACTGATTTCTTGAAGGAGCTGAATGATAGGAGATTCCAGACTCTCTCCCCTGAACTCATTCCTGACTTTGATCTGGTCCAGGTTTTCTTTCAGCAGGTTTTTGCACTGTGACATTTCCAGTGAAAGGTCCCTCAATGAATCACATATAAGAGGGAGGTCAACATTCAGTAATTTTTCATCTTTTTCTTTTAAACAAACATCTGCCTCATTTCTACATCCCTGGTCCAGAAGTCCACATGAAAGAGGATTCATACTGTCAGAGTGGACACTCTCCCCAGGGCTGACACCAATTTGGCCACACAGAGCCTCATGTTGCTGGAGAGAATCCCGAGTTAGGACTGCCCCACAAAACTGACAACTTCCAAATAGACGTTTGCAGGTTAGACGTTTGCAGGTTACTGTCAAGTGAGATGCCAGATCTTTTCTCAATATTTTAGCTCTGCAGGACTGAGGGCAATCCACCAAACAAAATTGGCACAAGGTACTGTGCAACATGGCTTCCACCATATTGTTGAAGGTCTGGGAACATCCCTGGAATGGGCAGGTGTTCTCCATGTTCTGGAACATGATACACACAGTCGGAGAACATTTCTAAGTTAAAAGTTGAACGAGTATAAACAGAAAATTTGGTCGCAAAGAGATAAAGTATTTTATTATTTTTGTGAGAGAAAAAAGAAAGAGTCCAAATGTGGTGACATTACTAAAGTATAATCTACTTGAAAGGTCAGTCTCACTAGAAGACACCTCTCTACAAATGACAGTTTTTATTAAACAATTACCATTTTTAATAATTACCAACCTTCCAATAAGAGAAGCCTTTTTTAAATGGTTACTATGGTTCTGAAATGACGAGAGAAGAAAAATTCCTTTCAAACTAACAAAAATAGGCACAGCCATTTCTTTGGCAAATTGAGTGGCTGGAGTTCGTTAAATATGGTCTGGGTTGTCGTGAATGAACCAATTTCTATAATCTTTGAAAATTTTGTGATTAATTTTCAATATACTTCCAAACCATGTGCGAGTTAAAATTTTTTAAACAAAAGTAAACAACACAAATGTACTTAATATCAGACTTCTATATGGCATCTTTGGTCTGGAATAGAATTAAAAGTAGAAAATAGCCACAATCATTTGTGGTGTAATGAGCCTTCCATACAAATAAATCAGTAGTATGAACTAAATAATGTTAAGAACATTGTTAGAAATACAGAATAACCTTGTTGATTCAACACATGATAATTCGACTCTTGCATTTATTCTACCATATTCTCATGTCCACAACTCAAGCCTGACAAATACTAAACATTAATTTGACCAAACAACAATTTGACATCAATAAGTTGACAAACTTTCATGGACAATTCTTGTTTTAAAAAATAATTTATTACTAAAAACACAACAGGTTGACTCTCAGTACACCATGGCTGTAATTAGCGTATGTGCACCATTCTTAAAAGTTACAATGAGACGTAAATTTTGGCACCAACTTTCTTCAATTTTTGTCCATCCTGGACCCAATTTAAACCTAACTGGAGACTGCTAGTACCTGGAATAAACAAAGAGCTGTTTCATAAAGTAACATTTTGTTATTTGAAATAAAATACAGGAAAGACATGAATGTCTAAGAAGATTGAGCAGCTAGAATGTTAACTAAATAGGGTGCTAGCTGGAAGGTAAACAAACACTAAATATTCCTTTGAAAGATGATATTTTAAATAAAATTTTCTGCCTTTTTTTTCATTCAAAAACTTTGTTCACTTTCTTCCTGTTTAATTTATTCACCTATTTCAAAATAGTATTTGTTATTTTTCCTTTGTCCCAAAATTTACTAAGGCACTTTTATCCACTATGTTAAATGGCAAAATAAAAGGACATTGTAAGAAAACAACCCAAAGTAAGCCACACTCTCAAAGAGGTTAAAATTATTTTCTGTTAATTAAATGTTTCTATATTTAAGTACAAAGATATAATGTTAACACATTTGATTAGTTTATTTTGTTTAAAATAATTTATTACACTTATTCTATTTATAACTAGTCCAATGACCCGGGCAACGCCCGGGTTTTACCTGATTAAATGTTTTTATTCAAATACTATTCATTACAATTATAAATTGGCGTCGTGGATGTCACTCTTGTGGAACGTCCCGCTCCAAACTTTGTGTCTGAGAAGCGATATTTTTATAGAGAGATGATCTGGCTTTGGGTCTTCTGCTCTAATGAATGTTTTTCTGTTAGAATTTTTTTCCTGCATACTTAAAATGAACTGGCTTCACCCGTGGTCTCTGATTTTTGGAATTTTTCCCGATATAATTTTGTATCTGATAATCAAACATGATGCAGCAATATTGTCATCATCATTTGCTGACTATAAAACAACTATTTTTGACCAGAACCTGTCAATTTCAATTTTTATTGGCTAAAAATCCGATAAATATATTTTCCAGATTTTCTCTATGTTCTGTTTAAACACGTTTTACATGTACATTAGGTCAGTTGATATTACCTCCAATCTTCATCGCTAGAGGCGCTGCTTGCGAGCAAAAGGGCAAATTTGCAAAAGTAATTTGCAAATAACTCGAAGAATATTCAGAATAGAGACCTGGAATTTTCACAATAAGTTTTTCCATATTCTACTCTATATACTGTTAAAATTTCAGTCAGATCAGTTAAGTATTGTGGACATGTATAGCCGACGTAGGAACAAACACACATACATACATACACTGACTTTTATATATATACTAGCCGAATGACCCGGGCAACGCCCGTGTTTTACCCGATTGAATGTTTTTATTCAAATATTATTTGTTACAATTATAAATTGGCGCCTTAAATAAATGCATATCCTAATTCTAATCAATCAGTCATAGGCCGCCTCTGTCACGGATGGCCGGGGCCCTCCTTTTGGACGGCTACGATCACGTGTCATCGTTGGCGCGTAGGTGACCTTGAGTGACCTAATGCCCTCCCCCCCCCCCTGCCGGCGGCGCGCGCCCGTTGGCTGGCGGCGAGCACGTGACCTCCCTGTGCGTGCGCATCCGTGACAGAGGCAGCCGGCCAATGACTGACTGATCAGGAAAGACTCTCATGACTATATATATATAATATAATATATGCTACATTAAATGGTCTGAGCTGTCGATTTATTAAACTAATTAAGAACTATTATACCCAAATGACGGCAACAGTCAGATGGCGGGGTTCCTTCACGGAGGCTATCAAAATACAAGCAGGAGTATTGCAGGGGGAGCCGTTGTCACCTTATTTATTCATTCTCTTCCTAAACGATCTGGTACCCCTGTTCGATGAATCAGAATTGCCAGGCATAAATCTTGAGAATTATGGAACTATACACCTTTTACTGTATGCAGACGACATAGTGATCTTAGGAGAATCGAAAATAAATTTGCAATTGAAGATTAACTTACTTAAAAAGTACTTAGAAGAGAACTGCCTAACGTTAAACCAAAATAAATCTAAAATAATGGTGTTTAGAAACGGTGGAAGAACAGCTCGTTCCGAGACATGGTTTTGGGGTCAGCAACCCCTGACAATAGTAGCTAAGTATACATATCTGGGTTACCCTCTGACTACAAAAATCTCGACCCAATATGCTTCCCAATACTTTAGAAACAAAGCACTGAATGCAATTAATGCACTTTGGAGAATCCTTACAAAGGCGCGAATAAAGTCCTTTACCTCAGTGATGAAACTTCTTGACACTATTGTTCTTCCTACTTTACTATATGCGGCACCAATGTGGGCAATCAACCAGCTGAAGACAGTCAATAATACCCAAGATACATTTCTTCGTCGTCTCTTAGACTTACCAAACTTCACACCAGGATTTGTCCTCAGAAGAGAATGTGGAAGAATATCAACTGAACTTAATGCTGTAAAGCTCACATTAAGGTCTTGGGTCAGGATTTTAAAAATGGAGACGAGCAGATTACCACATGCTTGCTTAAACTATCTCTGGAAAGTCACCGCGAAAAAGGAAATAGAAAACAGTTTTACTCAAAATTTAATAAAAATTCTAGACTCCAAGGAATATTCCTTTCTGAAGGGCTGTGAAGACTACTTAGCCATACAGAAAGAATTGCCAGGCATAATTAGAACTACCACAGACCAACTAATTCAAAACGATCAGATGAAAATCACTGATTCAACCCACTTTGCTCACTACAAATTTTTGAGTGAATCATTCATGACAGAGGAGTACCTACGATTAAATATCTCGCTTCCCAACAAAAGACTAGTTGCACAACATAGTTTTATGGCAATTTTTCAGGGAAGAAAGAAAAGACTTCTGGAAAGAAAATGGCCGGAACTGTTTACTTTGTAAGGATCTCATGGATGATAATTTGGTTCACTATTTCTCCCAATGCCCTCTCTTAACAGAAAAACGTACTGAAATTTTCCCAAGCCCTACCTCTGGTCAATTTAGATACCATGGCATATGTCAACTTCTCTCTTCAGATCTGAATGATAAACTACTGATTGAAAAATACTTTAAGTTCTGTACAGAAGCTGGGCGCATGAGAAAGAATGCAGGGCAAAGGATTCTGGAGGATGATCCATCTGTAAATAGGTAACAAACCTTATTTTTGTTGTAAATGTTTCCTCTTCCCTCTCCTCTTGTTGACGTGTAAATACGGTGAATCCTGTATGGGGCGGAATGCCCTAAATAAAGGCTTTTGTTGTTGTTGTTGTTGTATAATATATGTATGAGTACATTTTGTGTAGAAATAGGATTAGTTGACTTTATAAGGTAAACTTATTCATACAGTTTGTATCCCTCGATAGCTCAGTTGGCAGAGCAGAGGACTGTAGATGTTACAACGGTGATCCTTAGGTCGCTGGTTCATATCCGGCTCGAGGGAGTTTTTTTTTTTTTTTTTGGCTGCCGGTGAGCACGTGACCTCCCTGTGCGCGCGCATCCGTGACAGAGGCCGATGAGGAAAGACGGTCGTGACTATATATATTAATATAGGGATTAGCTATATAAATATCACAAATAAATAAAATGCTCTTTTTAATTTTTAAAATTAAAAATTTATTGTCAAACTTTTTATGATAAAATCGTTTTAGTTACTTGCCATAGGGTTTGTTTATAAAAATGAAAATTTATTCAAAATATGCACATAAATTTTATAGTTAAAATTATTGAAACAAAAATTAAATTTTAAAAAAGCTAAAAATATATAAAACAGGGGGGAAAATATAAATATAAACACTAATATCTTACCTAAATGTAGTTGATTGCAAACCAAATTTAAAATAATTACAACGTAATTTCCGCAGCACGCAAACACTTATCGCCATCTATCATCACATTTTGTAACTATTTATAAATTAATGTTTATGTTACTTTGTTTAAAAGTCGGTAGTGTTCCTCAATTTGTTGCACAATTTTATATTGAAATTTAATATTTTATTAAAGCTTAATAATATATCCAATTTAATGTTCAAAATTTGTTAGAAATCTTTGTGTATTTAACTAGAAATAATATGGCTGGAATTTATGGTAGCAAAAAAAGGGTCAATGTTATATCAAGCAATCTTAAAAGTCCCAAGGACTAGATGAAGTCTCGATGACATCTTGTTTTGCCATTTCCTCAATCAGTTTGTCAACCTCGTCTCTCCTCGTCATGGGCAATCTTCTTGGGAGCTGCTTGACAGGAGTAGCGCCCCCCTTATCAATCCGATGCTGCATCACGTTCGTCCGCCCAACATCTTTGGGGCTGGTAGCGAATACGTCTTCATATTGGCAGAGTAGACGTTTAAGCTTCGTTTGCTGTTTCCAGTTCAGCCCCTCTCGCGTTCCTTCTAATAGCTCCTGCAGATGGCCTGGAATCAAACTGGAACAAGGGCTTTTATCCAAGTTTTCGACAGTTGTGCAATGGGCCACATTTGTAACAGGCTCAGCTAGAGCTATTTCAGTTCCCTTTCCGAGGGTTTTTGCGGAGTCGAGAAGAATGACCACTCTAATCAGGATGTTACTTTGATCAGATCTACACAGAGTCCGAGCTAACAGGAGTCCTTTTTGACCAAACTCCTGGCCATTCTCTTCCACAATCAGCAGCTGGGGTACCCCTAAAGAAGCAGTCAGACATCCTTCAAGAATGCATTCACTCCTCGGAGGAATTTTAACGTCAGATTTGAGTATTACCTTCAGGACTTTATTGGTCGCCGAACTCCTCGAACCCACTAGGGGAATCTCTTCTCCCGCAATCTTGAGTACATTCTCTTGGAAGTCAATGCTGAATCCAAATTTGCGAAGCACGTCCAAGCCGATGAGGCAGTCGTCTTTGATGTCAGCGAGGTACCCAAGGTGGCTGAACAAGTTGTTTCCTATCTGGAATTTCAGCACTACTTGACCATAGAGTTTTGCTTGTTCTCCAGTGGCTGTTTGCAACACCAGCTCGTTCGACACAGGAATTCGCCTTGATATTGACTCCATTCTCTGAGCTAAATCGACACGGAGCAAGGTGACGTTGGCGCCAGAATCAATCACCATTCGACAAGGCAACCCATTGACAAGTCCTTCTGTGGCCAGCTCATTGGAGCCTCCCTGGAGACTCGAGTCTCTGACAATTTTTCCTGAGGCATCGTCACATCTCATAGCCAGCTCAGGCCCCATACGGCTGGCTAATTTTTGTTTCCTGAATATTTCGGAATGGTATTGCCCCTCTCCGAAGGTGCCTGCCGTACTCTGCAATTAGCCCTAATGTGCCCTGGTTTACCACAGTTCCAGTAGATAGTTTTGTCATTGGGTCTGTAGGTGCGCTGGCGATAGGTCCCCGGGGCTGATTCTGAGAAAGACATACTTTTTTTCATTTCTTCTACTGTCCTCTGTAACTGAGAAATTGCGTCTTTAATGTCGCCGTCTTTTTGAGATTCGTCGGTCTTCATGACGCGCCCTACCTTCTGATAGCCTTTTGTCGCATCACGGGCTGCCTTGAATTTCAGTGCATGGATCAACGCCTCCTGCAACGTCTTGGCCTCAGACATTCGCACTGATTGTTGACACTCAGGGTCTTCGATGGCATCCACGAAATTTTGATGTGCCAGCAGATCTTGAACATGGCGGGGGCAATAAGGGAAGGCTAACCTCGCTAGCCTTCCGACATCTGCTGCCAACTCCTGCAACGTCTCGTCGCGCTTCTGGCGGCGATTCTTTAATTTCAAGACATGGTAAGGCTGCAAAATCTCATCTCCGAAGCGTAGAATCAGGGCATGGACCAGACATTCATAGTCCAATGATTGTTCTAGTGGCAGGGATTGTAGAACCTCAGTGGCTGAACCTCGGAGCGATGCGGCCAGGTTTATTGCCTTCTCACTGGAGTTCCAGTGATTGCCCAAGGCCACCACTTCGAACTGGGTCTTAAAGCACTTCCACGAAGTCTGTCCGTCGTAGGTAGGAGTCTTGATTTTTGAAAAACATTCAGTAGTTTCGAACTGAGGAGAATTGGCCGCTATTCTAAAAGACAGGGGTGTGGCTGCAGGGACATCAGCTTCACTATTCTCGAGCCTTCTCAATCGGGAGTCCATTGAAGCCAAGTTTCCATTCATCGGTTCAATATCACTCTGTATAGAGCCTATTTTCTTATTAATCTCTTCGAGTACTTTATTAAAATCTTCCATTTTCTTCCGGGTTAGCATAGGGCAATATTTTCAGAAATTGAAAAATTGTTACGACTCTTCTCAGCCGTCGGTGTTTGTGTGCAAGGTTTCTGAGAAAACAATGTGGGTTCGTTTTGGATACAGCTTAGTACTATAAATTTATTACCAGAGCTTTAAAAAGGATATTAATAACTAGACATAGAAGATGAACTTGCCTTCAATGCCGCCCCAGGTAGGTTCCTCCTCGTCCTTCTTTTCACCGTCCTCTTCTTGTTAATCCACACGGTCCCGGAGCCCACTTCCCCGTAGCCAACTTGCCGCGTCTGTCGTCACCGCCGTTCTCTCTCACTCCCTCGCTCCCTCCCACATTGGAATGTCATCTGGACCTTGTCAACCCCCAGATATGTGGGCCATCCTCCCGCAGCTGGAATCCATCCACCTTTCCACAACTTCACCCTGGGACCTCTGCCTCTCTGATATCTTGTCATACAGTGAGAAGAGAATTACCCATATTACAATATTATGTTTCAAAGTATAAAACATGTTCTTTCTTTCTCTGCATCACCTGGACTTCTTTTCTGAATCTGGCATAATTCTCAGCAACATTTTGTCTCTTTAATACATATTTACTATTTGACACCTAAACTTATTGTAAGAGAGTATACTTATGCAAAAATAAACCCCCGACTGGCCGACTCTATGACGCCGCATTTGGAACAATCTGATCGGAACAACTCTCCTCGACGCAATTTACCAAGAAGTTCTTCTCCCTATCCTGGACGCGGAAGACAAATGACAAGACGTCGCTACTCTAGATCGCCAGACCAGACTCCTAGCCGATCTCCTCATAGAGACGTGCAGGAAAACTAGGGAGCACGGCCTGTAAGGGAGGTAAGGTCGGACATTGTTTAAAGCCTCCACAGACGCGAGCCGACCTAGACGATAACTACATGTGGGTGAGTATCAATGGCCGTCATGTCGAAGCCCTCATTGACACAGGGGCGTCATATTCGGTCGTTTCCAGCAATTTTAGAAAGTCGATGAAAGCCATAATGTTTGAGAGCCCGAACATAACTTTAAGGGTCGCAAACAATCGTTTTGTTGCTCCACTAGGAAAATGTCGCCTAAGAGTAGAAATAAATAGCCTTCAGCGGATCTTCGAATTTCTCGTACTTCCAAATTGCAGCCACGACGCCATCTTGGGATGGGATTTTCTCGAGTCTTCAAAGGCAGTTATTGACTGTGGTCATTCCGAAATTTCGTTTTCAGAGACGTTAAATGAGGACCAATCCGCGGCACAACTTCACTTAGCATCGGACGACATCATTCCTCCAAAGTGTACCAAGAGGGTATTGACCCGGACGCCTAGCGTAACTGGGATTAAAAATTGCGCAGTTGAAGGTGCGAGGCAACTTTTTTTGGAGAAAGAACTATTTGTACCATCGTCCTACCTTACCATATGGCATGGCCAAGCGTATCTTTGGGTGACCAATTTTAGCAAGCATCCGAAAACAAACCCTTCGGGCATGTGCCTAGCTCATTTATTCAGAGTCCAGCCGCAAGAAGTTTGCCCAATCATGGAAAACCATTCGAATAATGAGTCCAAAAGTGCCAAGGCACCCATCAGGATAACCAATTTCGAGTGTCGCGAAGAAAATTTTTTAAAAGTCGGGAGCTCCGAGCAGCTTATGAGAATGGAACAAATCTCGGCCTGCATTTCTCCTGAGCTTCCTCTGCTTCACAAGACCAAACTTCTGGAGCTTCTTGAAAATTTTTCGGAAGTGTTCGGTCCGATCGATAAAACTACTTCTAGGATAATTACTAAGCACAGGATAAATACTGGCAACGCCAAACCATCAAAAAAGATGCCGTATCGGGTCTCACCTTCTGAAAGGAAGGTAATTCAAGAAGAAGTTGACAGAATGATGGAAATGGGAGTCGTTCAGCCCTCTGAGAGTCCTTGGGCCTCACCGGTCATTCTAGTAAGAAAGAAAGACGGGTCTGTTCGCTTTTGTGTGGACTACAGAGGTTTGAATAAGATGACGAAAAAAGACGTCTATCCATTGCCGCGGGTTGATGACGCTCTTGATTGCTTGAGGGGGGCGAATATCTACTCCACAATTGATCTCAAAGCGGGCTACTGGCAAATTGGCATTGATGAAGCTGATCGAGAAAAGACTGCCTTTATTACTCC
Organism: Cordylochernes scorpioides; assembly: GCA_030710605.1. Classification (NCBI taxonomy): domain Eukaryota; kingdom Metazoa; phylum Arthropoda; class Arachnida; order Pseudoscorpiones; family Chernetidae; genus Cordylochernes; species Cordylochernes scorpioides. Next base: position 22,597,672 of record CP092874.1, read on the forward strand.
GGACGGTCTTTTTGAGTTTAAGGTCATGCCTTTTGGGCTGTGTAACGCGCCCGCAACTTTCGAAAGGATGATGGATAATCTCCTGAAGGGCCTGCGATAGACGATATGTTTGTGTTACTTGGACGACGTCGTTATATTTGCGGATAATTTTCCAGATCATTTGAGACGACTAGAGGTGGTCCTGAATTGTTTCAAGAGAGCTGGGCTGAAGCTCAATCCCGGAAAGTGTTCTTTTGGAGCCAGAAACATCAAGATCCTTTGACACCAGGTGGATAAGGATGGAATCCGACCAGATGATGATAAGATTAAGGCGGTCAGTCAATTCCCGATCCCTAAGAATACAGCAGCTAAGAAGCTTCCTTGGCTTGTCATCTTAATATAGGCGGTTTATTAAGAACTACGCAGATATTGCACGGCCCCTCAATTCGCTACTATCTAAAGGAACAAAGTTTTAATGGAACACAGACCAAGAGAGAGCATTTCAAAAACTGAAGAATGCCTTGACGTCAAAACCAGTATTGGGACATTTCGATGATGACGCTCCAACTGAACTACACACAGATGCCAGCGGACATGGAATAGGTGCCGTGCTTGCACAAAAGCAAGGGAACGGTGAAAAGGTCATCGCCTATGCTTCGCGTACCCTTTTAAAGTCCGAGAAAAACTATTCTACCACGGAGAGGGAATGTCTCGCCATAGTATGGGCAATTGGAAAATTTAGGCCCTATTTGTTTGGACGCCCCTTCAAAGTTATAACTGACCATCATTCTCTGTGCTGGTTGACCAATCTTAAAGATCCGGCAGGTAGATTAGCAAGGTGAGCGTTGAGACTTCAGGAGTACGACGTTTCCATTGTCTACAAGAAAGGGCGAATGCACAAGAAATGTCAAGAAATCCCATTGAAAATACGGAAAAGGTTTTCAATGACGACGTCCCCACATTATTCCTTTTGAGCGACATCAGTAAAGAACAAGAGAAAAACCCTTACATTACAGGAATAATCAAGGAGATATCTCAGCCGTCACCCGCCAGGAAAGACAACAAGTTCGAGGTTGTCAGTGGGATCCTCTATAGAAAGAATTATGACCCGACTGGCCTACCTTTACTGTTAGTGATCCCAAGACACCTTCGAATGGAGATCTTGGGGGACTTGCACGACGCGCCTACTGCTGGACATCTGGGTTTTGCAAAAACCTACGACAGAATTAGGAGAAGGTTCTATTGGCCAGGAATGTACAGAAGCGTGAGAAAGTATGTTGGCCATTGTCAGGACTGCCAGCGTCGCAAGAGTGTGCCACAACTTCCTCCTGGCTATCTGAGACCCATACCACCACCGGACTGACCATTCCAAAAAGTCGGTATAGATTTGCTGGGACGCTTCCCCATATCGCAAGGGAAGAAGAAGTGGATAGTTGTTTGCACCGACTATCTAACTAAATATGCCGTTACCCAAAGTCTAGGTTCGGGGGGAGCCCAAGAAATTGCAAAATTTCTTTTGGAGGAAGTTATTTTGAAGCATGGGGCTCCTCGAGAAATAGTGATGGATCGGGGTCGAAACTTCCAGTCGAGACTCATTCAGGAGCTAACCAAGAACTGTCACATCAAAAAGAAGACAATGACGGCGTATCATCCCCAGACTAACGGCCTGAAAGAAAGATTGAACAGGACAATTGCCGACATGTTATCAATGTATATGGACCTCGATCAGAAAAACTGGGATGAGATGCTACCATTCATCACATTTGCCTACAATACAGCGAGGCAAGAATCAACTGGCTTCACGCCATTCTTTCTGGTCCATGGGAGGGAAGCGGAGACGACCCTCGACACTATCTTTCCCTACAGTAGCGCGTCCGAGGGGGAAGAATTTATTCAATTGGTGGCGAGCAGAGCTGAAGAGGCGCGACATCACATCTTCAAGGCTTAAGAAACCAACAAATTGAATTACGACGCTCGGCATAAAGGAAAAGTCTACCAACCAGGAGATCTAGTGTGGATTTTTACACCTATCCGACGAGTGGGACTGTCTGAGAAACATCTAAAAAGGTACTTTGGTCCCTACAAGGTCATTAAAAAGATATCGGATGTGACATACGAAGTGGAAGCATTCAGCAAGAGTGGCAAAAGACAAAAAGGACGTGACACCGTCCATATCCTAAGGATGAAGCCATACTACGACCCAGAGGGGCAAGAAGACGACACATCGGGAGAGGATCGCGCTCCGTCTGAAGATGAAGAATAGGAGGAGGATGAGAGATAGAAATAAAGCTGTGGAACAGCTCTTCCTTGAGGAGGGAGTAGTGAAACGAGTTAAAACTTCGGCTAGAAATTATGTAAATATGTTGTGATTGTAAATAGCTAAAATTATGTAAATAATTATCTTTCTTAAAAAAAATATATATATATAGTTATGGCTCGAGAGAGTCGAGTTAGTTTTTGTAAAACTTGAGGATCAGCAGCGACTGGTTCTCATCGTTTGTTAACTTCCAAGTAAATTAAACAAAAGTTCATCCTAACCAACGGCTGGCCTGATTTGCAACACTACAATATAAATGAGTTGTAAAAATTGTAAAAAAAAAAAATGCATTGGCTGGGAATCGAACCCGGGGCGCCCGCGTGGCAGGTGAGCATTCTACCACTGAACCACCGATGCTTATACGAAATGGCCATATTTGGGTTTTTATTCCATTCAAAAAAGCAATCAGTGACAGAATTATTGATTGTTGAATGATTGTTGATGACTCTGATAAATGTATTATGAAATATAATATAGGACTGGGACACTTTTTTTTGCAAACATAGGAATGTATTAAATATAAGATTTGGCACTCTCATTTTTTATGTATTCAAAAATAAAAAAACAATGTAAAAGTTTAAAACAAGGTAATAAGACCAAATCCAAATAAATAAATAATTTGTGATATTTCGGTAAAAACGCTGTTACCGAAACGTCACACACTATTTATTTATTTAAATTTGGTGTTATTACCTTGTTTTAGAATCTATAATTCAAATTGTGCCTTATCAATGTAAAAGTTTGTTTTTCAAATGAAAAACCCTCTAGTGTCCATTAATGAAAGGGGAAATATATAGGGAAGGCCTGAAAAATTAGAGATCAAAATACTATAAGAGAATAAGGCAATAAGAAGGTAAAACACCAGTTCAACCATAAATTTGTGAAGGAGTGTGGGCAGACCAACCTCAGTCCCAGAGCAAGAAGTGTGGGAGACAACAGGTGAACACAAGTTATCAAAGGATTGAGAATGGATATCCTACAGTCTTGTTGGTTGAGTTACTTCACCTAGTCTATATTGATAAAAATTAATCATTCCTCCAGGGAAAGGTGTCTTTTCAAAACAATTTTATTGTTCTCTAGCTTTCGGGCACGGACTCCCTTCTACAGGAGAAAACATGGTATGATAATTCGCCAATAGAACACTAGTTAAATATAATCAGATCTTATTTTACATAATTTTATCAAGAACTATAGATATAAAAATATTAACTAATAGACGAATGGCCCGGGCAACGCCCGGGTTTTACCTGAGTGCGTATATATTTTAAAAACGTTTTAATTCAAATACTATTCGTTACAATTATAAATTGGCGCCATGGATGTCACTCTTGTGAAACGTCGCGTTCCAAACTGTGTGTTTTTAAAACGTTTTAATTAAAATACTATTCGTTACAATTATAAATTGGCGCCGTGGATGTCTCTCTTGTGAAACGTCCCGCCCCAAACTGTGTGTGTCTTGAAAATATAAAAATAAAAATGTGAATTTTCATAAAGATTATATCATGTCGATTTTTTTTTTTTTTGCATTTCACCTACTAAATCGATAGAGATAATTACATTTGCAACCTGAACTTAGGTATATTGACTAAATAGAAAACTGCATAATAATAAAGATCATTTTTTAAAGGCACCATATCGTTTTTTTTTTCAATAAAATCGAAACAAAAATTAACGATAAATAACGATAATTGCCTTAAAAAGAAATTGCCTTAAAAAAAAAGAAACATTCGCGGTGATTTTGTCTTGCATTCGTTTATACAATTATTATATACGAATGACCCGGGCAACGCCCGGGTTTTACCCGATTAAATGCTTTTGTTCAAATACTATTCGTTACAATTATAAATTGGCACCGTGGATGTCATTCTTGTATAATATATAAATGAGTTTTAAAAATTGTAAAAAAAAAAAAATGCATCGGCCGGGAATCGAACCCGGGCCGCCCGCGTGGCAGGCGAGCATTCTACCACTGAACCACCGATGGTTATGAAAAATCCCATCCGTGAGCTTCAGACAAACAGACAAACAAACAGACAGAATAAGGCAAATATATAAGTAGATTATACAAATTGAGACAAAATGTATATAGCACCAATAAGAGGATATAAGAGTTTATATTGTATTACATATATTATCAAGCTTCTATAAGAAAGCAAGAAATGTCTCAAGGTTTTGACTATTGCAATAAATTTTCCATAGAATATCCATAGGAAGTGTCATGAATGCCAGAAGAGGGTGTTGACAGTTCTTTAGTTCGGTAACAAATGTGAATTCTGATTATCTGTAACTTTTTATATTATCATATTTATACAGTAAAACCCCTCTATAGTGAACCCCAATGGGACAGAGCTTTTGGTTCACTATAGCCACGGTTCACTATAGCCACGGTTTGGCCATTTTTTTGTACTTTTCAAAATTTTTAGACCGTATAATTAAAGGACAACCATACACACAGGAAAAGGCTGCCTATTAATAGTGGTCACTTTGTTTTAATTCCCTTAATTAACCAATTTCCTTATATTAATACTGAATAATAAAAGAAATCATTAGATGATAGGTTCTTCTTGTCATTAGCATACATGCATCTCTATGTCTAATTTAAAAATCAAGACAATTCTAGGCAAAGTTTTATTAAATATATATTAAAGATATAAAATGATTTTAAAACATCATTATCACATTATATAATACAATGTTTACTTGAAAAAATGGCTCTAATACCTTGTTGCTTCAAAGGACTCTTCAAGCATTGCACCATTCAAAGAAAGTTCGTGTTTTTCTTCCATTTCATGTTTCCACATATTCTTCTGGGTCTAGATTTCGTTTTTTTTTTAACCTGTCATGCAAAACATTGCTGCATAGTTATTTGCATAAAAATAGTTTTTGTTTCATCACGGGACCGTTTATTTGGACTCTTTTTTTTTTTGTAGCCCTAAAACGTACAATCGCGGCAAAAGTTGAGGTTGATTCTTCTTTGTAACAATTTTTAATAGCTTTATATTTTATCTTTCATAATGGAAAAGTTATATTCTCTTATTTTAATATGTTCTTAACATTTTGCCTGTGTTGTTTCGCTTTGAAAAGTTCTGAAAATGGCCTTTTTTTTTTTTAAAGAAATAACGTTTGTTTTTTTTAATGCCTTTGTTTTCTTCAATTTGGAAGCCATTTGCATTTTTTATATTTCAAATTTAATGGATGCAAAGATATTCTATTTAATAAAAAGTATAATGTGTAATATTATCATATTTATATATTAATATGTGTCCTATATAGATTATAATCCATATAGGATTATTATTATAATTATTATATACAGTTAAACCTATCTATAGCGCCCCCTCTAAATAGCGCCTTTCCCTCTATAGCGCCCGATTTTAAACATTAAAATGTAAACATTTACATTAAAAGTGACCTGTCTATAGCACCCTATTTTGGCGAGTCCCAAGAGGGGGCGCTATAGACAGGTTTAACTGTACCATGATAATATTTATATAAATTCAGATGCAATCTCTCAAGAGAAATTTATCTATAAATATAAAGGTTGGCTCTCCCATCAAAATATACACCAACACTAAGTGCCATTGATCGGCCATCACCGCCAATTAAGGGTCGATGACAAAGCCCCAACTGCAGCTTTGGCAAATTAAGTGCCCACCTGGAGCCAATGGTTTCTGTCTAATGTTCTTGTCAGTCCAAGTTTTATTGTGGTCATTAAGGTACAGCTTGCACCATGCTGCTGAGGGCCAACAGCCAGATGTGGTTAGCTTTTCTTGATTAGTCAAGAATGGGTATTTGGCCAATTCTGGAATAATTGAAAATCAACTATTAGTTGATATTTATTCTGACAGATGGCGCAAGCCATCACCTACTTTTAGTTTACACGATCAGGAAATGCCTCAATTTGTCCTTATTTTGGAGAAAAGCATTGCTCAAGGAAATATTTAGATGTAATATGTACAGTCCTAAAAAAACTTATTTTCATATTTTACTTGAATACCGTTTGTAAGATTCTACTCTTCAGTAAGCAGAATCGTCCAATATAGAATTATAGCTCTAAAAAAGGATATGGCAGTTCAAATTTACGAAACCACTGGGAGGGTTCACCACTGATGAGCCAAGACTTTCCAATATTTTTAATCACACAATGGATAGTAGAAGTTTGTTTAATGTGTAACAGAAACTTTATTGCTTGAAGGTTTTCTTTTTCAATGAACTAATTACATATTTACAGAAACAAAAAAAAGGAACAAGTCTTAGTTAACATGATCTTTATAAGGAACTGGTAGTAACTTGCTTTTGGAATCTGTATAGAAACCTTTGAGAGAAATAAAATCATGCAATGTGTCCTGATCAATGAATTCCTAATTTTATCCAGAAAGGGAACATAAAATTGGAACAATGTGGATTGTAGAGTTATTACAGTCTAATTTATTTAATTGAACATGACAAGGAATCAGAGGTTTTTGTTGAATTAAAGTCTGTGATAAATTGAAGACAGATTATTTCATCACAGCATTTATTGCTAGTGGACATTTTATCTTGGAAAGCAAATATTAAATCTTTAAAATAATATTTTTAAAAACCTCTCTTTTGCAATATATTTTAAATAATATTTTGTTAATATGAATTGTGTGTTACTATTAGATCTATTTTATTTCATTCATTTAGAATATTTTATGATCAACTTTTGGTAAGGGACAAAAATGCATCTTGGCACCAATGAAAAATTACAAATATCATTTTATCTAAATGTTTAATTGCATTTGGAAAACTGAATGAAAAAAACTAAATATTTAATTATAAAAATAAAGAAATACTTTTAAATAAATACTTTATGGTTGTTTATAACAAGAATTCTATTTATTGGCATTTTAGCTGATTCCGTAAGTTTAAATAATAGTTGAATGTTAGTTTTCAAGATACCTTAATGTCGGTCTTCAGTTAGGTTATTGAACCAATGATGCCTAAATTTCCCTCTAGAGAATTTTAAATGCACGTAATTTACAAGGGATAGCGGCGCCGCCATTTGTGGCACCACAATTCAACACTTTCAGGTAAATGCTGCCAGTGCTCCAATATTGAAATTATAGAGATGAAATTGTAAAGTTCGTACATTTTCTATTTATAAAATTGCACTGTTTTTGTAAATTTTTTGTGATAAAATTGTACAGTAGGTTTGTATAACACCTAAGAGATCAGAACTTTCGGTTGAATTAAAGTTATTTAAATGATTTCATCACAACATTCACTGCTAGAGGACAATTTTCAAGGATAACCAAAGGTATGATTAATATATTTTTATAATATTGGCAATGTATTTAAAGACTTTTTTTAAGCCTGGTGCGCATACACTATGGCCGCTGTTTCACAAGTGTCGAAGTATTGTAATTTCATCCAAATATTTGTATTCAAACAAGAATTATCTAATGCTATCAAAATTTCTTTTTAAAAAATGGTCGAATTAATGTTAAATCAAATTACCAGAGCTCTAAAAAAAGCATACAAAATTATTTTCCTCTACATCCTAGATGTGTTGAGTTGGCTTCAACAGTACGGAGTCAAAGGTCTAACTAAAGTGATAAAGCACAATTTGGACAATAGATTATAGCCACAAGAAAATAAGACCTAATCCAAATAAATTTATAGTGTGTGATGTTTCGGCAACAGCGTTGTTACCATCAGACAAAATAAACGAAGATGTACAATTGGAATTTGGTCTTTTTTCCTTGCAATTCCCATATTCAAGGGGGTTTGCCACTATGAAGTAGATTCTTGAAAAAAAGAAATATTCAGCAAATGTTCCAAGTCCATAGCAAGTAAATAAAATTAACCCAAGACTTTATGTGGACAGAATCTTCTGAATTCTAAATAAGTAACAAACATTGTGTAACACAGTTTATTGCAAATATGTTTTAGAAAAAATACAAATTGCTGCAAATATGGTGTTTTTTTTTTCCTTCAAAGAGATTCTATTCCATAACGGAAACCGATCAGTCATTGCAGCTGGATTATGTAAGAATAAGAAAATCAGTACTCTACTCTCACTATAAATACTTTCATTCATCACCTACAATGGAATGCTATCTGAATGAAAATATCCCCTAACCTTAAAGAGAATCATTGTACAAGTAAGAAGCCTTTTTGTAGTACAGAGAATTAATCATGTTTCACTATTGAAAACTAAGACCATAAAATGCACCTTATGCAATGGCGAATTTAGTCTCGATTTTCCTCACTACATGCTCTACTGTACGGCAATGGAAGAAGAAAGATAAATTCTTCATCAAGAGACCGGCTATAATAGCAATTCGCCTTATGTTTTAATGGCAAAAGTCGTAAAATCCAGACCCTTTGCATTCGCTTTTTATAAATACTGGAAATCAGCTCAATCTAAATATTTTGCACAGACACCGGATCCAACTCGATAATTGGTCGAGGTCAATACCCAATATTTGTATATAACTACGATGCTAATTTGTTATTTGTTTGTTTTGTCCTACAGAGAGAATCCTGTATGGCACGTGTGCCCAATAAAGGCTATTGTTGTTGTTGATTCTATTCCATAACAGGAATGTGGATTCTAATTCACCCCTACCTCAGTTTTTATTTACATATTATGTTTCAAAGTATAAAACATGTTCTTTCTTTCTCTGCATCACCTGGACTTCTTTTCTGAATCTTGTATAATTCTCAGCAACATTTTGTCTCTTTAATACATATTTACTATTTGACACCTAAACTTATTGTAATAGAGTATACATATGCAAAAATAAACCCCTTTTAAATGCTTCAAAACAATGCAACCTTATTTTTTTCTCTGAACAAAATGCTTAGAATCATGCCAATGAATGAGCCAAAATACCAATTTTGAAAAAATATCATCTCCAAAATACCATGGTTTTGGGACATGGTCCTGATCAATAGGTGAGGAGGTAAAAATTTCTAACATCCAAAGAAATAAAATATGAAATTGGCTAAATCTACCAAAATAGTATTTCAAATGGGGTGAATATTTTTGTCTGAGATTTTAGACCATATAAGGAAATAAACAATAATTTAATCCCCTGTATCAAAGTGAGGTAAAATAATGTGTGGATTTCTCTCCATTTATTAGAAACTCCTCCTTGAGATGTTTTCACCTTGAAAGATTGTTAAAAAGGAGAGGTTTTTCTCTTTTTAGGACATGAACACCATTCCCCTTCAGTTTTAGAATTTATTCTTTCTGAAGAAAGCCCACTACATCACTAGCTGGAACATTTATCTCTATATCGTAGTATATAACCTTTAGGATGTTAGGATTTTGGTGAGGGACAAAAATGCTTCTTTGCACCAATGAAAAATTACAAATATCATTTTATCTAAATGTTTAATTGCATTTGAAAAAAAATGAATAAAGAAAAGCTAAATATTTAATTATAAAAATAATGATCTTTTAAAGAAATACTTTATGGTTGTTTATAACAAGAATTCTATTTATTGGCATTTTATCTGATTCCGTAAGTTTAAATAATAGTTGAATGTTAGTCTTCAAGATAACTTAATGTCGGTGTCCTCTTCAGTTAGGTTATTGAACCAATGATGCCTAAATTTCCCTCTAGAAAATTTTAAACACACTTAATTTACAAGCGATAGCAGCCCCGCCATTTGTGGCACCACAATTCAACACTTTCAGGTAAATGCTGCCATTGCTCCAATATTGAAATTATAGAGATGAAATTGTAAAGTTCGTACATTTTCTATTGATAAAATTGTACTGTTTTTGTACATTTTCTAGTGATAAAATTGTACAGTAGGTTTGTATAACACCTAAGAGATCAGAACTTTTGGTTGAATTAAAGTTATTTAAATAATCTCATCACAACATTCACTGCTAGAGGACATTTTTCAAGAATAACCAAAAGTATGATTAATATATTTTTATAATATTGGCAATGTATTTAAAGACTTTTTTTAAGCATGGTCAGCATACACTATCTATGGCCGCTGTGTCACAAGTGTCGAAGTATCGTAATTTCATCCAAATATTTGTATTCAAACAAGAATTATCTAATGCTATCAAAATTTCTTACGGTATCAAAATTTCTTCTGGTAAATTAAATTACCAGAGCTCTAAAAAAACCATACGAAATTATTTTCCTCTACATCCTAGATGTGTTGAGTTGGCTTCAACAGTACAGAGTCAAAGGTCTGACTAAAGTGATAAAACACAATTTGGACTATAGATTATAGCCACAAGAAAATACGACCTAAAACAAATAAATTAATAGTGTGTGATGTTTTGGCAACAGCGTTGTTACCATCAGACAAAATAATAAAATATTTTAATATTCTTTGGTCTAATGATGGTAACAACTCTGTTGCCCAAACGTCACACATTTGGATTAGGTCTTATTTTCTTCTAGTCTAACTAAAGTAGGGAATCATTTCCACTAGTAATTGTAATATGCAGTCATACAAACCTCAGTTTCTATCTTTCAGTACTTGGCAGCGAGAAGTGAAGGAGACGATGGCAACAAGTTATCTTATCAGGTGGGCGTTGAAATAATGGATAAGATATTCTCACAATGTTGTTGGGCGATTTACAGTACACCAAACCTCCCTTTGAAAATTAAACGATTTATAGCCCGTCAAAGGATTCTATGGCTACTTTTCCGCGAGGATATCACATGGTTTTGGAACAGCGATTCTTTAAATTGCTACTTCTGCAATGTTGGCATCCAAGACAATTTGGTCCACTATCTATTCCATTCCTACATGAAAAGAGACTGGAAATTCGCGAAATTTCAGGGCCAACCCACTACAATGTACAACATGTATATAAAATCTTCACTACTCTCCTGCTGGATAAAACATTTGTTTTTAAATATTTTAAATATTTCAAGACGATTGATAAAATGAGAGAAGAAGTGCTCAACTCCACAGACAACGGCTGATTGCTCTCCCTCCCCTCTAAATTGTTTTTCCTCCTCACTCATGTACATATATAACCTTTTAGGGGAATCCCCTTGTAAGACAATAGTGTCTTAATAAAGGTTTTTGTTGTTGTTGTTGATTTACAGTACATGTGGCGCAGAATCCAATATTTTTATATTATTGTTACAAAAAACCTACTATTACTGATGATAAGGCACAATTTGGATTATAGATTATAAACACAAGGTAATAAGACCAAATCCAAATAAATAAATAGTGTGTGACGTTTCGGTAACAGCGTTGTTACCATCTTCAGACAAAAGTACTGAATGAGAAATTTTACCACAGCATGGTTTAAATAGTTACTGTTATCAAGTGTGTAAATAAGATAGCAGATAAGAAGAAGATAATTTTCTGAGAAACACAGATAATTATTATTTTTTTTATTATTATTATAAAAATTAAAAATAAATAAATATAAAAAAAAATCCAAAAATAATTATCTGTATTTCTCAGAAAATTATCTTTTCTTATCTGCCATCTTGTTTACACACTTGATAACAGTAACTATTTAAACCATGCTGTGGTAAAATTTCTCATTCAATACTTTTGTCTGAAGATGGTAACAATGCTGTTACCGAAACGTCACACACTATTTATTTATTTGGTCTTATTACCTTGTAATCCGTTTGGAAACGCCTATTAAACCTCAAAAAAAACTGAGTTCCTCTAATCAACAAAAGGGATTACCATATAATGAATATAATATTTTTATTCACAATAACAAAACTCCTACCTGTCGTAATAAAAGCATAATAGATCTCACTATTTCAAATAGACATTCATTGAAACTGGTGAACAATTGGCAAACTTTTGAATTAACCAATATTTCCGACCATGTGACAGTTTCATTTGATATCAATGTTAACTTAGATATTACAAACAATCAACAAAAATCTACATGGAAATTTAGTGAAAAGAAAGCAGATTTGTCACTGTTTTCAACTACAATTTCTAAACAAGAAGTAAGAAGATTAGTAAAAGATATAAAAAAGGTCGAAAAAGACACTGATATTGACATGGTAGTTGACAGGCTAACGGATATAATTCAGGAAGCTGCACATCAATCTCTGGAGGTGAAATCTTCCAACTTCACTTTCGATACCGGGATCAAGTGGTGGAACAAAGAATTAGAACAAAAGAAAAAGTATTTCCATTATGTGAGAAATCTATACTTTCATCATAAAGCAATTAGTGTTAATGAATATAAGTCTGTCAGAAATAAATATAAAAATAGTATCAGAAAAGCTAAGAGGAATAGTTGGCGGAATTTTATAGAAGAAAATGGATCTAATAATCCGTTTGGAAACGCCTATAAAACCTTAAAAAAACTGAGTTCCTCTAATCAACAAAAGGGATTACCAATAATTGAACAGGCACCAGTAGATTCTAAAGAAACTCTAATAAAAGATCTGGTTAATGAATTAATTCCTGATGATACAACTATATCGGATACTGCTCACCATACATCAATAAGGAACTATACACCGAATTTTACAAACTCCAACTCCTGCAATATTCATAAGAAAGAAATAGAAGAGCTAATCGACAAAATTAATGTAAATAAATCTCCTGGTCCAGACAATATTAGTAATAATATGATAAAGAATGCTTTTCAATTAATACTTCCGATATTACACTAACTATTTAATAAATGTATTCAAATAGGATACTTCCCAAAAAAAATGGAAAACAGCAGCACTCAAAATAATAGCCAAACCCAACAAAACCAATTATGAATCAGCTAAAAGCTACCGTCCGATATCTTTATTATCAAATTTTTCAAAGATTCTTGAAAAAATTCTCAAAAATAAAATATATGAATTTTATATTCAAAACAATCTGTTAAGCTCGAGGCAGCACGGATTTATCAAGTCTAAGTCAACTATCACTGCTTTGAATACTATAATCGATGTATTAATGGTGCATAAGCAAAAAGAACTGTCTGCACTAGTTACAATAGATATCTCGGGGGCTTTTGATAATGCCTGGTGGCCAGCGATCATCAAAAGAATAGACTCAGATAATTTACTGTAAAAATTGATCAAAATTCTACAATCATATTTAAATTCCAGGATCATTTCTTTCAGTTACGACAATTTAACAACTTCAAACCCAATTACTAAGGGGTGTCCTCAGGGCGGTCCGCTTTCTCCACTTCTGTGGACAATTTTGTTGAATGATTTGCTGATGAATTTTCAGGTGCCCAATTGTGAGTTGATTTGTTATGCGGATGATATTTCGGTAATATGCTGGAATAAAGATCTAACATCACTAAAAATAGTTATAGAGGAAGCATTAAATACGTACTATCGAATTGTGGTGTATTAAGAACAAGTTAGAAATCAGTTCCGAAAAAACAAACATTTTATATTTGCATAATAAAGAGAAGATCCCAGTTAAATTTAAGAGTGGATTAATTTCACTAGTACAAAAATAAAAATTTTAGGAATAACAATTGCAAATCATAGAAGAAAAAACAAATTGAATTTTGCTTTTCATATAGAGGAAATAGTGAGCAGAACTCAAAGAATAAAAAATTTTCTATTCTCTCTTTGCAGCAAATCATGGGGTTTGAGCTCCCATAAAAGAATTATATTGTATAAATCTTTATTCAGATCAACTTTAACATATGGATCAGAAATATGGTTCAAATTTTTAAATAAAAAATCGATACAAAAATTAAACTATAAAAACCTAAATAATTGCAATAAGTAATTTAATGAATGAAAGGAAGAAAAAATTGTTTGCAACAAGTTTCTTTAATCTTAAATTTGGCGAGCTTTCAGGCGTTAGCCTATCATCAGGCCGACATCGCAAATATATATAAATAATACAAAATCTAAACTAAATATAGGCGTAGAACTGTTCAGTGATCAGTTCTACGCCTATATTTAGTTTAGATTTTGTATTATTTATATATTGATTATAGGCTAACGCCTGAAAGCTCGCCAAATTTAAGATTAAAGAAACTTGTTGCAAACAATTTTTTCTTCCTTTCATTCATTAAAAAATTAAACTCAATGCAATACCAGATATTAATATGGAGCATTCAAGCTTACAAGACAACTTCGTACAACTGTGTTCACAGTTTGGCTAAAACTCCATTGATTGCAGATTACATTGAAGCAAAAAATATGAAATATGACTTGAATAACTAATCGTTCGAGGACAAGCAAAAATACAACATCGATATTCCCTTTATAATTAAATCCTATATAGACGAAAGAATGTTGCTCTTACTGAATAATACAAACGAGACATTTACAAGTTTTTCAACCGGGGTATTCCAAATTATTTTCGCCCTAATTTCCACAACACACAATTTGTAACCAACCATGGTAATTTTGGAAGTTTTCTGGAAAGAATCCGTGCATCGGAGGATCCGGGCTGTTTTTGTGGATGCCGCATTCAAGATTCTACTCATCTTTTACTTAAGTGCCCAGCATTTCAAGACTACAGACTCAATAACGGTATTCTCTGTACCGATCCAAGAGAACTGATATCCAACAGGGATTCATACATTGAATTCAATAGATTTTGTAAATAAAGTGTTAGGTATAATGGTAACTATGTGCTGTATATATGATTTTTTTTTCCTTTTTCTTTATTTTGAGATGTGTTTAAATTAATGCTTGTTTGAAACCAATTTCAAGAATATGGTAAATGCCTTGTGCATATGTTTTTGGATATATAAATAGATTCTCCCTCTCTCTCTCTCTTGTATTGCTTTCCTTTAGGCGCCAGTGTCCTTGGCGGAACATCGCGCTTTGTATTTATAGTTGAATAAATATACCACAGTATTATCCCCAGCTTCACTCTAACTGGAGGTGTCAAAGACTATAGAAATGGTAATGATGAGGTACGGGGCAAAATCCACCTTTTCCAAGAACTTGGCAAAATTAGTGTCTAGCATAGAAGTGGACACTGGTGGTGGCTCACTACATCACATGGGAGTAACATACTGAACTGGCGAAACCACTGGGAGGGTTCACCACTGATGAGCCAGGCCCTCCCTTTAATTTTTCCATTGCAGTAAGGGCAGTAGAAATTGTTTAATTTCAAAAAGAACCTTACGCCTTTAAAATAGTTTCGAATTTTGATAACAGATGGCAGGCAAGTGCATCATACTGAACTTTCTTGGTGGAAACATGTTAAAGAATTAGCAGAGTTTTTATTATTTAACAAAATGTTTAATTGAACATCTTAAACAAATATCTTCAAAGCAAGGTGTGGGTAAGCCCTTTTTTACAACAACAACAACAAGAGTGCCAGATCATTATAAAATATTTTAAACGTCAAAAAATAAAATCACAGACATAAAAAATATTTTAACACCTCCCCTTGTCTGTGATATACATACAAATCCAAGTTTGGTATAGTTTTGCTGGAGTGCAGGAGCCTTCAAGTTCTTTGTGAATAGATCTGCAGGGTTCTCCTCCGTTGAAACATACACAAAGCTCAGCTTTCCATCCTTGATTAGATCTCTGATAAATAAGTGTCGAATGTCAATGTGTTTACTTCTTTCTGAAACAACTTCATTTTCAGCAAGGAACATAGCACCTTGATTATCTATATATATCTTCAGAGGAGATTCCTTAAAACCACCAACTCCAATTTCTTCCATAAAACTTGTGAACCATAGAGCTTCCTTTGCTGCTTCACACATTGCATAATATTCGGCTTCTGCTGTTGAGAGAGCAACACATTTTTGCTTTCTGATGCACCAGGAGATGGCTGCTCCGCCCAACACAAAGATGTACCCGCTATAGGATTTCCTGTCTTCTTTATCACTGCCCCAGTCTGCATCCGCAAAAGCTGCTAACTTCTTTCCAGTCTTACTGAATACTAATTTGAGGTCCTTGGTCTTCTTTAAATATCTCAAGAGGTGTTTTACAGCATTCCAATGCTGTTGCAAAGGGGAACTATTGAACTTGCTGAGGTAAGATACAGCATATGCAATGTCTGGCCTTGTCATGCCTGCTAACCAAAGCAAATTCCCAATAGCCTGTTGATAAGGGGCACAGCATGCTTCCTTTCCTCCAGGCCCTTCTGTAAACATTCCAGGATCTAATGGTGTTGAGGCTTCTTTCGCAGGCTCCATTCCATACTCCTTAAGGATTTCTTCAATGTAATGAGTCTGAACAAGTTCAAGATTTGAATCCTTGTTTCTTTTAATCCTTACAGAGAGTAGATCACTCACTTCACCTAAGTCCTTGATATCCACTTCTCCTTGAATGCTTGATTTGAATTTCACATAGGACTCAACTGAGGAAGTAGTAACTAGTAGATCATCTACATAAACTCCAAGTATGATGTCCTTACTAAAGTAGACGCATGGATCCATTCTGGAGCGTTCAAGTCCAATTGAAGTTAAAATCTGGTCAAGTTTTTCATTCCATTCATGTCCCGATTGCTTCAGTCCATAAATACTCTTCTTTAGAAGATAGACTTCATTGCTGGAATTTTCATGATTTAGACTTGACTCAAGTAGTTCCATATAAACAGTTTCATGTAATGGTGCATTTAGGTATGCAGATTTGACATCCATTTGGAATATGTTCCATTCACGTTCAACAGCCAGAGCTAAAAGGAACCTTATAGACTTATGTTTAATTACAGGGCTGTATTTCTTCCCAAAATCAACATTTGGTATTTGGTGAAAACCACATGCGACAAGTCTTGCGCGATATTCTCTTAAGTTTCCATAAGAGTCAATTTTTCGCTTGAAAACCCATCTTGAATCAATAACTCTTTTGTTAACTGGCCTTGGAACAATTTCCCAAGCTCCTTTTTCTTTCAATCCTTGTAGTTCCCTTGGAATGGCCTCAGACCAATTTGTAGCTTCAGGTCCACAAAGAGCTTTTTCAATGGTACTTGGTTCTTCTGTACTGGATTGAGGATTCTTCATGATGTCGCGTTTGATTTTGGTTTCTTCTCCGTTTTTTCTTAATTCTTTCTGAATGGCGCAAAGATTGTGATCGTTCATCTTTATTTGTTTCTTGCTCCGAATTATTTGTTGAACCAAACTTTACCTTAGTTTGTAGATCTTCTTCTCTCTGATGAATCAGTTGTTCTTCATAAAAGTCTTCCTCTTCTGATGTAGTGTAAAATTGATCAGTTAAAAATTTTTGTTGGATCATTAGGTTTCTTACATGGAAAAATGTCCTCAGAAAATCTTAAATTTCTTGTGACATATATTTTGTCATTTCTGAAATCCCATACTTTATATCCTTTAATTCCTTCTGGATATCCTATGAGTACACACTCTTTAGCCTTGGGACTGAATTTAGACTTGCGATGGCAATCATCAATGCTGCACCAATATTTGCATCCAAATACCTTAAGATATCCTATTTTGGACTCTCTTCCAGAACAAAGTTCTTCAGGAATTTTGTTGTCAATTGCTTTACTTGGAGACTTATTTCTCAAATAACAAGCTGTGTGGATTGCATCTCCCCAAAAGGTAATTGGGATACCCGATGCTGTCAATAAGCATCTAGCAATACTTAACAGTGTTTGATTCATTCGTTCAGATACTCCATTTTGTTGAGGGGTTCTTGGAACAGACAATTGTCTTCTGATGCCATTTTTGATAAGAAGCCAGTCAAATTCAGAGTTGCAATACTCCTTTCCATTATCGGATCGCAATGTCTTTATTCTTCTTTCATGAAAGTTTTCTACAAAGTTCTTATATTCCTTAAATTTCTCCAAGACTTCATTTTAATTTTTCATGAAATAGACCGCGGTGTAGTGTGAAAAATCATCAATAAAAGTAACAAAGTAGTTTGATCCTCCCTTGGATCTTGGATTTATGGGACCAACAACATCAGAGTGGATTAGTTCCAGGGGATAAGAAGCCCTTTTGTCTTTATTACTAGAAATGAAAATGGCAATTTCTTCATCTTGGATTCCATGCACACTGTGCATTGGTTGTCACTTCTTTTTCTCCAATATTCATTTTTGCAACAGCTTCCTTATTAAGATGTCCTAAACGTCTATGCCAAATGTCCTCTCTAACTTTGGTAATCCTGGCACTATTATTGAATTCTTCAATGTAGTAGGTGTTTCTTGGAGCTGTTGCCAATAATTCATCTTGTTGGTTTAAAACCTTGACATTCCAATTTTTAAAAATAACAGTGTTGCCAAGTTTCTCAATTCTTCCAACAGATAATAGATTCCTTTCGATTTCAGAAACAAAGAGAACATTCTTCAAGAAAAGACTTCCGCCACCATTATTGTTATTTACCTTGAATGTAATATCTCCCATTTCCGTAACATGAATTGATTGTTTATTTGCTGTTTCTACTACTGAGGAGATTTTCCGAATATTGGTTAGCTTGCTTCTATCAGATACCATGTGTTCTGTTGCTCCACTGTCAAGATACCATAAATGAGATTCTCTATTGCCTTCCCTGAAGAAAAATGCCTTTTGTTTTGAGATTTTATCAGGATTAGAAAGCAACCTCTTCGCTTGTTCTTTATTTTCAGTTAAACAAAATCTTTCCTTTATTGCAGGGTTGAATCTACAATTCTTTGCTATATGTCCCACTTTGCCACAGCAAAAACATTTGACAGCTTTGGCTTGAGTATTCTTCTGATAATTGTGGGATGTGCTAGCTTCTTGGGTTTTCTCTGCAGGATGATACTTTCTTCTTTCATGGAAAGTTGGCTGTTTTTCTTCCTTGATCACAAAGGCCCTTGAGGTGGTTTCTTCTCCAATGGTGTCATGTCTGAGTTGTCTCTTTTCTTCTAGTAACAGTTTAGCCTTGACTATTTTCGTTGAAAGTTTTTCTTCATTTTGTTCCAAATTCAGGATCATTGGTTCATAGGTCTTGGGCAACCCCATTAGCATTATGAGTGCCAATTCTGTATCCTTGAAACCAAGTCCTCCTTGCTCCAGTTTTCTGTTGATGTTCATTATCCTTGCTATATAATCTTTCATTGATTCATTCATTTTTGTGATATTAAATATATCTCTCAGTAATTGCAGAATGTGAGGCAATCCATATTTGGTGTGTATTTCTTCTAAAATATTCCACGCTTCACTTGCTCTTTCACAATCTCCAATATCATCTAAAAATTCATCTTCAACAATTAAAAAATCTGTGATATTGCAATGTTGTTGTTTTTCTTCTGAGCTGCAGTTAGAGTTTCGTCAAAACCTGGATCAACCGCTTCCCATACACCTTTTTGTATTAGGGTAGCCTTAGCCCTAATAGACCAAGCAGGGTAATTTTCACCATTTAATTTCGTTATTTTAAAGTCTTCTGAACTCATTGTGAAAAAAAAAAGTAGATATTCAAGAAGTATATTTACCCCAAAAGATGTTTCTTCTTCTTCTTCAAAAAAAAAAAAGATAGGCAAATCGTCTTTGTTTTCCAAAAATGCAAAACAGACTTTATTATTAAGAAAACGACATCTCTCTTTATAATAACGCTAAAAGTTGCTGATGGTTTACCCCATTAATCAAGAATGGATATTTGGTCAATTCTGGAAAAATTAAAAATCAACAAATAGTTGATATTTATTCCGATAGATGGCGAAAGCCATCAGCAACTTTC
This sequence comes from Cordylochernes scorpioides, assembly GCA_030710605.1. NCBI lineage: Eukaryota > Metazoa > Arthropoda > Arachnida > Pseudoscorpiones > Chernetidae > Cordylochernes > Cordylochernes scorpioides. The sequence goes on from CP092874.1 coordinate 22,617,505, forward strand.
AGTTGCACGATAAAAGATGCCTTTTTATTAATTTATCCACCATATCCCGGTACAATTTCACATTTGTATTATTGTTTCACAGACTTTATTATGACACTGGGGTCAGTCATGGTATTAGGACATCTTCATGAATCTATCTGACTATGGTGGCCAGCTGTGGTAATGCTGGTTGATCATTCCGATGTTGTTTCTTCTGGTGAGAGGTGAGCTGACGGACCTGCAGCACACATTCCTCAACTTGTTTATTGTACAGGAGAACTACCTCCCTATGAATAACCCCTAGTTTTAGAGCCAAAGTGTCCTTTAGGGAGAGAGGTGTCCTCTTACTAGAGAGTTCTAAATAGTAAAAATGGTAATTTGCAAATGAAAATTGTCCTTTATAGAGTTCAACTTGTTGTATATATCAAAATTCAAAACTATTTTAAAGGCGTAAGATTATTTTTGATATTAAACAATTTTTACTGCCCTTACTGCAATTTGAATTTTGATAACAGATGGCGCGCTAGTGCATCATATTATAGTTGTTGTATATATATTAATTAATTGTTCCACAGAGTGTGTGTAAGCTCACAGGTAAATAGGCGCTAACCGAAAAGAGAAAAAAGTTCCTTTGCTTTAATATTGGTTTCCCTTTTATATTTTGTTCTCTCTCTTGTAAATCAATAAATATAATGTTTAATTAATAATTATTGGAATCAGTTTTATTAAAAATTCTAAGCAAAGTCAACAAGTGGTAGCAGTGGGTGGTTGTTCAATATAAAGCTCAAAAGCGAAAATATTTAATCTGAAGATTAAGCAAGAAGTTTATTCTGATCGGTAAACTGAGCACTTCTGAGAAGATTAAAGGTATTTATATAGATTAAGTTAAATTATATCTATGTATTGCATGTTTAAAAGCTACCCAATATTTAAATAAATTAAAAATATATATTTGTTTTTAAATTATATTGGTTTGTTTATATTAGCTCAAAAGGTGAAATTGCTGAATATAATTTTTTATCCCAAACAAAAATTGAACCATTAACAGGAACTAATTGTTAAATATGGGCGTTGAAAATCGGCGCAGTTCTGAGAGGAAGAAAATTATTTAAATGTGTAATTTCCGATCCAGAACCTGATATAGAAGACAAAAGTTCTTGGGAGATTTGGAGTGATAAAAAATGATGAAGCATTTGGGATAATCATCACTACGTTGACAAATGAACAAGCTAGAATGTTCATAGGAGAAACAAATGTGAAGAAAGTATGAGACTCACTGAGAAAAACATACACAGGCAATTTGGAAGATAAAATTATTGATATAGGCTTAGAATTAAAGAACATTAAAATGAGAGATAATGAAACTGTAGATAAATATATGACGAGGGCAAAAAATATTGCTGCTAGAAGTTCATCATTAGGGCATCAATTTACCTCAAGAGAACTTTCATTTCATATTGTCAGAGGCATACATCCAAAGTATGAAAATATTGCTATTGTCTTATGATCAAAGAGAGAGGCAACAATTGAAGAGATTCAACAAACTCTATGAGAAGAGGAGTCGAGAAGAAATATGAGATTAAATCAATCAGTTGAGAATGGGAATGAACAAGCATACAGAATTAAAGATAGAAAAGTTCAACAATCTCAGCCAAAAAGATGTTTTGTTTGTAATAAAAAGGGACATCTAGCTAATGATTGCTGGTTTCGAGATAAACAGAAACAAGAATACCAAAAGAAATGGACTCCTGGTTATAGAAATCACAAATACAGTAGGGAACATTCAAATAAACTAGTGGATACTATGAAAAGTGGAATTAATGAGCAAGCATTTGAAAATATGTAAAAGAATTTGAAGATTCACCAGATGAGAGAAATGATAGGCAAATATGGTGTATAGATTCAGGATGCACCGCACATTTAACCCCAAACATAACTTTGATGGAAAATGTGACAGAGTACAAAAGTGAAATCAACCTAGCTGAGAGGGCAAAACTACCCAAGCCACAGCCAAAGGAGATATGAGACTTACTACATGTGTGTGCACAAGTGAAGGTCAAGAAAATATTCACATCAAAGATATCTTACATGTACCAAGTTTAAGGAATAATTTCTTGTCAGTATATGAATTAGTCAACAATGGAAATTCAGTTATTTTCAATAAGGATGGAGCAAAAATTTATAATGAAGGGAATGATTTAGTTGCTGAGGCATATATTAAAGATAGAATGTTTATGATGGAAACAAAACTAAAAAATGTACCAATAGCAAAAAATGAAAATGTCATCGTTATAAATACACATTTATCAAATAAAAATAGCAATATAAGTTTATGGCATAAAAGATTAAACCATTTAAATGAAGAACACATCAAAAAAATGATCCAAGGACATATTGTAAAAGGATTGGATCTAAAATTCGAAAGGTCACCAGAGTGCAAAGCATGCATAATAGGAAAACTGGTTCAGAAGCCATATAATATTACAGAAAATTATACAGTTAAACACCTGCAGTTGATTCATATGGATTTATGTGGACCAATGCCATGTCAATCTTTAGGAGGATCTAAGTATTTTCTTGTTATAGTAGATGATTACAGTAAAAGAATCTTTGTATATTTCCTGAAGTCAAAAGATGAGACCATTGAAAGATTTGAAGAATTCAAAGCAAGAGCCAAAAACGAATTAAGTCTTAGAATAAAAGATGTAAGAACCGACAATGGAACTGAATTTTGTAACTCGAGATTTGAAGGACTTTTCAAGAGAAATGGGATCCATCACCAACTTACCACCACATACTCACCACAAAGTAATGGAGTCGCAGAGAGAGTGAATAGGACTCTTATAGATACAGCGAGAACCTTACTAATTGACTCAAAATTACCCAAGATGTTTTGGGCAGAGGCAATTGCTACAGCTGCATACATTAAGAATTATACTCCCCACAGGCCTATCAAGCACCATACACCTATGCAGAGATGGAATGGTAGGAAACCATCGGTCAAACACATTCGAATATTTGGATGTTTGACACATTGGCTTAAGAGCAAACCAAGAAGAAACAAGTTTTCACCAAAGGGTAGAAAGGGAATATTTATTGGTTATTCCATTAAAAGAAAAGCCTACAGAATATATGATATAATGACAAAGATAATTCATGAAGTCAGATCAGTAAAATTTAGTGAAGAGTGGAATTGATTATGCAAATGATATTCAGGAAGATACTAATTGTGATAATTTGACCTATAAAGGAAAATTTGAAGAAATAGTTGCTGAAGACTTTCTTATCTTGAGAGAAGACAATCCTGTCACAGAGAGTAAAATGAAGTCTCAGGAGGATACTTCAGTAAAACCAGGTGGTGACTGTGAAAATGACTCATCACAAACTGAACCGATAGAGGAAAGATGAGTAAAAGGAGGAAGAAAGAAAGGAGAAACAAAGAGCATCTTAGAAGAGCGGCACAAAGCAAGACTTGAAGAACAAGAAAGAAAATTGATCAAAGAAGGAGTTCGATGCTCACAAAGAATAAAAGATAGGAATGATGCAAACTTAATTATGGAAATAGATCATTATATCCCGGAGAACTTTAAAGAAGCAATGGATAGTGGAGAAAGAAATGAATGGCTCAAAGCAATGGAAGAAGAGCTCAGTGAGATAGAGAAGCATAAAGTATGGACACTAGTACCAAGGGAAAATGGTATGAAAGTCATCAATAGTAAATGGGTCTACAGTACGAAGAAAACATCAAATAACGGCATATATAAAAGAAAGGCCAGACTGGTTGCTGTTGGATTCAATCAAAGATATGGTGTGGACTATAAGGACAAACTACGGAAATGTGCAGATAGCCTTGGACTTGCTGGTTAGGGCTTACACACAGGGGAGCGTATGTTGTATATATATTAATTAATTGTTCCACAGAGTGTGTGTAAGCTCACAGGGAAATAGGCACTAATCGAAAAGAGAAAAAGTTCCTTTTTTCAATATTGGTTTCCCTTTTATATTTTGTTCTCTCTCTTGTAAATCAATAAATATAATGTTTAATTAATAATTATTGGAATCAGTTTCATTAAAAATTCTAAGCAAAGTCAACACAACTGTACCATTGTATTTTCCCTCAGACTGGGGCATCGACAGCCACATTCAGTTCACCACATGATAGAAACATTTTTATCATGCCATTGTCAATGAATCTTGTCATTGTCAACCTCAAACCCTGGTGAAAAGTGGGAAGTGGAGCAGCAACAAGCTAGATAAAAACCTGGACAAAGCTAGCCTGGCTGATAGTACCCTGTAAGGCCTCCTGATCCTGGAACATGGGATGATTCTGTACTCCATGTTAGGAGCAGCTGCACATGGTATCTGTTTCTCATATTGGCAGTGGATATTTAATATTGGAGCTAAATCAGTGGCCTGCTGCTGAGGAATGCTGCCAGTGTTAACAACTAAAGAAGAACATTTTACCTCTCTCAATCTTGTATCAACTGTTGGAATAATCAATTTCAACATTCTACTCTTCTTTTATTTGTTCTTGACCAGTTAACCGCTATATATATATATTATTTCTACCATTGTCGTAGTGGAGTATGTAAAGCAAGCTGCTTTAACTTTATGTAAAATTAGAGCATAACTTAATAAAACTTTCTATCTTTAAAGCCGATTCCCGGCCTTCTCCTTCCTATTTTTTCAACAGGTTATGGGCCCAGGACTGATTGCCTAAGAAATTAAGAATCAAGCATGTCCAGTCTATATCAAATTGAGAAGTTGAATAAGCAAAACTTTGAGACATGGAGGCTTCAAATGCAAATGATTCTTATTCACTGTGATCTGTGGAATTATGTTAATGAAGCCAATATCAAACCTGAACCCGGTAGCCAAGAGTTTTCTAATTGGCAAAATAAGGATCAGAAGGCTCTAGCTACAATTGTATTGAGCTTGAATCCATCAGAACTAATACATGTTAAGAACTGCAAGACTGCCGAGGAGGCCTGGAAAAAGATAGAAGAAGTTTATCGACCAAAAGGACCTGCGACGAGAGTTTCCCTGACCAAAAGGCTAATACAGATGAAAATGAGGCCCAATGATGATTTGAAAGATTACCTGAGTAAATTTACTTCATTAGTGGACAATCTAGGTGAAATTGGGGCTCAAGCACCCGAAGACTTTTTGGTTATACTCTTGTTGTGTAGTCTTCCAGAATCGTACGAAGGATTCAGGACTGCAATAGAAACCAGAGATGACCTCCCAAAACTTGAAACTTTAAAGGTCAAGATCATAGAAGAAGATCAAAGACAACGTGAAATGGAGGGAACTTCGTCTGGAGAACAAAATGCCTTTTTTTGGAAATCCAGAAAGAAAAACTACCAATTCCACTAAACCACCAAATCGGAAGGAGTTCAAATTTAACTGCCATTACTGTGGCAAGAAAGGCCACAAAGCGGCTGACTGCTGGTCAAAAAGGAACTCTAAAAGAAACAATACGCGAATGGCTGCTTCTCTAGGAATTAGAGATGAAAATATTCTTGAGGTTGACGAGTGGTGCCTGGATAGCGGTGCAACTGCACACATGTGCTGCTTAAGAACAGCATTTTCAAATTTAAGAGAAACAGAGCCAATAGCCGTTAAATTAGCAAACGACCAAAGCATAGAAGCTTTAGGTACAGGAACGGTAGAATTGGAGGTTTTCGAACATGGTGAACCATTTTTATTAAAATTAGAAAATGTGTTGTTTGTCCCAGGACTGAAGGGAAATTTGATTTCAGTCAGCACCTGCACAGAAAAATCATTCTTTGTAAAATTTATGAGAGGAAAAGCGGAAATTGTGAATCCATTGAGGAAAATTTGCATAGAAGCTTACAAAAGAAACGGACTTAACATATTGCGTCAAACTAAATATGCAAAAACACAATTTACCAGAATGTGTTTAGACAGAAATAGCAGTGAAATTTGGCATAATAGATTTGGTCATCTTAATTTTGATGACCTTAAGAAATTGCTGAGAGAGAATTTAGTCAATGGATTACCCAAGGGTGAATTTAAAAGTATAACAAGTTGTGAAACTTGTATTAGGGGTAAACAGACTCGATTACCATTCCCAGAAGTCTCTCTGACAAAGTCAACAGAGCCACTGCAACTTATTCACTCTGACATATGTGGACCGATGAGAACAAAGTCATATGGCGGTGCATTTTACTTTGCAACTTTTATTGACGACTTCTCACGCATGATATTCACTTTTGTTATGAAACGAAAAAGTGAAATTTTCAAAGGATTTAAAGTCTTTAAAAGATTTGCTGAGAAACAAACTGGCAAGAAAATTAAAGCAATCAGAAGTGACAATGCAGCAGAGTATTTGAGTACAGATTTTAAAGAATATTTATTGGAGGAAGGAATTAGACATCAGCTCTCAGTTGAATATTCTCCGCAACAAAATGGAGTTGCTGAAAGAGCGAACAGAACTCTGGTAGAAATGACTAGATGTTTCATAATTCAAGCGAACCTCCCAGATCCACTTTGGGCTGAACTTGTGCATACATCTACATACATTAGAAACAGATGCCCAAGAACAAATGAAAGTCGAACTCCGTATGAAATATTTACAGGAAGAAAACCAACCGTTTCTCATTTAAGAATGATTGGATGTAAATGTTTCGCTGTTGACAACCGTCCAAGAAGAGGAAAATTCGCTCCTCGCAGTGAAGAATACCGACTGGTTGGCTATTCTCCCGAATCAAAGGCGTACAGATTATGGAAGCCTGGGACAGGCATGATGATAAAAAGTCGAGATGTACGTTTCCTCGAATCTGAAAACTCTACCTTAAGGAATGACGTGGTGCAAATTGAGGCTATACCACAGAAAAAGGAAGATACATCATTGGAGAAGGAAAGTCTTCAGGATGATGAAAAAACTTTGCCCGGAACTGATTCGGAGTTTTTAAGCGAACCATCAGAAACAATGGAGGTCATCTCGCAGAGAGGAAGAGGAAGACCAAGAATTTTACGTACTGGAAAACCGTTGAAGCTAATTTGTCTAAGGATTTTAGACAGAACAACAGTTTGCCAGATCCAAAGGATTTAGATCAAGCCTTGTCTAGTGAAGATTCGCATCTATGGAAAGGGGCAATAAAGGAAGAGTACAGTTCCCTTTTGAAGAATGGAACTTGGGAACTTGTCGATCCTCCTAAAAACAAAAACATAATAGGAAATAAATGGGTCTTCCGAAAGAAATTTAGAGCCGACGGCTCTATTGAACGGTATAAGGCTCGACTTGTAGCAAAAGGTTATTCCCAAAAATACGGTATTGATTATGAGGAAACCTTTGCACCAGTTGTACGCCACAGTACGATCAGAACAGTTTTAGCCTTGGCCGTTGAATATGATTTGCTGGTCCATCAAATGGATGTTCAGTCTGCCTTCTTGAATGGTGATGTCAAAGAAGAAATTTACATGACACAACCAGAAAATTTCGAGTCAAAGAAATATCCAAGAAGGGTATGCAAGCTAAAGAAGGCTATATATGGTCTGAAACAGGCTGGAATGACTTGGCATGCAAAGCTCGATTCAGTATTAAAAGAAATGGGCCTAGAACAGATGAAAACTGATAACTGTGTCTACATTAAAAGAGAAGAAGGAGTTCTTCTGGTTGCAATATATGTTGATGATATGATTATTGCTGCAGAAGAAGAGAACACGCTGATTTGCTTCAAAGATAGTATGAAGAAGTTGTTTGAGATAAATGATCTTGGAGCATTGAATTATTGTCTTGGGATACGGGTACAGAGAGGAGTGGATGGATCTATATCTCTCGATCAGGAAAGATACATTGAAGAACTTCTAGAGAAATATGAGATGAAAGAATCAAAACCGATCTCTACGCCCATGGACCCTAATTACAAAGTGACAAAAATATCACCTATAGATGGTGAGAATGAGCTAGTGGATAAGGTAGAGTATCAATCTTTGATAGGATCACTGATCTACCTATCTGTCTCAACAAGGCCTGATATTGCCTATACGATCAGTACTTTAGGGCAATTTAGCAACGATCCTAGAAGACAACATTGGAATATTGCAAAGCGTGTTCTCCGCTACTTGAGAAAAACATCGGGCCTGAAGATTACTTTCAAAAAATCGACGAAGGAACTTTATGGTTATGTAGACGCGGATTGGGGCGGAAACCTCATGGACAGAAAGTCTCATTCAGGATTTGTGTTTTACTTGGCGGGCGGTCCAATAGCGTGGGAATCTAAAAAACAACAAACTGTTTCCCTTTCAAGCACTGAATCGGAGTACATCGCACTTTGTGAAGCTGGTAAGGAGGCTGTTCACATAAGGATGCTTTTGGATGAATTAGGATTTGGTGAAATATTGGAAGGACCTACAGTTTTGAAGACTGACAATCAGGGAGCTCGGCAATTGACAAGGAATCCTGTGTACCATGCACGAACAAAGCACATTGACATCAAATGGCATTACATCAGAGATATTTATGGTGAAGGTCTTGTCGAGGTCGTCCATACACCAACCCAGGAAAATGTTGCGGATGTCTTCACCAAGAGTCTGACAAAGGTCTCTCATGAGAGATGTATTCGTGAATTGGGAATGTAGAAATTGAGGGAGGGTGTTGGAATAATCAATTTCAACATTCTACTCTTCTTTTATTTGTTCTTGACCAGTTAACCGCTATATATATATATATTATTTCTACCATTGTCGTAGTGGAGTATGTAAAGCAAGCTGCTTTAACTTTATGTAAAATTAGAGCATAACTTAATAAAACTTTCTATCTTTAAAGCCGATTCCCGGCCTTCTCCTTCCTATTTTTTCAACATCAACACACTTGGCCATCTTTATATGTGTGTTGTTGGGTGTGGTTGAGGGAATATAAATTGAAAATTTAATATCTTGCTCCTTGTATATATGGGAAATATTCCTTTCTCACACTATAGGAATTCCTCCTTAGTAGTTTTAGAAAGTAGATTCAATGAGATGAGTTAATAAGACACCATATAAATAATGTGTGACAAGAGAGTGCAAGTAATGATTGCTTTCAAGTTTAGAAGAAACAATGAAATTATAGAATAATTTTTGGTAGAAATGTGTCAAATGTACAGGATTCAATTCTAGTTGTTTAAAATTGTCAGATTTGACCAATACCTAAACTAACTCATTGTATACAAAAGTTAGACTCTGTAATAAACATGTTTTTCATATTAGGTACAATTTATATTAGACATTAATAGATTATAAACACAAGGTGATAAGACCAAATCCAAATAAATAAATAGTGTGTGATGTTTTTGTAACAATATTGTTACTATCATCAGACTTGGTTTTAGTACTTTTGTCTGATGATGGCAATAACACTGTAACTGAAACATCACACACTATTGATTTATTTGGATTTGGTCTTATCACCTTGTATTTCTAACATGTTTTCCTATACAGTAAAACACCTCTATGAGAGGATACTCCTACAACTCTCTGCAAAGGACAGTTGTTAATTGATAAAATTACCATTCTTTACTAATTAGAAATTCTCCAGTAAGAGAACACCTCTCTCTAAATGACACTTTATCTCTACACTTAGATGTTGTACATTACAGAGAGGTAACTTCTACTGTACCAATCAATCCCATGGAACACTATATAAGGAAGATGAACAACCAATGGGGTGTGTTCTATAAAGATAAAGGTCACCTCTTATGTCAAAATAGACATCAAAACTATATGCCATGGGGTGTGTTGTTACCTTGGAGAAGATTTGGTGACAAAGGGAGCAGGGGAAGACTTCTTTGTGATTGCGCAGGTGTTTTTTGAGGTATTCCATACTGGATAGATTCTTATGGCACTTGGGACATCTTACTTTCTTCTTATTGTGGGTGGCTTGGTGCTTCTGGAGGTTGGCCTTCTGGGTGAACGTCTGCAACACACATCATACTCTATATATACACAGATAACTTCTCATAGAGTAACAGTTGAGACCCAATGTCTGCAGGAATGGAAATATAATGCTGCACATGACTGGTACAGAGCAGGAGGGACAATTCTGTTCTCCAAAGAGAATAACAGTCTTTGATTTCCAGACTTAAGTCTGGTCATCTGCAGACAATGACAGAATGGATGCAAAGTTTTCCCACTATGTACTAAGTGTCAACCTGCAACCCCAAAACACATCGTTGACTATATTGGCTCAACCATTGATAAGCTCTACTCATCCCAAGTTGACACCATCAATGAGCTCTACTAGCTTGATACCCTGATATGTTTGAGTGGAGATAAGAAAGAAGGAAGGACAAGTGGTATAAACTATCGTACCATTCCTTATCAACTACATTAACTTATCTCGCTTGCCCTTCTCTCCACTTAAAAATGACTAAAAACATGTTACCTACTCATACTTACCTACCTAATCTCTCATTAACCTAATCCAAATAAATAAATAGTATGTGACGTTTCGGTAATAGCGTTGTTACCATCTACAGACAAAAGTATTGAATGAGAGTTAAACCACATCATGTTTTAAATAATTACTGTTATCAAGTGTGTAAACAAGATAGCAGATAAGAAGAAGATAGTTTTCTAAGAAACCTTGAAATATTATTCTTAGAATTAGTGCCTTATTTTGTTACCTACTCTCTCCTTCATGTAATTGTAAAACCTGCCTGTAGTGTATTTGCATATTTGTAAAAATGCAAATACTCACTTTGCATACTAAAGTCTTAGATGTTGTATATAAATAGAGGCACCATTTGTGTCAGTCAGTTAGTAGGATGTATCAATTGTGATGTTTGAATAAACTTCTCTCCTATCTCCACTCAATCATATTAGGGTATCAAGTTGTGACCCTTGATGGTGTATGTTTGACAACCATCATGACTGGGTGAAGTAGAATGTGTCTGCCTTTGTCATTAAGACTGGGAGCAATACTCAGTGGCAGGCCGACTTAGCTCCAAAAGAAATGGCTGCCTCTGACATGAGGAACAGACGCCATGTGCAGATGCTCCTAACATGGAGTACAAATGCTGCTCATCCTGTATCCCTGGATTAGGAGCCCTTACAGGGTACTATCAGCCGAGCTAGCTGAACCCAGGTTTTTTAGTGAGCTTGTTACTGCTCCCCCTCCTCCTTTTTCATCCGGGCTTGGGACCAGCAAAGGCAGAGTTCGTTTGAATAAACTGTATTCCCTAAGTCCGTGGCCTGATCTAAGCGGCACCTCATCCCAGCTACCCTCTACCTGGTGATACAACACTGCCATGTTGGTGTGCCAATCTCACCCGGTCGCAGAGAGGACACTGGAACATCTTGCCGCCCGGAGTGTGAAGCCGGAGGTGAACAGCCAGAGATTTGCGGAACTTGAACAGTTTGCCACAATACTGGCATTTCAGCGACGGCTCTTTGTGGAAGGGATGATGGTCAGTTAACTGGTCCTTGCGCGGGAATTTCTTCCCACAATCCTCACAGCTGAACTCCTTCTGGTGCTTCCTCCTCCTGAACAAACAAGACAAGGTTACCTGAACTGTCTTAACACCATTTGGGAGATTTGACTGAACCTGAAATACTGTGTTTGATTTGCCAGACTGCACAATATACACTCATGGACAAAACATAAGGAAGTTACACCTTTTAGCATGTATATCAGTATTCAGACAATAACTCTGAAATATATTACAGTGATCTTTATTGAAGATACACAAGATAACCAGGTGTAAACAGCCTCTGTCTCCTTTAAAAAAAAAATAGATGACCGGCAACATCAAAGACTTTACACTTCTACAAGTTTTGTCCATGAGTGTACATATACACCGCACATTGTTATTTTGCTAATGTCCTTACACACTATATAATTTTTACTGAGATATTTTTTTCTATTTACTCACCCAAAAAAAAAATGAACATTTAAAAAATGTGTATGGACCAGTGTTGGGCAAATATTAATTAAAATGATTTATTAAAGATTAACAATTGATTAATTGTTAATTGTAATTTTCACAATTAACAATTAATCAATTGTTAATTGTATTTTAACAATTAACAAATAATTAATTGTTAATTGTACTTTTCTAATTAACAATTAATTAATTGTTAATTGCACTTCAATTTAATTGAAAAATAATTTTTTAATGCCCAACACTGCATTTCAGTACCACTCTCTTCTCGAACATGCTGTCCGACAATTTGTGACTCTTTGGCAGATTTGTCATTGTCGCAAAAGAAAAAAGGCGTTCAACTGCAGATGAAGATGGTAAAGGTGTGTTGTATTTAATAAAAACACTTTTTATCTCAGGCAGTTTTGGTCAAATATTAATTAAAATGATTTATTAAAGATTAACAATTGATTAATTGTTAATTGCACTTTTCTAATTAACAATTAATTAATTGTTAATTGCACTTCAATTTTATTGAAAAATATTTTTTTAATGCCCAACACTGGTATGGACCTAAGCCATTGATGCTGTAACCCAGCAACAGCAAAGACTTTCCACTTCTTTAAGTTGTGTCCATTGAGTGTAAACATTCACAACACGATTGGGTCAAATTTTCACATTACGTTAGATTCAGGTTTAATTGCAGAATGAAATCAGACCACTCCAATAGTACATCAACTTCTGGTTTTCCAGAAACTATTGCTGTTGGAATTCTCCTGGATAACCTCTCAATTGTGAAAACTTTTGTAGAGTCAAAAGACCTCTGGGAAAACCCCAGGACTATAATAGAAAAGCTGAGACAATGGAACCTAATGGAAATCGTTTAAACGACTTGAGGAATAAGCAACAACAACCACAGTAGAAAATTATATTCTTTAACTAAGTTACTTTTATAAATGACAAAAAAGTGGTGGTCCAATTTTACCAAATTTTGGCTAAAATCAGTGGCACTAAAATATGAATTTTAGAAATACAGTAAATACTAAAACGACACTTGAAACTACACCGCATGAGTTTCTTTTTAACGAAAATTAAAATTTTACAATATAATTATAATGTATTATAAGTTACTTTATGTATCATTTACGAACGGAAAAATACGTCCAGGGTAGCCTAGTGGACATGGCATCTGCCCGGTAAGCGGAACATTGTGGGTTCGATTCTTATCCCTGGACACTTTTATTTTTCCGTTCGTCATTACTCTTCATAATTCATCCTTTCATACCTCATCCAAAAAGGTTAGAAATAGTCGATATTTCACCTTGAAATAAAATTTTAATTTTCGTTAAAAAGAAACTCATGCGGTGTAGTTTCAAGTGTCGTTTTACAATCACAGGCCGCAGAGTATTATACAGTAAATACTCTTAGAACATTTATTTTAATTATTTTTCAAAACGTATCACAAGTATTCATAGTACAGATCATGATTATCATGGTGGGTAATTAACAACTACTTTTAGTGTATAAGTTCACCACATGTCTACACACGTAGAAAGCAGTTCAGCTATTACACTTGCAAAAAGGCCATAATCTGGTTTGGTTACTTGTATTCACTGGTGGTGTTGGACTTCTGCAAGAATCGGGGAACACATTGAATCAACGTTTTCTTCAGAAAAGAATTGCTCAATGAGCAATACAACCCTGGATTGTGGCTGTCAAAAATAAATAGTTTATATCTTGGGTTATATAATCACCTGGAACAAATTTATAAAAAGTGTGAAATCATAAGGCGAAAAGTTTCTTTTTAAAGTTTTTATTATTTTGTCAAGCTGATAAGGCACAATTTGGAATTTAGATTATAAACACAAGGTAATAAGACCAAATCCAAATAAATAAATGGTGTGCGACGTTTCGGTAACAGATTACAAACACAATCTGAATCATTCAGTACTTTTGTCTGAAGATGGTAACAACGCTGTTACCGAAACGTCACACACTATTTATTTATTTGTATTTGGTCTTATTACCTTGTGTTTATTTTGTCAAGATTTCAAGCATTACTGCCCTTCCACAGGAGAGAAAATTAAAAACCTATAAGAAGATGAATTGTTTATATATACATATCTGCATATTCAATATACAGTTACGAGTGTCATGCGTTCTTCATCTCTTAATCAGTTTTCATCTCTGTCACCGTTTGCTTTTTTTTTTTGGAATGGCGCCCTCCTATTGGTTGGCTACGATCACGCCACCTTTGCCCCCCCCCCCCCCCACTCGCTTTTTCGTTTTTGTAACTATTGTGTTGGAGCGGGTCGCTCCTTAAATAAATGCATATATTAGTTAATAACTAAATGGAATCCTCTCTTTCTTTTTCCCAGTAAGAGACGCCTACGGAAGCCAACAGTACATAGACAGATAAAGCACATAGGCTATAGTTATTAACTAATATATGCATTTATTTAAGACGCCAATTTATAATTGTAACAAATAGTATTTGAATAAAAACATTCAATCGGGTAAAACATGGGCGTTGCCCGGGTCATTCGGCTAGTATGTATATATATTAGAAGATTTGCTTCGAGAGCTCGACAAAATAATAATAAAAACTTTAGAAGAAACCTTTCGCCTTATGATTTCGTGCATTTTTATAAATAGTTTATAGTTTTTTTTTTTTTGCTTATCCTTAGTACACGTAGTACAGGCCATGATAATCATTGAGGGTAGAAATTGGCAACTGCTTTTACTAAGTATACCACATGTCCACACATGTGAAAAGCAGTTCGACTTTAAATCTACAAATGTGCCAGAGCCCCGTTCACTTGCACTCACTGGTGGGGTTGGACTTTTACAAGAATCGGGGGCTATTGGAGCATTTTTTTTTTTAAATCATAAAAAAGTGCCCAATGCAGGAATCGAACCCGGGTCAAAGCGGTCGAAAAACAACAGGGGGGGGGGTTAGTCCATCCTTCCATCAACCCCCAACTTTATATCTTTCTCCACCAACTTTAAATAATTCCAAAGCCGTTGTTGCCAGCATCAAGTTACATTAGTTATAAAATACTGGATGGATATATGGAGACTACAATGTAAATCTATATAATACAAATGAAAACATCAAAACGCGAATGTTTCTTTTCACAAATAAATCAAACTTCTACAGCCCTTAAGGACATGAAAAAAATATATTGGGCGGGCTTGGCTCATTAGTGGTGAACCTTCCCAGCAGTTTCGCCTATTTAATCTACCAGAGCACTTCTTTAGAGCTCTAATACTGTATTGGATCATTCTGCTTATATATGCAACACTGAAGGGTGCAATCATAGAAATAGTATTTAAGAAAACTATGGACATAATCTTTTAGGACAGTAGAATTACATATAAATATTTGCATCGAGCAATGCTCTTCAGCAAACATTAAGGACAAGGCCAGTTAGGCATAAATTAATACAATGTTATTTATATATTAATGACTCTATCAATTTATTGCACAATAAACTTAAAGGTAATTTACAGATTCTTGTTGT
>CP092874.1:22632974-22648471 GCA_030710605.1 Cordylochernes scorpioides
GATATGCAAAACTTCAAATTCTTCATCTTCTATGGCTTTAATCCATTGTTTTCTATCATCAGAATTCAGTGCTTCTAGGTAATCCTTCGGACGTTTAATTTCAAAAGCTCTATCAGAAACATTTTCCTTATTCTTTATTAGTCTTAATCTTTCAGATCTCCTCACACCCTTTTTTATAAGTTCTTCTTCCTCTGTTTCTCTCAAACGAAGATCTCGTTCTTCTCTCTTTTCTCTCGTCATTCCTGGTTCTGGTCCTCTTCTATGTGGAGTAATTATTTCATCAGGAGGTATTTCCTCTATTTCACTCAAATCTATATCATTTTCATCTTGAGGAATATGCTCATCATCGATGTTAAAATTTTTTACTTGGTCTTCTCTATTACCACCATAGTCTTCATTCCCGTGAGAAATCAAATTTTTGTCTTCTCTACAAAAAAAGAAAAGTTCATTTTCATCAAGATTTCTACCTCTATTATTCATTAAATAATATCCCAACTTAGCTTCATTAAATTTAACGTCTGATACTTCATGAATTTCATCCATTTCTGGTAAATATATTCTATAGCCTTTTCTTATCATACTATAGCCCATCATGATCCCTTTATGAGCTTTTGGTTCCATCTTCTTTCTCTTTTCTTTTCTAATATGAACATAAGCTTCGCTTCCGAACCTTTTTAAGTAAACAATGTTTGGTTTCCATCCCTTGTATATCTCGAAAGGAGTTGTATTCATTTCTTTGATTTTAATTCTATTATTTATATGAACAGCCACCTTAACACTTTTGCTCCAAAATTTTAAAGGTAATTTAGAATCAATTAGCATGGTTCTAGCTGACTCAACTATGGTTCTATTGAATCTTTCGGCTTTTCCATTGCTTTCAGGAGTATAAGCTGTAGTAAATTCTTGTTTGATGCCCTTACTAGATAACCATCGCCTCAAATAGTTTGAAATATACTTTCCTCCATTATCATTTCGAATTCTCTTTACTTTCCTGCCAGTCTGTCTTTCCTCTTGCATAATCAAGTTTATTATGGAATCTGCTGTTTGAGATTTATTAGCAATTGGTATAACAAAAGTAAAATTACTATAGTCATCAACAATAGTGATAAAATACCTATATCCAAAAGAATCATTTAAAGGTCCAACTATGTCGGTATGCCATAGATCCAAAATATCTTCAGATTGTTTATATTGTATACTTTTGTAAGATTTTCTATGAATTTTTCCTAATGTACAAGATTCGCAATTCGCTTTGTTATTATGTAAATTTTTCAAACATAATACAGTTGAATTATCATACATTTCTTTCAATTTTTGAAAATTTACATGAGCAAGTCTTTGATGCCATAGCATATCATCTACTTCTGCTTTTCTAGCTATTTCCATATTTAGGGTTCCTTCCACTTCAAATTTATCACCATTTCTCCTTGCCTCATATAAAATCTCACCATCTTTACCTATTACCTCAGCTTTATATTTACTAAATAATACACTTAAATCATGATCCACTATTTTTGCAACCGATAATAAACCTTCTCTCAAATCAGGCACATGCAAAACATTTTCAAATTTAATGAATCCCTCATCTACATTCGACTTCATTCTTATATCTCCAATTCCCGATGATTTCATCACTGCACCCTTCTCAGCTGTTGCTATAATTCTCTCCTCCTCTTCATACTCTATAAAGAATTCCTTCCCACTAACCATATGGCTAGAGGCTCCAGAATCCATTGTCCATCTAATTTTTTTCATCCCCTTGATCTTCCTCTTCGTAATTAACTTCACTTGTCTCCATCACATGACTTGTAGACTCCCTATAATTTCTCCTGTTTACTCCTCTCCTAGGCCCATTATAATTATGCTCTGCATTCTCTTCACCTCTATTCTTTCTACATATTTCCGATTTATGACCAAATCCTCCACATTTAAAACATTTGATCTTGCCTCTGCACTCTCTAGAAATGTGTCCCATCTTTCCACAGTTGAAACATTTGATAGCAAAATTTCGTCTTCCCGTTCGGCCCTCTCTAGCTTTAGATGCTATTTCTGTTTGCCGTTTTTCTTCTTTTCTAAGTTTTAATTTTTCTTCTGTTTCCCTCAGGATTTGTCTTATAGTGTTCATATCATTTTGCCTGTCTGATTTTATAATTTTTATGTCAAAATCAAATTCAACTCTCAACCCTTCCAAAACGAAGCAAATTAACTCTCTATCTTTAATCTCATCTCCTGCTTGAATGCTTTTGCTCTTTATAATCATTGCTCTATTTAAGTAGTCATCCACCGTTTCATCTTCGTTCATTTTCAATTTTGACAATTCTATTCTATTTTTCATCTGTAAGTCTTCATTTTTAGATGCCATTTCTTCTCCAATTATATTCCATAATTTCTTGGCACTTTTTTCGCTCGAGTATTTCAGCACTTGAGTGTCATTCATTGTTCTATTCATCAAATTTCTTGCAATGGCATTGTCGTCATCCCAGTCTTCCCAGATTTTCATTTTTTCATCAAATTTCTTGTCTGTTTCTATTGGCTTTTCCACTTCTTCTCCTTCTATAATTCTTCTCCATAATTTTAATCCCCGTAATTCACTTTCAATTCGATTTGCCCAGATCAAGTAGTTTTTGTCTGAAAGTTTTTCTATTGGAGATAAATTAAAATTTTGCATCTTTTCTTTTTTCTAAAAATTATTCAATTAATCTTGATTTGCATAAATTTAAATTCAACCGCTCTCTGCTACCAATTGTTGGGAGAATCTTAATAATTATTTTCTATTATAAGTAAAAAACTTCTTTATTGAAGACACTAATTACAATGAAGTCAAATTACTATAAAAAGAGTTTTAGAAACTCATACGTCTCCACACAGATTCTCAACCACACTCACTCAAAGAAAATACCTATATATATACACATAATCAACACCACAGAATAAAATAATCCACAGATTAATATAATCATAGAATGAAAAATGAACATTTTAAATTATAAATATCAACAGTGGCTCATCTTTATCATCACTATGATAAAGCACACACACTTTTTGGATTATAGGTTATAAACACAAGGCAATAAGATCAAATCCAAATAAATATGGCTGTTACCAAAACATCATCCACTATTTATTTACTTAGATTTGGTATTTTTATTATCAATACAGTAGAACTACCTCCCTGTAAAGGACACCTAATTGTAGAGCCAAAGTGTCCTTTAGGGAGAAATGTCCTCTTACCGGAGAGTTACTAAATAGTAAAAATAGTAATTTTGCAAATGAAAACTGTCCTTTGTAGAGAGGTGTCCTCTAGTGGGGTGTCATCTATAGGGAGGTTCTACTGTATTTGTAAAGTTTTTATCAGGATGATAAACAATTATACCATTATGATGCATGTTTAAAGGATTGCACCAAAGTGTGCCTGGATCATGGTGCCACGATCAACGAAAGCTGCACCCTTATACCAATTCCATGAGATCTGGAATTTATATAATCTTTACACAAGGGAATAAGAAACAACATGAAGAGGTATCTCTTTATGTATGATTTTGTTGTGTGTTGCAGGGTTTAGAAGAAATGGTGTCATCACAGCCATCAACAACAAATCTGTCTAAGGGTCACTCATCAGCAGTGAGGTCTCACAGGTTGGTAGTGGAAGTTGTGGTGAGCAATCATCACTTTCTTGTTTCATCATCATCTTGTTCATAGATTTACATTCATCAATATTCAATTAAAAAGGCATATATTGGATCAAAATATCATTTATTTTACTAATATTTCAGTTGGCTGAACGCCAACCTTTATTAAGGTGTTATAACATTTTAAAGTGTGTCAACAACAAACTCAGCG
The DNA here is from genome assembly GCA_030710605.1 of Cordylochernes scorpioides. NCBI lineage: Eukaryota > Metazoa > Arthropoda > Arachnida > Pseudoscorpiones > Chernetidae > Cordylochernes > Cordylochernes scorpioides. Next base: position 22,636,815 of record CP092874.1, read on the forward strand.
CCACATAATTGTTGACACACTTTAAAATGTTATAATACCTTGATAAAGGTTGGCGTTCAGCCAACTGAAATATTGGTAAAATAAATTATATTTTGATCCAATATATGCCTTTTTAATTAAAGATTTATCTATGGATTGCTCTATTTTCAAAATTCATTAATATATATAACAAAATCTACCCCACTTGACCAAAATATACCTTGGCACTTGCAGCTCCAGAACACATTTTGGCTTGCATTAGATGTACTAAACAGGACCTTTGGGAGAGGCCGCTGCTTATCATAAAATAGCTCAAGGAGCATGAACTCATGGATTTCGTGTAATCTTTACACATGGGGATAAGAAACAACAACACATTCATTAATATATAAATAACATTGTATTAATTTATGCCTAACTGGCCTTGTCCTTAATGTTTGCTGAAGAGCATTGCTCAATGCAAATATTTATATGTAATTCTACTGTCCTAAAAGCTTATGTCCATAGTTTTCTTAAATACTATTTCTATGATTGCATCCTTCAGTGTAGCATATAAAAGCAGAATGATCCAATACAGTATTAGAGCTTTAAAGAGGCGGTCTAGTAGATTAAATTGGCGAAACTGCTGGGAAGGTTCACCACTAATGAGCCAAGCCCGCCCAATATATTTTTTCATGTCAGTAAGGGCAGTAGAAGTTTGATTTATTTGTGAAAAGAAACATTCGCGTTTTGATGTTTTCATTTGTATTATATAGATTTACATTGTAGTCTCCATATATCCATCCAGTATTTTATAACTAATGTAACTTGATGCTGGCAACAACGGCTTTGGAATTATTTAAAGTTGGTGGAGAAAGATATAAACTTGGGGATTGATGGAAGGATGGATTAACTACCCCCCCCCTGTTGTTTTTCGACCGTACAACCCGGGTTTGATTCCCTCATTGGATACTTTTTTCTGATTAAAAAAAAAAAATGCTCCAATCGCCCCCGGTTCTTGCAAAAGTCCAACCCCACCAGTGAGTGCAAGTAACCAAACGGGGTTCTGGCACATTTGTAAGTGCAAAGTCGAACTGCTTTTCACATGTGTGGACATGTGGTATACTTAGTAAAAGCAGTTGCCAATTTCTACCCTCAATGATTATCATGGCCTGTACTACGTGTACTAGGGATAATTACAAAAATATATATATATATAAGCTATTTATAAAAACACACGAAATCATAAGGCGAAAGGTTTATTTTAAAGTTTTTTTTATCATTTCGTCGAGCTTTCAAGCAAATCTTCTAACATATGTAAATATGCAGATATGTATATAAACAATTCATCCTCATATAGGTTTTCAATTTTCTCTCCTGTGGAAGGGCAGTAATGCTTGAAATCTTGACAAAATAAACACAAGGTAATAAGACCAAATCCAAATAAATAAATAGTGTGTGACATTTCGGTAACAGCGTTGTTACCATCTTCAGACAAAATTACTGAATGATTCAGATTGTGTTTGTAATCTGTTACCGAAACGTCACACACTATTTATTTATTTGGATTTGGTCTTATTACCTTGTGTTTATAATCTAAATTCCAAATTGTGCCTTATCAGCTTGACAAAATAATAAAAACTTTAAAAAGAAACTTTTCACCTTATGATTTCACATTTTTTATAAATTTGTTCCAGGTGATTATATAACCCAAGATATTTATTTTTGACAGCCACAATCCAGGGTTGTATTGCTCATTGAGCAATTCTTTTCTGAAGAAAACGTTGATTCAATATGTTCCCCGATTCTTGCAGAAGTCCAACTCCACCAGTGAATACAAGTAACCAAACCAGATTATGGCCTTTTTGAAAGTGTAATAGCCAAACTACTTTGTACATGTGTAGACATGTGGTGAACTTATACACTAAAAGTAGTTGTTAATTACCCATCATGATAATCATGATCTGTACTATGAATACTTGTGATACGTTTTGCAAAATAATTAAAAGAAATGTTCTAAGAGTATTTACTGTATAATACTCTGCGGCCTGTGATTGTAAAACGACACTTGAAACTACACCGCATGAGTTTCTTTTTAACGAAAATTAAAATTTTATTTCAAGGTGAAATATCGACTATTTCTAACCTTTTTGGATGAGGTATGAAAGGATGAATTATGAAGAGTAATGACGAACGGAAAAATAAAAGTGTCCAGGGATGGGAATCGAACCCACAATGTTCCGCTTACCGGGCAGATGCCATGTCCACTAGGCTACCCTGGACGTATTTTTCCGTTCGTAAATGATACATAAAGTAACTTATAATACATTATAATTATATTGTAAAATTTTAATTTTCGTTAAAAAGAAACTCATGCGGTGTAGTTTCAAGTGTCGTTTTAGTATTTACTGTATTTCTAAAATTCATATTTTAGTGCCACTGATTTTAGCCAAAATTTGGTAAAATTGAACCACCACTTTTTTGTCATTCATAAAAGTACCTTAGTTAAAGAATAGAATTTTTTACTGTGGTTGTTGTTGCTTATTCCTCAAGTCTTTAAACAATCTCCATTAGGTTCCATTGTCTCAGCTTTTCTACTATAGTCCTGGGGTTTTCCCAGAGGTCTTTTGACTCTACAAAAGTTTTCAAAATTGAGAGGTTATCCAGGAGAATTCCAACAGCAATCGTTTCTGGAAAACCAGAAGTTGATGTACTATTGGAGTGGCCTGTTTTCATTCTGCAATTAAACCTGAATCTAACGTAATGTGAAAATTTGACCCAATCGTGTTGTGAATGTTTACACTCAATGGACCCAACTTAAAGAAGTGGAAAGTTTTTGATGTTGCTGGGTTACTGCATCAATGGCTTAGGTCCATACACATTTTTTAAATGTTCATTTTTTTTGGGTGAATAAATAGAAAAAAATATCTCAGTAAAAATTATATAGTGTGTAAGGACATTAGCAAAATAACAATGTGCGGTGAATATGTAAACTCATGGACAAAACTTGTAGAAGTGTAAAGTCTTTGATGTTGCCGGTCATCTATTTTTTTTTAAAAAAGAGACAGAGGCTGTTTAAACTTGGTTATCTTGTGTATCTTCAATAAAGATCACTGTAATATATTTCAGAGTTATTGTCTGAATTATGATATACATGCTAAAAGGTATAACTTCCTTAAGTTTTGTCCATGAGTGTATATTGTGCAGTCTGGCAAATCAAACACAGTATTTCAGGTTCAGCCAAATCTCCCAAATGGTGTTAAGACAGTTCAGGTAACCTTGTCTTGTTTGTTCAGGAGGAGGAAGCACCAGAAGGAATTCAGCTGTGAGGATTGTGGGAAGAAATTCCTGCGCAAGGACCAGTTAACTGACCATCTTCCCTTCCACAAAGAGCCGTCGCTGAAATGCCAGTATTGTGGCAAACTGTTCAAGTTCCGCAAATCTCTGGCTGTTCACCTCCGGCTTCACACTCCGGGTGGCAAGATGTTCCAGTGTCCTCTCTGCGACCGGGTGAGATTGGCACACCTACATGGCAGTGTTGTATCGTCAGGTAGAGGGTAGCTGGGATGAGGTGCCGCTTAGATCAGGCCACGGACTTAGGGAATACAGTTTATTCAAATGAACTCCCCCTTTTCTGGTCCCAAGCCCGGATGAAAAAGGAGGAGGGGGAGCAGTAACAAGCTCACTAAAAAACCTGGGTTCAGCTAGCTCGGCTGATAGTACCCTGTAAGGGCTCCTAATCCAGGGATACAGGATGAGCAGCATTTGTACTCCATGTTAGGAGCATCTGCACATGGCGTCTGTTCCTCATGTCAGAGGCAGCCATTTCTTTTGGAGCTAAGTCGGCCTGCCACTGAGTATTGCTCCCAGTCTTAATGACAAAGGCAGACACATTCTACTTTACCCAGTCATGATGGTTGTCAAACATACACCATCAAGGGTCACAACTTGATACCCTAATATGATTGAGTGGAGATAGGAGAGAAGTTTATTCAAACATCACAATTGATACATCCTACTAACTGACTGACACAAATGGTGCCTCTATTTATATACAACATCTAAGACTTTAGTATGCAAAGTGAGTATTTGCATTTTTACAAATATGCAAATACACTACAGGCAGGTTTTACAATTACATGAAGGAGAGAGTAGGTAACAAAATAAGGCACTAATTCTAAGAATAATATTTCAAGGTTTCTTAGAAAACTATCTTCTTCTTATCTGCTATCTTGTTTACACACTTGATAACAGTAATTATTTAAAACATGATGTGGTTTAACTCTCATTCAATACTTTTGTCTGTAGATGGTAACAACGCTATTACCGAAACGTCACATACTATTTATTTATTTGGATTAGGTTAATGAGAGATTAGGTAGGTAAGTATGAGTAGGTAACATGTTTTTAGTCATTTTTAAGTGGAGAGAAGGGCAAGCGAGATAAGTTAATGTAGTTGATAAGGAATGGTACGATAGTTTATACCACTTGTCCTTCCTTCTTTCTTATCTCCACTCAAACATATCAGGGTATCAAGCTAGTAGAGCTCATTGATGGTGTCAACTTGGGATGAGTAGAGCTTATCAATGGTTGAGCCAATATAGTCAACGATGTGTTTTGGGGTTGCAGGTTGACACTTAGTACATAGTGGGAAAACTTTGCATCCATTCTGTCATTGACTGTAGATGACCAGACTTAAGTCTGGAAATCAAAGACTGTTATTCTCTTGGGAGAACAGAATTGTCCCTCCTGCTCTGAACCAGTCATGTGCAGCATTAGATTTCCATTCCTGCAGACATTGGGTCTCAACTGTTACTCTATGAGATCTGTGTATATATAGAGTATGATGTGTGTTACAGAGGTTCACCCAGAAGGCCAACCTCCAGAAGCACCAAGCCACCCACAATAAGAAGAAAGTGAGATGTCCCAAGTGCCATAAGAATCTATCCAGTATGGAATACCTCAAAAAACACCTGCGCAATCACAAAGAAGTCTTCCCTTGCTCTCTTTGTCACCAAATCTTCTCCAAGGTAACAACACACCCACATGGCGTCTTGTTTTGATGTCTATTTTGACATAAGAGGTGACCTTTATCTTTATAGAACACACCCCATTGGCTGTTCATCTTCCTTATATAGTGTACCATGGGATTGATTGATACAGTAGAAGTTACCTCTCTGTAATGTACAACATCTAAGTGTAGAGATAATGTGTCATTTAGAGAGAGGTGTTCTCTTACTGGAGAATTTCTAATTAGTAAAGAATGGTAATTTTATCAATTAACAACTGTCCTTTGCAGAGAGTTGTAGGAGTATCCTCTCATAGAGGTGTTTTACTGTATAGGAAAACATGTTAGAAATACAAGGTGATAAGACCAAATCCAAATAAATCAATAGTGTGTGATGTTTCAGTTACAGTGTTATTGCCATCATCAGACAAAAGTACTAAAACCAAGTCTGATGATGGTAACAATATTGTTACAAAAACATCACACACTATTTATTTATTTGGATTTGGTCTTATCACCTTGTGTTTCTAATCTATTAATGTCTAATATAAATTGTACCTAATATGAAAAACATGTTTATTACAGAGTCTTTTTATACAATGAGTTAGTTTAGGTAGTGGTCAAATCTGACAATTTTAAACAACTAGAATTGAATCCTGTACATTTTACACATTTTTACCAAAAAATATTCTATAATTTCATTGGTTTTTCTAAACTTGAGAGCAATCATTACCTGCACTCTCTTGTCACACATTATTTATTTGGTGTCTTATTAACACATCTCATTGAATCTACTTTCTAAAACTATTAAAGAGGAATTCCTATAGTGTGATAAAGGAATATTTACCATATATACACGGAGCAAGATATTAAATTTTCAATTTATTTCCCTCAACCACACACAACAACACACATACAAGGTGCGTTCATTAATTTCCAGGACTGGTTGAAAAATAAAATAAATAAAAAAGCTAAAGAAATTTTTTTCATACAGAATTAAATATCGGACATTCGACCACACCTGACTGAATGCACGAGTCTCGTGGCGCACGCGCCGATCTAAAAATAGAACAAAACAACTTCCTTGTAAGGTTCGCATTTCTAATTTTAAAATGGCCATTTTCGAAGAGTAGAGAATCTGCATTAAGTTTTGTTTTGAATTGAAAAAAAAGTGCTACTGAGACGTATGAATTGTTTAAAGAAGCTTTTGGCGATGCAGCTTTATCCCGTTCAAGAACTTTTGAATGGTTTTCACGCTTCCTAAAAGGTCGGGAAAAGGTAAACGATGATCAGCATACTGGGCGTCCAAGATCATTACGTTGCGAGTAAAACAAGCTCAAAATAAAGGAATTAATTAAATCTAACAGAAGAATTTCTATTAAAGACTTATCTTCAGAGACTGGACTATCTGTAGGACTGTGTCATCAAATAGTAACAAAAGATTTGGACATGATACGGACGTCTTAAAAATTTGTTCCCCGGATTCTAACAGAGGAACAAAAGGAGGTTAGAATGGATGTCTGCAAAAACATGGTTGAAATGACTCGGACCGATCCAGAATAGATGCAAAAAATCATTACCGGGGATGAGACATGGGTGTATCAGTATGACCCAGAAACCAAACGTCAATCCAGCCAATGGATTGAAAGAGGGGAACCGAAACCCAAAAAGGCAATATTTACAAAATGCAAAGTCAAGACATTGCTTGTTACATTTTTTTTTTATATTAATGGTTGGTTCACCATGAATTGATTCCTTTCGGACGTACAATTAATCAAGAGGTTTATTTGGGGATAATGAGGCGCTTAATGGAGGCAGTGCGCCTTAAAAGACCTGAAAGATGGCAAAACAATGACTGGAGACTTCACGTCGATAATGCGCGGCCGCACACAGCCCATGTTGTTTTGCAGTTCTTGGCCAAGCATTCAGCCATACAGATCCCTCATCCACCCTATTCCCCCGACTTAGCCCCCAATGACTTTTTCCTCTATCTTAAATTGAAAATGAAGTTAAAAGAAAGGAAATTTGACAATGTTGATATGATACAAGCTGAATCGAAGGCAACCTTGAGGAACCTCTCAAAAAGTGATTTTATCTCCTGCTTCGACAATTGGAAAAAAAGATGAAACAGGTGTATTGAGGCAGGAGGGGCATATTTTGAAAAATATTAAATTAGTGTTTTTATTTGTTTTATTTTTTCAAAGATATAGAGCAGTCCTGGAAATTAATGAACGCACCTTGTATAAAGATGGCCAAGTGTGTCGATACAAGATTGAGAGAGGTAAAATGTTCTTCTTTAGTTTTTAACACTGGGAGCATTCCTCAGTAGCAGGCCACTGATTTAGCTCCAATATTAAATATCCACTGCCGATATGAGAAACCGATACCATGTGCAGCTGCTCCTAACATGGAGTACTGAATCACCCATGTTCCTGGACCTTACAGGATACTATCAGCCAGGCTAGCTGTGCCCAGGGTTTTTTTTATCTAGCTTGCTGCTCCACTTCCCACTTTTCACCAGGGTTTGAGGTTGACAACGACAAGATTAATTGACAATGGCATGATAAAAGTGTTTCTAACATGTGGTGAACTGAATGTGGCTGTCGATGCCCCAGTCTGAGGGAAAATACAATGGTACAGTTGTGTTGACTTTGCTTAGAATTTTTAATGAAACTGATTCCAATAATTATCAATTAAACATTATATTTATTGATTTACAAGAGAGAGAACAAAATATAAAAGGGACACCAATATTTAACAAAGGAACTTTTTCTCTTTTCGATTAGCACCTATTTACCTGTGAGCTTACACACTCTCTGTGGAACAATTAATTAATATATATACAACACACGCTCCCCTGTGTGTAAGCTCTAACCAGCAATCCAAGGCTATCTGCACATTTCCGTAATTTGTCTTTATAGTCCACACCATATCTTTGATTGCATCCAACAGCAACCAGTCTGGCCTTTCTTTTATATATGCCGTCATTTGATGTTTTCTTCGTACTGTAGACCCATTTACTATTGATGACTTTCATGCCATTTTCCCTTGGTACTAGTGGCCATACTTTATGTTTCTCTATCTCACTGAGCTCTTCTTCCATTGCTTTGAGCCATTCATCTCTTTCTCCACTATCCATTGCTTCTTTAAAGTTCTCTTGGATATAATGATCTATTTCCATAATTAAGTTTACATCATTCCTATCTTTTATTCTTTGTGAGCGTCGAACTCCTTCTTTGGTCAATTTTCTTTCTTGTTCTTCAAGTCTTGCTTTGTGCCGCTCTTCTAAGATGCTCTTTGTTTCTCCTTTCTTTCTTCCTCCTTTTACGCATCTTTCCTCTATCGGTTCAGTTTGTGATGAGTCATTTTCAGAGTCACCACCTGGTTTTACTGAAGTATCCTCCTGAGACTTCATTTTACTCTCTGTGACAGGATTGTCTTCTTTCAAGATAAGAAAGTCTTCAGCAACTATTTCTTCAAATTTTCCTTTATAGGTCAAATTATCACAATTAGTATCTTCCTGAATATCATTTGCATAATCAATTCCTCTCTTATCTTCACTAAATTTTACTGATCTGACTTCATGAATTCTCTTTGTCATTATATCATATATTCTGTAGGCTTTTCTTTTAATGGAATAACCAATAAATATTCCCTTTCTACCCTTTGGTGAAAACTTGTTTCTTCTTCTTTTGCCTTCAAGCCAATGTGTCAAACATCCAAATATTCTAATGTGTTTGACCGATGGTTTCCTGCCATTCCATCTCTGCATAGGTGTATGGTGCTTGATAGACCTGTGGGGTGTGCAATTCTTGATGTATGCAGCTGTAGCAATTGCCTCTGCCCAAAACTTCTTGGATAATTTTGAGTCAATTAGTAAGGTTCTCGCTGTATTTATAAGAGTCCTATTCACTCTCTCTGCGACTCCATTACATTGTGGTGAGTATGTGGTGGTAAGTTGGTGATTAATCCCATTTCTCTTGAAAAGTCCTACAAATCTAGAGTTACAAAATTCAGTTCCATTGTCGGTTCTTACATCTTTTATTCTAAGACTTAATTTGTTTTCGGCTCTTGGTTTGAATTCTTCAAATCTTTCAAAGGTCTCATCTTTTGACCTCAGGAAATATACAAAGATTCTTCTACTGTAATCATCTACTATAACAAGAAAATACTTGATCCTCCTAAAGATTGACATGGCATTGGTCCACATAAATCCATATGAATCAACTGCAGGGGTTTAACTGTATAATTTTCTGTAATATTATATGGCTTCTGAACCAGTTTTCCCATTATGCATGCTTCATACTCTGGTAACCTTTCGAATTTTAGATCCAATTCTTTTTCAATATGTCCTTGGATCATTTTTTTCATGTGTTCTTCATTTAAATGGTTTAATCTTTTATGCCATGAACTTATATTGTTATTTTTATTTGATAAATGTGTATTTATAACCATGACATTTTAATTTTTTGCTATTGGTACATTTCTTAGTTTTGTTTCCATCATAAACATTCTATCTTTAATATATGCCTCAGCAACTAAATCATTCCCTTCATTATAAATTTTTGCTCCATCCTTATTGAAAATAACTGAATTTCCATTGTTGACTAATTCATATACTGACAAGAAATTATTCCTTAAACTTGGTACATGTAAGATATCTTTGATGTGAATATTTTCTTGACCTTCACTTGTGCATGTAATAAGTCTCATATCTCCTTTGGCTATGGCTTGGGTAGTTTTGCCCTTCTCAGCTAGGTTGATTTCACTTTTGTACTCTGTCACATTTTCCATCAAAGTTAGGTTTGGGGTTAAATGTGCGGTGCATCCTGAATCTTTACACCATATTTGCTTATCATTTCTCCCATCTGGTGAATCTTCAAATTCTTTTACATATGTTTTAAATGCTTGCTCATTAATTCCTCTTTTCACAGTATCCACTAGGTTATTTGAATATTCCCTACTGTATTTGTGATTTCTATAATCAGGAGTCCATTTCTTTTGATATCCTGGTTTCTGTTTATCTCGAAACCAGCAATCATTAGCTAGAAGTCCCTTTTTATTACAAACAAAACATCTTTTTGGCTGAAATTGTTGAACTTTTCTATCTTTAATTCTGTATGCTTGTTCATTCCCATTCTCAAATGATTGATTTAATCTCATATTTCTTCTCGACTCTGCTTCTCTTAGAGTTTGTTGAATCTCTTCAATTGTTGCCTCTCTCTTTGATCGTAAGACAATAGCAATATTTTCATACTTTGGATGTATGCCTCTGACAATATGAAATGAAAGTTCTCTTGAGGTAAATTGATGCCCTAATGATGAACTTCTAGCAGCAATATTTTTTGCCCTCGTCATATATTCATCTACAGTTTCATTATCTCTCATTTTAATGTTCTTTAATTCTAAGCCTATATCAATAATTTATCTTCCAAATTGCCTGTGTATGTTTTTCTCAGTGAGTCCCATACTTTCTTAGCATTTGTTTCTCCTATGAACATTCCAGCTTGTTCATTTGTCAACGTAGTGATGATTATCCCAAATGCTTCATCATTTTTATCACTCCAAATCTCCCAAGAACTTTTGTCTTCTATATCAGGTTCTGGATCGGAAATTACACATTTAAATAATTTTCTTCCTCTCAGAACTGCGCCGATTTTCAACGCCCATATTTAATAATTAGTTCCTGTTAATGGTTCAATTTTTGTTTGGGATAAAAAATTATATTCAGCCATTTTCGTCTTTTGAGCTAATATAAACAAACCAATATAATTTAAAAACAAATATATATATTAAATTTATTTAAATATTGGGTAGCTTTTAAACATGCAATACATAGATATAATTTAACTTAATCTATATAAATACCTTTAATCTTCTCAGAAGTGCTTCAGTTTACCGATCAGAATAAACTTCTTGCTTAATCTTCAGATTAAATATTTTCGCTTTTGAGCTTTATATTGAACAACCACCCTCTACTACCAATTGTTGACTTTGCTTAGAATTATTAATGAAACTGATTCCAATAATTATTAATCAAACATTATATTTATTGATTTATAAGAGAGAGAACAAAATATAAAAGGGAAACTAATATTGAACAAAGGAACTTTTTTCTCTTTTCGATTAGCGCCTATTTACCTGTGAGCTTACACACACTCTGTGGAACAATTAATTAATATATATACAACAATTATAATATGATGCACTAGCGCGCCATCTGTTATCAAAATTCAAATTGCAGTAAGGGCAGTAAAAATTGTTTAATATCAAAAAGAATCTTACGCCTTTAAAATAGTTTTGAATTTTGATATATACAACAAGTTGAACTCTATAAAGGACAATTTTCATTTGCAAAATTACCATTTTTACTATTTAGAACTCTCTAGTAAGAGGACACCTCTCTTCCTAAAGGACACTTTAGCTCTACAACTAGGTGTTATTTACAGGGAGCTAGTTCTAGTGTACAATAAACAAGTTGAGGAATGTGTGCTGCAGGTCCGTCAGCTCACCTCTCACCAGAAGAAGCAACATCGGAATGATCAACCAGCATCACCACAGCCGGCCACCATAGTCAAATAGATTCATGAAGATGTCACTGACCCCAGTGATATAATAAAGTCTGTGAAACAATAATACAAATGTGAAATTGTACTGGGATATGGTGGATAAATTAATAAAAAGGTATCTT
>CP092874.1:22648571-22682391 GCA_030710605.1 Cordylochernes scorpioides
TTATTTATGTTTTGAAAATATGTATTAATGCCTTTGTCCCTTATACTAAAATTATTTATGAAAATAAGAAAATGATTACAAAAAATTACACACAATGATTTCAATTAATATCATTAATCTATGTTACAAAGCTATTTTTTTAAATGTTATTTTGTTGAATTAGATGATTAGCTAATCAACTTACTTCAATTCAACCAAAAGCTCTGATCCCTTGAGGTGTTGAATTAAAGAGGTTCGACTGTACTTATCTACTCTCCTGTCAAAACGTTATGCCATCTATTGACCGTCCCTGCTAACTAGTGGCCTAGGGTCGGTGACAAAGCCACAATACTAACCTGGAGACCAGGGTTTCAGGCTAATGGCCTTCATCAGCCAAGTTTCTCAGTTTGTCAAAGCTGGTGTTGCTGCTTTGTCACCGACCAGAGGTCGATAGTTCGCGGTGATGGCCAATATTTGGCATTATTATTGTTGTATTCCAATTTGATTACACACAGCGCTCAACGTTAATTATTATTTAATTAACTACAAGGTAAAAGGATTATATATAGATTAAATAGTAAACATGGAGAAAGAGAATAAGTCAGCATGGCGACGCCGCTTGCAGGTTACATAAACAGGAAGTGACGTCAGCTCCAGTGTTGCCGAAGCCAGCCGCCCGCCGTCACGGTCTAGCAATCTCCTCCCTCGAAGTGATCTCTTAGTTATGGACCACTTCGCCTCCCAAAAGTCTCGAACGATGAAGTTCATGTAGGTTTCTCCCCAGTGGCTTGGTCAAAATGTCCGCTAGGTTTCTTCCACTTGTAACATAGTCCAGTTGAATCACACCGTCATCCACCTTTTCTCTGACGAAGTGATATCTAATAGTGATGTGCCTGGTATTGGATCGACTGATGTAGCTCTTGGCGTGTGCTATAGCCGCTTAGTGATCGCACCACACCAGAGTTGGCTCAACCATATTATGTGGTATATCCGAATGGTTCAGGAACTCCCTGATCCATGTCACTTCCCTGACTGACGATGATAGGGAAATGTATTCAGCCTCCATTGTGCTGAGGGCGGTGACAGTTTGCTTTGAACTTCGCCATAGGATTGGAACGCCTGCAAACATCACTACGTAACCCGATGTACTCTTTCTGTCTTCCAGGTTGGTTCCCCAATCTGCATCCGAATAGACACACAGTTGTTCCCCAGTCCGTCTATAGGTGATGCCTAGATGCTCTGAAGATTTTAAGTATCTTAAAATTTGTTTCGCAGCAACCCAGTGTTTTCTAGTGTACTTTGAACAATAGTGAGCCAATTGACTTACTGCATAGGCAATGTCTGGCCTTGTTTGCTGTGAAATGTAAAGCAGTTCACCAATTAGTTCACGGTAGGGAAGGTCTTGGCAGTTTTCTTCATCTTTTTCCTCAAGAAGTTCTGGTCTGGTTTCCATCGGCGTTGAGACTTCTCTTCCTTCCTGAAGATTGAACCGTTTCAGTAGACGTTTTATATATGCTCTTTGTGTTAGAGTTACTCATCCATCCTTTGATCGAGTGAAGTTGACACCAAGCAGGTAGGATATTGGTCCGATGTACTTTGTTTCGAAGTGACCTCTCAGCAGTTCAATGCACTTTTCTCTCACTTCTTGATTCTCTGTCAGAGTAAGAATATCGTCCAGGTATAATGATAAGATTATCATTCCTTTGTTCAACTTGAGCTTGTAGACACAAGGGTCAACTGGATTCCTCAAAAATCCCTTTTTCTTCAACCACTCATCAAGGCACTTGTTCCAACATCTGCCGCTTTGCTTTAGTCCGTACAGAGACCTTTTGAGTTGGCAGTAAAGATGTTCCTCACCAGGTTTAACAAAGCCTTCTGGTTGTTCCATGTAGATCACTCGGTCAAGCTTGCCGTAGAGATAAGCACTTTTCACGTCATATTGGTCTATGAACCAGTTATTTTCAATACCTATTGCTGTGAGCAGTCTTGTCGTTTCAAAACTAGAAACAGGTGAGTAAATCTCATCATAATCGATTCCCTTTTGTTGAGTGAAGCCCTTTGCCACAAGTCGGGCCTTGTATCTAACTACTTGACCCTCAGCGTTGGTCTTCTTGTGTAGTACCCACTTACAAGCAATTGGGGCAGAGTCTTTTGGTAGTTCTGTTAGTTCCCAAACTTTGTGCTTTCTCAAGGATTCCAATTCTTCTTCGATTGCTTCAAGCCAATGCTCAGCTTCAGGGCCTTGGATAGCTTCTTTATACGAAGTAGGATCTCCCTTATTTACTTCAGTACTGTGGAGTTCAATTGAGTTCTGAGCATTTCTCTGGTTCCTCAGGATCATTGGATGAGATCGAGTAGGAGAAGGCTTCACAGTATCTTCATTATGGCTGTCCTCTTCTGTAGGTATCACGTCTTCTTGATCTAATAAATGTTGGTGTTTTTGGGGGTAAAAAGAGAAAATGTTACTTAAATATATTTTTTAATATTATCTTCATGCATAGAAAGTACAAAAGTAAAATTTAAGAATTAAGAAGAAATACAAAAAACAAGAAAGGATCAAGAAGGCACTCACTACGTTGCCAAATTGTTAATTAACATATGCTTGCTAATATTATCATCATCAATTTATATTTATTCATATATTTATATAATTTATTTACATAGAAAAATTCTTTGAATTAATAATATTCCTAACAAATCCCCCCTTTAATTCAATCTCAATTTTTCTTCAGAAATATAAACAGTTTAAAAAATCAAACATAGATGGCGTTACCTCCCCATGATTTCACTTATATACAAGCTTTTGTTTTCATCCCACATTTTACATAAAGTGAAAACATATATCAAAAAACATATTTTAAAAAATATAACAAGTGAATTTATGTACACACATTTTTAATAAAGCTATATATATCTTTCCATATTTAAAGAATGTATAAACATATGATGTTTTTCCCTTGTTAAGGGGGGGGGCCTTAGTAAAAATATCTGAAACATTTTCATTGGTGGGCACAAAATTTAAGTTATATACAACCTTATTCAAATTAGAATGTAAAAATGAAATATTTCTAATCATATGATTTGATTTATCATTTGTCATTCCTGATTTACAAAGAAATATTGTTGATTGGTTATCACAAAACAAATTAATTTTATATTTTACACTAGTAAGTTCTTCAATAAGGTATTGTAGATATATGCCTCTTTTCAAACATTGCACAAGAGAAAAAAGTTCACTTTCACATGTAGATAAACATACTGTAGGGATTGTTTTTGCTTGCCAGCTTATTAAATTATTTCCAAAATAAAAAGTCATACCACTTGTTGATTTTTGTGTTCCTCTACCACATTTCCATGATGCATCACTATAGCCATTTAAAATTTTTTCTCCCTTAGAGTAAACTAATCCAAGGTCTTTTGTTCCTTTAAGATATCTTATAATTCTTTTTGCTGCACTAAAATGGATTTCTCTTGGATCTTGACTAAATCTGCTTAAAAGTGAAGTGGAGTATGAAATGTCAGGCCTAGTTTTTGTAGCAAGGTAAACTAAAGATACAATAATTTCCTGATATTTCTTTTTATCAATTACCTTTGAATTATTAAAATTTTCCAAATCAGTATATACATCAAGGGGTGTATGAACAGTTTTACAATCTAACATATTATATTTTAATAAAAGTTTTTCAATATATTTTTGTTGTTTTAGAATTATTTTGTCATTATATTTTAATATTTCAATTTTTAAAACACTTAAAAGATTAGCATTTTTCTTTATTTTAAAACAAAGTGTAAACTTATTTAAAATATCATTTAAAATTTTAGAATCAGTATTACAAATAATGATATCATCAACATAAAGTCCCAAAAGAAGAATTGAGTCATTATTTTGGTATGAAAATAAGCATTTATCTGAATTAAAAATTTTAAATCCTATCTGAAGAAGATATTTAGTAAAGGTTTCATAAAAGACTCTGCCTGCTTGTTTTAGTTCATAAATGGCCTGATTAAGTTTACAAACAAATTTCTTACCTTCTTCTTGATATTCAAATCCTTTAGGCTGTGACAGGTATATAGTCTATTCCAACTTAGTTGGTATAATTGGTAATGAATCAACCTTCATTACACTATCTGCTGGATGGTAGGTAGGATCAGAAGTGGTGTCATCTTGTGATGTGTCTTCATCAGATAATGATGATTCATAGTAAAATCCTTGTTCAGGGGTAGGTCTCAAGTTGTAGACATTTTTATCTTCTTCTGGCTCATTACTTGTGGATTCTGGAACATTTCTTTGGTGAATAGGAATTGGTTCTTCTTCTTTTTGACCATTTTTATGACAAAAATTTAGGTCAATTAATACATGATCTGGCAATTCAGCTTTTACTTCATTACTAAGTAGTTCAGCTCCCTTTTCTTTTTCAATAAAGCTTACATCCCTTGTTTCAGTAATTGCATAATTTTTAGGGTCACAGATTCTAAATGCTTTTCTTTTATTTGAGTATCCAACAAATATACCTGATTTTGTGATTTTTTCAAATTTGTCTCTATTGAATTTAGGAATCCAGTATTCAGCTCTGCATCCAAAAACTTTTAAATGTTTTATAGTAGGTTTCTTTCCTGTAAATAGTTCTTCAGGGGTGGTTTTATCATTCCTTTTATGTGGAGTTCTATTTTTTATATAAGAATAAGTGTTCATGGCTTCTGCCCACAATTTTGGTGGCAATTGTAATTCTATCAATAGTGCTCTTGTACCTTCAATTAAACTTCTATTTGCTCTCTCCACTATTCCATTTTGAGAGGGTGAATAAAAGGTTGTAAATTGATGTTCTATTCCCTTTTCTATCAAATAAGAGCTTAATTGTCTATTTGTAAATTCCCCTCCATTATCAGACCTTATTCTTTTGATTTTTGTACCTTTTATGTTTTCTATAAGTTCAATAGATTCCTTTAGTTTGGCAAAGGTTTCTGATTTGCTTTTAAGGAACTTTGGGAATATTTTCCTTGAAAAGTCATCAACTATGTTCAGCACATATATTGCTCTGCCAATGGATTCATGCTGAAATGGACCTATTAAATCCATATGAATGAGATCAAGGGGTTTGGTTGATTGCTTTGAATCAATCTCTTTAAATGGCAATCTAGTAAACTTTGATTGAATACATGTGATACATGGTTCTAAGTTATTAATTGGTGAACAACTGAACCCATACACCATGGAGTCTTTTAGCATCATATTCATATAATTTTCATTTATATGTGCAAGGCGTTTGTGCCAAATTTTCCAATTATTTTCTTGTGTTTTGAACACATTTTCTTCCTGTTTGATGTTTGTACATGCATCAATTGTATAAATGTTATCTTCCCTTTTTGCAGTTATAATGCTGGATCCATTGTTATCTATTATCCTTGCACCATTCTCATCAAATATAATCTGTTTTTCATCTTCAGTTATTTTACTTACTGATATTAAATTATTGTTGAGTTCAGGTACATATAGAACTTCTTTTAGTGTTAAAAGATGATTATCATCCTGATAAATTTCAACAGTGCCAATACCATTTGATTTGATGAATCTATCATCAGGAAGAGTGATTTTTCTGCTATCATCTTGAATATCATCCATTAGATTAATGTCTTTAGACATATGGCTTGTTGCTCCACTGTCTAGTATCCACTTGCATTTATTGTTGAACTCTGGGGAACTTAAGTTCATGGCAGTTTCTTGATTATGATTTTCTCCTATCAAAGAAGCCCTAGAAGTATATTGTTTATTTTTGGAAAATGTTTGTTTGGAGATTGTTTGTATAGAATTCCCTTGATTGTTTTCTTTTCTTTTGTTAACTGGGTTGAACCAGCATACTGCTGCTTTATGTCCAAACTTTTGACAAATGAAGCATTTGGGTTTTCTTTCTCTAAAAGAATCACTTGAATTTTTCTTAAAGTTTTTGTTAAATTTATGGCCCATATTATATGCAGCATTTTCATCCTTGTTGTTCTTGTTTCTTTCTTCATGGATCTCAAAAATTCTTCTTATATCAGAAATAGTAGCATCTGGGTAAAATTCAAATTGCATTGAGACAAGATTGTATTTTGGGGGTAGCCCTCTAATAAAAGCTGTGATGAATTCTTCATCTTCTATTGATCCACCCAAAATTCTTGCTTCTTGCAATAATTTCTCTGCTCTAAGCAAATATTGTTCCCAGGTTTCATCTTTTTTCATTGTTAATCTAGATACATTGTTTTTAGCCTCTATGCATTTTCTCTTTATGTTACCCTCATATCTAGAATGCAAAGCAGTCCAAATTTCTTTACTTGTTTTGCATGTTAAAATTAAACTTACTTGTGTGTCATCCATTGCAAAAGTAATTATCCCTCTAGCTTGGGCATCTCTTCTTTTCCATTCGACAGTTATTTTTTAATCTTTTGGAGGATCTTCTTTTATAAAGCCATCTAGATCTTTGCCTTCCAAAATGCAAATGATGCGAAATTTCCAACTTGTGAAATTATTTCCATCAAATTTTTGGATATTCATCGATGATTCAGCCATTTTGAATTTTTACTTAATATGTTCTTTTCGAACCTTAAAGATATTTTCTATCTTTCTTTTTTCAAAATGGCGTTTGTTTACCTTTTTTGCGTAAACCGCGTTCTGCTACCAATTGTTGGTGTTTTTGGGGGTAAAAAAGAGAAAATGTTACTTAAATATATTTTTTAATATTATCTTTATGCATAGAAAGTACAAAAGTAAAATTTAAGAATTAAGAAGAAATACAAAAAACAAGAAAGGATCAAGAAGGCACTCACTACGTTGCCAAATTGTTAATTAACATATGCTTGCTAATATTATCATCATCAATTTATATTTATTCATATATTTATATAATTTATTTACATAGAAAAATTCTTTGAATTAATAATATTCCTAACAATAAAGACACTGGATACTCTTCAATCTCCCATTGAGTCCCATAGCTGTAGTGTTCAACTGATGGAAGCACCTCCTGGTTGCTGTCGTTCCTCGATACATCACTCTCTTTGAAGACACAGTCCCGAGATTCCACCACTTTCTTCATCTCAGGAATCCACACTCTGTAGCCACGTCCTCTGAGTGCATATCCAACAAGGTTGCCTTTGACAGCTCTCCTTTCGAGTTTGGATTTACGGACTTGTCTTGGAATATGGACAAATACTTGACAGCCAATAGCTCTTATGTGTTTAAGGCTAGGCTTGTTCCCTGTCCACAGTTCATATGGCGTGCTTTCACCATTGTGATTGTTGAGAACTCTGTTTCTGACATAGGCTGCGGTGTAAGTCAGCTCCGCCCAGGAAGCCTTTGGCAGACCACTTCCAGATATAGTGCTCCTGACAAGATCTAGGAGTGTCCTATTCATTCTTTCTGCCACACCATTCTGTTGGGGTGTATACGTCATAGTGTGTTCATGAAATATTCCAACGCTCGTGCAGAAAGTGTCCCATTCCTTGGAACAAAATTCCAAGCCATTATCCGTACGTATTCGTTTTAGTTTCCGGCTGGTTTGTTTCTCAGATTCTTGAATCCACTCTTTGACTTTTCCCAGGGTTCCGCCTTTGTTTTTCAGGAAAAATACACTTGTATATCTCGTAGATTCATCAATGATGGTAAAGACGTACTTGGCTCCTCCCCAGCTCAATACGTCAAGTGGACCCATCAAGTCCGCATGCACCAAGTCCAACGGCATGATTTATTTTTCCTCCTTGTGTGAGTGCTGAAGGAATGGCAGACGGTAAGACTTGCCGATCAAGCAGTCTTCGCACTTTTCTGCCTTTGCCGGGCTGCAATCAAGTCCTCTTACGCTTTGGTTCTTGGCCATCTTTGCTATCGTATATGCATTTAAATGCATCAGCCTTTTGTGCCAAAGTTCCAGTGTAAGCTCTTCCTTGCATTCAGATGCAAGAGAAACACGATCATTCTGATCTATCAGAGAGGATGGAGTAGTCTGGACGTAGTAAAGTCTACCCAGCTTCTTTCCCTCTATCAAGAGTTTACCTTTCATGTCCATAATGTGGCAACCACTCCTTTGAAGACAACCTTTCTACCGTTTTCTATCATTTGGAGTACAGACAGAACACTGTGACGCATATCTGGAACGTACAAGGTGTTCTGGGCAACCAAATTGCTGGCATTTCCCTTGTGTCCAACAATATAGGCACTGACAGTACCGATACCACATGCTTCTATAGAAGAGCCATTCGCAACAGTGATGGAACTCATATTGCTTGTGCACTCTTTCAGACATGTGAAGTAATCTCTCTTGGGAGTCATATGGTGCGTCGCTCCCGAATCTATGATCCAGGTCTCGGCGGTAGCTCCAAACAAAGTGTTGCACATTGCCGACATATTTACGCCTTTGAGACAGAACTGCCATAATAATTAAAAAAAAACTTAATTTACATTTTAACAAAACTACTTTAATTTAACAGACTATAATTCAACAGGATCACCTATCCCTCTCTCTGTGTGTTAAAATGAACTATACAGAGAACAATCTCTCTAGAAAATACCTCTCCACAAATAACAGTTTTTCATTACCAAAATAATTAGAGAACATTCTTGCTAGAATACACCTCTCTACAAAGGTCAATTTTTCATCATTAAAATGATCATTTTTTACTATTAAGCAACTCTACAGGTGTTCAGTTTAATTTAATGAGAGGACACTCTCACTAGAAGATACTCCTCCACAAATAACAGTTTTCATTACCAAAATAATTAGAAAACATTCTTGCTAGAATGATCTCTATTAAAAGGTCAGTATTCATCATTAAAATGATCATTTTTTACTATTTAGCAATTCTATGGTAAGAGAAACACCTCTCCCTGGAAGAAACCTCTCCACAAATAAGTTTTCATTACCAAAATAATATGAGAACACTTTTGCTAAAGGACACCTCTATACAAAGGTCAGTTTTTCATCACTAAAATTACCATTTTTCACTATTTAGCAATGGGGGTCAGTGGAAGGGTGGTCTAAACCATTGGATTTCAACCGCTATGACACGGGTTCAAATCCCCGCATTGGGTATTTTTTTCCTAATTGAAAAAAAAAAGGTTCCAATGGCCCCGATTCTTGCAAAAGTCTAATCCTACCATGTATGTCTTGTACTCAAAAGTACTTTCAAAAGTGTTTACACTTTAGCGCTTCTTTGAAAATTAGTTTTAATCTTTTTTATTTATATTTTAATAACTTTTTTACATGGTAAGATACTTTTATTTTATAGTTTTCATATTTTATACCAAAAAAAGTTGAAGCCTTACTTGATGAGATCAATTTTATTTTTTAGATAAATTTTTAGGCTTTTCGAAAGTGTTTACACTTTTGAACTTCTTGGAAAATTAGTTTTAATCTTTTTTATATATATTTTAATAACTTTTATACATGGTAAGATACTTTTATTTTATAGTTTTCATATTTTATACCAAAAAAGTTGAAGCCTTACTTGATGAGATCAATTTTATATTTTAGATAAATTTTTAGGCTAATTTTAATTTATTTCGTTTTTATTTTATATACAGATTATATATGCTATTTCTAACTTACGTGGTTAGTATTTTTATAAGACTAAGGTTATTTATATTATTTTTTACAAAAAATGATTGAAATTTCATTAATGTGCTCAATTTTATGTCTTTTTTGAGGACCTTAACAAAATTTTTAATTAATTGTTTAGATATTTTAATAACAGATTATTTATGGTTTTTTCCACTTATATGGGTTGTTTTGTAAAAAAAATTTGGATTATTTCTATTTTTTTTCACTAAAAAGCTTGAAATTTCATTAATGTGCTCAATTTTATGTCTTTTTTGAGGACCTTAACAAAATTTTAATTAATTGCTTAGATATTTTAAAAGTAGATTATTTATAGTTTTTTTTAACATATAGGGGTTGTATTTTGTATTTTAGAAAATTATTTCTTTTTTTTAGCTCAAAAAAGCATGCTTTTTCATTGCCATATCCAGCGGTTGGTCTATTTTTGAAGCTTTTTAATGATAACTGGTTTTGTACCTTAATTTTTTGGTAATATAATAGTATGATTTTAGTTTTTTAAAATCTTTTTAACATATCTGAAGGTTATTTTGAATAAAAAATTTAAAAATTTTGATTTTTACCTCAAAAAGACAGGAAATTTTTATGCTTTGTTTAGAAATTGCTGGTTTTGAAGCTTTTGTTATTAATCTCAATCAAAATTTTTTTTCAGAATATGCCATACAGTTTATTTATTATATTTTCTACATATATGGGTTGTATCTAAAAAATAGGTTATTTATATTTTTAAATAAGCAAGGGATTTCTTTTACGGATTCATTTATTTGTCTTTTTGAAGTCCTTTTTCAAAATTTTTTTAAAGATATTTTAATTTATTTTATTTAATATTTTATATTTAGATTATTTATAGTTTTTTTTTTAACATATAGGGGTTGTTTTTTGTATTTTAGAAAATTATTTCTATTTTTTACCTCAAAAAAGCATGCTTTTTCATTGCCGTATCCAGCGGTTGGTCTATTTTTGAAACTTTTTAATGATATCTGGTTTTGTACATTAATTTTTTGGTAATAATATTATGATTTTAGTTTTTTAAAATCTTTTTAACATATCTGAAGGTTATTTTGAATAAAAAATTAAAAAATTTTGATTTTTACCTCAAAAAGACAGAAAATTTTTATGCTTTGTTTAGAAATTGCTGGTTTTGAAACTTTTGTTATTAATCTCAATCTAATTTTTTTTTCAGAATATGCCATACAGTTTATTTATTATATTTTCTACATATATGGGTTGTATCTAAAAAATAGGTTATTTATATTTTTAAATAAGCAAGGGTTTTCTTTTACGGATTCATTTATTTGTCTTTTTGAAGTCCTTTTTCAAATTTTTTTAAAGATATTTTAATTTATTTGATTAAATATTTTATATTTATATTATTTATAGTTTTTTTAACATATAGGGGTTGTATTTTGTATTTTAGAAAATTATTTCTATTTTTTAGCTCAAAAAAGCATGCTTTTTCATTGCCGTATCCAGCGGTTGGTCTATTTTTGAAACTTTTTAATGATAACTGGTTTTGTACATTAATTTTTTGGTAATAATATTATGATTTTAGTTTTTTTAAATCTTTTTAACGTATCTGAAGGTTATTTTGAATAAAAAATTTAAAAATTTTGATTTTTACCTCAAAGACAGGAAATTTTTATGCTTTGTTTAGAAATTGCTGGTTTTGAAGCTTTTGTTATTAATCTCAATCTAATTTTTTTTCAGAATATGCCTCGCTACAGCCGACGTTTACTTGGTAGGAATACGGCTGCTTCCAGGAGATATAGGAATGCTAGAGCTATTGAGACACCACTTCAAAGTGAGACGCGTCGTGCGCTTCGCCGTCTTAGGTATTCTGAAGCCCACATCGCAGCTACACAAACTATGCAAGTTCCTGTTCAGCATATTCAGGTTTGGACTCAAAAGCCTTTTTCAGGTTTGCAGTATAATGCCCATATTGATTATAAAGCTGATTCATCTTTCAATATAGGCCAAATGTCTCGGGTATGCCAAACTTAAAACTATATATTAAAATTATTCTACTTAGCTCACGAACAGCGCCCTCTATCAAAGATTAGATTAAATTAGGCTGATGCAAACAAATAGATAATGCTAATAACAAACAATTATAAAAAAAAAATCTTATCTAAATATATATCACTCGGGTAGATATGCACACGGGTCATGTGATGTTCCCATCAACAGGAAACACACCCAATTACTCTGTATGTCTGAAAGGACAGTATGTCATGTACTCCTGGTACCCTAGACATGAAGGCTGCTGTCCTCCTAAGCCCAGCTATATGTTAACAGTCCTACCTTTGAGAGATGTTCCCATCAACAGGGAACCAGGCACCCAATTACTCTGTAGATATATGCATATCACCACTGTATATTTACAAATAAAAACAATGAAAAAACAAAGCAGTTACAAAGAGTAGTTATTTTATTTTGATATAAAGTTCAGAAAATTCTGATACATGATTTTCTCTATGAAAGACAACAACATTCTGATAGGAATGAAAACATGACAATAGATATAAATAAATATATCAAGAATATACAACTTTTTATAAATGGGTCGAGATGTGAGAAACCACAGATGGTGTCACATTTACATATTAGCAAAGTTGGTAAAATGAGGTATAAGAAGTTTTGACATTGAGTGTCATTCTATAGGAAGACTATCACAATATTATTTATTCCAGCAACTATATACTGGCATATGTAAATATACAGTTGGAGTTTTTTATTCTAAACCTGGTGGATTCAAGTCCAAAGGGTTTCAAGACCAAGTGGATTCAAGATCAAAGGGTTTCAAGACCAAGTAGATTCAAAACCAAGTGAATTCAAAGCCATGTGGATTTAAGACCAAGCGGCTTCAAGACCAAGTAGATTCAAGACCAAAGGATTTCAAGACCAAGTGGATTTAAAACCAAAGGGTTTCAAGACCAAGTGGATTTAAAAACCAAATGAATTTAAGATCATGTGGATTCAAGACCAAATGGCTTCAAGAACAAGTGGATTCAAGATGAATTGGCTTAAAGACCAAGTGAAATCAAAGCCTAGTGAATTTAAGACCAAATGACTTAAAGAACAAGCGGATTCAAGATGAAGTGTCTTAAAGACCAAATGAATTCAAACCCTAGTAAATTCAAGACCAAATGACTTGAGGTACAAGTGAAGTAAAGACTAAGTAGATTTAAAACCTTTAGGATTCAAACCCAAATGGAGTAAAGACCAAATGGATCAAGCAGCTTCAATACAAAGTCGATTTGACACCTAGCTGATTCAAGACCAATTGAACTAAGGTAGAAGATTTGCATTGTTTTGGAATACCATTCTAGTGTAATTGGAGAATTCTGACAAAAGAAATATACAAGACCAAGATTCTCCAGTCCCAAATATACAATCCCAGTGTGAGACAAAATCTGTATTTAATCAGATTTTAAACTTTATTCTTGTCACACATAATTTATTGAGTCTTGTCATTGACTGTATTGCAGTAAAAATGAGTTATTCTGTCATTAAAGTTCCAAGGCTTTTACACAGTAGTTTTAGAACTTAGCAGAAATGTATAAATAGTTTCAAATAAATCAATACTAGGTGGCATTCACAAATATTCCAATAGTTTGAAAAATACACACTTAATCAAAATATAATTTTATATAAAATCAACTCTTATCAATTGCAACTCATGGGAAAAGCAAAAATAATAGTTATAAATTATCATTAATCCCAATTAGTGAAATGATTAATGAATTTACTTTTTAAATTTTGTTTAAAATAAAATTGTTAATATCTACTACTGATAATTTTTGTTTTATTCAAGAGAGTTCCAATTAAATAGAATTGACTGTATATTGAAAAATATAGAAAATTTACATATTTTTAGTGATTCTCAAGAACTTGGCACAATTTGAAAATATGAGGTATTAAAGGTAACAATTTTATTACAATCATTAAATTTGAGAGTTATTGAGGCCAATGACTGTAACAATGTTATATAACAATCCTTCTAATATATATTTGGATCTAGTCTAGCTATACTTGGAGAATATTATAGAATTTCTATACTAAATAACATAAACAATGATATAATAGTTTGCTATATCTTTATATATAGAGAGAGATATAAATAACAAGATTTCTCAAATTGAGAACGCCATATATATATATATATAAAACACAAGCACACAGTAAAAAAAAGGGGTAAATGCATTGTTCAATTTAAATATAGGTATTTTATCTTTGAATATATATATAAAAGGGTGTATATAGATAGACTATGTAAAAAAAAAACAAATTTCTATGGTAGGCTATATGGAAAACTGTTAAACCAGGTCAGCAGAAGCCATATGAATTACATGGGATTCTGCGAACTTGTAGGCCTGTCCACAATCACATGGGTTAGCTGTGATCTTGTTGGGATTTTAAATATTCAAATTGGAAAAAATTTTCAGACAAACTATAAATATCATGAAAAATGGAATTATGTTTTTAAATAAATGTATTTATCTCTAAAAATTATATATTTTAAAACTCGTATAGAAAGAAATAAAATTAGTTCAATTTATCTCAATAGAGTTTCAATTATTAGTAAATAATGCAAATCTATTTTGAAGATATGTAAATAAAGATTCACCTGTTTGGAGCAAATGGATTAGAAACAATGTTGGGAAAAATTGAAGGAAGAGAGGAAAACCTCCAATTAGCTGGCTACAAGTGGACAAGAAAGCGACCAGAAGGTGACTAGAGCTGTGAGTAATGGTCACTAACATATCAAAAAGGAGTCTTGTACATTAGCATTATAAAGATACTAATAACTTCAAAAATTTGCATAAGAAAAACTATTTATTGTGTATTCAAGCAAGTCCCCCCCAGTTTTCTATATTAGGGATTGTTCCTTATTTAAAGAGATCTCTGGTGTCAAAATCACTCTCATCAAGCTCAAGGATAATGATAGAATGATGACTCAATTGAATTTATTTACAAAGACATCAATGAAGAATATTTACATATAAGAATTCAGTTATTATGCAAATACAGTAATTCATAAAAACAACTGAAATACCTACAAGTGCAGAGAGAAAATTGTTGATGTTATTTATTTAAAATATCAATTTTCATTCTATGATTGAATTAATCTGTGACTTAATTTACTCTGTGGTGTTGAGTGTATATATATATGTATTTCTTTGAGAGAGAGGTGTGTGAGAGAGTGTATGTGGAGAGGTTTAGGCATATGAGTTTATAGATTTATTATAGAAATTTATTTTCATTATTTTTGTACCTTCAATAAAGAAGATTTATGTTTTAAAAGATAGTAATTATTACGATCCACCCAACAAATGGTAGCAGAGAGCGGTTGAATTTAAATTGAATGCAAATTGAGCTTGAATAATTGTAAAGAAAGACGAAAACATGCAAAATTTCAGCAATTTGTCGCAAATAGAAAAGTTATCAGACAATAACTACTTGATCTGGGCAAACAGAATAGAAAGCGAATTGAGAAGTTTGAAATTATGGAGACGCATCGTAGAAGGAGAATAAATTGAAAAGACTAAAGAAACAGATGAAAAATTTGAACAAAAAGTGAAAATCTGGGAAGATTGGGATGATGACAATGCCATTGCTAGAAATGTGATGAATCAAACGATGAATGCCACCCAAGCTTTAAAATATTCAAGCGAAAGAAGTGCCAAAAGATTATGGAATATAATTAAGGAAGAAATGGCAGCTGGGAATGAAGATATGCAAATGAAAAATAAAATAGAATTATCAAAATTGAAGATGAAGGAAGATGAAACAGTGGATGATTACTTGAATAGAGCATTGATTATCAAAAGTAAAAGCATACATGCAGGAGATGAGATAAAAGATAGAGAATTGATTTGCTTCGCTTTAGAAGGTTTGAGAAGAGAATTTGACTTTGATGCAAAAATCATAAAATATGACAAAGTAATATGAACTCAAGGAAACTGAGGAAAAAATAAAATATAGGAAACTAGAAAAAGTAGAAAAACAGGAGATTGCATCTAAAGCTAGAGAAGGCCGATTGGGAAGACGAAATTTTGCTATTAAATGTTATAACTGTGGAAAGATAGGTCATATCTCTAAAGAATGTAGAAACAAGATAAAATGTTTTAAATGTGGAGGATTTGGGCCTGAATCGACAATATGTAAAGAGAATAGAAGTGAATATCATGCAAAGTATAATTATAATGGGCCTAAGAGAGGAATAAACAAGCAAAATTATAGAGAAGCTACAAATCGTGTGATAGAAACAAATGAAGACAATTACGAAGAGGAAGAACAAAAGAAAGGCAAAATTAGATGGACTATTGATTCAGGAGCCTCTAGCCATATGGTTAGTAAAAATGAACTATTTATAGAGTATGAAGAGGATGAAAGAATTATTGCGACAGCTGAAAAGGATGTGACAATAAAATCTTCAGGAATTGGATCAATAAGAATGAAGTCGAATGTAAATGAAATATTCTTAAAAGTTGAAAATGTTTTACAGCTGCCAAATTTAAGAGAAAATCTATTATCAGTTTCAAAAATTGTAGATCATGATTTAAATGTATTATTTAGTAAAAATAAAGCTGAAGTAATAGACAAAATGGTGAGATTTTATATGAAGCAAAAAGATTAGGAGATAAATTTGAAGTTGAAGGAATCCTAAATATGGAAATTGTAAGAAAAGCAGAAGTAAATGATATTTTATGGCACCAAAGACTTGCTCATGTAAATTTCCAGAAATTAAAAGAAATGTATGATAATTCAACGGTATTAGGATTGAAAAATTTACATAATATCAAAGGGAATTGAGAATCTTGTACATTAGGAAAAATACATAGAAAACCTTACAAAAGTATTCAATATAAACAATATGAAAATATTTTAGATCTATGGCATACCGACATAGTTGGACCTTTGAATAATTCTTTTGGATATAAATATTTCAATACTATTGTGGATGATTATAGTAATTTTACTTTCGTTATTCCAATTGCTAACAAATCTCAAACTGCAGATTCCATAATAAATTTGATTATACAAGAAAAAAGACAGACTGGAAAGAAATTAAAGAGAATTCGAAATGATAATGGAGGAGAGTATGTTTCAAATTATTTGAAGCGATGGTTATCTAGTAAAGGTATCAAACAAGAATTCTCCACAGCCTATACTCCTGAAAGTAATGGAAAAGCCTCAAGATTTAATAGAACCATAGTTGAGTCAGCAAAAACCATGCTAATTGATTCTAAATTACCTATAAAATTTTGGAGTGAAAGTGTTAAAGTGGCTGTTCATATAAATAACAGAATTAAAATTAAAGAAATAAATACAACTCCTTTCGAGATATACAAGGGATGGAAGCCAAACATTGTTTACTTAAAAAGGTTTGGAAGCGAAGCTTATGTTCATATAAGGAAAGAAAAGAGAAAGAAGATGGAACCAAAAGCTCATAAAGGGATTATGATGGGATACAGTATGATAAGAAAAGGTTATAGAATATATTTACCAGAAATGGATGAAATACATGAAGTATCAGATGTCAAATTTAATGAATCTAAACTAGGATATTATTTAATGAATAATAGTGGAAGAAATCTCGATGAAAATGAACTTTTCCTTTTTAGTAGAGAAGACCCTAATTTGATTTCTCACGGGAATGAAGACTCTGGTGGTGAAGTTTATAATGGAGAAGACCAAGTAGAAAACTTTAACATCGATGATGGATATATTCCTCAAGATGATAATGATGTAGATTTGAATGAAATAGAAGAAATACCTCCTGATGAAATAATTACTCCACGTGGAAGAGGACCAGAACCAGGAATGACGAGAGAAATGAGAAAAGAACGAGATCTTCGTTTGAGAGAAACCGAGGAAGAAGAACTTATAAAAAGGGGAGTGAGGAGATCTGAAGGATTACGACTAATGAAGAATAAGGAAAATGTTTCCAATAGAACATATGAAATTAAATGTCCGAAAGATTACCAAGAAGCACTGAATTCAGATAAGAGAGAACAATGGATCAAAGCCATGGAAGATGAAGAAATTGAAGTTTTGCATATCCCCTCAGAAGAAATGAAAGCGGACCATCTCACCAAGACTGTGGATGCTGTCAAGCTTAAGAACTGCATAAGTGGTGGAGTTATTTTCGAAAATTGAAAATTTGAAGGGGAGATTTGTTGATGTTATTTATTTAAAATATCAATTTTCATTCTATGATTGAATTAATCTGTGACTTAATTTACTCTGTGGTGTTGAGTGTATATATATACATGTATTTCTTTGAGAGAGAGGTGTGTGAGAGAGTGTATGTGGAGAGGTTTAGGCATATGAGTTTATAGATTTATTATAGAATTTTATTTTCATTATTTTTGTACCTTCAATAAAGAAGATTTATGTTTTAAAAGATAGTAATTATTACGATCCACCCAACAAAAATGACAAGAATAAATTATATTTTTAATATGAAAAATACCAAAGAAAGTGATTAGAAAATAATTTTTCAAATGATTATTTGTGTAATAATCTTAAAAGTCTTCAAAACTTTATTAATTTTTCCTTTCTGTCTTAACATAATTCAATTTATAATTAGCCAATATAATAAATTTTCTATTATAAAGTTTGTATCTATATATTAAATACACTTTGTACCAGAAAGGGGCACCTCTCCCTTTAAAAGTACATAAAAACAACTATATACTTTATATATTACATCACACAACACAAATATAAAGGGAGCCTCCTTCTGGTACAAGAATCTTCCCACAATGTTGTAAATTATCTAAAATATAAAGTTGGCCAAAAGATAGGTCATTGAATACAAGGTGTTAGAAGGCCATCCTATGGAACAATTTGGTGGAGTTTCTTATCATCTTCCCACCACAATGGGTAGTAAATTGTTGGAAATGCCTGGCTCATCAGTCCACTATTGTATTAGGTTGTTTCTACTACAATTAGACATCATTGAGAGACAGTCTCTACACCTTAGTTCCATAATTACCTTTGAACCCAACAACCTGATACAATAGTCTGGTAGAATCTGGATGGGAGGACTTACCACATAATTCTTTCCTATAAGTTCATATTGCTGTGATAAAAGTCCTTTTTAGTGGTTAGATTCTTATAGAGCTCATAAATAATTTACATTTGCTTTATATGACTTACTTTGAGAAAATAAAAATATATTTATTAACACAAGGTAATAAGACCAAATCCAAATAAATAAATAGTGTGTGACATTTTGGTAACAACGCTGTTACCGAAACGTCACACACTATTTATTTATTTGGATTTGGTCTTATTACCTTGTGTTTATAATCTACAATCCAAATTGTGCCTCATCAATATATTTATTAAAATACACATATTATTAAAATATAAAAAAGGCAACATTCATCAAAAAAATATTTAGTGAATACAACTTTAGAAACTCACTTTCTGGTTTAAATTATATCTGCTAAAAATCAGGGGAAATTAGAACTATAAATAGTTTCAAAATTGATTTATAGATGGCGGTACTAATCCACGTTTCTCTTTCTGTCTAGATAACTTTCTGTTTTTGCTATTGTGAAATTGGATGTGTAATATAGTTAATATCGTACTCGGCAACACAGTTGAGTTCGATATAGAATGTAAATAAAAGAACTAACCCTATCTAATACTAACAACAATCCTGTAAGTAAATAAATATATCTAATACCCCAATAAATAAATCTTATAATACGTTTGCTAATTATATTACGTAAACAAAGATTTTACATGGTGTCAGAAGTTTAAAATTTAAAATAAATAGAAGTAGCGTATTTCGCTAACCCTAGGTCTAAACTGAAAGGCTTAACAAAAGTTCCAAACTTAAAATTAAGCGAAAATAAATAGCTTTGAGGATAATATTTAAATAACTAACCATGGAGGCACCAAAACATTTTGATCCTAATAGAGAAAGGTGGGAAGATTGGCTTCAACAATATTCTTGGTATGAAACTTCTACGGAGATGAAAAAGAAAGAACCAGAAGTTCAAGTCGCATCGTTCATGACAATAATAGGAAGCGATGCCCAAAAAATTTACCGTACATTTGTACTATCTCCAGAAGAAACTAAAAAAGTTGAAGAAATCAAAAAACGTTTCACCAACTACTTTTGCCAAAAAAGAATTATACCATGGAACGTTATAACTTTAATAAATTACAACAAAGCATGGTTGAAACAATTACAGAATTTATCACAAGATTGAGCCTACAAGCATCAAAGTGCAAGTTTGAAAGTTTGAAAGATGAACTAATCAAAGACAGGGTTGTTGTTGGTATTCATGATGACCACACAAGAGAAAAACTTCTAAGTGATCCTGATTTGGACCTGGATAAGGCAATACAAATATGTATGGCTGCAGAAAGGACAAACAAAGAAATAAAGGTCATGCAACAGCGTTCGGATCAAGAAGTATCAGTCATTAAAAAGAACTTCAGGCCAAAAAAGAATGTAACAATGGAAGAAGTTCCAAAATTAATAGACAATTGCAAAAAATGTGGCGGCACACATCCAATTAGAAGATGTCCCGCATATGGAAAAATTTGCAAAAAATGTAAAAAAGCAAATCATTTTGCAAAATGTTGCAGATCAAATTTCAGGTATAAAAAGAAAATCAATACCTTAGAAGAAGAAGGAACAGAAAATGATGAATTTAGTCTTCAAATTAATTCATTGTCGGAATTCACTAGTGAACCAATGGAAAAAATCCAAATAAACAACACTGAACCTTTCAAAATAAAATTGGACACTGGAGCTCAGTGCAATGTCTTGCCTTGGAACATTTTCAAGAAAATAAATTCAAAACTTAACAGAAGTTCAGTGAAAAGTTTAAATCATTCTCAGGCCACAGAATTAAGGTGGAAGGAGAAATTATTGCCTCATGCATAATAAACAACATCAAGGCAGACATTAAGTTCATTGTCACCAAAACAGGGACCACACCAATACTGGGCAGTGAATCTTGCTTTATGCTAGGACTACTCACGAGAATAAATGAAATAAAACCAGTAGAACAAGAGTTTCACCAGCTGTTCAACGGAGATGGTTGCTTAAAGAATTTTGAATACAGAGCAGAATTTACAAAAGGGGACCACAAGTTGGAAATATAACCACCCAGGAGAATACCCCTTAAAATAAAAGATGAGGTCAAGAAACAACTAGACTTAATGGAGAAAAGTAAGGTGATAAAAAGAATGGAAGAACCGACACCTGTCTCAAGCCACATGGTGGTAGTGAAACAAGGCGGGAAATATAGAATTTGCATTGATCCATCAGATTTAAACAAGATCCTGCTAAGAAGACACTACCCACTAAGAATGATAGAGGACATAGCTTCCAATATCAAAAATTCAAAATACTTCACAAAGCTTGACTTCTTAAAAGGCTTTTGGCAATTGAAGGTCGCTGCGGAAACACAACCTTACATGACCTTCAGCACACCTTGGGGGCGTTATGCTTTCCTTAGAGTCCCATTTGGAATTAAAACTGCCCCGGAGATTTTCCAGAATACCATATCCAAGATTGTAGAGAATATACCTGGTGTAGAAAACTCAATGGACGACATACTCATCCATGCTGAAGACATCCAAACACTGAGAGAAAGAACTAAAATAGTCATGACTACTCTTCAGGAAGCTGGAGCAAGACTCAATAAGGACAAGTGTGAATTTGAAAAAACAAAAATGAAGTTCTTGGGACATATCTTCACCAGTGATGGAATAAAAACAGATGAAGAAAAAGTCAAAGCCATTGACAATATCAAGTCACCATCAAACAAAAAAGAACTACAAAGACTTTTGGGAATGGCTCAATACTTACATAAATTCATCCCAAATCTCTCAGAGATAACATACAGAATGAGATTGCTTCTGAAGAAAAACACAGAATGGCAATGGGACAGCTTGAGGGACAAGGATATGGAAAGAATAAAAGACTTATTAAAACAAGCGCCAACCCTAAAGTATTATGATCCTAACAAAGATGTGGTACTTACGGTCGATGCAAGCCAACATGCCATTGGAGCAGTCTTGCTCCAAGAAGATCGACCAATTGCGTATGCTTCTTCTGCATTAAATGGTGCCTCAACCCTCAAATAGAAAAAGAAGCTCTGGCAATTAAATTTGGTTGTAAGAAATTCCATACCTATATATATGGTAAATCTCTTTTAATAGAAACAGACCATCGACCGTTAGAATCCATTTACAAAAAACCAATGGATAAAATGCCACCAAGACTTCAAAAAATATTCATGGAAATTAATCAATATGGACCAAATATTAAATACAAGAGTGGAAAGGAGCTCTTGATTGCAGACTTACTGAGTCGAGATTGCAAATCATATGAGATTCTAGAAGAAAATCCAATAGAAATCCTTTTAATTACTGCATTTGACAATAGATCAACAACCAACATCATGAAAGCTACAAAGGAAGATGCAGAATTACAAGAACTAAAAGAAACAATAATCCAAGGATGGCCAGACCAAAAGTCACTAGTTCCTCTATCTTGCAAAAGATATTGGAATATAAAAGATGAACTTTCCATTCATGAAGACCTAGTTCTGAGGGGAACCAAAATAATAATACCAGAATCAATCAAAAAACAAGTTCTCAAACAGATACATGAAGGCCACCTAGGCATTACTGGTTGTACCAAAAGAGCCAAAGACTCCATTTATTGGGCAGGAATGTCCAAAGATATCTCTGACATGGTAGAAAATTGCAAGACATGCATAGCTACACAAAGAGACAAACAAAAACAACCCCTAATGCTAAAAGAAATTCCTGAGCTCCCATGGGAAATTGTCGCATCAGATATCTTTCAATTTGAAGGGAATGAATACATTGTGATTATAGACAGTTATTCTGGATTCATAAACTTTGAACCTATTAACACCATAAATTCAAAAGATACCATTGGATTTCTCAAAAGAAACTTTAGCATACATGGAATTCCTAAAGTTCTGGAGACAGATAATGTAAGAAATTATGCTTCAAGAGAGTTTAATGAATTCAGCAACAAATGGAAGTTTAATCACAAGACTTCAAGTCCACATTACCCTAAATCAAATGGACTGGCTGAAAGAGCTGTGCAAATAGCAAAGAACATTCTTAGAAAATGCAAACAAAGTGGAAATGATATCCAGATTGCATTACTCAACTATAGAAATACTCCAAGAGAAGACATGGGATCACCAGCACAAAGACTACTTTCAAGAAGAACAAAGACAATCTTGCCAATCAGCAAAGAATTGTTGAGACCTTGCATCCAAAAAGATGTGACTTTAAAGGTAAGAAGATCCAGAAACAAGCAGAAATTCTACTAGGACAAAGGATCAAGAGACGAACCAACTTTCAAGATCGGACAAGAAGTTTATCTAAGAGAAAACAGAAGAAACTGGAAACCAGCCACAATAGTTCGAGAAGATGGTCCAAGGTCCTATACAGTCCAGAACAACAAAGGACTCTACAGAAGAAACCAATCACATATTACAACTAATCAATCCCAAAGAGACCATGGAAGCATCCTTGAGCAAGAACCCAGTGGAAGTGCTTGTTCAACTATGGAGCAAGATCAAGAAACTCAGCCTAAAGGTTCTGACAGGATGGAGCTGCAGTCGGAAACTGATAATCCAGCTGGAGAGGAGGAGACCAGAGAGGTGCGGAAGTTCACAAGGAGAGGTCGCCAGGTGAAGCCACCAAAAAGAATGGATTCATAAAAAAGGAGAGATGTAATATAGTTAATATCGTACTCGGCAACACAGTTGAGTTCGATTTAGAATGTAAATAAAAGAACTAACGCTATCTAATACTAACAACAATCCTGTAAGTAAATAAATATATCTAATACCCCAATAAATAAATCTTATAATATGTTTGCTAATTATATTACGTAAACAAAGATTTTACAGGATGAAACAAGTAAGTTTTTTTCTTTGAAGTTATTTTATAAAATTCTTCGAAATTTTTCTTTAAATCTTGATTAGGTGTTTTCTAAACATGCTAAAAAAAAACCTAAAGAAAGTCTATTTATTTATTATGTTAATATATATATATATATATATTATAAAAATAAAATTTTAAATTTTATGTGTGAAGTTTGTAAAATAATTATTCACTAGTTTTAAAGATTGCTTGATATACCATTGACCCTTTTTTTGCTACCATAAATTCCAGCCATATCATTTCTAGTTAAATACACAAAGATTTCTAACAAATTTTGAACATTAAATTGGATATATATTATTAAGCTTTAATAAAATATTAAATTTCAATATAAAATTGTGCAACAAATTGAGGAACACTACCGACTTTTAAACAAAGTAACATAAACATTAATTTATAAATAGTTACAAAATGTGATGATAGCTGGCGATAGGTGTTTGCGTGCTGCGGAAACTACGTTATAATTATTTTACTTTTGGTTTGCCATCAAGTACATTTAGGTAAGATATTAGTTTTTATATTTATATATATTTTCCCCGTTTTATAATTTTTAGCTTTTTTAAAATTGAATTTTTGTTTCAATAATTTTAACTACAAAATTATCGTGTATATTTTGAATAAAATTTTCCTTGTTATAATAAAACCCTATGGCGAGTAACTAAAACGATTTTATCATAGAAAGTTTGACAATAAATTTTTAACTTTAGAAAATTAAAAAGAGCATTTTATTTATTTGTGATATTAAGCTAATTATAAATAGAATAAGTGTAATAAATTATTTTAAACAATATAACCTAATTAAATGTGTTAACATTATATCTTTGTACTTAAATATTGAAACATTTAATTAACAGAAAATAATTTTAACCTCTTTGGGAGTGTGGCTTACTTTGGGTTATTTTCTTACAATGTCCTTTTATTTTGCCATTTAACATAGTGGATAAAATTGCCTTAGTAAATTTTGGAACAAAGGAAAAATTACAAATACTATTTTGGAATAGGTGAATAAATTAAACAGGAAGAAAGTGAACAACATTTTAGAATTAAAAAAATGAAGGCATAACATTTTATTTAAAATATCATCTTTTAAAGGAAAATTTAGTGATTGTTTACCTTCCAGCTAGCACCCTATTTAGTTAATATTCTAGCTGCTCAATCTTCTTAGACATTCATGTTTTTCCTGTATTTTATTTCAAATAACAAAATGATACTTTATAAAACAACTCTTTGTTTATTCCAGCTAGTAGCAGCTCCAGTTAGGTTTAAATTGGGTCCAGGATGGACAAAAATTGAAGAAAGTTGGTGCTGAAATTTACGTCTCATTGAAACTTTTAAGAATGGTGCACATACGCTAATTACAGCTGTCGCGTTCCCTATTTTAGACCTACGAGAACGGAGCATGTAGGGAGTGACTTAATACATTTTCCTTATTAAAATATGCGAGCATAGCCTTGTGACAACAATGTCAACACCATCCTTGGAATGTATGTTGTGCCTAAAAAAAAAAATTTCTTTATTATATACAAGTATCACATTTTGACAGCAACCCCCCTACCAATCTTCGAGCTAGAGCGTGATATAGAATGGACAAATATATATGAATTAGACAGCTAAGGTTATACTTGAGAAGAGAGGAGTACCCGATAATATATACATATATTGAAAGTGTCGCGTTCCCGATTTTAGACCTACGAGAATGGAGCATGTAGACAGTGACTTAGTAAAAGTCTTTTATAAAGAAATCTGTAAGTGTAACGTTAGACAACAACTCCCCTACCACTGTCGCGTTCCCTATTTTAGACCTACGAGAACGGAGCATGTAGGGAGTGACTTAATAGAAATTTCCTTATTAAAAGCTGAAAGTGTAACATTTTGGTAACTGGGTCTCTACTACAATAGGTAAAGTGTTTGATATTGAGATAATCAATGTAGAGCTTGGGCATATAAAACTATGATTTAAAGGATGGGAATGGAATATCAGACAACATACAAGACAGGAGGATTTAGAGGGATGCAGTTCCAAGTAGAAGTTTCATGTCGGCGAGGGAGGGACCCTCAGGGGAGGCCCCGTTGACGGACTTCTTCCTGGAATGTATGGGGGGCGTCGGGAATAGCGCGGGAAAAATAACGATGTCTCAAGAATGTGGGGTCCAAACGTCTCAGGGGTATCAACTTACATCCATTCTCCCTCCTCCTTCTTCTATGAAAGAAACAAAATGGCTGACCCTTCCTCGTTATCACTACTTATCCCTTTAAGATGATCGCCTTCTAACGATTTAGCCACCCACTGGGGACGCTGAGGGCTATTCCATAGGGGAATTTAAAGTAACTGATCCCTATAATTCTATATATATTAACTGTAAATAGAATCACAATGATAAGGCGTTTATAACCCAAATTACACAGGCAATAGTCAAATAATATACCTGATAGCATGCAACTAATACAACAGAATGTATAAGGCGGAACCCGACAGACAAATAATAGATAGGATGGATGGGCGCACCAGATCCAAAAAAAAAATAGAAATGATAGCAATTAAACGTACAGTTCCTCATATCTGATAAAGTAGTTCTTGTTTCATTAACCATGTTCCATAGCTAATCCTCTCTAATTTCATAAGTTAAATTATTATATAATAGATTCTCCTTAGTTTAGAAATATGTAAACAGTCTATACTTAGCATATAACAAGATGTTAACAGTTCCTTTATGGAAATCCTTTGTAAAGATGTAAATACATTAGATAAATATATATAGTTACTGAAGATCCACTGCCATAGCGTTATTCTATAAAGGATCACCATATCCGAAAGCTTGAGCCTTATTAAGCGGGAAAGAAAAACGATACGCAATCTCAAAGTTTATTACTTCTCACAGAGATTTCGCAGAGATTAAGATATTGAAGTCAATTTGCCATATGGATATATATATATATGGAATTGACCTCTCTTGTAAAGATTATACTAAAGTCCTACAGAAATAAACTATAAAGGCAACTAAACTATGTACTTAATAATGGTCGGTCCTCCCAAAAGAGAAATCCAGACGCTGGGACGGGTAGGACTCAGGTCAGTGTCACACCCAAAATTTTAGTGTCACGCTCCTTGAGATCACAGAACGACCCTGGGGGATCTCAGATAAAGATGAACATGTTATTACACACAAAAGAAAAGAACTAAAATATCCTGAATATAGAATACTTAATTAACACTCCTGTTGAAGTATAACAAGTGGAAATCAATATTTTAGACCAAATATGATGAAGTACCCGATTCAGACTCCATTGGTGGAAAATCTGACCGCACATGCAGGTATACATTAATCCTAATTTTTATAATAAAGATTCAACAAGATGCGATAAGTATGTTACCATCTGGATATATGGGAAGAACTCTATTTATGAAGATTACACCAAAAAAAAAAAATCTAATAAATAAAGGACAAGCAAACTACAGACTTATACTATTGACATTAATAATCATAATGTATCCAAGACAAAGGTCTTCAATTGAAATTATAAGGAGAACAACCCAATGAGTTTAAGACAACATGGGCCATATTAACCCCTTTAAATCAACGAACAATACTATGAAAGCCAATGATGGAGCGCACTGAAACACAGACATCCACTACAGTGTACATGGCCAGCAATTTATGGGAGACTTGATTATTAACAACATTCTCTTCAAATAGGTAAGAATCATACTATATCTTGATCAGACAATGGGGAAAGGCAGATTCTTCACATGAGGATACAAGTATTTATTAAAACCTAACAGATATATATATATATATACCCTCAAAACAACCATGATAAAGTCGTGTTTTGCAACTGTTGCCGTGTCAGCATGCCACAGCAAATACACAGTACGCAACTCTATTACATCAGAGTTGGTAGTTCACACTAAATGGGATTTTATGAGGTGGGGGTGGTACCATAAAACACAAGAATGAACAATGTACTAGATAATTTATTTAATTAGGCGAGATTTAGGGACATTTATACTAGCGAGACATTCTATATACATAATGATTTAGGTAGAGGTGACTTAAGGATACTATTTCCTCTCTATAGATTGGAGAACATAGATCTCCATCCCTTCTAACGGGACAAGACACGAAAATACAAACATTCTATCTTGTATTTAAAGCCCCTTTAGGGCCCATCCTGGATCTAAATAGATCTGTTTCTAATTGAAAACTATGAAAGGGAGTTGGGCCATAATGGCGTGCTTACCTTCTCTCGGGAAAGCGGCGGCACGGACTGGTCTCCTCTACGTCTCGGGGTCGACTGGATAAATTCTCTCCTGTCACTGAGCGGCTCTGTCTGTCTGATCCCTTTTCTAGTCAAAAACGGGCCCTTTTATCCTAGCCTTTCTTCATTTCCATTCGTTGATCATGCCAAAGTTATTATTGGCTGGCATTTTGATTCGTCAGGAGCAAACACCCACGTGATCGATGGGCATCTCCATTCGTCGGAAGAAAACACGCACGTCCCCCCATGACCACGCCCCCAATTTCCCGTGTTGCCGCGCGAGAAAGAAATCGTATATTGGATAAAACAAATTAATCCCTAAAATTAATTCCTTTGGGAATTAATTAATATATATATATATTTTGATTATATTAAAATATATATATATATATCCCGAGTATATAAAATTATTAATTTATATGTTTAAATGACACATTGTTTTCCTTAGGTCACCTACTACCAAAAAAAAAAAAAAAGAAATGAGGGGAATATATGCACATATGGTACAGTAATATATGTACACATGGTACAGCAGTTCTCAGCACGGATGTCTCTGGATGTCACCCGTGTCTTCACGTGTCTGCCC
Source organism: Cordylochernes scorpioides (assembly GCA_030710605.1). Lineage (NCBI taxonomy): Eukaryota > Metazoa > Arthropoda > Arachnida > Pseudoscorpiones > Chernetidae > Cordylochernes > Cordylochernes scorpioides. The sequence continues at coordinate 22,676,949 of CP092874.1, forward strand.
TTTGCACATCCTTCCAAGAGAGGCCCTGCGTCAGGGAAGGGGGCCTTTAGAGCATCATCGGCCATCGTTGGGAGTTCTCCATCTAGGCAACAAACACTTCGGCGAGACACTGCGTATATATATATGTTTATATGATGTAAATGAATGTTTACATCTTTGTTGGGTTTTGTTTAATGAAAAAAACTGACCCAACAATTCCTCCCCCACCAGAGTGAAAGAATGCGTTTATTCCAATTCATATCTGTTTATAGTCTATGAGAAATATGAAGCCGGGGGAAATGCATTCTTTTATGATATCAGCAAGCAATCACTGACACTCGGACAAAGGAGGAATATACGGGCCATGAACCTGGAACATGTTAGCTCAATGTAAGTACTGGAGGAAATTCTACTCTACCATTTAATGGGCAATGTACTAAGCCCACCCTTTCGCTGTCTGGAATCCGGGGAATCTTGGCCCAGATGTGAGTCAAGTCCACATGTTCTCAGTCATGGTCTTCATGGTGGAGGTGTGGGATGGTCTAAACATCAATTCTATACAAACAAACTATTAGTACCTCCTAGATAAACATAATTATTAAGGGCGCCAAGGAATTGTGTGTGGTAATATAGATATGTACAATTCCTAAAACATATCCAAAAAAAAAAAAAAAAAACTTTATTGACTCTATAAGATATATACATGACAGCAAAGGAATGACTATACATGGTTACCATGGTAATGGTAATATAAAAAGAATACTAAAATTGCAACTCCTATCAATGACACTAATAACAGGGCAAAACAGAAACGTGGCAAGTGAATATACACATTAAATTTGCACGGATACTATGTATGTCAAAGTGGGGCAATGCAGATATACGCGGAGAAAAAAAAAAAAATAAAAAAAATTTAAGATGGATGTTTGCTATAGGTATGAATGGAATGGTTTGATATACATGTATATAGGATATACATGGTGAACAGATGAATCTATAAATTGTAATTAGAATCCTCATTCGGTACATTTGTCTGAAGATGGTAACAATGCCGTTACCAAAATGTCACACATAGTAATTATTCGTTAATTCTACATACACAAATATACATGAATACAATAAAGGAATGATATATGCTATATAATAATATTGAATATATAATGATAATAAAAACGGATAGATGTGCACTGAGGGTCTAGGACATTTCACTAGTATTTCATATTCTACTTGGAATATCTTAAAATTGTTCTTACCGACTCGTCATTGGGACTGTTCTGTCTGGCATGTTCCCCGCTTCTCTTAAATCAGGGAAGATATATATATGAAGGGGATCATGATAGCCAATACGTTCCCAAACCAGGTTATTTCTAAGTCACCTTATCGTGATGACAATCTAACCTATCTTTGTTCTCTACCTGAACATGTAGTTAACCCCTATTATACATTGTTTAGATGATCTATAGAATGTGTACTTATACCCTCTACCCTCAACTCGAGTTCTTAACACCTCTCTGAAAATATTATAGTCTATGTCTATAATAAAAAAATAAGACTAGCTCATTGCTCTAGGCCATTTCACGGCCGAATCGATCTTTCCAAAATAAAAATTCTTCCTACCTAGATCTGAAAGCTACACTGGCTTGTTCTGGTGATCTGCCTCAGAAGTCCATTTAGAAGTCCTACTAATTTAAAGTTTACCTTATCTTATGATGTGTTACTCTCGTAACAAAAAGAAAATTTCTACTTATTAACTGATATTTAGACCTAAATTCGTTCTAACTAAACGTATGGTAGACTGATAGTCTTTAATTAGGTGATTAACTTTTGCTAGCCTGGGGCGATATAAAACGCAAAGAATCTGGACAGTCCATCTGTCACTTTGCTAACTGGTACCTAAAAAAATCTGTAGACGGAATCGCGTCGTCTAATCATAGCTTGTCTCTTACACGCTCTCTCATTGTTAACTCTCATTAGAAACCCCCTTTAGACTATGACTTAAAATCAAGGAGTTATAGGGATTGCTTACCCAGCACATGTTTCGAAGTTTCTGTCTATAGGAGATTGGTTCCAAGCTGCGCAATTTATAGAGGAGCTTCAACGCGCCGAACCTTCCCAACCTCCCGTCTGAAATCACCCTCATCTCAGCCACGCTTAAAGCGTCGTAAATTACGATGTCAGATCGGTTACCCGAGGTTTTCGTCGCTTTACACTTAGTCTGCGACGTCGGCAACTGAATCCCCCCACCTAGCACAAAGTTCACCTGATACCTCTCCATTCCCTCTAATGAGGAGGAGTTTTGCAGACTTCTGGCCTGACCGTGGCCTTCCACAAATACTCCAGTCTGAGAATCGAGACATGGTCATTGCCTACGACTCTTAGAATTCAAGTTGATATGATGAAATAGGATGATTGATTCCCTAATAATAGAAATCAAACTTATACTCCCATTGGAGGAGACCTAACAAAATGGAGCGAAAACCCTTCCTAATAATAGAGTTGTACTGTCCTGTGGGGCCATCGTTCCTAACAAATAACGAAATCAAAATTAAAATTGAATCTATTAGTTCCCTAACCTTATCTTAAAGTACCTTTGGTCTTTACAGTATAATTGTTTTTAACCTTCTTACACATTCATTAGACCAATCCATTCATGCACCCTCCCCCCCATCATTCACGGTCTGCATACAAACTAAAGTTAAAAGCTGCTACACAAGCCAAAGTACTATGATTATCATCATTGATAGTTCCTAATAATAACAAATTTTTCAGGACAAATGTGAAATCAAATAAAGTGTACCTAATTAATATGAATCGGGAGCTAAAGCCCTATTTACTCAAATAAAGTGCCTCGTACAAACTCTAATACAAGTTACCTACTCATAGATAAATATTATTTATACTTAAACAAAATTAATAAAGTTTGATTGTTAACAATCAATGCTGAAATCTAACCTAACACTCTAACTAGGTGTCTAACAGTCTGAAAATCTTCTTATCTTGACACTTGGTGTCTAAACAAATGAATCATCAAACTAGCACTTAAATGGAGCGAACTGAACTTCAAGCATTTACCTCATTGCCAAAAATATGATAGGTCTACAAGTGTTTTGCCAACGCTGCTTCCCATATAGGATCATTAGCATTCTTCCCTCCCTGCTATTCAGCTAAACCCTTTCTTTGGACTTATAGGGCATTCAGTACCCAGCTCGTTCTGGAGTTTAACAACAGAGATGACCTGCTATCCTATTACATCAATTCTTAGACTGTAATTGCCTTACACACTCTCATTATAAATTCTCTTTGGACTGTATAACTGGACCCAGGGATTTACAGGGAGTCAAGTTTTACCCAACGCAAGCTCCAAGTCATTCCATAGAGAATATGTTACAAGCACAGCAATTGTCTGGTGCGCCTAAGCCCCTCAATTGTTTTTAACGTTGAACCACTGCTCAAAACCTGCAATAAAAAAAAAATCGAAACAAAATACACTGTTGAACTCTCAACTTAATTTACAACTCGCTATCAATACAGAATAGCATCTCCAAAAAAAAAACTGAAATTTCTTTACAACCACAATCTAGGGCCTTTAACTCACATCCTAACACTTCTTACTATGATCAAAATTTAACTAACTCTAGTACACATTCCATAGGTTCAAATCAATGGCAACCTGGGCATGATTTACAATCAGTGGGTCTCTTGACCCTGGTTGAACGACGTATTCCAGGGCCGTCAACATTGCCACCCATTGCCCTATTTACTACCTCAGGCGGGTTCCCTAAGGTTGCTGTCTCTCGTGGTTCCACTGGTTCTACAGTTCTACGGGAATATATGGGATACGTTGGATGGACCCAGTGATCCTCATCATCAGTGATACTATCTATTTGTTCTTGTGTGTTTCCGTCCCCCGTAGGGTAAGTCTTTACCGGGGCATGATAGGCCTTCATTCTGTCTATGTGAATCTTGTCCAAGTGCCCCGTCTCCAAATCCTTCAAAAGATAAACATTGTCGCCTGTCCTTTGTAGTACCTCATAAGGTCCTCTATAAAAGAAATCCAAGTGATGTGAACGCAAAACATTGCGCTGTGAAATTTGAAGGCTCTATAAAAGAACGAAATTGGAGCATAAAAACAAAAGTAAAAAAAAAACTAAAGTATTCCTAAATCATATCCTGACAAGATTGCGAAAGCCCTTCAAAACGATGTGTTGTATTACAACAAGGTTGTGACACAACTCATAAAGATGACAAACTATCATTAAAAATAAGGTTGTGAAAAAAAAAATCCTATTAACTGTGGACTAACATTAAGACACGGCTGTGAAAACTCTCTTCATCACTAAAACGAGTCTGTGAAATGACACACTAACATATAAAACAAGGTTGTGAAAATCATTAAAGATGGCAACAAACGCTACAGCAAGGTTGTGAGACGATATACTGCACAAAAAACAAGGTTGGGACAATTAGTACACAAACACTGAAACAGGGTGTTAAAGTTCCTTTCAACGATCACTTAACACAAGAACACATGTTATGGTTTAAAATAAAAGGTCGAGCTGCACACTATTTAAAATTCACCATGACACTAAGACAAAATAGTTAACATAAAAGTAAAATTGAAAATTTAAGATTCTTTACAACGCTAGAACAAACTCGTAGCTAGAGAAATAAAAGAAAGTTGGAACTAGTCAAATCACAGCCTATAACTAAAACAAAGTGTTGTCAAAAAAAAAAAAAAACTGAGTAACTCTTAAATAACATATACCAACATTAAAGCAAAGATTGTGGCCAATAAGAAAATTGTTTCTTAATAGGAGAATTAACATTTATTATTTAATATAGTCCAATGTTATAATCAATATAGGCCTATTTATATACATTAGTGTATACAATCGCCGAAATCTAGGTGAATTAGCTTACGCAAACTCTTAGTGTATTTTAAGATCCTCAATTTTACGAGCTACAGCGTCGGAGGCCGTCGTCACCTGATAGTTTAAATAGTTGGGGCCCACTTCCTGTCCGTAACGAACCCTCCCACGTCTGGTCATTATCTTCCAAGAAGGGAGGCAGGGGGCCCACGGTTTCTAATTTTAATTGCCCCGGCCGCGACTTTCTTAACTCGAGGTGACAGAATTGCTCCCACAAAGGGGCCTACCGAGGTGTCGGCCAACGCACTCTCTGTCCTCGGGACACACACAAAATTTACGTCGAGGTCTTAGATGATTTCTGTCACATCGTTAACAAATTACTAATTATGAACATACAATTGTTGGATATCTAGAAGTTTCCCCTACCTATTTATCTAATCCCTTAATACGTGTACGTTGCCATCGCCACTTAGCGGCTGCTACTGGAAATTTTCCTCTTTCATTTATACAGTATGAGACATAGTAATTAAAGGGTTGCATTTCCATGGGTTCAATTCTCTCACATCATGTTTAAACGAAATCAAATGTGGTTATAG
>CP092874.1:22682491-22703386 GCA_030710605.1 Cordylochernes scorpioides
GTTGAATCCATGTTTACTTCAATCCCTATACCCACAATTATGGATGCATTAAACCATGTGATAAAAGAATCAAAAATAAATAATTTGCCAAAATCTGAATTTTTAATTGGAATAGAATTTTGTTTGAAAACAACATACTTTATTTATGATGACCAAATATATCTCCAAATGAAAGGTGCAACAATGGGTAGTCCAATATCACCAAACGCAGCTTGCATTACTATAGGCCAATTAGAAAGAAAAGCTCTAAATTCACTTAAAAATGATGTTTATTATTTTAAAAGATATGTGGATGACTCCATTTTATTTATTAATCAGGGAAGTGAACAAAACATTTTGGATACTTTCAACAATCTATTGCCTGATATCAATTACTCTATGGAATTAGATAACAACAAATCAATAAATTTCCTGGACATGAACTTATCATACAGTAATAACAATATTACAACCTCTATATACAAAAAATCAACACATACAGGAACTTATTGGAACTATAGCTCACAGCACCATTTCAGCCAAAAAGTAGGATTAGTAAAAGCTCTTATATATAGAGTTTTACACTCATTAATGATACAACTAAAATAAATATAGAAATTAACACCATCAAAAAAGAACTAATCAATGAAGATTTTCCCATCAAATTGATAAATAGAATAATAGAAGACATGAACCAAAAATATGAGAATAATACTTTAATTCAAAATCTAAAGTGCAAAAACAAAGAAGACAAATTTATCACATTGCCATATATAAACCAAAAGTTTGCAAGAAATTTGACTAATATATTCAAAAAGTAAGAAAAAATAAACATTGCATGGAAACCATGTAACCCTATCTTGCAATATATCAACAACCATAAGAACACTCACATACCAAAAAGAGCAGGCTTAATTTATGAAGTGAAATGTGAAAAATGTGACTATGTTATGTAGCACAAACATCCAGAACTTTAAAAGAAAGAATGAAAAACCTTGAATATGCTCTGAAACGGGATAAATTTTAGAATTCTGCACTTGTAGAACATAGAAAAATCACAGAACATAATAATTTTAACCTAAAAGAAACAAAGATACTAGATTATGAGAAAATTTATTTTAAGAGACAATTTAAAGAAGCATTTTTCATTCAAAAGAAATGTGCTACAATTAACAGAATGGAAGAGGAAATATAAATGATATTTATAGATATGCTTTTAATTATATTTGAAAAAACTTTTAATTCTAAGAATAATAATCATCATGTGTTTATCTCATCTGTTAATCAGATAAATATCTTCTTCTTATCTGTTATCTTGTTTGCACACTTGATAACAGGAACTATTTAAAAGCATGCTGTGGTAAAATTCTCTCATTCAGTACTTTTGTCTGAAGATGGTAACAACGCTGTTACCGAAACGTCACACATTATTTATTTATTTGGATTTGGTCTTATTACCTTGTGGTGCCTGCTAGTTACTGGAATAAACAAAGAGTTGTTTTTTAAAGTAACATTTTGTAATTTGAAATAAAATACAGGAAAGACATGAATGTCTAAGAAGATTGAGCAGCTAGAATATTAACTAAATAGGGTGCTAGCTGGAAGGTAAACAAACACTAAATTTTCCTTTGAAATATGATATTTTGAATAAAATTTTCTGCCCTTTTTTTAAATTCTAAAATTTGTTCACTTTCTTCCTGTTTAATTTATTCACCTATTTCAAAATAGTATTTGTAATTTTTCCTTTGTTCCAAAATTTACTAAGGCACTTTTATCCACTATGTTAAATGGCAAAATAAAAGGACATTGAAAGAAAACAACCCAAAGTAAGCCACACTCTCAAAGAGGTTAAAATTATTTTCTGTTAATTAAATGTTTCTATGTTTAAGTACAAAGATATAATGTTAACACATTTAATTAGTTTATATTGTTTAAAATAATTTATTACACTTATTCTATTTATAATTAGCTAAATATCACAAATATATAAAATGCTCTTTTTAATTTTGTAAAGTTAAAATTTTATTGTAAAACTTTCTATGATAAAATCGTTGGGAGACACCGTTGAGTTTGGCCGTATCTGACCTATGACGTCAAAATGACGTCACGATGTAAACAAAGGTTACGACTGGCTCATTTTTTTTTTTTTAAATTCGATTTAATTAATGATATTCTAAATACCTGCGACTAATTTATAGTTTCAATATATATATATATATTTTTTCTAAATGACCTGCTAATTTTTAAAAGATCTTTTTTTGAAAATATTTAGCGCAATTGTAAACACGTGTATGTTGTGAATGCACCTTGAGAGCAATGGTGTCCGATATTTAAAATTATTATAAAATTAATTATTAATCAATATAAAAAATCAATATAAAATTTTTATAAAATTAATTATTAATCAATATAAAAATTTCGTTGTTAATTTAGGTTAGTTTAAGTTCGGTTTAGGTTAGGTTAGGTTAAGGTTCGTTCAGGTTAGGTTAGGTTAGGTTCGCTTAGGTTAGGTTAGGTTAGGTTAGGTTCGCTTAGGTTAGGTTAGTTTAAGTTAGCTTTAGGTTAGGTTAGGTTCAGGTTCGTTCAGGTTAGGTTAGGTTAGGTTCAGGTTAGGTTAGGTTAGGTTCAGGTTAGGTTAGGTTAGGTTCAGGTTAGGTTAGGTTAATGTAATTTATTAATAGTTTTATTATTATAAATATGTAATATTAATAATTTTATTATTTTTATATTTTTTTGGATATTCCTATTTATAAATATAACCTTTGGCACCATTGGAACGTATTACGCCATTATTTCTTTGTTTACGTTGGCGCTAAAAAAATAATTAAAAAATTGCTAATAAAAAATTATTAAAATAAAAAATCCTTTATATATATCTTGACACTATAAATTAGTCGCTGGTATTAAAATATTAATAATTAAATCGAATTAAAAAAAAAAAAAATGAGCCAGTCGTAACCTTTGTTTACATCGTGACGTCATTTTGACGTCATAGGTCAGATACGGCCAAACTCAACGGTGTCTCCCAAATCGTTTTAGTTACTCGCCATAGGGTTTGTTTATAAAAACGAAAATTTTGTTCAAAATGTACACGTAAATTTTATAGTTAAAATTATTGAAACAAAAATTTAATTTTAAAAAAGCTAAAAATTATAAAACGGGGAAAAAATATATAAATATAAACACTAATATCTTATCTAAATGTACTTGATAGCAAACCAAAAGTTAAATAATTACAACGTAGTTTCCGCAGCACGCAAACACCTATCTCCATCTATCATCACATTTTGTAACTATTTATAAATTAATGTTTATGTTGCTTTGTTTAAAAGTCGGTAGTGTTCTTCAATTTGTTGCACAATTTTATATTGAAATTTAATATTTCATTAAAAGTTAATTTAATGTTCAAAATTTGTTAGAAATCTTTGTGTATTTAACTAGAAATAATATGGCTGGAATTTAGGGTAGCAAAAAAAGGGTCATGTTATATCAAGCAATCTTTAAAACTAGTGAATAATTATTTTGCAAACTTCACACATAAAATTCAAAATTTCATTTTTAAAATATTAACATAATATATAAATAGACTTTCTTTAGGTTTTGGCATGTTTAGAAAACACCTATTCAAAATTTAAAGAAAAATTTCGAAGAATTTTATAGAATAAAGCCAAAGAAAAATAAAATAAACTTACTTGTTTCATCCAATTTCACAATAGCAAAAACAGAAAGTTATCTAGACAGGAAGAGAAACGTGGATTAGTACCGCCATCTATCAATCAATTTTGAAACTATTTATAGTTCTAATTTCTACCGAGTTTTAGCAGATATAATTTAAACCAGAAAGTAAGTTTCTAAAGTTTTATTCACTAAATATTTTTTTGATGAATGTTGCCTTTTTTATATTTTAATAATGTATTTTAATAAATATATTTTTAATTTTCTCAAAGTATGTCATATAAAGCAAATGTAAATTATTTATGAGCTCTATAAGAATCTAACCACTAAAAACTGGTCATTCAGGCATCCTGAAAAATCATGAAACGGGTCGTTAAGGCCAGAATTGTGTGAGACTGCGACAATTAATCTTGTTAGATCCCTAGAATCCCAAATATGGGACACATCCCTACTTTGGACACATAATGTGAGCAAATAGAAAAGACATTGATGTTGAGGAAATTGAAGAAAGAATGCAAGACCTGCAATGTTTGAACTGGCTAGAAGGGGTCAAGAAAACTACCGAAAGGTCATCAGATCAGCTGTGAGTGATGGTAACTAACAGATCAATTTGGAGAATATTTGTCATAAGGTCAACAAAAGTTAATGGACGATAGTAACAAAAGTTGTAACTTGATGAATTCAAATTGTAGACTGTAGGGGGTCGATGGAATGGTGGTCTAAACTGTTGGTTTTCGGCTGCATAACCCGGGATCAAATCCCGCATTGGTCACTTTTTTCTGATTATAAAAAAATGCTCCAATCGCCTCCGATATTTGCAAAAGTCCAAATACACCAGCAAGTGCAAGTAACCAAATGGGGCTCTGACACATTTGTAAGTGTAAAAGTCAAACTGCTTTTCACATGTGTAGACAATTCAATAAATTTTAATGACACTCTTAATGAATTGTTACAAAAATCAAAGATAAATTAAACAAAGATAAATGTGATTATTTACAATTTGGTGATGAAAATATCAAAAACCAGTTCACATGTGTAGATATAAATTAAGAAAAAGGCATCTACTTATCATGCAACTGAAAGTTGCTAATGGCTTGCGCCATCTATCGGAATAAATATAAACTATTCTCGTTGATTTTAATTATTCCAGAATTGGCCAAATACCCATTCTTGATTAATCAAGAAAAGCTAACCACGGACGCGTTTCGGGCTGTTGGCCCTCATCAGCGTGGTGCAAGCTGTACCTCAACAACCAAAAAAAAATAATAATAAATTGGTCATTAAGGCATCCTTAAAAATCATGAAACGGGTAGTTAAGGCCAGAATTGCGTGAGAACGCTACAAAATGTGAAAAAATAGAACAAATGTAATATTGTACTGGGATAAGGTGCATAAATTAAGAAAAAGGCATCTACTTATTGTGCAACTGAAAGTTGCTAATGGCTTGCGCCATCTATCGGAATAAATATCAACTATTCTCGTTGATTTTTAATTATTCCAGAATTGGCCAAATACCCATTCTTGATTAATCAAGAAAAGCTAACCACGGACGCTTTTCGGGCTGTTGGCCCTCATCAGCGTTTATGCACCTAATCCCAGTACAATATTACATTTGTACTATTTTTTCACATTTTGTAGCGTTCTCACGCAATTCTGTCCTTAACTACCCGTTTCATGATTTTTCAGGATGCCTTAATGACTTTTTTTTTTTTTGGTCGTTGAGGTACAGCTTGCACCACGCTGATGAGGGCCAACAGCCCGAAACGCGTCCGTGGTTAGCTTTTCTTGATTAATCAAGAATGGGTTTTTGGCCAATTTTGGAATAATTAAAAATCAACGAGAATAGTTGATATTAATTCCGATAGATGGCGCCAGCCATTAGCAACTTTCAGTTGAACGATAAGTAGATGCCTTTTTCTTAATTTATGCACCTTATCCCAGTACAATATTACATTTGTACTATTTTTCACATATATGTAGATATGTGGAGCACTTACAGTAAATTCAGTCGCTAACTTTTACCCACCATGATTATCATGACCTGTACCACATGTACTAGGGATTTAAAAAAAAAAGCACAAAAATCTCTTCATTTTTCAAATTTCATTGCCTTTGACTTTTAATGAAACACCGTTCAACTTTTCAAAAGATGAAAACTTATTATCTAGGCATTATATTTTGTCGATATGGAGAATTGATTGCTAAAAGATACTTCACTAAAATGCTTTCCATCTTTTGAAAAGGTCAACAGTTGGTTGCCGAAACATCAAGGACAAACTTTTTTATGATATGTCATTATTTCATAAAAATGTGTTAGGAGAGATAATCTCAAACAGCTATATATTGTTGTGTAACCACGGCGCAACCCTGAACGCTGGACACGTGGGTGCGACTAACACACACGCCCGCTATCTTAACTAGCAAGTCTTTAAACTTTCATTTTTTTTATTTTAATTGAAACTTTTTAAAAATTTTAATTAATTTTAAACTCTCTCTGTGAGTCATCGAACAACAGAGTTCAGCGAGAAATTGCACTTTGACCACTGACCAACTTTCTTGCTTGCTCTCTTTATTTTTTTTTGTAGGGAAGGGTTGTTTTTTTTAAACTTAAGTTCCATTTTTGGATCAACGCAAAATGAAGACGGCTCGACTTGCACCGACCAACCCTACAGAGGACTGACCCGAGTACCAAGAAGCTACAGACAAGATGCATCTTCGGACCAGCCCCAACCCTGGCACCAATAAAAAGTTACATCCCTTAGTACAGCCCTGTTGTTTCCAGGCTCCCACACAACAATAAATTTAAAAAAGTAAAAATATCAGGCAAAAAGTTTCTTTTAATTTTTTATATTTGCAAGCTTTCGAGCAAATATACTGTTCTTCAACGGGCTGATACTCTATGTACAATCTACTCTACAATCTATATACAAAATAATTGAAAACTTTTCTTTTTACTTTTTCAAATAATTTCTGGGTAACTATGGCTCACATAAAAATGGCCCTTAGAAGCTATATATATGTCGTATTTTATATGTTGTATATAAAAACAGCAAACCCAATATGTAACTACAAAATGGCGCCAATAAAACGGATACCTGGGAGGGAAAGGGACAGTGAGCCGGGAAGGAAAATATAAACAAGAGTTTTACATACATATTGGTCATGTTTTCCTGATTGGACGTCCTCCCCCTCCACAATTAGGATAGAAGCTGGGATAGAGAGCTGTAATTTTCACTATAAGTTTTTCCAGATTTTACTATATATACTGTTAAAATTTTAGTCAGATTAGTTATGTATTGTAAATGTGTATAGCCAACAAACATACATACACTTACTTTTATTTATATAGGGATTGGTTGTGGCTATCCCTGATTGGATGTCCTGTTCTGATGTCACCATTAGGATATTAAACTGGGTTGCTCTGAGCCCAGAAAGACATCAACAAGGTAGGAGTAAAGCTAGGTCACCTTGCTGCCCTATTGACCAGAGTGGTCTCAAGGGGGCTTCCCTTTAGTCTCATCCTTCCTGGGAACCACCCCCTAAGCCAAGGTAACCATGTTCCTATGTGTGTGGTCTTCATTTGTCTTCAGGCTAGTGCACTGGCCCATGACTGCATATTGGATGTGGAGCCCACTGTGACATTGTCAGCTCCTCTCATTTACAACATATATGTCATAATATATACTCTTCCAGGAATAATAAAGCAAATCTACAGTTGACCCAGAGAGAGACGGGAGGGTAAAGTCCGGTCACTTTAGACATTAACGACTTTCCAAGGGCCGACCCCTGGGGCCCGTTACTTGGAACCTCGGGACTATTAAGACAGTTGGAGATTGTGGGCGACACGAACGGCCGCCCGGCTGTGCCGGGCCCGTCTTTCCCTCTCTCTCTGGTTGACTGGGTTCCTCTTCCAAATTGTGGTGTCCTTATTTATTTTTCCACCTTATTATTATACCACCTATATATATATTTTTTTCTTATCCCTAGTACACATGGTATAGGCCATGATAATCATGGTGGGTAGAAGTAGGTGATATATTAATATCAAAAAAGGAATATCCTGAGAGTGTGATCACTTGTGCTTTTTAAGGGGCAGAGCTTCATCTAGTTGAATAGAAATCAACTAAACGTTGATTTAGCCTATTCCTTGATATTTGGTCAACGTTTATTTGATTTCTGTTCCACTAGATAGTGCTCTGTCATCAAAAAAGCACATGTGCTCACAGTCAGGATATAACTTTTTTTGATATTAATACCTACACCTGACTTTTTAGTTATTTTTCACATGTATATATTTTAAGGAGCTTGCCAGGATTTGGAATGTTCAGATTGGTATTCAGAGACCCATCAACTGTTCCATCCTGTTACAACTTGAGAAGTCAAACAAGTGAGTGCAAGTAATTATTAGTATTATATTCAATTTATTATAATTATATTTTACTATATTATAATCAAATGGGAGTTCTGGTACACTTGTAAGTGCAAAAGTCAAACTGGCTTACATATGTAAGATTATATAAAAAGGCGTACCTGGATCTGCAAAGAAGAAAAATTTTTTTTTCTTTACAGATCCAGGTACTTTCTTTTATATAATCTTAATTGATGGATCGCCTTTTGACTCAAATTACATATGTAAGCCATGTAATATAATGCCAATTATATGTATTAATACTAATATGTAGCCAACTACTTCCTACCATGATTATCATGGCCTGTACTATGTATGTACTAGAATTAATGAATAAAAATAATAATTACGTAATAAGAATTAGTACTAATGGCAATTGTGGAGATAAAAATTATCCTTTGTAGAGGTGTCATCTAGTAGAGGTGTCTTGTAGAGTGTCCTCTCATGGAAGGGGGGTTCTACTGTATTAATTTTAAAAATAAATTTTGAAATTATTATTATATATAAAATTTATAAGGGGCACAATTTGGATTATAGATTATAAACACAAGGTAATAAGACCAAATCCAAATAAATAAATAGTGTGTGACGTTTCGGTAACAGCGTTGTTACCATCTTCAGACAAAAGTATAGTGTGTGACGTTTCGGTAACAGCATTGTTACCATCTTCAGACAAAAGTATAGTGTGTAACGTTTTGGTAACAACGCTGTTACCTAAACGTCACACACTATTTATTTATTTGGATTTGGTCTTATTACCTTGTGTTATTAAATATAAAATTCTTTTACAATAAGTTTATCAACTTTAACCACCAGCTCTTCTGAGCTCTTAACAAAAGAAACTTATTATGAAATAATTTATTGCATATATATATATACAGTAGAACCTCCATGAGAGAACACTCGTGCTAGAGGACATCTCTCTATAAAGGACAGTTTACATTTGCAAAATTACCATTTTTACCTTCTTGCAACTCTCCAGTAAGAGGACACCTCTCCTTAAAGGACACTTTAGCTCTGCAATTAGGTGTCCTTTATAGGGAGGTAGTTTTACTGTATATGTAGTAAAATATACAATCCTAATATTGGAAGTTTTGCTAGCTTTTTGGATCCCCCCTTGGAGGTTTTACTGTATTAATTTTATAAAAGAAAATAAGACCTAATCCAAATGATTTATTAGTGTGTGACACTTCGGCAACAGCATTGTCACCATTATCAGACAAAAGAATAATATTCATTTTATTTTTTTGTCTGATGATGGTGACAATGCTATTACCAAAACATCACACACTATTATATTATTTGGATTAGGTCTTATTTTCGGAGCTTCCGGAGCTTTCAAACTCGACTTGAAGGATGTTAATAACACCACAACAGAAAATATGTAAATATGTAAAAAAAAAAAGAAAGAGATTGTGTATTTGTGCCACCTCCATGAAATATTTTTATTAATAGATTCTTATATATAGACATTTGTGCAACAACATCTTAAAATTAAATATGGGAAAAATGCTCCATCTAAAGCTCAGAAACAATAATGGCATATATAGAGATATATAATCTAAATATATATCATACACTACATCAATACACAAGATACAATGCAATTAAAAAAAATCTGAATATGCAATAGTGATTATAATAAAAAAATCATTAAAAACTACAAATTTGATAATGTACAGTGTAACTTCTTTAATTCACCACCCCATGGATTCATAAAATATGGATTGGATTAAAAAATTGATGTTGAATTATAGTCAGTTAAATTAAAGAATTTAGCTTTATTGGGATTTGAAGATAAAAAGTCTGAATTAAAGTAAGTGTGGAATTAAATGTCAGTTAAATTAAAGAGATTATACTGTATTTGAAAAAGAATAAAAAAGATAATTTTAAAAGAGTTGAGATTAAATACATCAGGAAAATATTTGTAAATTCTTGTGATTGAATACACTCTTAGACAAAACTTAAGGAAACAAGAAAATATGATCTAATCCAAATAAATTATAGTATGTAAATTTGGATTAGGTCTTATTTTCTTGTAGATATAATCTATGATACAAATTGCGCTTTATCAAAACTTGAAGAAGTTGTACCTTTCAGCATGTATATTGGGATTCGGACAATAACTCTGAAAGATATTACAGTGATCTTTATTGAAGACACATGAGATAACCAAGTGTGAACAACTTCTGTCCTCTTAAAATTGTTATGTCATCGTAGATTCCCTTGATGTACGTGAACCATCATTCTTCTTGAATTGTCGTCTGTAATTCCAGCGAGAGAGAATTGAAATTGTGTGGCCAGATGTTCATCAGTCAATTCTCTCCCAAGATCACCAATAATATTACTCCTTTCTTTTTTATCCTTTTTATATCAATCCGATTACCAGTTTTCTTTTTTTTTTTTTTTTGGGAACATAGAAGTCTGAAGTGGTTGTTCCAGAGAAACCAAAAAAAGATGTTCCTAATTTTCTATTAGGGTGCGGTTGAAATTGTATTGGAATCTGAGGTTATTTCTTTCTCATCCTTCCTAAATATGTAAGGCCATGTTCTTTTCAACTTATCCTACTGAAGTGAACCAATTGTCTGCTGTAATATTTCTATTACTCTTCTAAAATGGTCGACTAATCTCAAAAACTTATATTTTGGGTTGGCAGGAATAGTTCACTCTGTTGACTTGATTGATAAATCTACTTATTCAAAGAAAAAAGTGTTATTTTATAAGAGGAAGCTAAAAAATAGCGGAAGACAGCGACTCAAGTATGAGCCATGAGCTAACACTGACTGAAAAATTCTCAAGCTCCTGGATGGGCAGGGCAGAATCCGCCCCCACATGCAAATTGAACCCCCTTTACAAAACTGATATTTATAAATGATGGATGGAAAATGTTTGTATCACTGTAAAATTTAAAATACACGAAAGCTGGTAGCTCTCAGTAAACGAAAAAAAAAATATTTTTCCTATATTCAGTTTATGCATGGGAGGAATCAACCCAACCCATCCTGTTAAGTAATTGGCTATTGGAATTAGATGAAGAAACTAAGTGACCTGCGTTTAAATTTGCCTATATGGATATTTTTTACTTCTAAGTAAACATGTCACAGACCATGATAATCATGGTATGTAGTTAACTCAAGTTAGGAAGGATAGGTTACTTTCAGTATTTGGCTATTGGGATTAGATTGGTAAATTAAGTGACCTGCATTTAAATTTGTCTATATGGATATTTTTTTACTTCTAAGTAAACACGTTACAGACCATGACAATCATGGTATGTAGTTAATTACAAGTTAGTGGTTAGTTAACTACACTAAAGAGAGATGTGGCACAACCATATTTTATTTAAACAACCATACAAGTGATTAGAAATAAATCCCATTCAGTACTGATACTGGTCTAGATCAATACCATTAGGAAATTACCATTGATATTTTATAATGCCATGATGATAGTTTTATATAAAAGTGGGTTATTTATAAACATGATGTAAATAGGGTAACAGAATATTTAACATAAAGAGATACCTAATTTCAATATTTTTCTACAAGGTAAACATATCTCTTTGCCTCTCTGTTCTTTGATGTAAAGAGGGTTTAATTGTGGGGATACAAATGAATTACTTCCTGACCTTTGTCTTTCCTAATTTTTCTATGTCAAACAATATAATTTATTGTTATAAGGAATAAATTTAACAATTTGAAATGTAAATAATGTGTTTGTTACAATGTATGTTGGGAGAATAAGGTCAGTTGATATAAAATGGTAAATTATATGTGGAGATATAAAATGACTGTTTTTAAAGTTAAAATGGAGAACTCAATTGTTGACATAGTGATCCTAATTATATTTGTGGTAACTGATGGTAATAATGGTATTTCTCTTTGTAGAAAATATATCACTGTGGTTTACACAAATATATATATGCAAAAATATTATCGAATTTACAAAAATATTTTTTCAACTTCTCTGTGTCTATCAGGTAGCGGCAGGTTTGACCAACCAACATAGAGTTGATAATTACTTCACCAGGGAGAATATAATCCCCCACACACAAAATAGAATATTTATATTGGGCCAGGGAGTTGACACCTACACCTCTCTGATGGAATGACACCTCAAATTCCATCTTCTCTCCTCTAACTGTCCACTTGTTCCTAACATTGTACTCAGTGCCATCTATATTATTAATTATCTCCTCTGATCTATCTTGGGAGACTTCAGTCCAATTACACCTATCAAATAACCAGAGGTATTTCAATTTATCATTGTGATCTTCACTTCCATACAGATATTTCTTAAGGACATTCACAAAGCCAGTATGTGTCCCTACATTAGGAAACCAGTTCTGGACACCAAGTGTAAGGTCAAGCTCCACATCTGCCATTTTTACAGGATTCTCCAAATCTTGACATTTGACATCACAGCAGGTGGTGGTAGTTGTTTGGAGCTCTGTTCTCACAGTGGCCAGTTCTTTCTTAGTACCTTGTTGTTCTGTTTTTATACTTTCTAGTTCTTCCTTCGAAGAATGAATTTTTTTGTCTTTACAATTTACTCCTTTTTTAAATTTTTTTATTTCTTCCTTGTTATGAATTAATTCTATTTGCATAGCTTTCAGTTTTTTTTTTATCAACTTGTTGTTTTGTCAGCATAGTTTCTAGTTCTTTTTGTTTAACATGTAATTCAGACTTCACAGCATTCAGTTCTCCTTTAGTGTTTTGTAATTCTGCCTTCACAGTTTCCAGTTCTTTCTTTGTGTTTTTCAAATCTCTCTCCAATCCTTGTAGATGATCTTCACCAAGTGAGGTTGTAGTTGGGCCAGTGGACAATTTTGACCTCACACCCTCCCCAGGGCTGACACCAATTTGGCCACACAGAGCCTCATGTTGCTGGAGAGAATCCCCAGTTAGGACTGTCCCACAAAACTGACAACTTCCAAATAGACGTTTGCAGGCTACGGTCAAGTGAGATGCCAGATCTTTTCTCAATATTTTTGTTTTGCAGGACTGAGGGCAATCCACCAAACAAAATTGGCACAAGGTAGTGTGCAACATGGCTTCCGGCATATTGTTGAAGGTCTGCGAACATCCCTGGAATGGGCAGGTGTTCTCCATGTTCTGGAACATGATACACACAGTTGGAGAACATTTCTAAGTTAAAAGTTGAACAAGTATAAAAAGAAAATTTGGTAGCAAAGAGATAAAGTATTTTATTATTTTCGTGAAAGAAAAAAGAAAGAGGCCAAATGTGGTGACATTACTAAAGTAGAATCTACATGAAAGGTCAGTCTCACTAGAAGACTCCTCTCTGCAAATGACAGTTTTTATTAAACAATTACCATTTTTACTAATTACCAACCTTCCAATAAGAGGATCCTTTTTCTAATGGTTACTATGGTTCTGAAATGACGAGAGAAGAAAAATTCCTTTCAAACTAACAAAATAGGCACAGTCATTTCTTTGGAAAATTAAGTGCCCACCTGGAGCCAATGGTTTCTGTCTAATGTTCTTGTCAGTCCAAGGTTTTATTGTGGTCATTAAGGTACAGCTTGCACCATGCTGCTGAGGGCCACAGCCAGATGTGGTTAGCTTTTCTTGATTAGTCAAGAATGGGTATTTGGTCATTAAGGTACAGCTTGCACCATGCTGCTGAGGGCCAACAGCCAGATGTGGTTAGCTTTTCTTGATTAGTCAAGAATGGGTATTTGGCCAATTCTGGAATAATTGAAAATCAAGAATTAGTTGATATTTATTCTAACAGATGGCGCAAGCCATCACCTACTTTAAGTTTACACGATCAGGAAATGCCTTTTTCTCAATTTGTCCTTATTTTGGAGAAAAGCATTGCAAAGGAAAATATTTAGATGTAATATGTACAGTCCTAAAAAAACTTATTTTCATATTTTACTTGAATACCGTTTGTAAGATTCTACTCTTCAGTAAGCAGAATCGTCCAATATAGTATTATAGCTCTAAAATAGGATATGGCAGTTCAAATTTACGAAACAACTGGGAGGGTTCACCACTGATGAGCCAAGCCTTTCCAAAAATTTTTATCACACAATGGATAGTAGAAGTTTGTTTTATGTGTAACAGAAACTTTATTGCTTGAATGTTTTCTTTTTCAATGAACTAATTAAATATTTACAGAAACAAAAAAAAGGGATCAAGTCTTAATTAACATGATCTTTATAAGGAACTGGTATTAACTTGCTTTTGGAATCTGTATAGAAACTTTTGAGAGAAATAAAATCATGCAATGTGTCCTGATCAATGAATTCCTAATATTATCCAGAAAGGGCACATAAAATTGGAACAATGTGGATTGTAGAGTTATTACAGTCTAACTTCATTAATTGAACATGGCAAGGAATCGGAGGTTTTTGTTGAATTAAAGTCTGTGATAAATTGAGGACAGATTATTTCATCACAGCATTTATTGCTAGTGGACTTTTTATCTTGGGAATCAAATATTAAATCATTAAAATAATATATATATTTAAAACCTCTCTATTGCAATATATTTTAAATAATAATTTCTCAATATGAATTGTGCGTGTTACAATTAGATCTATTTTATTTCATTCATTTAGAATTTTTTATGATCAACTTTTGGTGAGGGACAAAAATGCATCTTGGCACCAATGAAAAATTACAAATATCATTTTATCTAATTGTTTAATGGCATTTGAAAAAAATGAATAAAGAAAAACTAAATATTTATTAATAAAAATAATGAACTTTTAAAGAAATACTTTATGGTTGTTTATAACAAGAATTCTATTTATTGACATTTTAGCTGATTCTGTAAGTTTAAATAATAGTTGAATAATGGTCTTCAAGATACCTTAATGTCGGTCTTCAGTTAGGTTATTGAACCAATGATGCCTAAATTTCCCTCTAGAAAATTTTAAACGCACGTAATTTACAAGGGATAGCGACCCCGCCATTTGTGGCACTGCAATTTAACACTTTCAGGTAAATGCTGCCAGTGCTCCAATATTGAAATTATAGAGATGAAATTGTAAAGTTCGTACATTTTCTATTGATAAAATTGTACTGTTTTTGTACCTTTTCTAGTGATAAAATTATAAAGTAGGCTTGTATAACACCTAAGAGATCAGAACTTTCGGTTGAATTAAAGTTATTTAAATGATTTCATCACAACATTCACTGCTAGAGGACATTTTTTCAAGGATAACCAAAGGTATGATTAATCTATATATATATAAAAATGAATGTCTGTCTGTGTGTGTGTGTGTGTACTCTATAGATTCAAAAACCATACATCCAATCGCCGTGTAATTTTGGGATATTATTAGGTATATCCCCGGAATGGTTTTCGAAAAATAATTTCTTGAATATCTTGAATATCCTTAGAGTTATTTGCAGATTTAACTCGCAAGCAGCGCCACCTTGCGACGGAGATAGGCTTAGGTCTGTCCCACCCCGTCGAGAGAATGTAATCGTCCGGCCGCCGGCCGGATGGACAGTCCAAGTACCCACCGACCAATCAAAGGGGTCAAGATGTCCGGGCCCGCGGGGGCAGAGTTGGTGACACAGCTGCGCCAAGTAAACAAGAAAAAAAGCCTCGCGGGGGCTTGCCCAAGATGTCCTCCGGCAACTTCGTCCATCATCCATAAACGACCATGATTTTATTCAACTTATCGAGTATTTTTCAAGGGGCCGGGAAAAAATGTTCACTATAGATAAAACGATGATTTTGTAACGTTGAAAATTAGGAAAGACAAAATTCAGAATGACACGGCACACAGGGACCGGTAAAAAATGATCACTTTATCGAGAGATTCAAATTTACGAGTTTCAAATTATCAAAATATATCTTTTTTTTTTTTATAAGTTTATAGAGAATTGTTTTAACAAATGTTCGTTAAACAAACCTTTACTCGGGTACCTATTAATATTCATTTTATTCAACTTATCGAGTGTTTTTCAAGGGACCGGGAAAAAATTTTCACTTTATCGAGAGATTCTTTAGACAAACCTTTACTCGGGTAAAACACGGGCGAAGCCGGGTACATCCGCTAGTATATTTTTATAATATTGGCAATGTATTTAAAGACTTTTTTACGCATGGTCCGCATACACTATCTATGGCCGATGTGTCACAAGTGTCGAAGTATCGTAATTTCATCCAAATATTTGTATTCAAACAATTATCTAATGCTATCAAAATTCCTTTTTAAAAACTGGTCGAATTAATGTTAAATTAAATTACAAGAGCTCTAAAAAAAGCATACAAAATTATTTTCCTCTACATCCTAGATGTGTTGAGTTGGCTTCAACAGTATGGAGTCAAAGGTCTAACTAAAGTGATAAAGCACAATTTGGACTATAGATTATAGCCACAAGAAAATAAGACCTAATCAAAATAAATTAATAGTGTGTGATGTTTCGGCAACAGCGTTGCTACCATCAGACAAAATACAAAAATATTTTAATACTAGACGAATGGCCCGGGCAACGCCCGGGTTTTACCCGAGTGCGTTTGTATTTTAAAAACGTTTTAATTCAAATACTATTCGTTACAATTATAAATTGGCGCCATGGATGTCACTCTTGTGAAACGTCCCGTTCCAAACTGTGTGTTTTTAAAATGTTTTAATTAAAATACTATTCGTTACAATTATAAATTGGCGCCGTGGATGTTTCTCTTGTGAAACGTCCCGCCCCAAACTGTGTGTGTCTTGAAAATATAAAAATAAAAATGTGAATTTTCATAAAGATTTCATCATGTCGATTTTTTTTTTTGCATTTCACCTACTAAATCGATAGAGATAATTACATTTGCAACATGAACTTAGGTATATTGACTAAATAGAAAATTGCATAGTAATAAAGATCATTTTTTAAAGGCACCATATCGTTTTTTTTTCAATAAAATCGAAACAAAAATTAACGATAAATAACGATAATTGCCTTAAAAAGAAATTGCCTTAAAAAAAAGAAACATTCGCGGTGATTTTATCTTGCATTCGTTTATAAAATTATTATATACGAATGACCCGGACAACGCCCGGGTTTTACCCGATTAAATGCTTTTATTCAAATACTATTCGTTACAATTATAAATTGGCGCCGTGGATGTCATTCTTGTATAATATATAAATGAGTTTTAAAAATTGTAAAAAAAAAAAAAAATGCATCGGCCGGGAATCGAACCCGGGCCGCCCGCGTGGCAGGCGAGCATTCTACCACTGAACCACCGATGGTTATGAAAAATCCCATCCGTGAGCTTCAGACAAACAGACAGAATAAGGCAAATATATAAGTAGATTCTTTGGTGTAATGATGGTAACAACTCTGTTGCCCAAACGTCACACATTTGGATTAGTTCTTATTTTCTTGTAGTCTAACTAAAGTAGGGAATCAATTCCACTAGTAATTGTAATATGCAGTCATATAAACCTCAGTTTCTATCTTTCAGAACTTGGCAGTGAAAAGTGACTATAGCAACAAGTTATCTTTATGTTATCAAGTGAACGTTGAAATAATGGATAAGATATCCTCACAATGTTGTTGGCTGATTTACAGTACATGTGGCGCAGAATCCAATATTTTTCTATTGTTGTTACAAAAAACTACTATTACTGATGATAAGGCACAATTTGGATTATAGATTATAAACACAAGGTAATAAAACCAAATCCAAAAAAATAAAGTGTGACGTTTCTGTAATAGCGTTGTTACCGAAACATAACACACTATTTATTTTTTTGGTCTTATTACCTTGTGTTTAAAAGGCATGGATGTCTTTCCTCTTTTGTGTGTTATTTCATATAGGATAACGTTACACTCTAAGACACCTCATTGTTTATGCTGGTAATTAGCAGCTACTTAAGTTAGGCCGAAATCTTCCAAGAGGAAACAAAAAATTGGCCTGTCATCGACAGCAATATTTGCGTCTCTTTTTAACTTTAAGATAGGTGTGCGTACATTAACTATGGCTGACTTGACCTGTGTGCTGAGGTATTGCATTTTCAGCAAAGGTGTTAAAAAACATTATGTTGTCATATTATATATTTTTAAATCAGTCAAAATATCATTTAGTTGATTTAACAATGGTTGTTTGATAGGCTGGAAGTCAGAACATTGAAACATGGTTGAATTATCAATATTCGAATTTAAAAGGCTATATTGTAATGTTTTATATTTCTGAAAAAAATCTATTTATTAATTCTTCTGAGCAAAATAGAAAAAGGAAGCCTAATAAATCTATTTTCATAATAATAAAATATGTTTAAAAGAGGGCTAAATTTGATATATCTTTGTTCATTGATTTCTCCCTATTCAAAAACAATATAGACCAGGGTTCCACAGTGGTCAATAAGGATTTTTATTTGGCACATCTATACTTAACCTTGCATTAAATCATCAATAAGGATTTATAATAATGGACACCATTTTTCATCGATGTGACACAAATGGAAATAAAAAGCAAATAGTTAAAAATATCTGTTATGGGAAAAATTATTGGCAAAGGTAATCTCTAAAGGTAAAAAAATTGAACACTATTATTTGTAAAACCAGATTCATTCAATTAAAAATACCTAATCATCCATATATAAAGGATGAAGATGTACAATTGGAATTTGGTATTTTTTCCTTGCAATTCCCATATTCAAGGGGGTTTGCCACTATGAATTAGATTCTTGAAAAAAAGAACTCTTCAGCAAATGTTCCAATTCCACAGAAAATAAATAAAATTAACCCAAGACTTTATCTGGACAGAATATTCTGAATTATAAATAAATAACAAACATTGTGTAACACAGTTTCTTGCGAATATGTTTTATGAAAAATACAAATTGCTGTAAACATGATGTTTTTTTGCCTTCAAAGAGATTCTATTCCATAACAGGAATGTGGATCCTAATTCACCCCTTCCTCAGTTTTTATTTACATATTATGTTTCAAAGTATAAAACATGTTCTTTCTTTCTCTGCATCACCTGGACTTCTTTTCTGAATCTTGTATAATTCTCAGCAACATTTTGTCTCTTTAATACATATTTACTATTTGACACCTAAACTTATTGTAATAGAGTATACTTATGTAAAAATAAACCCCTTTTAAATGCTTCAAAACAATGCACCCTTTTTTTTTCTCTGAACAAAATGCTTAGAATCATGCCAATGAATTAGCCAAAATACCAATTTTGAAAAAATATCTATCCATAATACCATGGTTTTGGGCCATGGTCCTGATCAATAGGAGAGGAGGTAAAAAATTCTAACATCCAAAGTAATAAAATATGAAATTGGCTAAATCTACCAAAGAAATATTTCAAATGGGGTGAATATTTTTGGCTGAGATTTTAGACCATAAGGAAATAAACAATATTTTAATCCCCTGTATCAAAGTGAGGTAAAATGATAAACATCTGTGGATTTCTCTCCATTTATTAGAAACTCCTCCTTGAGATGTTTTCACCTTGAAAGATTGTTAAAAAGGAGAGGTTTTTCTCTTTTGAACACCATTCCCCTTCACTTTTAGAATTTATTCTTTCTGAAGAAAGCCCACTACATCACTAGTGGGAACACTTATCTCTATATCATAGTATATAACTTTTAGGATGTTATGAAACCACATCCACTCCTACATTGATTGGGTAATAGCTAAAAATTAGGCATATAGGTAAGCCTTTGATTGAATTTGTCTAAAATGGTGTTATTGTTGTTGACCTGAATTTGAGACTTCTTAGAGGAATTCAAATAATATTGTTTTAATGAATTCAATAAATGCTTTTTAAGAAATATAAGACAGGGAAACTTTTTTTGCAAACATAGGAATGTATTAAATATAAGATTTGGCACTTTCATTTTTTATATATTCAAAAATAAAAAAAAAATAAACAATGTAAAAGTTTGTTTTTCACATGAAAAACCCTCTAGTGTCCATTAATGAAAGAGGAAATATATAGGGCAGGCCTGAAAAATTAGAGATCAAAATACTATAAGAGAATAAGACAATAAGAAGGTAAAACACCAGTTCAACCATAAATTTGTGAAGGAGTGTGGGCAGGCCAACCTCAGTCCCAGAGCAAGAAGTGTGGGAGACAACAGGTGAACACAAGTTATTAAAGGATAGGAGTTGATTTAGAATGGATTTCCTACAGTCTTGTTGGTTGAGTTACTTCACTTAGTCTATATTGAGTAAAATTAATCATTCCTCCAGGGAAAGGTGTCTTTTCAAAACATTTTTATTGTTCTCTAGCTTTCGGGCACGGACTCCCTTCTACAGGAGAAAACATGGTATAATAATTCGCCAATAGAACACTAGTTGAATATAATCGGATCTTATTTTACATAATTTTATCAAGAACTAAGATATAAAAATATTAACTATTATATAAATTGAGACAAAATGTATATAGCACCAATAAGAGGATATAAGAGTTAATATTGTATTACATATATTATCAAGCTTCTATAACAAAGCAAGAAATGTCTCGAGGTTTTGACTATTGCAATAAATTTTCGATAGAATATCCATAGGAAGTGTCATGAATGCCAGAAGAGGGTGTTGACAGTTCTTTAGTTCAGTAACAAATGTGAATACTGATTTCCTGTAACTTTTTATATTATCATATTTATATATTGATATGTGTCCTATATGGATTATTATCCATATAGGATTATTATTATGTACAGTTAAACCTGTTTATAGCGCCCCATCTAAATAGTGCCTTCCCCTCTATAGCGCCCGATTTTAAACATTAAAATGTAAACATTCACATTAAAAGTGACCTGTCTATAGAACCTATTTTGGTGAGTGCCAAGAGGGGGTGGGCTTAAACAGGTTTAACTGTACCAT
>CP092874.1:22703486-22726041 GCA_030710605.1 Cordylochernes scorpioides
AATAATATTTATTAATATTTATATAAATTCAGATGAAATCTCTCAAGAGAAATTGATCTATAAATATAAATGTTGCCTCTCCCATCAAAATAGACACCAACACTAATTGCCATTGATCGGCCACCACCGCCAATTAAAGATCGATGACA
Source organism: Cordylochernes scorpioides (assembly GCA_030710605.1). Classification (NCBI taxonomy): domain Eukaryota; kingdom Metazoa; phylum Arthropoda; class Arachnida; order Pseudoscorpiones; family Chernetidae; genus Cordylochernes; species Cordylochernes scorpioides. The sequence goes on from CP092874.1 coordinate 22,703,636, forward strand.
AAGCCCCAACTGCAGCTTTGGCAAATTAAGTGCCCACCTGGAGCCAATGGTTTCTGTCTAATGTTCTTGTCAGTCCAAGGTTTTATTGCGGTCATTAAGGTACAGCTTGCACCATGCTGCTGAGGGCCAACAGCCAGATGTGGTTAGCTTTTCTTGATTAGTCAAGAATGGGTATTCGGTCATTAAGGTACAGCTTGCACCATGCTGCTGAGGGCCAACAGCCAGATGTGGTTAGCTTTTCTTGATTAGTCAAGAATGGGTATTTGGTCATTAAGGTACAGCTTGCACCATGCTGCTGAGGGCCAACAGCCAGATGTGGTTAGCTTTTCTTGATTATTCAAGAATGGGTATTTGGTCATTAAGGTACAGCTTGCACCATGCTTCTGAGGGCCAACAGCCAGATATGGTTAGCTTTTCTTGATTAGTCAAGAATGGGTATTTGGTCATTAAGGTACAGCTTGCACCATGCTTCTGAGGGCCAACAGCCAGATATGGTTAGCTTTTCTTGATTAGTCAAGAATGGGTATTTGGTCATTAAGGTACAGCTTGCACCATGCTTCTGAGGGCCAACAGCCAGATGTGTTTAGCTTTTCTTGATTAGTCAAGAATGGGTCCAATTCTGAAATAATTGAAAATCAAGGATTAGTTGATATTTATTCTGACAGATGGCGCAAGCCATCACCTACTTTTAGTTTACACGATCAGGAAATGCCTTTTTCTCAATTTGTCCTTATTTTGGAGAAAAGCATTGCTCAAGGAATATATTTAGATGTAATATGTACAGTCCTAAAAAACTTATTTTCATATTTTACCTGAATACCGTTTGTAAGATTCTACTTTCAGTAAGCAGAATCATCCAATATAGTATTATAGCTCTAATAAAGGATATAAATATTAATAATAAAAAGGATATAATAAACTGGTCGAATTAATATTAAATTAAATTACCAGAGCTCTAAAAAAAGCATACAAAATTATTTTCCTCTACATCCTAGATGTGTTGAGTTGGCTTCAACAGTACGGAGTCAAAGGTCTAACTAAAGTGATAAAACACAATTTGGACTATAGATTATTGCCACAAGAAAATAAGACCTAATCCAAATAAATTAATAGTGTGTGATGTTTCAGCAACAGTGTTGTTACCATCAGACAAAATAATAAAGGATATGGCAGTTCAAATTTACGAAACCACTGGGAGGGTTCACCACTGATGAGCCAAGCCTTTCCAAAAATTTTTATCACACAATGGATAGTAGAAGTTTGTTTATGTGTAAAATAAACTTTATTGCTTGAATGTTTTCTTTTTCAATGAACTAATTACATATTTACAGAAACAAAAAAAAAAGGAACAAGTCTTAGTTAACATGATCTTTATAAGGAACTGGTAGTAACTTGCTTTTGGAATCTGTATAGAAACTTTTGAGAGAAATAAAATCATGCAATGTGTCCTGATCAATGAATTCCTAATATTATCCAGAAAGGGCACATAAAATTGGAATAATGTGGATTGTAGAGTTATTACAGTGTAACTTCATTAATTGAACATGGCAAGGAATCGGATGTTTTTGTTGAATTAAAGTCTGTGATAAATTGAGGACAGATTATTTCATCACAGCATTTATTGCTAGTGGACATTTGATCTTGGAAAGCAAATATTAAATCTTTAAAATAATATTTTAAAAAACCTCTCTTTTGCAATATATTTTAAATAATAATTTGTTAATATGAATTGTGTGTGTTACTATTAGATCTATTTTATTTAATTCATTTAGAATATATTATGATCAACTTTTGGTAAGGGACAAAAATGTATCTTGGCACCAATTAAAAATTACAAATATCATTTTATCTAAATGTTTAATTGCATTTGGAAAAAAAAATGAATAAAGAAAAGCTAAATATTTAATTATAAAATATTGGTTTTTTATTATATTCAATCAATGCATAACAAATACGTTTTAATTTAATAAAACTTTATTTATCATTTAGATACAAACATACATATGTAAAACTAAAATAAGAAGAAGAATAACAACCATTGATGATGATAACTATATTTATAAAAATCTATTGATAAAATATTCCGTGATATATCTTAAATTCAACAAATGCCCCCGTAAGATTTAGCTGAATATTTTATCATGGTTTTAAAATTTATAAGTATAGACAGGTAACTAAGGTAGTAGTTGGAATGGCCGAGCATTGCGTCATAACAATGACGTCATCTAGATGGCGGCGACATCCCCATTTATTTGTTTACAACTTTTAGGTATTGTTAAGCCTAAATATTTGAATAAAGCAATATTTGACAAAAGATATAAAATCAAGTATTTAAACTAATAATATTACAATTTAATTTGAAACATATGATTAAATGAAGTCAACAATCTGTTAACACTTCATATGAATATAGTAAAATATGCCTTATATTATTCAAGTTACAATAACCTTTAGTTATAGGCTAATATTTTCAAATTTTATTAAAGTTCAGTAGTTAAAGTTATGAGATAATATTGCAACAATTTAAAAAATAATGAAATTTCCCTTTACTTAAGGGTTTTGTTAAGATGTCAGCAACATTTTGATCAGTATTTATATACATAATATCAAAGCTATTATATACACATAAGTTGGTATTTAAAAAATTGATGGTTCTAATCAAGTGGTTAGATTTATTGCTAGTTTGTCCAGATTTTATCAAAGTAATTCCTGATTGATTATCACAAAATATTGTTGGCTTACAATTTTTGCCAGTTAATTCTTCAATCAGATATCGTATGTAAATACTTGTCTTTACACCCAGTGTAAAAGCATAAAGTTCAGAATCTGTAGTTGAGAGACAAACATTTGGCAAGCTTTTACATGACCAAGAAATAAGATTATTTCCAAATTTAAAGGCTATACCTCCAAATGAACATTTAAAATTCTTTGAATTCCAACTTGCATCTGTAAAGCCTTCTAGCTTGGTGTCACCCACAGTATAAACTAAACCTAATTTTTTTGTGAATTGTAAATATCTTAATACTCTTTTGGCAGCATTCCAGTGAATTTCTCTAGGATCTGTATTGTATTTACTTAAAACAGTAACAGAAAATGCTATATCTGCCCTAGATTTACATGCCAAATAAAGCAAACTACCAATAAGTTCTTGGTATTTATGCTGATCTATCTTTTTAGAACTGTGGAAATTTCCAAAATCTGTGTTAACATCCATTGGTGTAGAAACACCTTTGCAATCTTGCATATGGTATTTTTGTAATAATTTGTTAATATAGCCCTCTTGTTTTAGAGTTATTTTATTTTCATGCTGAGTAATCTCAAATCCTAAAATGGTAAAATTATCAGCATTTCTTTTTAATTTAAACTTTGATTCAATTTTGCCTATGGCCACATTTAATATATTGATATCTGAGTAAATTATTATCATGTCATCAACATATAGGCCTAAAATAAGATTAGAATTTCCAATTTTAAATTCAAATAAACATTTATCAGAATTAAATCTAGTAAACCCTATTTTAACCAAATGATCAGAAAAAGTATTGTACCATACCTTACTTGACTGTTTCAGCCCATACAATGCCTGGTTTAACTTACAGACAAGATTTTCATCAGTAGGCTGATATCCTTGAGGTGGAAGTAGGTAAATGTCCTCATCTAATTTTCCATATAGGAATGCAGTCTGTACATCACAGTGTATTAAGCTCCAACCCTGTAACACACAATATGCTAAAAGTGTTCTAAAGCTGTCACTTTTCATCACAGGTGAGCAGATATTCTGGAAGTAGGTTCCATCCTTTTGGCAGCATCCAAGAGCCACAAGTCTTGCTTTGAAGATAGTTTGTCCTGTTGATGGATCAACCTTTGATGAATATACCCATTTAGATTTTATGGGTTTTACCCCTTTAGGTAGATAAACATGGTCCCAAACTTGATGTTCTTGTAGAGAATTCATTTCCCTTTGCATGGCCTCAATCCAATATTCTGGATTTTTGCTATTAATGGCCTCTTCATATGAGTTGGGTATAGGAATTTCATCCAAGGCAAAAAGGTTGTGTTCTGTAGGATCAAATGTTGGATCAAGTCTTGAATCATCTGATAATTCTTCTTCATCTGAAGAAAGCTCACAATAATATTTATTTCTTGCACTTGGCCTGAGGTAGGGAACAACATTATTTTGTTGTTGTTGTGTAGCTTCTTCAAGTTCTTGAATGTTGGACTCTTCTGATGGTTTATTTTCTGAATCATAATCAAAATTTTCTTCTGGAAACTTAAAGATGCAATAGTCCTGTACTTCATTTTGATCACTCTTTAGTAATGATACTCCTTTTTTATTTTCTATAAATTTTACATCTCTTGATTCAACTATTGAATAAGTGTTTGGGTTAAAAATTCTATATGCCTTTCTGTTTGATGAGTAGCCCATGAATATACCTGAATGTGTAATCATGTCAAATTTTGCTCTTTTTTCTTTTGGTATCCAAAATTCAGCAATACAACCAAATGTTCTTAGATGTGCCACTGTAGGCTTTTTACCTGTAAAGAGTTCTTCAGGTGTTATTTTCAAATTATGTTTGTTTGGTGTTCTATTTTTAGTATAAACAAAGTTATGCATGGCTTCTGCCCAAAATTTGGTGGGAAGCTCTGATTCTACAAGTAGTGTTCTTGTTCCATTTATGATGCTTCTATTAGCCCTTTCTGCTATGCCATTTTGCGGTGGAGTGTAAATAGTTGTTTTTTGGTGTATAATGCCTTTATTTTTCAGATAATTCTCAAATTCTTGATTTACAAACTCAAGCCCATTATCACTTCTTATGCATTTAGCTCTTTTATTCAATAGGTTTTCAGTACTTTCTAAAAATTCTTTGAATATTTCTAAAGTATCAGATTTTGAATGTAAAAATTTAACAAATATTTTTCTTGAAAAATCATCTACTATAGTTAAAACATATTTTGCAGATCCAATTGAGAGTTGTTTGATTGGACCTATCAAATCCAAATGTAGTAGCTCAAGTGGCTGGTTTGATTGATTTTCAGTAACTGTCTTAAAGGGTTTTCTTGAATACTTTCCTTTTATACAGCTGATGCAATTTTCCATTGATTTCTGTTCATTGTAGTCAAATTTATAAACTAATTGATTCTTTTTCATTATTTCCATGTATTGATCATTTATATGTCCAAGTCTTTTGTGCCACACCTCCCATGGGATATTAGTTACTTTGAAAGTGATATCTATTTTATTATTATTTCCTTTTATAAAATATAGGTCTCCTACTTTGTTTGCTGTAATTATAGTATATCCAGCTTGATCAATAATATGTCCTCCTTTTTGATCAAAAATCACTTTGTTATTTTCTTGTACAAGTTTGTTTACGGAAATCAAATTATCAGTTAAACTAGGGACATGTAAAACATTATTTAGTATTAAAAAATGATTCACACCATTTAGTTTCACATTTCCTATGTAATTTGATTTAGTGTAGCTCCCATCAGCTAGAACAATTTTTCTTTCATCAGGTTGAATGTCTTTCATTTGCTCAAGAGAGGATGTCATATGACAAGTTGCTCCACTGTCTAGAATCCAACCTTGATATTTATCTTCCTTTATCTCCTCTTCTTTACTGATTGTGGTAAATGTCTGTTCTTCTTTTACTTTAGCAGCTGTAGCTCTGGGCACATTTTGTCTTGTTTTCCAAGAATGTGTGTTTGATTGTGGTCCATTGTTCTTTCTTGTGGAATTTTCTCCTTTGTTTTTTGGGTTGTACCAACAATCATTTGCTTTATGTCCATATTTACTGCATATGAAGCATTGAATCTTCCTTTTAGGTCTTGTATTTTCAAATGTTGTATTCCTATTAAAGTGCACATTTTCTTTAGTGAACATTTTATATGCATTAGGATTTTCTTCTTTTTCCTGAAATTTGTATCTCTCTAGATAAAGTTGTACAATTCTTCTTATGTCTAGAATTCCTGGATCACTAATGCTGCTCAATTGCATCACTATGATATTATATTTTGTTGGTAAAGCCTTTATAAATGCATCTACAAATTCCTCTTCTTCAATACTGTTTCCCAATATCCTTGCAGTTTCTAGTAATTTTTCTGATCTAAGTAAGAACTGATTTAAATTTTCATCCTTTTTCATCTGCATTCTGAAGAGGTTATTTTTAGCCTCAATTTTTTGTTTTTTTATATCTCCTTCATATCTTCTATGAATTGAGTTCCAAATGTCTTTTGTAGTTTTGCAATTCAAAATTAAACTTACTTGACTATCATTCATTGCACTAGTCATTATTCCTTTTGCTTGGGCATCCTTGATACTCCAATCTGTCTTATCATCTAATTGTGGCGGGTCTTCATATAAATACCTTTTTAATCCCTTTCCTTCAAGGAAGGCTTCTATTCTGAATTTCCAGCTATGGAAATTTTCTCCATTAAATTCAGGAATTCTTATATTTTCCGCCATTTTGAATGTTCTTATTTTAATTACGTACCGCTTTAGATTTCAGGAAAATATTTTATTTACTTACTTTTATCAACCACGGTCTGCTACCAATTATTGGTTTTTTATTATATTCAATCAATGCATAACAAATACGTTTTAATTTAATAAAACTTTATTTATCATTTAGATACAAACATACATATGTAAAACTAAAATAAGAAGAAGAATAACAACCATTGATGATGATAACTATATTTATAAAAATCTATTGATAAAATATTCCGTGATATATCTTAAATTCAACATAAAAACAATGAACTTTTAAAGAAATACTTTATGGTTGTTTATAAGAAGAATTCTATTTAGTGGCATTTTAGCTGATTCCGTTAGTTTAAATAATAGTTGAATGTTAGTCTTCAAGATACCTTAATGTCAGTCTTCAGTTAGGTTATTGAACCAACGATGCCAAAATTCCCTCTAGAAAATTTTAAACGCAAGTAATTTACAAGGGATAGCCCATTTGTGGCACCACAATTCAACAATTTCAGGTAAATGCTGCCAGTGCTCCAATATTGAAATTATAGAGATGAATTTGTAAAGTTCGTACATTTTCTAGTGATAAAATTGTACTGTAGGCTTGTATAACACCTAAGAGATCAGAACTTTCGGTTGAAATAAAGTTATATAAATGATTTCATCACAACATTCAGTGCTAGAGGACATTTTTCAAGGATAACCGAAGGTATGATTAATATATTTTTATAATATTGGCAATGTATTTAAAGACTTTTTTAAGAATGGTCCACATACACTATCTATGGCCGCTGTGTCACAAGTGTCGAAGTATCGTAATTTCATCCAAATATTTGTATTCAAACAAGAATTATCTAATGCTATCAAAATTCCTTTTTAAAAACTGGTCAAATTAATGTTAAATTAAATTACCAGAGCTCTAAAAAAAGCATACAAATTAATTTTCCTCTACATCCTAGATGTTTTGAGTTGGCTTCAACAGTACGGAGTCAAAGGTCTAACTAAAGTGATAAAACACAATTTGGACTATAGATTATTGCCACAAGAAAATAAGACCTAATCCAAATAAAATAATAGTGTGTGATGTTTCGGCAACAGCATTGTTACCATCAGTCAAAATAATATAATATTTTAATATTCATTGGTCTAATGATGGTAACAACTCTGTTGCCCTAACGTCACACATTTGGATTAGGTCTTATTTTCTTGTAGTCTAACTAAAGTAGGGAATCAATTCCACTAGTAATTGTAATATGTAGTCATACAAACCTCAGTTTCAATCTTTCAGCACTTGGCAGCGAGAAGTGACAATGGCAACAAGTTCTGTTATCAGGCGGGCATTGAAATAATGGATAAGATATCCTCACAATGTTATTGGCTGATTTACAGTACATAGGGCGCAGAATCCAATATTTTGTTCTATTATTGTTACAAAAAACCTACTATTACTGATGATAAGGCATAATTTGGATTATAGATTATAAACACACAGACCAAATCTAATAAATAAATAGTGTGTGACTTTTCGGTAACAGCGTTGTCACCATCTTCAGACAAAAGTACTGAATGAGAAACTTTACCACAGCATGGTTTAAATAGTTACTATTATCAAGTGTGTAAACAAGATAGCAGATAAGAAGAAGATAATTTTCTGAGAAAAACAGATAATTATTATTTTTTTATATTATTATTATAAAAATTAAAATAAATAAATATTAAAAATAAAAATTTTAAGAATAATTATCTGTATTTCTCAGAAAATTATCTTCTTATGTGCTATCTTGTTTACACACTTGATAACAGTAACTATTTAAACCATGCTGTGGTAAAGTTTCTCATTCATTACTTTTGTCTGAAGATGGTAACAACGCTGTTACCGAAACTTCACACACTATTTATTTATTTGGAGTTGGTCTTATTACCTTGTAACTACTATTACTCTATTGTTTAATGTAGAAGCTTCAGGTTTTATGAACATATAGTTTCCATATACCACAGTATTATCCCCAGCTTCACTCTAACTGCAGGTGTCAAAGACTATAGAAATGGTAATGATGAGGTACGGGGCAAAATTCACCTTTTCCAAGAACTTGGTGAAATTAGTGTTTAGCTGTTACCATAGAAGTGGCTTGTCACACTGGTGGTGGCTCACTACATCACATGGTACAGGGAGTAACATACTGAACTTTCTTGGTGGAAATAAATTCTTCATCTTTAAATACATTTAAATTTTACTTCATACAGTCGAACCTCTTTAATTCAACACTCCAAGGGATCAGAGTTTTCGGTTGAATTGAAGGAAGTGTTGAATTAATATTAGATGATTAGCTAAAAATCTAACTCGACAAAATAACAAAAAAAAAAAGCTTTGTAACATAGATTAATGATATTAATTGATATCATTGTGTGTACTTTTTTTGTAGTCGTTTTCTTATTTTCATAACTTTTAGTATAAGGGACAAAGGCATTAATACATATTTTCAAAACATAAATACAGTATAACCTCGTTAATTCGACACACCCCAATTCGACACTCGGCGATAATTCGACCATGTTCCGATGTCCCGACCTCCGGCCTATCAAATAACAAACCGTAATTCGACAGTATCGATAATACGACAGTTCCGATAGTTCGACCATTTTAAAATTCGAATTTCGACAGTTGAATGTTATTTTACATGCAACTTTACCGCTAAACGGTATTACGGCGGCGACGATCGGCATCGGCGGGCGGCGACGATCGGCAACAGCGGGCGCCGATACGATCGCGCCTGCGCACTTTTGGTTTCTGGTTAGTTTAAGTTTCACTTTGCAGTGCCGTTGCGCAATTTCGCGGATGTTATTGTTGTTTTTTTTACGCGGGAATTTCGGCATCATGCGCTAACTAATAATAATTTTTATTTTTTTATTTTTAACATTGAAATATTTTGGCTATTTTTAAATTTATAAATAATTTCTTTTTAAATAAATAAATCTTTATAAAATGATCCAACAATGATTATGATAACATTTTATTTCAATATTCCATTTCTGTGTTATTATAAAAGATTTAAACACAAAATCAATAACACCTGCAGCAGCAGTGGATGCCTTTAATACATTAAAATTTATTTATTAAAAGACATTTCAGAGAAAGAAAGGCATGCATGTTTTTTCAAAATGCCATCTGGAATACATCCTGAATAGGATTTCAGTGCAAAAACAGATATCTATAAAGGAATTTTTTAAAAGATATATTCATGATTATTTTAAAATAATATTTTAAAATTTTCTTTTTATATATTTACCATATTTATTTCCTTTCAACTGCTATATTTTTCAATTAGAATAAAATATTATTTAATATATTATATTTAATATTTTAATGTCTGTAGAGTTAATATTTGATTATATTACTGAAAAGAAACACATTGCCAATAAATTTATTTGTTACAATTATTTATATTTCTAAAATATGTATTAATGCCATTTTGTCACTGATACTAAAAGTTAATCATGAAAATAATATAAAAACACACAATGGTTTCAATTAATATCATTAATTTATATTACAAAGCTATTTAAAAAAATATATTATTTTAGCGAGTTAGATGATTACTTAATCATATAACCTTAATTCAACACTTCCTTTAATTCAACCGAAAGCTCTGATCCCTTGGGGTGTTGAATTAAAGAGGTTCGACTGTAATTACAAAAAATATTTCATTCTAATTGAATAATATAGCAGTTGAAATAAATATGGATATAATAAAAAGAATATTTGAAAATATTAATTTTAAAAAATCATGAAGATCTTTTAAAAAATTCCTTAATTGATGTCTGTCTTGCACTGAAATCTTATTCAGGATGTATTCCAGATGGTCTATTTTTAAAAGACATGCCTGTATTTCTTCCTTTGAAATGTCTTTCAAATAACAAAGAGCTTTATTGTATTAACTCTTAACTGGACAGGCTAATTTTTCTTACATAACTTGATGGGTTGGATAGATTCAACCCACTTATGTAACTTTATGAAATAAGCGCTAAATAATGATTGAAATCAATATTAAAAAAATATTTAATGAATACAAATGTTAACAGAGAGATTTTGACGTTTTAAATTCTGAATATAATCTATTTACAGATTTCACAAATTATTAATAAAAGTTTTTGCAAATGCTTAATTGACATAAATGGCAAAGGTTTTTATTTTTGCCGCATTTTTGATGGACATTGTAGCTCTTTTTGGGGTATTAGATTGTTGTGACATTGTATATTTCCTTGATGTACATGAATCATAATTCTTCTTGAATTGTCGTCTGTAATTCCAGCGAAAGAGATTTGAGATTATGTGTGGCCAGGTGTTCATCAGTCAACTCTCTCCCAAGATCACCAATAATATTTCTCCTTTCTTTTTTATCCTTTTTACCAATCCGATTACCTATTTTCTTTTTGGGGGGGGGGGGGGGGGGGAACTTAGGAGTCTAAATTGGCTGTTCCAGAGAAACCAAAAATAGATGTTCCTGATTCTCTATTAGGGTGCGGTTGAAATTGTGGTGGAATCTGAAGTTAATTCTTTCTCATCCTTCCTAAATATGTAAGGCCATGTTCTATCAACTAATTCTACTGAAGTGAACCAATTGTCTGCTGTTATATTTCTATTACTCTTCTAAAATGGTCGACTAATCTCTAAAACTTATATATATTTTGGGTTGGCAGGGATAGTTCTCTCTGTTGACTTGATTGATAATAATACTTATCCAAAGAAAGAAGTGTTATTTTATAAGAGGAGGCTAAAAAATAGCGGGAGACAGCGACTCAAGTATAAGCCACAAGCTAACACTGACTGAAATATTCTCAAGCTCCTGGATGGGCTGGGCTGAATCCGCCCCCACATGCAAATTTAACACCCTTTACAAAACTGATATTTATAAATGATAGGTAGAAAATGTTTGTATCACTGTAAAATTTAAATACATGAAAGCTGGTAGCTCTCAGTAAACGAGATATATATATTTCCTATATTAAGTTTATATATGGGCGGAATCAACCCAATCCGTCCTGTTAAGGGTTAAGTAATTGGCTATTGGGATTAGATGAGTAAATTAAGTGACCAGCGTTAAATTTGTCTATATAGATATTTTTTACTTTTAAGTAAACATGTTACAGGCCATGATAATCATGGTATGTAGTTAACTTCAAGTTAGGAAGGATAGGTTACTTTCAGTATTTGGTTATTGGGATTAGATTGGTAAATTAAGTGACCTGCGTTTAAATTTATCTATATGGATATTTTTTTACATCTAAATAAACGTGTCACAGGCCATTATAATCATGGTATGTAGTTAACTTCAAGTTAGGAAGGATAGGTTACTTTCAGTATTTGGTTATTGGGATTAGATTGGTAAATTAAGTGACCTGAGTTTAAATTTGTCAATATAGATATTTTTTTACTACTAAGTAAACATATTACAGGCCATGATAATCATGGTATTTAGTTAACTTCAAATTAGTAGTTAGTTACCTACACTAAAGAGAGATGTTTCCATGTGGCACAACCATATTTTATTCAAACAACCATACAAGTGATTAGAAATAAATCCCATTCAGTACTGATACTTGTCTAGATCAATACCATTAGGAAATTACCATTGATATTTTATAATGCCATGATGATAGTTTTATATAAAAGTGGGTTATTTATAAAAATAAACATGATGGAAATAGTGTAACAGAATATTTAACATAAAGAGATACCTAATTTCTATATTTTGCTACAAGATAAACATATCTCTGTGCCTCTCTTTTCTTTGATGTAAAGAGGGTTTAATTGTGGGGATACAAATGAATTACTTCCTGACCTTTGTCTTTCCTAATTTTTCTATGTCAAACAATATAATTTATTGTTATAAGGAATAAATTTAACAATTTCAAATGTGAATAATGTGTTTGTTACAATGTATGTTGGGAGAATAAGGTCAGTTGATATAAAATGGTAAATTATATGTGGAGATATAAAATGACTGTTTTTAAAGTTGAAATGGAGAACTCTATTGTTGACATAGTGATCCTAATTATATTTGTGGTAACTGATGGTAATAATGGTATTTCTCTCCGTTGAAAATATATCACTGTGGTTTACACAAAACTATATGTCCAAAAATACAATCGGATTTACTAAAATATTCTTTAAACTTCTCTGTGTCTATCAGGTAGCGGCAGGTTTGACCAACCAACACAGAGTTGATAACTACTCCACCAATGTACCTAGATTCCAGATACAAAATAAAATATTTATATTTAGCCAGGGAGTTGACACCTCCACCTCTCTGATAAAATGACACCTCAACTTCAATCTTCTCTTCTCCAACTCTCCACTTGGTCCTAACATTGTAATCAGTGTCATCTATATTCTCAAAAATCTCCCCTGATCTATATTCGGAGCCTCCAGTCCAATTATACCAATCAAATAACTTGAGGTATTTCAAATTAATGTCAAATTCATATCCATATAGATATTTCGAAAAGACTTTCATCCAGCAAGAATATCCCACATCAGGGAGCCAGTTCTGGGCACCAAGTGTAAGGTCAAGCCCCACATTTTCCATTTTCTCTGGATTCTCATGACATTTGACATCACAGCAGGTGGTGGTAGTAGTTTGGAGCTCTGTTCTCACAGTGGCCAGTTCTTTCTTAGTACCTTGTTGTTCTGTTTTTATACTTTCTAGTTCTTCCTTCAAAGAATCAATTTTTTTGTCTTCACAAATTACTCCTTTTTTTAAAATTTCTATTTCTTCCTTTTTATGAATTAATTCTAGTTGCATAGCTTTCAGTTCTTTTTTATCTACTTGTTGTTTTGTCAGCATAGTTTCTAGTTCTTTTTTCTTAACATGTATTTCAGACTTCACAGCATTCAGTTCTCCTTTAGTGTTTTGTAATTCTGTCTTCATTGTGCTCAGTTCATTTATAGTAACTTGAAATCCTGCCTTCACAGTTTCCAGTTCTTCCTTTGTGTTTTTCAAATCTCTCTCCAATCCTTGTAGATGATCTTCACCAAGTGAGGTTGTAGTTGGGCCAGTGGACAATTCTGACCTCACACCCTCTAGTTCAGTCCTGATGTATCCGAGGTCAACAAGATGTTGGTTCGATATATCCTCAATCTTATTGGACAACATGGCAGTCAAGTTCTGGACTCCTGCTAGAGGTGACCCAGCGGACCTCTGGTTGACCAATATTTGGCTGAGGGGAGCCTGAGAAGTTTCTAGCAGCCGGGTCATAACTGCTATGAGGCGTGACATCTCCCTCTGCCAGGCTTTAAGATCTTCCTTTTCTCCAGATTGAGCTTTTATACTGGAACTGATTTCGTGAAGGAGCTGAATGATAGGAGATTCCAAACTCTCTCCCCTGAACTCATTCCTGACTTTGATCTGGTCCAGGTTTTCTTTCAGCAGGTTTTTGCACTGTGACATTTCCAGTGAAAGGTCCCTCAATGAATCACATATAAGAGGGAGGTAAACATTCAGTAATTTTTCATCTTTTTCTTTTGAACAAACTTCTGCCTCATTTCTACATCCCTGGTCCAGCAGCCCACATGACTGAGGATTTTTACTGTCAGAGTGAACACTCTCCCCAGGGCTGACACCAATTTGGCCACACAGAGTCTCATGTTGCTGGAGAGAATCCCGAGTTAGGACTGCCTCACAAAACTGACAACTTCCAAATAGACGTTTGCAGGTTACTGTCAAGTGAGATGCCAGATCTTTTCTCAATATTTTTGTTCTGCAGGACTGAGGGCAATCCACCAAACAAAATTGGCACAAGGTAGTGTGCAACATGGCTTCCGGCATATTGTTGAAGGTCTGGGAACATCCCTGGAATGGGCAGGTGTTCTCCATGTTCTGGAACAAGATCCACACAGTTGGAGAACATTTCTAAGTTAAAAGTTGAACGAGTATAAACAGAAAATTTGGCAGCAGAGAGATAAAGTATTTTATTATTTTTGTGAGAGAAAAAAAAGACACCAAATGTGGTGATATTACTAAAGTATAATCTGCATGAAAGGTCAGTCTCACTAGAAGACTCCTCTCTACAAATGACAGTTTTTATTGAACAATTACCATTTTTACTAATTACCAACCTTCCAATAAGAGAAGCCTTTTTCTAATGGTTACTATGGTTCTGAATGGACGAGAGAAGAAAAATTCCTTTCAAACTAACAAAAATAGGCAAAGTCATTTCTTTGGCAAATTGAGTGGCTGGAGTTCATTAAATATGGTCAGGGTTGTCGTGAATGGACCAATTTCTATAATTTTTAAAAATTTTGTGATTAATTTTCAATATACTTCCAAACCATGTGGAAGTTAAAATTTTTTAAACAAAAGTAAACAACACAAATGTACTAAATATCAGACTTCTATATGGCAGCTATTGTCTGGAATAGAATTAAAAGTAGGAAATTGCCACAATCATTTATGGTGTAATGAGACTTCCATACAAATAAATCAATAGTATGACCTAAATAATGGTAAGAACATTGTTAGAAATACAGAATAACCTTGTTGATTCAACACATGATAATTCGACTTTTGCATTTATTCGACCATATTCTCCTGTCCACAACTCAAGCCTGTCAAATACTAAACATTAATTTGACCAAAAACAACAATTTGACACCATCAATAAGCTGACAAAATTTCATGGATAATTCTTGTTTAAAAAAATAATTTATTACTAAAAACACAACAGGTTGAATCTCAGAACACTATGGCTGTAATTAGCGTATTTGCACCATCCTTAAAAGTTACAATGAGACGTAAATTTTTGCACCAACTTTCTTCCATTTTTGTCCTTCCTGGACCCAATTTAAACCTAACTGGAGACTGCTAGTTACTGGAATAAACAAAGAGTTGTTTTATGAAGTAACATTTTGTTATTTGAAAAAAATACAGGAAAGACATGAATGTCTAAGAAGATTGAGCAGCTAGAATGTTAACTAAATAGGGTGCTAGCTGGAAGGTAAACAAACACCAAATTTTCCTTTGAAAGATTATATTTTAAATAAAATTTTCTGCCTTTTTGTTAAAATGAATGTGTTTCAGCAACCCTGGGAGTACAGAACAGAGGAATATGTATAGCCCTAATGTTTACATTTTTTTAGTTTTAATATATTCTCTAATTATTGTTTGTAATTTTGGTAAAGATAATAAAATAATTTATTATCTTAATTTATAGTATGTTAAATAAACTACAAAATAACAGATTATGAGACTGAAGTTTAAATAATAACAAAGAAATATCAAGAACGTGTTTAGTAAGTACAACTTCGAATATATTTTAAAATGAGCATAATTAATTCTAATTTGCCAATTTTGACTGGTACAAATTTCAACAGCTGCAAATTTAGAGTTAAACTATTGTTAGAAGAAAAACAAATACATCCAACATTAGAAAAGGAAATTAATGATTTTGTCGATGAAAAAGAACGTGAGTTATTTGCAATTAAGGATGAAAAGGCAAATTCTACGCTTGTTCAATGTTTAACTGATAAACATCTAGACATAATTAAAGATGCAAAAACAGCTAAAGAAATTATGAAAGCGCTCGAAAATATATTTGAATGAAAAAGTGTATTTACAAAACTAACACTAAAAAGAAAGTTGTTGACTTTAAAATGCAAACATAATGAAAAATTAGAGGACCATTTTCTTAAATTTGATTCTATAATTCGTGAATTGGATAATATAGGTTCCAAAATGGATGAATCTGACAAAATATGTCATCTGTTATTGTCATTGAATGAAGAGTATGAAAATGTAATCACAGCAATAGAAACAATAAATACTGAAATCAAAATGGAATTTGTTAAGGCAAGATTGCTGGATGAAGAACTCAAAAGGAAAAATAAACAAGGGGAACCTAGGAATGAAGAAATGACATTTGGATCATTCACATTTACATGCTATAATTGTGGCAAGAAAGGTAACAAAGCTACAGAATGTAGAAGTAAAAATAATTTTTTCAAAAGAGAAAAGAATCAAACACAAAAAGAGAGAAATGAAAGACAAAAAGAGAATCAACCTGGACAACAAGCCTATTAGATGGATGGAAAAATATCATTTGTAGCAATTAATGCTATAGATTGCTATGAAAATGATCATTTTATTTTAGACTCGGGAGCAACACAGAACATGATCAAAAGTGTATTAGAAAAATATATGACAGATGTGAAGATTTTAGAACATAAGGTTGAAATTCATATCGCTAATGGTGAAAAAATGTCAGCTAATAAAAGTGAAACTTTAAATGTAAAGATCAATAATATCCCAATAGCAATCATGGACTAATAGTTGATGGCATTAAACAGAACTTATTGTCAGTAGGAAAATTACATAACAGGGCCACCAAGTGATATTTAAACAAAATGAAGAGTACTAATAATTACAAGAAACCATGAATTCAAGTGTAATAATTATAGAAACTTGTACTCACTTAAAATAGAAATAGACAGTAACCCTGAAAGTGTTACAGCACATGCAGTCGAACCGATGACACATTGTGGCACAGAAGATTGGGACATCTGAATAGATACAACTTAAAGAAATTAGGGCTACCAAGTTCACAAGAGAAATGTGAAACCTGTATCAAAGGAAAAAGCACAAGAAGATCATTTGAGAAAACCTGGAAAACAACTAAGGAAATTGGAGAACTGATACATTCAGACTTATCAGGACCAATTGATCCACCAACCAATGATGGAGAAATATATTTTCAGGTACTAATAGATGACTACTCACACTTTGTAGTAGTGAGACTTCTCAAATCAAAAAGTGAAGCCGAACAAAACATGAAACAAAACAAAAAAATTTTCATCGCAGTAAGGGCAGTAAGAAACATTCGTGCTTTTAAAACTATTCATTTTATATGTATAGATGGCGCGTTATTGCTTTGTGTTAATTTATGCCTAACTGGCCTTATCTTTATTGTTTGCGGAAGAGCATTGCTCGATGCGAATATTTGAATATAATTCTACTATCCTATAAGCTTATGTCCATAGTTTTCTTGAAAACTATTTCTGAGATTCCATCCTTCAGTGCTGCGTATATAAGCAGAATCGTCCAATACAGTATTAGAGCTCTGAGAACGGTCTGGTGGATTAAATTGGCGAAACCGCTGGGAGGGTTCACCACTGATGAGCCAAGCCCTCCCAATATATTTTTCATCGCAGTAAGGGCAGTAGAAGTTTGTATTATATGTGTATAAAAGAAACATTTGTGCTTTTAAATCCTTTCATTTTATATGTATAGATGGCGCGTTATTGCTTTGTGATAATTGATTTTATCAAGTTGATAAAACTCAACAAGATAGCAAGAAAAATTAGGGTAGATAATGGTAAGGAATTTTCATCTGGAAACTTCAAGCAGGTTTGCAGAACAAAAGGAATTCAAATAGAATATACCTCATCTTACACACCACAACAAAATGGCATATCTGAAAGAATGAACCGAACATTGATTGATAAAGTGAGAACAAAGTTGGCAGAAACAAATCTACCAAAATATCTCTGGGGAGAAGCTATTTACTGCTCAGCATACGAATTAAACAGAAGTCCAACAAGTCCGAACAAAGGGATAACTCTGGCTAGCATATGGTATAAACAAAATGACCTATCCAAACTTAAGGTTTTTGGCTCAAGAGCTTGGAGACTAATTCTACCCAAAACAAGAAAACTAGATGCTAGAGCAAAATCAACAATCATGGTTGGATACAGTGGAAACGGATATCGCATCTGGGATCCAGAAACTGATAATGATTTCAACAGATGTAACATTTGATGAAACATTAACTAAATTTGATAAGGAAATCATTGCAGACCAAACAGAACCTAAAAGAATAATAACTGAATCTCAAGATGAGGAAGAAACCCCACAAACATCGGAACAATCAAAGAAGAATGTGTAACTACAAGATCGGGTCGAATAATCAAACAACCAAAGAATCAAGAAGATTATGAACTATATTCAGTATATTGCTTGTTTACAAATGGTGAAGATCCAGTTTCTTACAATCAAGCAATTAGGCAAAAAAAATGAAAGAAGCTATTGATAAAGAAATTTGATCTCATGAAGAAATGAAAACATGGTCTTCAATAGAATTAGGAGAAAAATCAAATATCAAACCAATTGATACAAAATGGAATTTCAGAACCAAAGAAGATGGAACCAAAAAGGCTCGCTTAGCATCAAAAGGATTCCAAATGAAAGAATCATCTGATATTATGTACGCTCCAGTAGCTAGAATGTCAACAATAAGAATGTTACTCTCTCATGCAACAAACAAAAACTAGGAAGTGAATCAAATGAACATTCCAACAGCATTTTTAAATGGAAATATTGAATCAGACATTTACATCAAAGTACCACAAGGAGTGAAACAAGAAAATGGAAAAATATTCAAACTAAATAAAGCTCTATATGGATTAAGAGAATCACCAAAATCTTGGAAAGATAAATTCAATGAAATAGCTACTAAATACAACTTCACAAGATCTCTAAATGACTCATGTTTATATATAAATGATAATACATGGATAGTGTAGTATGTACTGATCTACTGATTACTGGAAAAAGAGACAATATTGATAAAGTAATAGAAATATTAAAACAAGAATTTAATGCAAAAGATCTTGGAAAAGTGACAAATTTCTTGGAAATGGAAATATCAAGAGAAAGTGGCAAGTTAATGATCAAATAAACAGAGTTCATTAACAAAATTTTAGAAAAGTTCAATAGGACAGAATGCAAAAAAAGTGGATACACCTATGGAACTAAACTTTCAAGCTGAACAAAATCAAGAAGTTATAAAAGTTCCTTATCGTCAATTGATCGGAAGTCTATTATATGTAGCAACTATCACAAGACCAGACATAATGTTCCCAGTGTCGTACTTGAGTAGAACTCTGGATAAACCCACTCAAGCAACTTGGAAAGCTGCAAAACGAATAGTGAGATATTTGATGGCAACCAAAGATATTGGACTGATATATACAGTATCATCCAACAATTTGATTTCATATTCAGACTCTGACTGGGCCAGAGATAAAATTGACAGAAAAAGTACAAGTGGAAACATAGTGCTACATGGATCAAATGCAGTGTCTTGGTTTTCTAAGAAACAGGGATGTGTTTCTCTTTCAACCGCAGAGGCAGAATATGTAGCAGCTGCTGCTTCTATACAAGACCTAGTTCATCTGAAGGAAATAAATGAGGACTTTACATCATTGAAGGACACAACTTTGCTAGTGGACAACAAGAGTGCTATCTGCATGGCCAAAACTTTTGAAAACTCCAAAAGAAGTAAACACATTGATATAAGAACTCACTACATAAAGGATGTATTGGCCAAAGACATAATCAAAATAGACTACATTGAGGGAGATGCAGAAACATAGCAGACATGTTAACTAAACCCTTATGTAAAGACATGTTGAACATATTTATGAAACTTTCCAACATGGGATGAAAATTGTGCAATTGACATTTGTGAAAATGCCAATTGAGGGGGGTGTTAAAATAAATGTGTTTCAGCAACCCTGGCAGTACAGAACAAAGGAATGTGTATAGCCCTAATGTTTACATTTTGTTAGTTTTAATATATTCTCTAATTAATATGTTGTTATTTTGGTAAAGATATTATCTTAATTTGTTGTATATATATATAATGTTAAATAAACTAAAAATAACACTTTTTTTTTTAAATTCTAAAACTTTGTTCACTTTCTTCCTGTTTAATTTATTCACCTATTTCAAAATAGTATTTGTAATTTTTCCTTTGTTCCAAAATTTATTAAGGCACTTTTATCCACTATGTTAAATGCCAAAATAAAAGGACATTGTAAGAAAACAACCCAAAGTAAGCCACACTCTCAAAGAGGTTAAAATTAATTTCTGTTAATTAAATGTTTCTATATTTAAGTACAAAGATATAATGCTAACACATTTAATTAGTTTATATTGTTTAAAATAATTTATTACACTTATTCAATTTATAATTAGCTAAATATCACAAATATATAAAATGCTCTTTTTAATTTTGTAAAGTTAAAAATTTATTGTCAAACTTTTTATGATAAAATCGTTTTAGTTACTCGCCATAGGGTTTGTTTATAAAAAATGAAAATTTTATTCCAAATATACACGTAAATTTAATAGTTAAAATTATTGAAACAAAAATTCAATTTTAAAAAAGCTAAAAATTATAAAACGGGGAAAATATATATAAATATAAACACTAATATCTTACCTAAATGTACTTGATGACAAACCAAAAGTAAAATAATTACAACGTAATTTCCGCAGCACGCAAACACCTATCGCCATCTATCATCACATTTTGTAACTATTTATAAATTAATGTTTATGTTACTTTGTTTAAAAGTCGGTAGTGTTCCTCAATTTGTTGCACAATTTTATATTGAAATTTAATATTTCATTAAAACTTAATAATATATCCAATTTAATGTTCTAAATTTGTTAGAAATCTTTGTGTATATAACTTAAAATAATATGGCTGGAATTTATGGTAGCAAAAAAAGGGTCAATGTTATATCAAGCAATCTTTAAAACTAGTGAATAATTATTTTGCAAACTTCACACTTAAAATTTAAAATTTCATTTTTATAATATTAACATAATAAATAAATAGACTTTCTTCAGGTTTTAGCATGTTTAGAAAGCACTTAATCAAGATTTAAAGGAAAATATCGAAAAATTTTATAAAATAAAGCCAAAGAGAAATAAAATAAACTTACTTGTTTCATCCAATTTCACAATAGCAAAAAGTTATCTAGACAGGAAGAGAAACGTGGATTAGTACCGCCATCTATCAATCAATTTTGAAACTATTTATAGTTCTAATTTCCCCCGAGTTTTAGCAGACATAATTTACACCAGAAAGTGAGTTTCTAAAGTTGTACTCACTAAATATTTTTGATGAATGTTGCCTTTTTTATATTTTAATAATGTATTTTAATAAATATATATTTTTTTTTCTAAAAGTATGTCATATAAAACAAATGTAAATTATTTATGAGCTCTATAAGAATCTAACCACTAAAAAGGACTTTTATTACAGCAATATGAACTTATAGGAAAGACTTATGTGGTAAGTCCTCCCATCCAGATTCTACCAGACTATTGTATCAGGTTGTTGTGTTCAAAGGTAATTATGGAACTAAGGTGTAGAGACAGTGGGACTGTCTCTCAATGATGCCTAATTGTAGTAGAACCAACCCAATACAATAGTGAACTGTGGACTGATGAGCCAGGCATTTCCAACAATTTACTACCCATTGTGGTGGGAAGATGATAAGAAACTCCACCAAATTGTTCCATAGGATGGCCTTCTAACACCTTGTATTCAATGACCTATCTTTTGGCCAACTTTATATTATAGATAATTTACAACATTGTGGGAAGATTCTTGTACCAGAAGGAGACTCCCTTTATATTGGTGTTGTGTGATGTAATATATAAAGTATATAGTTGTTTTTATGTACTCTTTTAAAGGGAGAGGTGCCCCTTTCTGGTACAAAGTGTATTTAATATATAGATACAAACTTTATAATAGAAAATGTATTATATTGGCTAATTATAAATTGAATTATGTTAAGACAGAAAGGAAAAATTAATAAAGTTTTGAAGACTTTTAAGATTATTACACAGAAAATCAATTGAAAATTTATTTTCTAATCACTTTATTTGGTATTTTTCATATTAAAAATATCATTTTTTCTTGTCAGTTTCTATCTGCACTTGTAGCTATTTCAGTTGTATTTATGAATTACTGTATTTGCATAATAACTGAATTCTTATATGTAAATATTCTTCATGGATGTCTATGTAAATAAATTCAATTGAGTCATCATTCTTTCATTATCCTTGAGCTTGATGAG
>CP092874.1:22726141-22803123 GCA_030710605.1 Cordylochernes scorpioides
AAAAGCATATCCTGACGGCTTACATGAACATTTTTAGATAGCAGAGCGCCATCTAGTGGAACAAAAATCAACTAAACGTTGATTTAACTTGTTCAGTGATATTTGGCCAACTCAATTTCTTGAAAAATCAAGAAAAGTCAACCACGTACCATTGGATGGCGCTCTGCCATCTTTTTAGATGCTCACGAGAACAGTCATGATATGTTTTTTCTTTTTGTTTTTAATATCAACACCTGACCATTTTACTTTTTTTTTTTTCAAATTTCTTCTTATTAAAAACAAATTAGGTATATCCTGATCACTAACATTAACGTTTTTTAGATGGCAGGACGCCATCTAGTGGAATAGAAATCAACTAAACGTTTATTTAGTTAGTTTACAAAGATATTTGGCTAACCCATTTTCTTAATAAATCAAGAAAAGTCAACCACGTATCATTTCTTCTTATTTCTGTGAAAGATAGATACTTCGGTCAGTCAGAGTTTTTTATTTTCTCAACGTTTCGAAAAAATCTTTTGTCTTCGTCAGGAGAAATAAATAAAAATAAAGTATTTGGCAAGGCGTTAACTGGCCGAAGTATCATTTTTCATAGAAATATAAATGCCAGCCAGGCAACCTCTATCTTCAGGATTTCTTCTTATGTTTCTCATTATGAAGGCTTATATATTAGATATTATAGAATGGCATGTTCTTATTTAATAAATCGTTTTAATAGTTTTTGACCGCATTCAAGATCTTTTGGACACAAAGTTTGGTAGGACGTCTTCATCTTCGTAGGTTATGTCTTCAATATTCTATATGCTTAGACATTGAAGAGTTATCTAGAGTTTTAAATAGGTATTGAGCCACCGAGTATAGCTTATTCTTCCATGAAACTCATCTGCCGGTTCTGCAGACTTTTTATTATAAATAGACAGTTTCATGTAGCTTGAGGAACTACACTACTATGTGACTTGATTTACATCAATGTAAATAATTAATGAGTTACTTTAGAACATAACTCATTGTAAATAGCTCAACTTGATCAACTTTCTCTCTCCACGATACATTACAGATAACTTCATCAACTTCCACCATTGCTTAATATACTGTAAATAACTACCTTGTGGTTTTTCTATCTGCTTATGTTGTTGCTTATTTGTTTAACGTATATGTTTATTCAATTCTCTTTTTATTAATTATTTATTTTCTTTTTGATAATTCTGTTACCTACTCTACTACAATATGAATAATTGTAAATAGTTTTACGCGCAATTATCCAAATCGGATATAACGTGTCTTGTTTTGTAACTGGTAAATAAAATATCAATGCCAACTCACCAAGAATCTAGCAATCCCAACTGCCAATATATCAGACGCCCCAATGCTCAAATCTTTTTTTTTTTTTTTTTTTTTTTTTTTTTTTTTTTTTTTCACACACACAAAAGCCTTTATTAAGACACACAGGTCTTACAGAGGATTCTCCTTGGGGTTACAAAACGGAGAAAGTGGGAAATAAAAATGGTGAAAGAATATATACATATGGTAAATATATACAGATTATAAGAAATAATAAAGAAATAAGAAGAATTTTAAAAAATAAATAAATAAAATAAAAATTTTTGGAAATATGGATGGTATATACAGGAAACATTATATAAAACAATCAAGCTAATAGATTAGTCTGAGTAAATTGGAGGAAAAGAAATTTATTATACAACAACAACAACAACAAAAACTTTATTAAGACCTTTTAGTCTTATACAGATTCTCCAAGCAGAAATGTAGGATACATACAGGAAAAAAAAAATAATAATAATAGTACCTTAATGGTACATTATAGTGGAAACATTTTATAAAACAATCAAGCTAATAGATTAGTCTGGGTAAATTGGAGGAAAAGAAATTTATTATACATGGATTTGCCACGGATTCACCGCAAATGAAGATAAAAAAGCAAAAGCTAATCACAATCAATATTGAGATAATGAAATTTATACATTATAATTAAGACAATTGAGCTCATTAACATATTTAAAAGGGTAAATCCGAGAGGAAAAAAAAAGATACAAAATAAAAAAATGAAAAAAAAAAAAAAAAACACTGGAATTTACATATGGTACATACACCAAGATTTTTCGTCTCAATAAAATAATTTCTCAGCTGATGAATGAAGGTTATAAAAATTTGAAGCGTAGATTTTTTAAACAATATTTCCATTCATAGAAAGCGAAATATATAAGAAATTAAAGCAAGGAAGGAATAAACATTATATCATGTCAGGTCTTGTTGAATTATTCGGTAGCAGCTTTGAGACAATCGAACAATCTTTTTGCACCAGGGGGTTCGCTCTTATCTCGCCGATAACGACTAGTGTCAGATAACAGTTGTAAGATTTTCCAAGAGAATTTTCCTTTTCCCCTGTAAAAGATTGACAGTCGAGATAATGACAACTCCCTTAGGGCGGTTGTTTATACACAGATAACATTCCTGACCTTCTTTACTGAAAGACAAATAAAAATCCTGGGAAGATTCGTGTTGAACCACCTAGAGAAGAGAAATTTAACTAAAGAAAACGTATCAAAGAGACGTAGAAAGTGAGAAAGGCAAAAGGAGAAGGTAATAAACAACAACAACAACAAAAACCTTTATTAAGACACTATTATTTGTAGGGTAATTTGAGTGGCGATGATCAACTGAGCATGTATTTCGGGTTTTCCTATTTGGCGGAAAGATTGGATGATCTATTGATAGTCTCTGCCAGCAGGTCAGTGAAAAGGTATCGTTGGATTCAATGCTCAAATCTTAAACAGGCTATTTGACGTCAAGTTCATTTTTTCCTTGTCACAGAAGACAAGTTAAACGTTCCAAATAGGAGGTCAAGTTGAAGGTAGAGTTAACTTGGATTTTTATGTTACTGAAACCAGGTCACCGCGGTCGTTTTTTACAGTACCATGCTTGCTTGATCGCTCCTCTAACCACTACTCACTTACACTGTGTTTTATTGTTGGAATTTACCGCGCGATCTTAGAAGTTATTTTAAATATTTTATTAAAATAATAATAGTTATATATAAGAAATGAAAGCATTAAAGCATAAATATTTCTTTTTAAATATAAAACATACTTCTATTGTCCTTACTGCGATGAAAAATATTGTGAGAGCTTCGTTCATCAGTGGTGAACCCGTGGTTTCACCAAATTAATCCACCAGACCGCTTCTCAGAGCTCTAATACTCTTGGATCATTCTGATTATATATATGTTGAAATAAAAAGGCATATATTGGATCGAAATATCATTTATTTTACCAATATTTCAGTTGGCTGAACGCAAAACTTTATCAAGGTGTTATAACATTTTGAAATGTGTCAACAACAAACACTGTTGTTGACACACATTACAACAACAACAACAAAAAAGCCTTTATTTAGGGTCACTGACCCTATACAGGATTCACCAGAGGTATGCATAAGAACAAAGCAGTGAGACAAAGGAAATAACGATATATACAGAGTAAGAAGAAAAAGAAAAAAAAAAACAAGAAAAAAAAAAAAAGAAAGAGGGAAGCAAGAAATCAACACAAAAAGAGTAGCAGTAAGAAAGTGAGGAGTGAGTATCACTTGGCCTTCTTCTGAGATATGGACTTGTGGAAACAATAAAACGCCGTAGCAATATACTTATTCTGGGTCATATTGTCAATTATTGATGGAAGTGAAGCACAGAGTTGCCCAGTTTTGAGCATAAGGGTTCTTCTTTCTTCTTTCAGAGCAGGGCAATCAAAAATATAGCGAGTGATTTCATTTTTTTAGTTTTGAATTACAGAAGGTACAAGTCGGGTCCTCACCGCAGAGCATCTTGGTGTGGTTTTCTCTAAAAAAACTTGAAAGTATTCTTACTTGTGCGAGTAGTCTTACAACCGGGAAAGGAAAATCCCCTAAAAGGTATCCCTCCGTTATGAAAGATATGTGAATGTCTTTGTAGTGAGAGTATAGCTTAGATTTATCCATTCTTGTAAGGTCGTTTTGTATAGATTGGTCTGCCGCTGTTTTTAAGAGCCCTGTAATCGCGCTCCTCAGCGTTTCAGGGTCATCACAGGAAACAAGTGCAGGGGATCCATTATTGTTAAGCAGATTGGTGAGCTTTTTAATGAAACCGATGGGTGTGCCCGAAGCATTAGACAGTTCCCGTGTTCTATTAAAACATATACGTGGCAATCTGTCACTGCTCATATTCAATACCCGCAGCCAATACTTCAGGGTTAATTTTAAGGCTGTTACACTCAATGAGATACGACCGGTTTCTAATCTGATTAGGTAACCTGGAGTGTATCTGGGCAGATTCAGGAACCTACGGATAAATATGTCTTGTATATTGTCCAGTAAGTCTTTATGCTCTGTTGCCCACAATGGAGCGGCATACATCAGGACAGCTCTCACTATTGTAGCAAAGAGTTTGATTGATAAATTATTGACTTTGCTTTTGATTTTATTAATATTGGGTGTGTGGCGTTAATTGCTGTAAGTGCTTTTCCTTTAAAGTAATTTGCCGGGTGAGTAGTTGTTATTGTTGGTGTCAGAGGGAAATCCCAAGTATGTATATCTTGAAGTTATTGTTATGGGTTTATCATTCCAGAACCATCTATCCTTATTTGAGGGTTTACCTCCATTACGGAACACCATAATCTTTGACTTGGACTTATTTAGTGTCATTAAGTTCTCATCGAGATATTCTTTCAGTATTTTGATCTTCTTTTGGAGGTTCATCCTGGACTCACCTATAATTGCTATGTCGTCGGCGTACAGCAATAAATGGATATCTCCAAATTTCTGGCAAATTTACACTCGGCAGGTCTGAGTTATTATAAATTTCGATTAAGTCCGTGATAAATAATATAAATAGCAGTGGGGAAAGTGGTTCTCCCTGGAGGACTCCCGAGTTTATCTTAATACTTTCCGTAAATGATCCTTCCATCTGATAGCTATAGTTGCTTGTTCGTAGTAACTTCTGATCGTACTTATGAATTGGTAACTTATGCCTAGGTTGTAAATTTTTTCCAAAGTATTGAGTGAGGTACAGTATCAAATGCCTTCCTTAGATCGACAAAAAAGACATAGTTTTCCCCTCTTTTTTCTTAATGATAGTTGGATTAAAGTAGTTAGTGTAAATATGTGGTCAATACATGATATTCTTTTTCTAAATCCCGCTTGGTTGTTGACACACATTAATATTTTATAATACCTTGATAAAGGTTGGCGTTCAGCCAACTGAAATATTGGTAAAATAAATGATATTTTGATCCAATATATGCCTTTTTATTTAAAGATTTATTTATGGATTGCTCTATTTTCAAAAAAAAATATATGTATGTGTGAAGAGTGGAATCTTAGAAATGGTTTTCAAGCAAACTATGGACATAAACCTTTAGGACAGTATAATATAAATAATATTTGCATCATCAGCAATGCTCTTCCTCAAACAATATATTATAGCGAAGAAATCAAGTTTTTGAGTATCTCAAGATGTAGAAATATTTATTGATGAACTCTGCAAGACTATTGGACAATTATCAAAAAATACTATATACAGTTAGAGAATATTGAATAACCAAGCTATGGATCATATATGATGAAACATATGTGAAATACAGAGTAATCATCTATTAAATATTTTCATTGAATAATTAATTTTGAGGTGAATAAGAAAAGATTTATTTTTGTGTGCCACAATATCGATATGAATCTCCTGGATATAAACCAAATAATGCAATAGCTTTCTATAGATGAGTTTCTTTTCATTTTTATTAATGCAATCTCAAACTTTCGGACTGTCCTGGTGTAGAAATAACACCTACCTACATATTCTCATGCCCAGCAATGGCCGCAGCCTTGCAGAAAATTGACATGGACCCAGAATAGCAACTTTACACACCCAAGATAGAGAACACTGCTGTGATAGAGATGTATGAAGACATCTGAGGCTCTTCTTTGGACATGACAACAAGAGAAAATTGACATGGACCCAGAACAGCAGCTTTACACACCCAAGATAGAGGATATTGTTGTGATAGAGATGTACGGAGACTTCTGAGGCTCTTCATTGGACACGACAACAACAACAGAAAATTGACATGGACCCAGAACAGCAGCTTTACACACCCAAGATAGAGAACATTGCTATGATAGAGATGTACGAAGACATCTGAGGCTCTTCATTGGACACGACAACAACAGAAATTGACATGGACCCAGAACAACAGCTTTACACACCCAAGATAGAGAACATTGCTGTGATAGAGATGTATGGAGACATCTGAGGCTCTTCATTGGACACAAGAACAACAGAAAATTGACCCAGAGCAGCAGCTTTACACACCCAAGATAGAGGTCATTGCGACTGCTGTGATAGAGATGTACGGAGACATCTGAGGCTCTTCATTGGACACAACAACAACAGAAAATTGAACCAGAACAGCAGCTTTACACACCCAAGATAGAGGTCATTGCGACTGCTGTGATAGAGATGTACGGAGGCTCTTCATTGGACACGACAACAACAAAAACAAGTTTTCGGGCATCTCTGCCCCTCTACAGGAGTATATAAAAGCCTTCGTCATCATTTTTTTTAAATGTCTAAATTCTCCATTGACTAATTAAAAATCCAAAAGGTTTTCAACGATCTTATATCCGTATGATATAAGTGAAAGATTCTGAAGAAAAAATGAAAGGAAGCGAAATTATTCCAATAATTTTCAAAGTCGTATTTCTATTTAGGAAATAAAGAAAACTTCCTTCCCAATAAATATAAAGAACAAAAGGTTTCTAAGATAAATTCTTATATCCAGGAAAGAAAGGATTCAAAGGAAACTTGTAAAAGGATATCTGTCAATTCCTCAGTCTTCGAACACCCGTCTCCTTATTTGAAACATTTCCTTTGGAAGAAAGACAAAGGACTTCACTGTCTATTATTATATCCGTACGGAAGAGTTCTTAAGGAAAGTGAAAGAAGGAAGAAATTCGAATTCTTATTAGGAATAATTACATTCAAACATAGGGGTTTGGTGGAAGGTTGGTCTAAACCGTTGGTTTTCAACCCCTACGACCTGGGTTCGATTCCCGCATTGGGCACTTTTTTCTGATTGAAAAATGCTCCAATGGCCCCGATTCTTGCTAAAGTCTAACCCCACCAGCGAGTGCAAGTAACCAAACGGGGCTCTTGTATATTTGTAAGTGCAAAAGTCGAACTGCTTTTCATATGTATAGACATGTGGTGCACTTACAGTAAAAACAGTCGACAACTTCTACCCACCATGATTAGCATGGCCTGTACCACGTGTACTAGGGATAATAGTGAAAAAAAAATTAAAATGTATGGCGATTTTCAATTATCGTCGTAAAGAAAATGTTTATTCTATAGTAGAGACTCTCACGTATCGCTGCCAGGTGGATAAAACGGCCTAAATATATACGTTCATAAAGGGGAAAGTGACAATTGAATAGATGTGTCAACAAATCCTTCATGTTTTATGTCGGTCTATGACCTCGTAACGTGACGTCGGGCTAGGTACCTGGATGACTAGAATAAATTCTGCACTTTTTGTCAGGCTCTACACTGGCGTATGCACTATAGTTCAGAAAATAAAAATAAAATTATGTTTAATTAATTTATTTATCATCATCAAATTAGACGTGATTTCACCACAAGGGATGCTTGGGTCAAGGAACAACACTAAATTCAGATACTATATTACATAAACAATTGGTGAATTACAAAGTTTGAGTAGAAGTTTAAAGAAGAAAAGAAATGACATTAAAATCATGCTTGATTCCCCATCCACCCCAGGAATAAAAAATTGAGTCAAAAGGCCAATTTATTTATTCTCATTTTTATGAATATAACTCCCTTCGTGGAATAAATAAATTCGTCAAAAATATAGAAGGGAAACGATATACACTCATGGACAAAACTTAATTTCATCAGTTCTCTGCTTTTTTTTTTTGGAAGGAGACAGAGGCAATTTTGTTCACACTTGGTTATCTCGTGTGTCTTCAATAAAGGTCACTGTAATATCTTTCAGAGGTATTGGTCTGAATCCTGATATATATGCTAAAAGGTACAACTTCCTTAAGTTTTGTCCATCAGTGTAATATTGGTCTGAATCCCGATATACATGATAAAAGGTTACAATTCCTTCAGTTTTGTCCATGAGTGAAATATAGTCTGAATCCTGATATACATGCTAAAAGGTACAACTTCTTTAAGTTTTAGAAGAAGAAACAAAAGTCGGGGAAAGAGCTTCTTTAAATAAGAGACGATGAGTTCAAATTCCAAGTGTCTTGCCATCGTCCTCGATATAAAGAAGCTCTTCTCTCTGATTTGTGTTCTTTTTCTATAGTGAATTAGGGAAGATTTTTATTGTCTTACTTCTTAAAGTTTTGTCTATGAGTGTATAAGTGATGGGTTCACAGACGATTTGTGGTTAGTGAAACCAAAGTAGGAACAAATAGCACACGTATCCATCTATACATTGTTTCACAGATGGACGTCCAGAATTACAAACTCTTCTCTACGTGGCGGACTGGAGAAGCAGCACAAGTAAGGGACTGCCTTGTAGTACGGTGTCGTGAGCCGCTACGGTAACCGTGAACAGGGAACTCTGAAATGTTGGCTAACTAACGGGGCACCTCCCTTTCCATGGACAAGACACCACGACCAAATGCAATACACGCCCAGAAGTACTCCTCTACATGGCGGGCGGGAGAATCAGCACAAGTAAGGGACTGCTCACGGTGTCGTGAGCCGCTACGGTAACCGTGAACAGGGAACTCTGAAATTTGACTAACTAAAGGGGCAATGACACTCCCCATTACCATGGGATGGACAAGACACCATTACCACAGATGGATGGTGATCGTTCAAAAAATAAAATTTGACTAAAAAAAGAACATTTAAATTACATCTGAGTTTGTACATCGGTTTCAATGACATTATCCTTGGATGCCATTGCGACAAGATGCTGAAATCCACCGACGCCAATGTAAGATATCTCAACAACGACAAGAAGATGTTTGTAAACTCTCGAGGTGGAGAAAGAGTCAATTACACCCAATTTTGTCGCAGCTTGTGCACGCAACAATCCTCGCGTCAGAGAACAGCTTATAGTGTGACAATTCATCTCTGAATAACGAATCCATTGGCGTATTTACAGTATTATTATATAGTTTTGAATATCATTTATTGATTGAAAGTAGATTCAGATAAAAACACAGCTACATCAACCAATAGTTTAACTCCTGACATTTCAGTGACTTCCTGTTATTCTCTTCAGTGGGATGGTTGAATCCTAGTTCTACTTATTTACATACATATACCATTTTCTGAAATACAACGTCGCATATCTGTATATATAGATGGAAAATTTGTCGGGAGGAAATTAATCCATGGAAGCATAGGGCGCCTGGCCCGTCAAAATAAGGCCCTATGCCTCAATGGATTAATTTCCTCCCTGAAAAATTTTCATCTATATTCTAGCCATAGATTTGGCCCAGCCACCTTGCCAGCAAAACACCTCTTTGGTAGATTGTGAAGATTCCATTAGATCCCGTGTGGATCTCATGGAATAAAGTCCGCCCTATGCTGACGAGGGCCATTAGCCCGAAACCATGGTCTCTAGGTGGACGCTTCTCAGTTTGCCAAAGCTGGTGTTGTGGCTTTGTCACCGACCCGAGGCCGCTAGTTTGTGAGGACGGTCAATAGATGGCGTCAGGTTTTGACGTTTATTTTGACGGGGAGAGGCGCCCTATGCTTCTATCTGTATATTTATATAAGTAGAACCAGGATTCAAACATTCCCCCGAAGAGAATGACAGAAGTTACTGAAATGTCAGGAGTTAAACTATAGGTTGATGTGGCTGTCTCTGAATTATATAGTTTAATATCTTTGAAACTTACTTATGTTAGCGATAGTTACCAAGAAAATATTCAAATATGGAAAACGAGATATTTAGGCAAAGAGTTATTCATTTTGAGGTGTTGCAAGCTTTCGAGAAAATTTTGCTCTTAAACAAGCAAAACAAATGAAGAGAGTTGGGGAGTGGAATATTTAGCTGCAATATAATATGATCCACTCCCGAAAACATCCTCTTTCTAGGTTTGACCGTGTCTATTCTGCTAGAAGAGATCACTGGCAACCATGGTAATTGACATTACCCATAGTTCTTGAAAAAAGATACCTCGGCAGTCTCGCGTCTATTTGTCAGTATTTGACGCTGATGCTTTGGCAAAATAAAAGATAAATCAACAAAATATAAGAAAAGATCAAATATGCGAAATAAACTCGGAGAGAAGAATTGTAAAAACTATAAAAAGACTCAGAACGAAACATTATAAAAGATTGACAATACATCCAGATGGCACAAGAACCTACAGGATATGGAACAACTGTCCTGGTGTGGAACTAACACCTACCCACATATACTCATACCCAGAAATGGCCGCAGCCTTGCAGAAAATTGACAGGGACACAGAGCAGCAGCTTTACAACACCCAAGAGAGTGGACATTGCTGCTGCTGTGATAGAGATTCATGGAGACATCTGAGGCTCTTTATTGGACACAACAACAACAACAACAACCGTGTCTATTCTGCCAGAATATAACAATGGTTGCCATGGTAACTGACTTTACCCAGTTTCGACCGTATTTATTCTGCCATTGCACGACTTCAAGAAGGCCCAAGTTACGCGTCAGGGACCCCGAGAGCAACTTCCCCGCCCCAGATAAACTTTCCGTGGAACTCCTCAACCGCAAACATCCTGATATACGGGCGAACAAGACCTTTCGTGTTGTTTACGATAAGCTAGATTGTCGCCTAATACTATTTCTGGTCGTCCTCGTTTTTCTCAAGCAACCTAAATATGATCCATATATATATATTATATAAATAAATAAAAAATGGTAGATAAAACTGGCGAAACCGATGGTAGGGTTCACCACTTATGAGCAAGGTCCTCCCATTAATTTTTCTATTGTAGTAAGGACAATAGAAAATGTTTAATTTTTAAAAGAACACGTCTATAATAGTTTCGAAGTTTCATAACAGATGGTGCGATAATGCAATCATAATAAAATGCGTTTATCAAACATCTTTTCTGGGTCATATAACGTGAGATTTCAGCTTCAAAATGAAAAACTTTATAAAATCTTTGAGCGCAATGATAGCATTAAGCCCAAAGATGCTTCACAGGAAGAATGCTGAATCAACACAACCTAGGTGAATCAGATAGAATGGCAGATCTAGAACGGATGGAGTCAGGAAAGAAATCAACAAAAGCAGACGAGTCCTGAATTTTGAACATGGAGGAAAACGTTAGTTTGGTGCCTGAAAACCAGATCTACGTTTTCTGAGTTTTGTTGTTGATATGGCCAAACATCCATTCAAATAGGTCATTGGCACGTAAATTTTACATATTGGCCAACTTTGTTATATCATATACTGAAGATAGAGGTTGCCTGGCCGGCAATCTTATTTCTATGAAAAATAGACACTTCGGCCAGTTAGAGTTTTTTATTTTTCTCAACGTTTCGACAAAAATCTTTGTCTTCGACAGGAGAAGTAAATAAAAATAAAGCATTTGGCAAGGCGTTAAAAAGTGTTCCGAGGTTGTTTTAGACTCTGCTTTAGATGTTGTACTAATTTCGAAAAATCACTTGAGAACGCCCTTGAAACCTCAGAACAATTTTTTTAACGCCTTGCCAAATGTTTATTTTATTTACTTCTCCTGTCGAAGACAAAAGATTTTTGTCGAAACGTTGAGAAAAATAAAAAAACTCTAACTGGCCGAAGTGTCTATTTTTCATAGAATTATATCATATACTGAATATACAATTTTGTTGAATTTGCATATGTAAATATTCTTTCCACACTTTCATCCATTGCATCATTCGCACCCATTCCTAGGAGAATGTTTGTGAAATGACAATATTTATTTATTTCAAAACACAAAAAACGCGATATCTCAGCTAGGGATAATTGCGTCGATTTACATTAAAAAAAAAAAAAAAAACAGAAACAGTTATAAGCATATTATACAAGAAAAGGTAATTAAAATAAAAAAGAGAAACAATAATATATATTAGGAACCTGAACCTTTCAGGTTTGAAAGAAAATCATAAATATATTTACAAAAATAGTTAAATCTATATATTTCTCAATGCTATTTACAAATTGATATAGATCTACAACATTGTCAATTGTCTAGCGGTGAAGAAGAGTGGGCATTCCAGCAGTAGGTGTCTCGAGTCCTGGAATTCGTTGCCACAATGACAGCTGATTTACAAAAACTTAAGTAAGTTTAATATTTTCATGTCTCCCTGTTGTCTGTTTTTTTTTTCTTCAAGGAAACAGAGTCAATTTTAATACAAAGCAATATCGCGCCATCTATATATAACAAATGAAAACATTAAGACACGAATGTTTCTTTTCACAAATAAATCAAACTTCTACTGTCCTTACTGCGATGAAAATATATTGGGAGGGCTTGGCTTATCAGTGGTGAATCAGAGGCAATTTTGTTCACACTTGGTCATCTAGTGTGTCTTCAATAAAGGCCACTGTAATATCTTTCAGAGTTATTGCCTGAATCCCGATATACATGGTAAAAGATACAATTTCCTCAAGTTTTGTCCATGAGTGTAATATTGTCTGAATCCCGATATACATGCTAAAAGGTACAACTACCTTAAGTTTTGTGTATGAGTGTAATATTGTCTGAATCCCGATATACGGGGTGTGTTCAGAAAGTACTGCGACTTTTGTGTTTTTCAAAAATTATTTATTTATTCATGAATACCTATTTTGTCCCCTTCAAAGTATTCCCCATGAGATATTATACACTTGTGCCAACGGTTTTTTCCAATCTTCGAAGCACTTTTTCGAAATCTTTTTCAGCTCCTCCTTCGATGCCGTCTTTATCTCGTCAAACGTAGCGTAACGTCGTCCTTTCATGGGCCTCTTCAGTTTAGGGAACAAGAAAAAGTCACAGGGAGCCAGATCTGGGGAATACGGTGGCTGCGGCATCATTAGTGTGTTGTTTTTGGCCAAAAAGTCGCGCACAAGCAACGATGTGTGAGCAGGGGCGTTATCGTGGTGCAAAAGCCAATTTTTGTTCTTCCACAAATCCGGGCGTTTCTGGCGGATTGCTTCGCGCAAATTGCGCATAACCTGCAGGTAATATTCCTTATTGATTGTTCTACCCTGTGGCAAGAACTCATGATGCACCACGCCCCTGCAATCGAAGAAAACTGTCAGCAAAACTTTCACATTCGACCGAACTTGGCGCGCTTTTTTCGGTCTTGGTTCGTGCGGCAGCTTCCATTGAGATGATTGAGCTTTGGTTTCCACGTCATAACCATAAACCCACGCTTCGTCACCAGTTATGACCCTCTGGAGCAAATTTGGGTCGTCGCGGACAGAGTCCAACATCTCATTAGCAATGTTCATGCGATGCTGTTTTTGGTCGCAATTGAGCAATTTTGGTACGAATTTCGCGGCGACCCGTCTCATGTCCAAATCATTGATAAAAATCGAATGGCACGAGCCAATCAATATGTTTAGGTCCTCAGCAACTTATCTAACGGTGATTCGACGATTGGGCAATATCATTTTCTCCACTTCATTAATTTTTTTCGTCTGTTGTTGAAGTGCTCGGGCGTCCGGCACGCTCTTCGTCGTTCACATCTTCTCGGCCTTCTGAGAACATTTTGTACTACCGATAAACGTTGGTTCGGTCCAAGGTAGCTTCTACGTATGCCACAGTCAACATTCGGAATGCATCCGCGCACTTAATTTCGTTTTCACACAAAATTTGATACAGGTACTTTGATCCATTTTTTTAATAGGTAAAAATCGAAGACGATCCAAAACACCTGCAAGCAAAGCAGCTGTCAACAATTAAGTGAACATTCAAAATGGCCGAGCTTGTCGGCATAAGTGAGAGACATGAGTACCAACATAAAGTCACAAAAAGATCGAAATTCGAATATACATAACCCGCGAAATTTCAAAATTCGCGATACTTTTTGAACACACCTCGTACATGCTGAAAGTACAACTTCCTTAAGTTTTGTCCATGATTATATTGTCTGAATCCCGATATACATGCTAAAAGGTACAACTTCCTTAAGTTTTGTCCATGAGTGTAATATTGTCTGAATACCGATATACATGCTGAATGCTACAAATTCCTCAAGTTTTGTCCATGAGTGTAATATTGTCTGAAACCCGATATACATTCTAAATGCTACAACTTCCTTCAGTTTTGTCCATGAGTGTAATATTGTCTGAATCCCCCGATATACATGCTAAAAGGTACAACTTCCTTAAGTTTTGTCCATGAGTGTAATATTGTCTGAATTCCGATATACATGCTAAAAGGTACAACTACCTTAAGTTTTGTCCATGAGTGTAATATTGTCTGAATCCCGATTACATGCTAAAAGGTACAAATTTCTCAAGTTTTGTCCATGAGTGTAATATTGTCTGAATCGCGTTATACATGCTAAAAGGTACAACTTCCTTAAGTGTTGTCCCTGAGAGTACATTGAAGTCTCCAAATTTTATCAAGATGATTCCATTCTATAAAATACATCGTTTTACGTTCCGCATTTTTTTTTTCCTCGAAACTTTTTCTTTTACCTTATCTGTTATGTTTCCTTTAAGGAAATAAACCAGGGTGGGTGCCCTAGCAATCAGATGATCAGCGGAGTAAAAAAAATCGCAGCCATCAAAATCTAAATATAGAAAGAGGTGAGAGAGTGTTGATTTCTTTTTTAAACGTAACTATGGATGACACAGCGCTCTCTTGATGTAACCAGGATTCCTGGAGCCACCACGTACACCAACTATCCTGGTGACATGTCTAATGGTGGACATCCAGTTTATTTATATTGTAATATGGATATAAGGGAAGACATAGTTCAGAATGTGCTTTACAGATGACGGAGCGCCATCTATTGGAACAGAAATCAACTAAACATTGATTTAACCTGTACCATGATATTTGGTCAACCCAATTTCTTGATAAATCAAGAAAAGCCATCCACGAACGCATTTCGCGCTGTTGGTGCTCGTCAGCGTGGATTAGGCTGTAACACTGCGACCAAAAATATTTTTGGTCCCAGTGGCTTCTTGAGAAACCAAGAAATGGGAATTTAAGGCCAAACTTGCGTAAATATGCCTAACACATAAAAAAATAATAGAAAATATATAAAAATATATATATCTATTTCTACTCTATGACGCACATTAATATAAATTAAAACACCAAAACGCGAATATTTCTTTTCACAAATAAATTAAATATAATAAAAATATTGAGAGGGCTTGGCTCATCAGTGGTGAACCCTCCCAGCGGTTTCACCAATTTAATCTACCAGACCGCTTCTTAGAGCTCTAATACTGTATTGGATCATTCTGTTTATATATGTTACACTGAAGGGTGGAATCTCAGAAATGGTATTTAAGTAAACTATGGATATAAGCTTTTAGGACAGTAGAATTACATTTAAATATTTGCATCGAGCAATGCTCTTCTGCAAACAATAAGGACAAGTTAGGCGTAAATTAATACAAAGCAAT
Source organism: Cordylochernes scorpioides (assembly GCA_030710605.1). NCBI lineage: Eukaryota > Metazoa > Arthropoda > Arachnida > Pseudoscorpiones > Chernetidae > Cordylochernes > Cordylochernes scorpioides. The sequence continues at coordinate 22,741,754 of CP092874.1, forward strand.
AACGTTTTGGTGTTTTCATTTGTATTATATAGATGGCGCGTTATTGCTGTGTACACATTAATATGTTGTAATACCTTGAACAAAGTTGGCGTTCAGACACAAACACACAAGTGAAATATTAGTAAATATATTTTATTTTGATCCAATATGTCTTTTTAATTATATATAAATATATATTCAACAAAGATGCATATATCTTGCATATGCATTATTTTATTGTTCAAATATTTCGAGGGACAACTCGCCTCTTTTCATCGAGGATGTTTGTGTTTTTTCACTAATAAAACATGTGAGCACGCGTACACCACTCTCGTTCTACAAGGCCAATGAAAAAATTGTATATCTGATTTAAATATTACATTCAGTATATATACACAGCTAACATATAATATTACAGATCAACACCATTATTATTATTATTTTGTCCACACATTGTGTGTGAAAGAGAGAGAGATTTATATATAACAGTGTAATTGTAAGTAATTGTGTGTATACATATTAATTCTAAATTAATGATACAATTTTGAAAGAGTTGTCCCTCGAAATATATTGGAACAATAAAATAATTATAAATCAAATATATGTTTCTTTGTTGAATATAATTTTAATTATGAATTGCTCAATCTTCAAAATAAAAATATATATACATAACACTATATACAATGAATATGGCGCCTCTTACAAGATACAGGACGTCTTGCCCGAAAGAGAGAATATGGGATTACGGGCTACTAACCAAAATGTATGATTTTCGAGCCCAAAAATGGATGTAGCAAGCAGATTAATTTCCTCTATCTTGGGTGTGTAAACTGCTATTCTGGGTCAAATTTATGTTTTGTTGTTGTCGTGTCTAATGAAGAGCCTCAGATGTACATCTCTATCACAGCAATGTTCTCTATCTTGGGTGTTTAAAGCTGCTGTACTGGGTCAATTTTCTGTTTTAACTGTTGTCGTGTCCAATGAAGAGCCTCAGATGTCTCCATACATCTCTATCACAGCAATGTTCTCTATCTTGGGTGTGTAAATCTGCTATTCTGGGTCCATATTGGTACTATATCAAAGCGGTTTGTCTGCTTGCTACATCCATTTTTGGGCTCGCAAATCAGACACTTTGGTTGGTAGCTCGTAAAGCCATATACTTTCTTTCGGGCAAGATTTCCTGTGTCTTTAAGCTTGTACCATTGTCTTCTTATATAAAGAATCTCTTCTACCCGACTTGTGTTTCTTCTTCAATATAAAACATTAATAATTGAAATAAACTTTATTCTGGATGTGTGAAATGTTTTCTCTCAAGTAAGAATAATCATACTGTTACGTCATACCCAGATGCTATTCGTGTACTTTGTCTACTCAAGATGGCTATTATGGCTCTAAACAGAAGGAATACAATCAGTGGGATTTGTTTTCAACCTCCCCGTCAGAATAATTCTTTGCGCCGTGGATGTCACTCTTGTGTCCCGCTCCACACTTTACAGCCTGGACTACACCGTCTTGTAGACCGCTCCGATCTCAGTCTCTCCTGGCACCGTCTTGTAGGATCATCCACACGCCCGGAGACAAGTCGCCACGTTTTCTCTTTGCCGCAGATGTCACCAGACTCTGTCCTCCCCCACACAGGAATGCTGTTTTTAGCCCTGCCACATGGCAGCCGGGGCAGCTTGAGTCCATCCCTCTTTCCCCAACTTTACTCTGGTATCTTGGCCTTGTCGTCCATGTTACAATATATTGTAAGGTAGAACGGAGGTAGTGTTTCCTTATTGTGCAACCATGTGTTGCAAAGAGGAAATTAATCAACATATTGCATTGTTGATTATTCCAATAGGAGGTTGTATCGTTCTTCTTTGTATCGTTATATTGCTCAACCAGGAATTGCTGAATCTGTTGTTGTTGTTGTGTCCAATGAAGAGCCTCAGATGTCTCCATACATCTCTATCACAGCAATTTTCTCTATCTTGGGTGTGTAAAGCTGATGTTCTGGGTCAATTTTCTGTTGTTGTTGTTGTTGTCGTGTCCGATGAAGAGCCTCAGATATACATCTCTATCACAGCAATGTTCTCTATCTTGGGTGTGTAAAGCTGCTGTTCTGGGTCAATTTTCTGTTGTTGTTGTCGTTGTCGTATCCAATGAAGAGCCTCAGATGTACATCTCTATCACAGCAATGTTCTCTATCTTAGGTGTGTAAAGCTGCTGTTCTGGGTCCATGTCAATTTTCTGTTGTTTTTGTCGTGTCCAATGAAGAGCCTCAGATGCCTCCATACATCTCTAGCACAGCAATTTCCTCTATCTTGGGTGTGTAAAGCTGCTGTTCTGGGTCAAATTTCTGTTGTGTTGTTGCCGTGTCTAATGAAGAGCCTCAGATGTACATCTCTATCACAGCAATGTTCTCTATCTTGGGTGTGTAAAGCTGCTGTTCTGGGTCAATTTTCTGTTTTACTGTTGTCGTGTCCAATGAAGAGCCTCAGATATCTCCATACATCTCTATCACAGCAATGTCCACTATCTTGCGTGTGTAAATCTGCTATTCTGGGTCCATCTCTGTTGATTAGAACATTTACAAATATCATCGTTATATAAGCGCCATCTATCGCTAAAAATTATAAACATATTTTACCGGTACATTTTAGATGAAAAAGTATAGGTAAAATAGGCTTATGATAATAACATGCCATAAATATAATACACCATTGGGAATAGACACTATACATGAATACATTCTGTGTTCTTTTCATATATATTTTCAGTTATTTCAAATATTAATTTAAATTTATTTATATTCTATATGATATATTCTGACACATTTTTTTTAATATTATCATTATACACTCATGGACAAAACTTAAGGAAGTTGTACCTTTTAACATGTATATCGGGATTCAGACAATATTACACTCATGGACAAAACTTAAGGAAGTTGTACCTTTTAACATGTGTACATCGGGATTCAGACAATATTACACTCATGGACAAAACTTAAGGAAGTTGTACCTTTTAACATGTATATCGGGATTCAGACAATATTACACTCATGGACAAAACTTAAGGAAGTTGTACCTTTTAACATGTATATCGGGATTCAGACAATATTACACTCATGGACAAAACTTAAGGAAGTTGTACCTTTTAACATGTGTACATCGGGATTCAGACAATATTACACTCATGGACAAAACTTAAGGAGGTTGTACCTTTTAGCATGTATATCGGGATTCAGACAATATTACACTCGTGGACAAAACTTAAGTAAGTTGCAGTATTTAGCATGTATATCGGTATTCAGACAATATTACACTCATGGACAAAACTTAAGGAAGTTGTACCTTTTAACATGTATATCGGGATTCAGACAATATTACACTCATGGACAAAACTTAAGGAAGTTGTACCTTTTAACATGTGTACATCGGGATTCAGACAATATTACACTCATGGACAAAACTTAAGGAAGTTGTACCTTTTAGCATGTATATCGGGATTCAGACAATATTACACTCGTGGACAAAACTTAAGTAAGTTGCAGTATTTAGCATGTATATCGGTATTCAGACAATATTACACTCATGGACAAAACTTAAGGAAGTTGTACCTTTTAACATGTATATCGGGATTCAGACAATATTACACTCATGGACAAAACTTAAGGAAGTTGTACCTTTTAACATGTGTACATCGGGATTCAGACAATATTACACTCATGGACAAAACTTAAGGAAGTTGTACCTTTTAGCATGTATATCGGGATTCAGACAATATTACACTCGTGGACAAAACTTAAGTAAGTTGCAGTATTTAGCATGTATATCGGTATTCAGACAATATTACACTCATGGACAAAACTGAAGGAAGTTGTACCTTTTAGCATGTATATCGGGATTCAGACAATATTACACTCATGGACAAAACTGAAGGAAGTTGTACCTTTTAGCATTTTAGCCCTCTAACACAATAAAATTATGTGAAAAAGCTTGCACCTAGGCTGATGAGGACCAACAGCCCGAAATGCGTATGTGGTTAACTTTTTTTGATTAATCAAGAAAGGGTATTTTTTCCAATTCTGGAATAATTAAAAAAAAATCAACGAATAGTTGATATTTATTCCAATAGATGGCGTATGCCATCAGAAACTTTTGCATGATAAGAAGATGCCCCCATTTTTTGTTATTAATATTTTAATTGTTTGTCTTATTTTCATATAAAGTTTTCTTTACCGTTATTCTTCGCGGTATCAGATTAAGTTCTTCTAAAAATAGCCGCGCTTTTTATTCTGTGCAGACGAATATCTAGCTGAAAACGTCGATATATCAAGAAACAGAATATTCACAGATATTCATAGTTTGTTCTTGAATTGAACAAAATTGCTGTGTTATCTTGAAGTTTGTCTTTCCTAATTTTCCACGTGGCTATATTTTTCAATATGGAATTTGAAAATAATTATTTTTGACTGAGATTTCAATTTTAATTCGTATGTCAAGGTTCGTAGCTTCAGAAATTCCTATTTTGGAGATAAGTGGATTGAATTTTTTTCTATAATATATAATAAAAGGATTGAAAAAACTGTCTTTGTATATTCTCCAGTGAAATGAGTGTCATATCTTGGCGATGTCACATCTTGGTGTTGACACGGATGGTCTGACCTTGATTTCCTTCTGACATAGGTAATTGTCATCAAACGATATACAGCAAGGGGAACAATAAGATACTGGAAATGGGCCGTGAGTATCAAATAGAGAATCTTCATTCACCCATGACTTGAATATCGTTCCATTTTTTTTAGGGTAAGTTGGGTTCTAACTATGTAAATTTCAATCCACTTATCTCCATTATAGGAGTTTCTGAAGCTATGAACCTTGACAGAAGAACTCAAATTGAAATCTCAGTCAAAAATAATTATTTTCAAATTCCATATTGAATAATATTGCCACGTGGAAAATTAGGAAAGACAAACTTCAGGATGACACAGCAATTTTATTCAAGCAAGAACAAACTATGAATGATAAACAAAAGATAAGCAAAAATGGAAGTTTACAGAGTAGCGAAAAATAAACATCAAAAATGATACTCTGTTAATAAAATAATAAATACCTTGCTTCAATATCAATTAAAATAGAGGCTGCCTGGCCAGCATTCATAATTCTTCAAATTAAAGATACTTCAGCCAGTAAATCTTTTGATTATCTTGACGTTTCGGAAGAAATATGATTCTCGTCCGGAGAAAATAAAATTTCAACATTTACCAAGGCGAAAAACTAGTACAAATGTGATATTGTACTGGGACAAGGTGCATAAATGAGGGACAACAGCCTGAAACGCGTCCGTGATTAGCTTTTCTTGATTAATCAAGAATGGGTATTTGGCCAATTCTGGAATAATTAAAAATAAACGAGAATAGTCTATATTTATTCCGATAGATGGCGCAAGCCATCAGCAACTTTCAGTTTCACGATAAGTAGATGCCTTTTTCATAATTTAACAAGGCGTTAAAGATTATTTAAAGGCTGCTTTTTTAAAATTTGAAATATCGCGTGAGTACGCCCTTGCAATCTTAGAATAATTTCTAACGCTATGCCAAATACGAAGATAAACGATTTTTGTTGAAACGTCGAGATAATAAAAGATTTACTGGCCGAGTAAGTAAAAAAAAGTTTAAAAAGTTAAATATTTTATTTGGAAGCCTCAACTTTCTTGTATCCTTTAATATCAAAATTCGAAACTATTATAGACGCGTATGATTCTTTTTTAAAATAAACAATTTACTGTCCTTACTGAATTGGAAAAATTAATGGTAGGGCCTGGCTCATCAGTGGTGAATCCTCCCAGCGGTTTCGCCAGTTTAATAATCCTTTAATATACAAATATATAGAGAATGTGAAAATATTTACATATATATTGAAGCTCCTACCTATATATATATATTTTTATTTTAAAATACAAGGTGCGTTCATTAATTTCCAGGACTGGTTAAAAATAAAAATATAAAAAAGCTAGAGAAAATATTTTTTTACAGAGTTGAATATTGGACATTCGACCACACCTGACTGAAAGCACGAGTCTCGTGGCGCACGGCGCCGATCTAAAAATAGTACAAAACATCTTCCTTGTAAGGTTCGCATTTCTAATTTTAAAATGGCCATTTTCGAAGAGCAGAGAATCTGCATTAAGTTTTGTTTTAAATTGAAAAAAAGGTGCTACTGAGACGTATGAATTGATTAAAGAAGCTTTTGGCGATGCAGCTTTATCCTGTTCAAGAACTTTTGAATGGTTTTCACGCTTCCAAAAAGGTCGGGAAAAGGTAAACGATGATCAGCATACTGGGCGTCCAAGATCATTTCGTTGCGAGGAAAACAAGCTCAAATTAAAGGAGTTAATTAAATCTAACAGAAGAATTTCTATTAAAAACTTATCTTCAGAGACTGGACTATCTGTTTATTTGGGGATAATGAGGTGCTTAAGGGAGGCAGTGCGCCTTAAAAGACCTGAAAGATGGCAAAACAATGACTGGATACTTCACGTCGGTAATGCGCGGCCGCACACAGCCCATGTTGTTTTGCAGTTCTTGGCCAAGCATTCAACCATACAGATCCCTCATCCACCCTATTCCCCCGACTTAGCCCCCAATGACTTTTTCCTCTATCCTAAATTGAAAATGAACTTGAAAGGAAGGAAATTTGACAACGTTGATATGATACAAGCTGAATCGAAGGCAACCTTGAGGAACCTCTCAAAAAGTGATTTTATCTCCTGCTTCGACAATTGGAAAAAAAGATGGAACGGGTGTATTGAGGCAGGAGGGGCATATTTTGAAAAATATTATATTAGTTTTTTTTATTTGTTTTATTTTTTCAAAGATACAGAGCAGTCCTGGAAATTAATGAACGCACCTTGTATTTTAGGTAAGAGACATCTGTTATCTAGTGTATGATTTAAAAATATATATAATTCTATAAAATATATATTATTTTATATAAATTAATCACATTTTACACCTGCCCAGAAGTCTTCCTCTACGTGAGGAGAAGCAGCACAAGTAAGGGACTGCCCTGTAGTACGGTGTCGTGAGCCGCTACGGTAACCGTGAACAGGGAACTCTGAAATGTGGCTGACTAACGGGGACCCCCCCTTTCCATGGACAAGACATCACCACCAAATACAATATACGCCCAAAAGTCCTCCTCTACGTGGGGAGAAGCAGCACAAGTAAGGGACTGCCCTGTAGTACGGTGTCGTGAGCCGCTACGGTAACCGTGAACAGGGAACTCTGAAATGTGGCTGACTAACGGGGACCCCCCTTTCCATGGACAAGACATCACCACCAAATACAATATACGCCCAAAAGTCCTCCTCTACGTGGGGAGAAGCAGCACAAGTAAGGGACTGCCCTGTAGTACGGTGTCGTGAGCCGCTACGGTAACCGTGAACAGGGAACTCTGAAATGTGGCTGACTAACGGGGCACCTACTTTCCATGGACAAGACACCACCACCATATTTTATAAATATATTAACCCCCAGATAATCTCTTTCTCTTTTTAAAATTAATATTATTTATTCACTTATCTCTCTATTTGAAAAATATCTGAAAAAATATTCTAAGTCACACTTAAAATAAAACCAAAATATTTTGTACGAAGATGTACGAAAAAAACAAACAGAAATTCATCTGAAACTTTTCGATAGAAAAAGTTCATTTTACAATCACTTCTTCTAATCGAATGCATTAAAAACTGTTTTGAAAATAGAGCAATCCATAAATAAATCTTTAATTAAAAAGACATATACTGGATCAAAATATCATTTATTCAACTAATATTTAGTTGGTTGAACGCCAACCTTTATCAAGGTATTATGACATTTTAAAGTGTGTTTTAATCTTATAATACATTAATAAAGGTTGTCGTTCAGCCAACTGAAATATTGATTGAATAAATGATATTTTGATCAAATATATGTTTTTTTATTTAAATAAAAACTGTATATTCTCAATATAATATTTTTTTTAGAGATTTTGAAACAACACACATACTGAAAAAAAAACAGATTTGAAAATATTAAGATAAAAATATTAGGTCTCCAAAGATAAGTATCTTTTAAAACTTTTTAAATTTTCAAATCTATCTAGCTTTTGGACACGGAAACCCTTCTACACGAGAGAGATTGAGATTGAAACTACTTTATTTCAATGTCCATATAAGATTATATAAGGTTAAATACAGAATAAATATAAATAAATAAGATTATATAATGATAAATACATGAAAAATAGATATAAATAGATGAAGAGAGAGAGAGAAAACATGACACAAGGGGCTATCGTTACTGAAAGTTGGTGAGATCTGAGAATGAAATATAAAAAATATATATATTTTATATTTCTGAAATCCATATGTTTTCACTTTAATATTGATACATGGGATTGTTTTATAGATTTGACACTATTCATATACAAGAATGTAAGCATTTAATCAGGAATGTTTTTTAAAACATAAGCTTATGTCCATAGTTTGTTTGAATACCATTTCTAAGAATTTCCTTCAGTGTTGAATATATAGTTAAAACCTCCCTGTAGAGGACAACATCTAATTGTAGAGTCAATGTGTCCTTTTTGGAGAGGTTTCCAATTACTGGAAAGTTGTTGAATTGTAAAACTGGTAATTTTGCAAATGAGAACTGTCTTTGTAGATAGGTGTCTTCAAGCGTGAGTATCCTCTCATGGAGGTTCAACTCTATAAGCATAATCGTCCAATACAGTATTAGAGCTCAAAAGAAGCGGTCTGGTGGATTCAATTGGCGAAACCGATTAGAGGATTCACCAATGATGAACCAAGCTCTCCCAATATTATTTCATCGCAGTATGAACAATATAGGTTTAATTTTAATTAAAACAGAAATATTCGTTTTTTAAAAGAAATAAATCTGCATGCTTCACTTCAGTAATTGTACTTCCACTGACATTGTAAATAAAACCAAGAAGGTGTCAGCCCGGGTAGTTGGTGACTTCTGTATGTGGCTCTAGGAACCTACTGGTTAAATATATAAATAAATTACAGTAAATAGAAGCTGTCATGAATATCAGGTATCAAGGTATCATGCCATCTATTCATATATTGGTTACTTTAGGTTATAAGGGCTTCCAGAATTAATCATTGTTGTTTGTTATTCAAATTGGAGTAATGGATGATGGGTTCAGATAGTTTGCAGAATTTGTTTTCAAAATTACCATTTTTTAAATTTAGCAACTCTCCAGTAAGCGACTCCCTCTCCCTAAAAGGACACTTTGACTCTGCCAATTCGGTGTCCTTTACAGGGCGGTAGTTTTACTGTATATTCTACAGTGAAGGAAATCTTAGAAATGGTATTCAAACAAACTTCGGACATAAGTTTATGTTTGAAATAACAATTCCTCTCTTACTCTTAACACTTCTTATATATAGATGGAAGGCCTTATAATTAACTATACATAGATATTTAGAGATCAGTTTGGTGTTGGCTGGTAGAAGAATGTGGAATGTAGGAGTTTCTCTAAGCGGTGTATGGAGCGATGATTGTCATAGGGTAGTCTACATTGATGGAAGGGCGACATTACCTGAGAGAAGCTGGACGTCGAGTGACTGAAACAGCAGCGAGCGCCCAAAGTAGGCCGCGGTTACGTCATAGGGTTCCATCGCCCATGACCCCACTTTCTCCAACTTCAATTTGCCTAGAAAGTGGCTAGCTGCCTCTTGTATTGGTTAAACCCTTGTTTTGATATCCTCTCCTACTTCTATATACATAGTAAGTTGATAGCTACGTGCATTGGCGTTGGTGAGATTTTATTTCAGAAATATTGATGAATGAGTTAAAAACATTTGAATACTGCTAATATTGACTATATGATGGTTGCTACTTCCTGGTGAATACAAAAATATTCATGTGCATATATATGCCTCATTAGCATGTATATCAGGATTCAGACAATATTACACTCAAGGACAAACTTAAGGAAGATTTACCCTTTAGCATGTATATCGGGATTCAGACAATATTGTCACTCAAGGACAAAACTTAAAGAAGATTTACCCTTTAGCATGTATATCGGGATTCAGACAATATTACACTCAAGGACAAAACTTAAGGAAGATTTACCCTTTAGCATGTATATCGGGATTCAGACAATATTACACTCATGGACAAAACTTAAGGAAGTTGTACCTTTTAGCATGTATATCAGGATTCAGACAATATTACACTCATGGACAAAACTTAAGGAAGATTTACCCTTTAGCATGTATATCGGGATTCAGACAATATTACACTCATGGACAAAACTTAAGGAAGATTTACCCTTTAGCATGTATACCGGGATTCAGACAATATTACACTCAAGGACAAAACTTAAGGAAGATTTACCCTTTAGCATGTATATCGGGATTCAGACAATATTACACTCATGGACAAAACTTAAGGAAGATTTACCCTTTAGCATGTATACCGGGATTCAGACAATATTACACTCAAGGACAAAACTTAAGGAAGATTTACCCTTTAGCATGTATACCGGGATTCAGACAATATTACACTCAAGGACAAAACTTAAGGAAGATTTACCCTTTAGCATGTATATCGGGATTCAGACAATATTACACTCATGGACAAAACTTAAGGAAGTTGTACCTTTTAGCATGTATATCAGGATTCAGACAATATTACACTCATGGACAAAACTTAAGGAAGATTTACCCTTTAGCATGTATATCGGCATTCAGACAATATTACACTCATGGACAAAACTTAAGGAAGTTGTACCTTTTAGCATGTATATCGGGATTCAGACAATATTACACTCATGGACAAAACTTAAGGAAGTTGTACCTTTTAGCTTGTATATCAGGATTCAGACAATATTACACTCATGGACAAAACTTAAGGAAGTTGTACCTTTTAGCATATATATCGGGATTCAGACAATATTACACTCATGGACAAAACTTAAGGAAGTTGTACCTTTTAGCATGTACGAGATATATCGGGATTCAGACAATATTACACTCATGGACAAAACTTAAGGAAGTTGTACCTTTCAGCATGCATATTCAGACAATGTTACACCAATGGACAAAACTTAAGGAAGTTGTACCCTTTAGCATGCTTATCGGGATTCAGACAATGACTATGAAATATATTACAGTGACCTTTATTGAAAACATACGAGAAAGTCAATTGTAAACAATATTGCCTCTGTCTCCTTCAGCATAAATATCAGGATTCAGACAATAACTCTGAAAGATATTTGATACACAGTGACCTTTATTGAAGACACTCGATTTAACCAAGTGTAAACGATATTTCATCTTTCAGAGTTATTGAAAGACATTACAGTAACCTAATTAAAGACACACGAGAAAACCAAGTGTGAACAAAATTGTGTTACTCTGTCTTCTAAGAAGAAAAAATAAACAGACGAAAATCAAAATATAAAGCTTCCTAAAGTTTTGTTTATAAGTTTATTTGTGTTATTTTGAGTTATATTAGTGTTTGGGGCATTGATTTTCAATGATTTAGAAGATTATTGGAGAAATCAATGCACTTTATATTCCAGATGGTAACTGAATGGTCTAGAGGTCAAAGAGGTCATGGGGAAACTTCAACGCCTATAAAAAACGTGTTTAAAAAGGTCGTGTGCATTAGAAAGTTTATACCTGATCATATTTGGCAGCCTATGGATCGATAAAATATTCAACTTTTTGACCATAATTCTCATTGTATTACATATTAGCATGCCATCTGTGTTTGGAAATGTGAACTATTTTTAGAGAAAATGTGTTTATTTTTCCATTTTTTTTATGCTCTTACTGCAACAATGAATTTGAGTGCATCATCAGCGGTAAATCCTAACATTAGTTACGTTAGAAAACTGTTCGATTTGAAAAAAAAAATATTTGGCTTGCTTAAATAGTTAACAAATTATTTTTCATCGCAGTAAGGACAGCAGAAGTTTGTATTGTATATTAAAGAAATACATTCGTGCTTCAGTCCTTTCATTGTATATATATAGATGACGCGTTTTTGCTTTGTATTAATTTATGCCTAACTTGTCCTTATTGTTTGTGTAAGAGCATTTCTCGATAGATATATTTAAATGTAATTCTACTGTCCTAAAAGCTTATGTCCATAGTTTACTTTAATACCATTTCTAAGATTCCAACCTTCAGTGTAGCATATATAAGCAGAATGATCCAATACAGTATTAGAGATCTAAAGAAGTGGTCTGGTAGATTAAAAATTGGTGAAATCGCTGGGAGGGTTCACTACTGAGGAACCAAGTCCTCCCAATATTTTATTTGATCGCAGTAAGGACAGTATAAATTTATATTGTGTATAAAAGAAACATATTCGTGCTTAATCCTTTCATTATATATGTATATATGGCGCGTTATTGATTTATTTTAATAAATAGTTTATTGTATATGCAAATATATGAGAAAATATATTGCATATACAATAAACTATTTGTAACTATTACATCAGGCTTCAGATGCACCTATTTTTATAAACAATATATCTTAAATATTATTTTCAAATATTTTAAATAATAATTTCAGTTTTATATTTATTTATGTTTATATAAACAGATTATATTTATTAAGTTGCAAACATAAAGCTTCCAGGGAAAAGTTTCTTTACAAATTGTTTTTATTTATAAAATCTCTTTGCATACTCACCCAAAGATTATGTTTATTACAATAGACGAAGAGACGTCAGTAGAAGGATGGTCTAAACCGTTGGTGTTCGGCCGCTATGACCAGGAATCGAATTCCGCATTAGGCCTTTTCTTTTCTAATTGATAAATGCTCCAATGGCTACTGATTCTTGCAATAGTTTAACCCTACCCGCAAGTTTCAGAATTACAAGGTTGTTCAAAAAGTTCGTAAAGACATGCAAAATATAAATAATAATCATGTTTACGAACTTTTAAGACAGCCTTATATTAATTTGAAGTCTAAAGTCAGGTTGGATGGCAATGTACGTTACAATTCTGTCAGATTTCTTCTTCTTTGTTATCTCCACCCTGGGGTGGAAGTAGATGCGTCTGCCTTTGTCATTAAGACTGGGAGCACTACTCAGTGGCAGACCACTGACTTAACTCCAAAAGAAATGTCCGCCTCTGACATGAGAAACAGACGCCAGGTGCAGCCGCTCCTAACATGAAGTACAAACGCTGCTCATCCTGTATACCTGAATCAGGAGCCCTTACAAGGTACTATCAGCCGGGCCAGCTGAGCCCAGGTTTTTTTAGCGAGCTTGTTACTGCTCCCTTTCCTCCTTTTTCATCCGGGCTTGGGACCGGAAAAGGCGGAATTCTGCCAGATTTGATGTTGAGAAATGTCGATTGCATTTGATCACCTTCAACATTCAGTCGGCTAATGTCAGTGGATCGATGGCGGCCTTCCACCTCCTCAACGTATCGTTTGGCTAATTGGACGGTTCTTCAGAGGACACTGCCCTTCGTGATAAGATTGGCATTCGTTGGTTATAGGGCGGTGTATTGCGGGGAAACACAGCTCAAGGCTGGTAGCACAGTTACAAACTGGAGATACACCCTTTCTTATATATATATTATATATATAAAAAAAGAGATTTCTGTTGATTTTAATTATCTTGAAGATTGATATTATAATCTTGAGATTTGATATATTTTGGAATATATTAGTATTAGGTCAATGGCATTGGTATGCAGTCGTGGAAAATATCTTGAAAATATTTTAACATAGTGTTTATTAATTTTATTTAAGTAACATAGTATTTATTAATTTTATTATTTTTATTAACAGAGTGGTCATTTTTATGTTTATATCTTGCGACTCTGTGAATTTCCCTCGTGGCTTATATATTTTTTACAATTCATAGTTTGTCCTTCCCTGAAATAAATTGTTGTCTCCTCCTGAAGTTTTTGTCTTCCCTAATTTTCCACGTGGCAATATATTAAAAAAAAGGTTTTGATCAGTAATTGCTTTAATTGAACTTATGGGATATATAGAAAACATAATTTGGTTAAAGTACTGCCTGCTTAAGGCGTAAGAATAAAAAAATGAAAAACTTATTTGCATAATGTGCAAACGGTTTGAGCCGGCCATCGGGAAACAACAACAATAGGCCTTTATAGGGGAAGCGTGACCTTTGGCGGTCGAATCAACAGAGTATTTGAATATTTGAAATATGATTTTAAATAAAATAATATTTTAATATAACATATATGTTCAAAGTTAGGATCAGACATGACGTAGCCACGCAATAATGTTTGAAATGAAGGCGATAAAAACGTGGTGATTTTCTTTTAATGGTAAAAACACAAGCTTTCAGGCAAGAATGCCCTTCTTCAGGTTACAACTTGGCAATATTTTAAAACTATGGACATGAAAGATAGCCAAATACAGTAGGTAAATAGTTCAGCTGGGGGGATTGGCGAGGTAAAACACGGAGTATTGGGGTGGGAGGTCGATTTTTCGGGTGAAACTGGGCGTGCAGTGCGAGACCAAAGATTCAAGGACTAGGCGCTGATACTTATTCCCGACGCCCTTGTAAACGCATACAGCGCTGTCCAAATTGAACGAGTGGCGAAATTCTGTGATGTGTTGGCATAAGAGAGACTTGCGGTCGTTGGTGCGTATGTTGCGGCTGTGTTCAGATAATCTGGTGCAGATAGATCGACCGGTTTCTCCGATGTAACACTGTTCGCAATCGAGACAGGGAATTTTGTAAATTGCGTTGGTGGCGGTTAGGGGATTAGTTTTAATCGAACTTTTTGTAATCGGATGGCGTAAGGAAGTATAGAGGGAAGGGGTATTATTAAAATAAATACGTATTCCGAATTTGCGTAAAAAGAAAGAAATGTCGGAATTCCTGGCCGAAAACGGGAGAACACAAAGGTCTTTGTAGGGGGGGAGGGACTGTTTTGGTGGTATTAGGCGAGTAAAAATGATGACGGATAAAATCATGAGGATAACCGGCGGATGAGAGATGATTATATACAATACGTTTCTCATTCTTTTTGAAACAGTCGAGGGAACAGTGAGTGTAAATTCGCTTGGAAATGGTTTTTACAGTGGTGATTTTGTGGGAAATCGGGGCGTGGGACTTGAAATGTAAGTAGGAGGGGGCGGAATTGGGTTTACGGTAAACGGTTGTGTGGAAGGAGTGTTCGGTATTTACAATTAAAACATCTAAAAACGGGATGCAATTAAATAATTTTTAGATGTTTTAATTTTAAATACCGAACACTCCTTCCACACAACCGTTTACCGTAAACCCAATTCCGCCCCCTCCTACTTACATTTCAAGTCCCACGCCCCGATTTCCCACAAAATCACCACTGTAAAAACCATTTCCAAGCGAATTTACACTCACTGTTCCCTCGACTGTTTCAAAAAGAATGAGAAACGTATTGTATATAATCATCTCTCATCCGCCGGTTATCCTCATGATTTTATCCGTCATCATTTTTACTCGCCTAATACCACCAAAACAGTCCCTCCCCCCCTACAAAGACCTCTGTGTTCTCCCGTTTTCGGCCAGGAATTCCGACATTTCTTTCTTTTTACGCAAATTCGGAATACGTATTTATTTTAATAATACCCCTTCCCTCTATACTTCCTTACGCCATCCGATTACAAAAAGTTCGATTAAAACTAATCCCCTAACCGCCACCAACGCAATTTACAAAATTCCCTGTCTCGATTGCGAACAGTGTTACATCGGAGAAACCGGTCGATCTATCTGCACCAGATTATCTGAACACAGCCGCAACATACGCACCAACGACCGCAAGTCTCTCTTATGCCAACACATCACAGAATTTCGCCACTCGTTCAATTTGGACAGCGCTGTATGCGTTTACAAGGGCGTCGGGAATAAGTATCAGCGCCTAGTCCTTGAATCTTTGGTCTCGCACTGCACGCCCAGTTTCACCCGAAAAATCAACCTCCCACCCCAATACTCCGTGTTTTACCTCGCCAATCCCCCCAGCTGAACTATTTACCTACTGTATTTGGCTATCTTTCATGTCCATAGTTTTAAAATATTGCCAAGTTGTAACCTGAAGAAGGGCATTCTTGCCTGAAAGCTTTGTGTTTTTACCATTAAAAGAAAATCACCACGTTTTTATCGCCTTAATTTCAAATAACATATATGTATATATGTTATAAAATATTTCTGTTGATTTTAGAATATTATTGAGATGTAGAATTATTACTTGCTGAGGTTGTTCAAGAATACATAAGTATGTTTGTCATTATGTTTCGCAGTCGTAGGAACAGAATAATAAAAAGTTTTAAGTCAAAATTTAATTTAATTGGTCTGATGAACATAATTAAGAATGAAATACCTCATTTGAGGCGTCAAGAAGAAAATAAAAAATTACATATTTACATATATATCAAAAGGAGAAAAATAGGCGAAACCGTTTGTGGCACAATGAGCAGTTGTCATTCCATAAATATAAATCAGTAGTATAGATTAGTGCTATAAATAATTGTCAGGATATTGTAAGAAATATATAATTTATGAAAAAGGCATCTCCTTATCGTGCAACTGAAAAAAAAGTTTCTGATTTTTAAATTTAGAATATAATCCTTTGCTAGAAATTTTAGATAATAAAGTAAACGTATAAGAATGAGTATTTTTAATTAAACGTTTTTCAAGCTTTCGGGATAACGTTCTTCTACAGGAAGGTTCATTACATAACAGAGGTTCTATATATTCAATAAATTGCATTCAATGTAACAGTCAATACATAGGAGAGACAGGTAGACAGAATTTATGCCAGGAACATAAAAAACAAAGATAAAAAATATCTATTAGTTCAACATATTAACAACACAAGACACATTTTGAATTTACAAACTTCTAGAGCTTCCCATCCCTGGACACTTTGTTTTTCCATTTATCATTACTATTCACAATTCATCCTTTCATACTTCATCCCTAAGTTTAGAAATAATCGTTATTTCTCCTTAAAATAAATTTCGATTTTTCGTTCAAAAGAAACACATGAGGAATAATTTTCAAATGTCGTTCTACAATCATAAGCTGCATTATATTGTATTAAAAAGGCATCTCCTTATCGTGCAACTGAAAGTTGCTGATTGCTTGCGCCATCTATCAAGATCTATCTATCAGATAGATGGCACAAGCCATCAGCAACTTTCAGTTGCACGATAAGGAGATGCCTATTTCATAATTTTTACACCTTATCCCAGTTAACTATCACATTTTAAAAATAAGGCTTATTTTGGATTTCAATAAGATTATTTATTAATCCAATATTTCGATGGACCAATCGTCCATCTTTTACGAGGTTTTTTTGTTATGAAGCACACAGCAGGTCACGTGCTTCAGGTGAGCCAATGGACGTCTTACAAGATTATTGGGCGCGATAAACCATCTAATATATACATTTTAAACAAAGTAAATATAATCAGAAGAAAAACAGTGTAATACATATATAAATAAATATTGATAATTAAATATCACATTTGTACTATTTTTCATATAATTATTTATATGGTACAGCCTACTTCACGCTGACGAGCGCCAACAGCGCGAAACGCATTCGTGGATGGCTTTGCTTGATTTATCAAGAAATTGGGTTGGCCAAATATCAGGGAAGAGGCTAAATCAATGAATAGTTGATTCCTGTTCAACCAATGGCGTTCTGCCTTCTGAAAAGCACATGTGCTCCTGGTAAGGATATGGCTTTTTTATTTTTAATAATCATTTATAATAATCCATTTTTTAAAAATTAACCAAATTAAAATATTAAAAATATAATGATTAATTCGTACATTTAGAAATCCAGGGCTAAATATTTCGAAAATAATGAATTAATAAATAATTATCATTATTCTTCACTATTCATCCTTTCATACCTCATCCCTAAGGTTAGAAATAATTGTTATTTCTCCTTAAAATAAATTTTAATTTTTTGTTCAAAAGAAACACATGCGGGATAATTTTCAAATGTCGTTCTACAATCATAAGCTGTATTATATTGAATAAATAATTGTATACAAAAGATTGCATTGATTTCACTAAAAAATTAGAAAATTAAAACGTATTTCATCTTCCGGCATTGAACAATTAGATAGATATAAGTAAAAATAGAAGCGGTGGACAATGATTATCATGAGTTTCATGAACTACCCATTCTTCTACCCAGATTCTATTCATTTCTAGGTTTAATTATTTTAACATCAAGTTGTGAAAGAGTAAAACACAAAAGCTTTCAATATCAAACAACATTTTATAAATGTTGCGGCAATCTACCTAAACATTCCTGTAATCATAATTTAAGGTGACATTTATTTTTATTAATATCCCTAGAACACGTGGTACAGGCCATGATAACCATGGTAAGTAGAAGTAGGCGAATGCTTTTACTGTAAGTGTATCACATGTCTACACATGTGAAAGGCAGTTCGACTTTACACTTACAAATATTATGAAAAAGGCATCTCCTTATCGTGCAACTGAAAGTTGCTGATGGCTTGCGCCATCTATCGGAATAAATATCAACTATTCTCGTTGATTTCTAATTATTCCAGAATTGGCCTATTACCCATTCTTGATTAATCAAGAAAAGCTAACCACGTACACGTTTCGCGCTGTTGGCCCTCATCAGCGTGGTTTCTTGATTAATCAAGAATGGGTAATTGGCCAATTCTGGAATAATTAGAAATCAACGAGAATAGTTGATATTTATTCCGATAGATGGCGCAAGCCATCAGCAACTTTCAGTTGCACGATAAGGAGATGCCTTTTTCATCATTTATGCACCTTATCCCAGTACAATATCACATTTGTACTATTTTTTCACTTACAAATATGCCAGTGCCCTGTTGGATTACTTGAATTTGCTGGTGGGGTGGGACTTTTGGAAAAATTGGGGGCCATTAAAATCAGAAAAAAGTGCCTAATACGGGTACTATCCCGGGACATAGCGATCGAAAACCAACGGTTTAGACCATCCTTCCACCAACCCCCGTGTAATTAAAATATTAGCAACGTAAGTATAACTTGATTTGAACATGTCTACACATTTTTAGGTTTAATTATTGTAATCTCTGTTTGAGAAAGAGTAAAAAATACAAAAGCTTTCAATAAAAGACAAATTTGTACTTTTTTAAATACACACACTTACAAAAAGTCTTTATTAGGGACTTGCCCCTTACAGATTCTCCCAATTGGGTAAGGTAATAATCATCTTGTGTTATTTACATAGAAATTGAACTGGCTTTACTCTTCTTCTCAAAGTCATTCACTTGTTGACTGGTCCTTACATAATGATGATCTAAAAAAATTATAGTAAGCTATTGCCTTAGATTTGTTTGCTGATATTTTTGAAAGTAATACGTAGGTGTGAAATGTTGGTACATTTAATTAATTTTTTAAATAGTAAAAATTATAATTTGGGCAAAAATTACTTTTTATTTGAGGTTTTTACAAACTTTTGAAATAATTTTATAAATGTTTCAGCAATTTATTTAAATTTTATTTTATTTCAACACATAAAACGCGATATCCCGGCTAGGGATAATTGCGTCGGTTTACATTTTTAAACATAAGCAGTTATAAACCTATTATACAAGAAAATAAATAAAAAAGAGAAACAACAAGATATATTAGAAACCTGATCCTTCCAGGTTAGAAAGATAATCATAAATATATTTACAAAAATAGTTAAATCTGTGACAATTCTCTCTAGTATTTACAAATTGATATATAGGTTTTAACTTTTAATTAGACAATTTTAATTTGTATTAATACATTTTTCATTTTAATTTTGTTGGATAACTGAATGCTACGACAGCTAGCGCCACACTGGACTAATCATCATCACAACTGTTTGTTTACCTTCTTCTCTATATTACAATAACTGTTCGCTACCATAACTTTGTCTTTCTTGCTAAATGGATAATAAAGATTATTATCATATAATCCTCAACGTCCTCATGCCTTCCTACAAGCTGTAAGTACCTAAATCTTACAACAATTAGATTATGAGACTGAATATTGCATGAAATTCAACTAACGAGTTAAGACAAAGAAAAAAGGCTTAGCAAAAATGGCGTCACTCCCGAGCCACGATGTAACCCTAAATAAGCTCGACGGCTATAACTACTCACTATGGTCTTTCAAAATTGAAATGCTCTTGCAAAAGGAAGATCTTTGGGAAGTTGTCACCGAAAATATTCCAGATGAACCTAAAATCGAATGGAAAAAGAAAGACTCAAAAGCTAGAGCTATCATTAATCTAAGCATCGCCGACTCACAAATAGTGCATGTCAAAAACCTACTAACAGCCAAAGCTACCTGGGACACTCTTAAAAATATCTATGAAAGAAAAACACTCTTAGGAAAAATTTATTTGCTAAGGAAACTATACAGCTTAAAACTCGAAGAAGACAAAGACATGCAACAGCACATCACTACCATGATGGAACTTGTTGACAAACTGCGAACCATTGGCGAAACGCTAAAGGACTCTCACATCACGGCTATACTGCTTTGCTCGCTTCCAAAGAGCTACTCCAATCTCATCACGATGTTGGAATCAAGACCTGATGACGAGCTAACGCTTGAATTCACCAAGAACAAACTCCTTGATGAACACACACGCAGAGTAGAAAGCTCGAAAGACGAAAGCACCGCATCAAAAGCCTTAAAAAGCCTCCACAGAGCTTCAAGCCAAAGAAGAGAAAAAGAGAAGAAATCCTGTTCTTTCTGCCACAAACCAAACCACTCCAAAGAAGAATGTTGGCACTATCAAAAGCGAAACAACAGCAACAAAGAGTACAAATATGAAAACTTCAGAAGAGGAAACGTACCAAAGTACACAAATCAGTCGAGTGTCACCCAAGAACAATCAACAAATCAGAGAACAACAAAAGGACCTAACCAAAAGCTCTCAATTGCACTCAACGAGAAGCAAGTGTACACAACTGGTTCATCGACTCTGGAGCCACATCTCATATGGCGTACGATGAAAGCTTCTTCACTGAACTTAACAGAGAACAAACACAACATGTTGTGGTTGCTAATGGCAATAAGCTGCAGGTCAAAGGGATAGGACAAGGAGAAATCAAAGTCATCACACCCCAAGGAAAGACTGACACCTTACTTCTCACAAAAGTTCTCTACATCCCGGAACTAACAGACAACCTTCTGTCAGTGAGTGCGGCCACCTCCAACGGATGTAAAGTAACGTTCAACAGAGATTGGTGTACCATCGAAAGAGACAACACAGCCCTCGCGAACGGTATACTTGACAATGGAATGTACCGACTCCACCTGGATGACAACCCCCAAACTCGCACATTCAAAGCAAATGTTGCAAAACAAAACCATTGCAAGAACAAAAATTGCCTCATGCTCTGGCACGACAGACTAGGACACAGAAATATAGAATCAATTAAGAAGATTCGAAATGAGAACCTAGCAAGAGGACTAAGTCTAAATAACTGTTCGCACAGCACAGACTGCGTTCAGTGCATTCAAGGAAAACTCACCGAAACCCCATTTCCAAAGAAGACAGAGTACAGAGCAACTGAAACGCTTCAACTTGTCCACAGTGATATCTGCGGTCCATTACCAACTAACTCTCTCAGCGGTAAGAGATACTTCATCACCTTCACTGATGACTACAGCAGATACACGAAGACCTACCTCCTGAAAGGAAAAGACGAAGTCTATGAAAAAATAAAAGACTACGTCATCTCAGCACACACGGAATTTGGAAAAAATATCCAAACCATACGGACAGACAACGGTCGTGAGTACGTAAACCGACAAGTCGAAGATTTCCTGAACCAAAGCGGAATCAAACATCAGCTAACAGTCCCCTACTCACCAGCCCAGAACGGAGTAGCCGAAAGGAAAAATCGATCACTAATGGAGATGACAAGATGCATGCTGTTTGACTCAGGACTCCCACAGTCTCTATGGGCGGAAGCGGTTACCACAGCTAATTACCTACACAACCGAATACCCTCGAAAGCTACAGACAAGACTCCTTTTGAACTATGGACCAACAGGAAGCCCAGTCTGAAGCATCTAAAAAGATTCGGATGTAAAGCCTTCGCCTATATTCCCAAGATAAAAAGAAACAAGTTGGATAGCAAAGTTATCGAAGGAATCTTTCTTGGATACGATGATCGAAGCAAAGGATACAGAATCCTGCACGACACAGACAACATCACAATCAGCAGATCCGTAAAATTTCTAGAAAAAGAAAATGGGTTTCACCTCGCTTCCACAAAAACAACTTCACCACAAGTACTAAGTACAGATCTAACTTCCTCCAATCATATTGGAAATGCAGAGGAAAGTCAGGAACCAGGAACACAATCCGAAAACGTTGAGGACTCAGAAACCGAGGATTACCTTCAACCCGGTACAAGCACAGGAACACAAGTGGTCACACAAAGAAGATCCACGAGACCAACAAAGGGAATACCTCCCATAAGAAATGACTACATGCTGTACAAAACTGAAGCTCAAGACATTCAGACACCCACCAACTACTCGGAAGTCCTACAATTACCAAAAATAGAAAGAGAAAAATGGCTACAAGCAATGAACGAAGAACTAAATTCTCTTGAGAAGAACAATGTATGGGAACTAACCCCTCCACCTAAGGACAAAAAGATCATAGGATGTAAATGGACCTATAAACAAAAACTCAATTCCAAAGGAGAAATAGAGCGGTACAAAGCCAGACTCGTAGCAAAAGGGTTCGATCAGAAATTTGGCCGAGACTACGAAGAAACCTTTGCACCAATTGTGAAGCATTCTACAATTAGAGCCTTCCTAGCTGCATCAGTCTACAAAGGGATGCAAGTGAACCACCTCGATGTCAAGACAGCGTTCCTACACGGCGACCTAGATAAAGAACTCTACATGGAACTCCCAGAAGGACTCCATACAAAACAAACAAACAAAGTCTGCAAACTAAAGAAGGCAATTTACGGTCTAAAACAAGCTGGAAGATCTTGGAACACAAAAATTGCAAGCACTCTAATTAAAAATAACTTCAAACAGAGCATTGTAGACCCATGCCTATTCACCAAGAATGAAGAAAACCATTCCATCTACTTGATTCTATATGTGGATGACATGCTCCTCGCAAGCGATTCCGAAATAATCATCCAAAACACTGTAAAAACTCTCGAAAAAGAATTCGAAATAAAGAACCTTGGAGACCCCACTCAATTAATTGGTATAGAAATCTCAAGGAACAGAGAAGGTGAACTCCTTCTGAGCCAAAAGAATAAAATCCAAGAATTAGTTGAAAGGTACAATCTTCAAGAAGCGAAACCTACTTTCACTCCCATGGAAAGCGGATACCCCGGTATATCTGATGAAAAACTTCTACCAAACAACGTCCAATACCAACAACTGATAGGCTCACTATTGTACCTAAGCATAGTATCCAGACCAGATATCGCAGCTCCAGTCTGCATACTCAGCAGCAGAAACCAGAATCCTAGAAATTGTGACTGGAATGCAGCAAAAAGAATCGTAAGATATCTAAAAACTACTAAAGAACTCGAGCTACGCATATCTAACCAAAAACCTCCCACACTGGAAGCATACAGTGATGCCACATGGGCAAGCGACAAGACCGACAGAAAATCACTAAGCGGAAACTTGTTCCTACTGGGATCAAACCCCATCTCATGGATGACTGGGAAACAAGGTTGCGTATCTCTCTCATCCACCGAAGCGGAACTTATCTCCGCAGCTGAAGCCTCACAAGAACTGTTATGGCTTCTCGACTTGCTAAAGGATCTCGAACTGGAACAGAAAGCTCCAATCTACTTCCACCAAGACAATCAATCATGTCTCAAGATATGTTCATCCGAAAAAGTGTCTTCTAGAACCAAGCACATCGCAACCAAGATCCATCACCTGAAGGATCTTCAGAAGAAGACAGTGATAAAAATGATCTACTGCCCAACTGGCGACATGAAGGCGGACATTCTGACCAAGCCGCTACCAAGGCCGACATTTGAGAAGTTACGCTACAACCTCGTGATGTCTCCACATTCATGCCGGGGATTTGTTGGATAACTGAATGCTACGACAGCTAGCGCCACACTGGACTAATCATCATCACAACTGTTTGTTTACCTTCTTCTCTATATTACAATAACTGTTCGCTACCATAACTTTGTCTTTCTTGCTAAATGGATAATAAAGATTATTATCATATAATCCTCAACGTCCTCATGCCTTCCTACAAGCTGTAAGTACCTAAATCTTACAACAAATTTATACACTTTCATTTTTATTTAGACATTTTCAATTTTAAATTAGACATTTTCCATTTTAATTTAGACACTTTTCATTTTAATTTAGACATTTTTCATTTTAATTTAGATACTTTCATTTTTATTTAGACATTTTAAATATTAATTTAGACATTTAATGAAAAAAATGTATAAATAAAAATGAAAGTGTCTATATTAAAATGAAAAATGTCTAAATATAAGTTAAAATTGTCTAAATTAAAAGTTAAAACCCTATAGATCCACAACATTATTTACTGTCTGTTGTCTAGCGCTAAAGAAGAGTGGACATTCCAGCAGTAGGTGTCTCGAGTCCTGGGTTTCCTTGTCACAATGACAGCTAGAGTCCTCAAGCGTTCAAATTGTTGCTAAAAATTCCTTTTAATTTACCTAAACAATATTGTAATCATAATTTAAGGTTATATTTGTGTGATGTGAAATGTTTTCTGGAAGGTGTTGGAATTTATGGTGACAACAATATTGTGATAGAAGTGTATTGCTTAATGTCGTGGAGCAAGGACATAAGTGCCCATTGTCTCCCATTCTACAGTAGCTACATCCGACTGTAATCCTATACTTGCATAATCCAAAAATTGCCTTCTTCAATTTCAATGGTTAGTTAGCACACATGTCCCAACTGTCAATATTAGGGATGTACAGACATAACGGAATACACGAACACTACTCTGAAAAAAATGAAAGAAAAAAATAAAATATAAAAAGATCAGGTGTTGAAATCAAAAATAAAAATGGCATATCCTGACCAGGAGCACATATGCTTTACAGAAGGCAGAGCGCCATCTGGTGGAACAGAAATCAACTGAACATTGATTTAGCCTGTTCCCTGATATTTGGCCAACCCAATTTCTTGATAAATGGATGGCTTTTCTTGATTTATCAAGAAATTGGGTTGTCCAAATATCAGGGAACAGGCTAAATCAATGTTTAGTTGATTTCTGTTCCACCAGATGGCGCTCTGCCTTCTGTAAAGCTCCATGTGCTCCTGGTCAGGATATGCCATTTTTATTTTTGAGAACACTACTCTATTCAACGGCTTTTCTTAGAATCTCTCATTTCCAATGAATATAATAGAACATAAACAGGAAGATCACAATACCTTAGATATCTTAGAAGAAATCAATAGATCAATTTTATAGGTTCTGGATGTCCTAAAAATGTAAATAGACATATTCCATAATATTGTTAAATTACATACCAATTTTAAATTTTCAGTTGTAAATATCCACGCTGTATGTTTTTGTAAATATTTCTTGTAAGATATAGTCGATGTTTTATTAAGCCCGTTGAAGAGAGATTATCACTTGAAAGCTAGCGTTTTGTAATAAACTCATTGTGAGAAATATATTTTGTAATTTTAAAACGTTTTTCACAAATTCATCATGAATGTCTGTAAATATTACCGGTGCACATATACAACGGGATACAAAGACAATACTGTCTTTTCATTATTTTTATCATTTTTATTAATTATTTAATTATATCTGAGGGAAGAGTTTCTTTTTTAATCACGATAATACAATTTTCAGGCAGAACAGCTATTTCTCTCTTATATATTTTTATTTATTAATCTATATTTTTTCATATTTATCCTTTTTTATTTATTCCTATATTCATTTATTTTGTATTTTACCCATATCTAAATATCTCTCTGCCAAGTAGCTCTACAACCACAGGAAGCTCCATGGGACACCTGTCAACCATCACTGGACTCCGGGGGGAACCACAGATGTTAGGGGTTCTCGAATCTTATCGGTGAATAAGGAAAACGGGACGGTGGCTGAACACTCTCATTATTATTATTAATGAATACTTTTATATCTTTTGATATACAACAATTATATTTCCACATTACAATATTGCCAAGTAGAAAAATAGAATAGACAAACTTCGGGATGACACAGCAATTTATTTAAGGCAAGAACAAACTATGAATAATGAAAAAGGCATCTCCTTATCGTGCAACTGAAAGTTACTGATGGCTTGCGCCATTATTTATGCACCTTATCCCAGTACAATATCACATTTGTACTATTTTCCCAAACTATGAATGTTAAACAAAAGATAAGCAATGAGGAAAGTTTATGCAGAGTAATAGAAAATATAAACATCAGATATAATACTCTGTTAATAAAATAATAAATACCTTGCTACAATATTGTCTCCCACAACACAATTAGTCGTCTGTATTAATTTGTCTGATCATATCGATCTCCATAATTGATAGTATTTATATTAATTATCCTTAATTAGAGCTAATAATACGTTTTAATTGCAAAGGATATATGTCGATTTTATTGATCTTGTTGAAAACAAATTATTGTATCAATATTTTATCGTATTTTATTCTATAGAAGAACTGTCATGCCATGAAGCCAATTAATAGTCATTATTTAGTAAATCTCGCTACTCCGTGCTCACTCACAATTGTAATGTTGCCTGTTGAAGAGCGAGAACTCGAAAGCTCTCGGTGTTTTGTAATAAACTTCAACATATAGAAACACAGGTCATACATTCAATTTTGAAGATCCAAACACTTTTTCATTCTAACATAAACAATAAGCACAACAGACTAATCCTTGAAGCCATGATATTCATGAAACATCAGAGCATTAACAGATATTAAAACATCCCAGAAGTTTGCAATAGATTTATACATATCCCAAATACTTAGAATTACTATCAAAACAACCCTAGATAACCAATAGTATGTTTATTAGCTGGATTTGTATATAAAAGATTAAAATCCAATTCATATTACATCATAAAACAAATACTAAATAAAATTATGAAAAAGGCTTCTCCTTATCGTGCAACTGAAAGTTGCTTATGGCTTGCGCCATCTATCGGAATAAATATCAACTATTCTCGTTGATTTTTAATTATTCCAGAATTGGCCAATTACCCATTCTTGATTAATCAAGAAAAGCTAACCACGGACGCGTTTCTGGCTGTTGGCCCTCATCAGGAGATTCCTTTTTCATAATTTATGCACCTTATCCCAGTACAATGTCACATTTGTGCTATTTTTTCACTAAATAAAATGCTAAATAGTTTCCTTACACATCATAAAGATATGTAAATAATATACAAGATATAAATAGTAGTTAAAGATTAGGATTAATTTCGTTGTTAACTACTGTAGAAGGGTTTACAGTACCTTGAGAGATTGTTTACATAAAACTAGAAAAGTATCCTCAGTGTGTTGTAACAATAAAGAAATTTATTGCGTGATGTTTTTAAATATTTTAATAAAATGAGATATTACAACAACAACAAAAAAGCCTTTATTTAGGGTCACTGACCCTATACAGGATTCACCAGAGGTATGCATAAGAACAAAGCAGTGAGACAAAGGAAAAAACGATATTGACAGAAGAAAAAGGAAAAAAAAGACAAGAAAGAGAAAGAGGGAAGCAAGAAAAACAACACAAAAAGAGTAGCAGTAAGAAAGTGAGGAGTGAGTGTCACTTGGCCTTCTTCTGAGATATGGACTTGTGGAAACCATAAAACGCCGTAGCAATATACTTATTCTGGGTCATATTGTCAATTATTGATGGGAGTGAAGCACAGAGTTGCCCAGTTTTGAGCATAAGGGTTCTTCTTTCTTCTTAAAATGAGATATTAATTAAATAAAAAAAATAAACTCTGGAATTCTGATGTTTTCACCTTGCTAATTAATGATAATACAATTAAGAAAATATTTTCTTGATTAATCAAGAATGGGTATTTGGCTAATTATGTATTTTTTTTCACATTGTTTCGCATTCTCACGCAATTCTAGCCTTAACTACCTGTTTCATGATTTTTCAGGATGCCTGAATGACCAGTTTTTTGGTCGTTGAGGTACAGCTTGCACCACGCTGATGAGGGCCAACAGCCCGAAACACGTCCGTGGTTAGCTTTTCTTTATTAATCAAGAATGGGTAATTGGCCAATTCTGGAATAATTAAAAATCAATAAATAGTTGATATTTAATCCGATAGATGGCGTAATCCATCAGTAACTTTCAGTTGCACGATAAGGAGATGCCTTTTTTTCTTCTTTTAATCAAGAAAGGTTTACTCGGTTTAAATCATTAAGGATCTTGTCCATATTCGTCTGATATTCTTTTGAGTTAATCGTTTTATTTTTGAAAAGTTCTTTTGGTATTCTTTTGTTGACTTTGCTTAGTATTATTAATGAAACTGATTCCAATAATTATTAATTAAACATTATATTTATTGATTAACAAGAGAGATAACAAAATATAAAAAGGAAACTTATATTGAAAACAAAGGAACTCTTTTTTCTTGTTTCTTAGCGCCTATTTACCCGTGAGCTTACACACACTCTGTGGTAACAAATAATTAAAATATGTACAACACACGCTCCCCTGTGTGTAAGCCCTAATCAGCAAGTCCAAGGCTATCTGCACATTTCCGTAGTTTGTCCTTAGGTAGACTCTTCGTTAGTATATCCGCCTCCATGTCTTCACTTTAAGTGTATTCCAGCTTGATTCCATTTTGAATTTCCTCTTTCACAAAATAATACTTTCGGTTTATGTGCTTTGTTCGTGAAGTAATTTTGTCAGATTGTATCCAGTTTATTGCAGCCTGGCTGTCACTTTTCAAGGTAATTGGGAAAGTTAAATTTTCACAAAGTTCTTCTAGTAATCCCTTTAACCATAATACTTCTGAAATGCCTTCACATATTGAAATAAGTTCTGCTTCACATGTAGACAAGGCTACTAAATTTTGCTTTCTACTTCTCCAGTTTATTAAGTTGTTGCCAAGTTTGACTGTATAGCCTGAATAGGATTTTGCGTCTCGGGTTGTGCACCAGCTCGCATCAGTACTTATTGTGATATTGTTGTCTTTTGACTTATATGCCAACATGTTATCTCTTGTTCCCTTCAGATATCTATAAATCCTTTTAACTCCAGTTAAGTGTATTTCTCTTGGATCATTACTATACTGTGATAAATTGCTGACGTTGAAGGATATGTCCGGTCGAGTACCCGTAGAGAGGTACATTAGTGATCCAATCATTTCCTGGTATACAGTTTTATCTACTGGCTTAGAGTCCAAATATTCATCCAAATTTTGATTTTGATCTCCAGGTGTCTGCACACTGTTGCATTCTTCCAGTCCAAATCTGTGAAGAATTGTATCAATATAATGAGTCTGAGATAGATAAAAATCCATCTTCTTCCCTTTTTATTTCAATTCCAATAAATGGTTCGCTATCTTTCTTTTCTGTTAGAGTAACATATTTTTCTATTTCTGAGGCTAGGTTGTCATTAATTTCCTTACTAGTTCCAGCAATGATGAGATCATCTACATATAGACCCAGTATTGCATACTCTTCTCCTCTCTGGATTTTATAGACACATGGATCACATTTGGTTCTAATCATTCCCAACTGGTATAAAATTTCATTGATCTTTTTGTTCCAACATTTTCCTGATTGTGGTAGACCATACAGGCTTTTTTCCAATTTACACACTTTGTTTTCTTCTCCTTTTTGTATAAAACCATCTGGTTGTCTCATGTATACTGTCTCTTTTAACTCACCATAGAGATAAGCTGTCTTCACATCATAAGTCTTTATGATTAAATTCTGTTGTGTTGCAAGAGCTACTATTGTTCGCAAGCTTTCCTTTTTGAGTACAGGTGAAAAAGATTCCTTATAGTCCACACCATATCTTTGATTGCATCCAACAGCAACCAGTCTGGCCTTTCGTTTATATGTGCCGTCACTTGGTGTTTTCTTCGTACTGTAGACCCATTTACTATTGATGACTTTCATACCATTTTCCCTTGGTACTAGTGTCCATACTTTATGTTTCTCTATCTCTCTGAGCTCTTCTTCCATTGCTTTGTGCCATTCTTCTAAGATGCTCTTTGTTTCTCCTTTCTTTCTTCCTCCTTTTACACATCTTTCCTGTATCGGTTCAGTTTGTGATGAGTCATTTTCACAGTCACCACCTAGTTTTACTGAAGTATCCTCCTTAGACTTCATTTCACTCTCTGCGACAGGATTGTCTTCTTTCAAGATAAGAAAGTCTTCAACTATTTCTTCACAATTTCCATTATAGATCAAATTATCACAATTAGTATCTTCCTGAATATAATTTGCATAATCAATTCCTCTCTTATCTTCACTAAATTTTACTGATCTGACTTCATGAATTCTCTTTGTCATTATATCATATATTCTGTAAGCTTTTCTTTTAATGGAATAACCAATAAATATTCCCTTTCTACCCTTTGGTGAAAACTTGTTTCTTCTTGGTTTGCTCTCAAGCCAATGTGTCAAACATCCAAATATTCGAATGTGTTTGACCGATGGTTTCCTGCCATTCCATCTCTGCATAGGTGTATGGTGCTTGATAGACCTGTGGGGTGTGCAATTCTTAATGTATGTAGCTGTAGCAATTGCCTCTGCCCAAAACTTCATGGGTAATTTTGAGTCAATTAGTAAGGTTCTCGCTGTATCTATAAGAGTCCTATTCACTCTCTCTGCGACTCCATTACTTTGTGGTGAGTATGTTGTGGTGAGTTGGTGATGGATCCCACTTCTCTTGAAAAGTCCTTCAAATCTAGAGTTACAAAATTCAGTTCCATTGTCCGTTCTTACATCTTTTATTCTAAGACTTAATTCGTTTTCGGCTCTTGCTTTAAATTCTTCAAATCTTTCAAAGGTCTCATCTTTTGATCTCAGGAAATATACAAAGATTCTTCTACTGTAATCATCTACTATAACAAGGAAATACTTAGATCCTCCTAAAGATTGACATGGCATTGGTTCACATAAATCCATATGAATCAACTGCAGGGGCTTAACTGTATAATTTTCTGTAATATTATATGGCTTCTGCACCAGTTTTCCCATTATGCATGCTTCGCACTCTGGTAACCTTTCGAATTTTAGATCCAATCCTCTTACAATATGTCCTTGAATCATTTTTTCATGTATTCTTCATTTATATGGTTTAATCTCTTATGCCATAAACTTATATTGCTATTTTTATTTGATAAATGTGTATTTATAACCATGACATTTTCATTTTTTTGCTATTGGTACATTTCTTTGTTTTGTTTCCATCATAAACATTCTATCTTTAATATATGCTTCAGCAACTAAATCATTCCCTTCATTATAAATTTTTGCTCCATCCTTATTGAAAATAACTGAATTTCCCTTGTTGACTAATTCGTATACTGACAAGAAATTATTCCTTAAACTTGGTACATGTAAGATATCTTTGATGCAAATATTTTCTTGGCCTTCACTTGTGCATGTAGTAAGTCTCATATCTCCTTTGGCTATGGCTTGGGTAGTTTTGCCCTTTTCAGCTAGGTTGATTTCACTTTCATAATCTACCACATTTTCCATCAAAGTTAGGTTTGGGGTTAAATGTGCGGTGCATCCTGAATCTATACACCATATTTGTCTATCATTTCTCTCATCTGGTGAATCTTCAAATTCTTTTACATATGTTTCAAATGCTTGCTCATTAATTCCACTTTTCATAGTATCCACTAGGTTATTTGAATGTTCCCTACTGTATTTGTGATTTCTATAACCAGGATTCCATTTCTTTTGGTATCCTTGTTTCTGTTTATCTCGAAACCAGCAATCATTAGCTAGATGTCCCTTTTTATTACAAACAAAACATCTTTTTGGCTGAGATTTTTGAACTTTTCTATCTTTAATTCTGTATGCTTGTTCATGCCCATTCTCAACCAATTGATTTAATCTCATATTTCTTCTTGACTCCTCTTCTCTTAGAGTTTGTTGAATCTCTTCAATTGTTGCCTCTCTCTTTGATCGTAAGACAATAGCAATATTTTCATACCTTGGATGTATGCCTCTGACAATATGAAATGAAAGTTCTCTTGAGGGAAATTGATGCCCTAATGATGAACTTCTAGCAGCAATATTTTTTGCCCTTGTTATATATTCATCTACAGTCTCATTATCTTTCATTCTAATGTTCTTTAATTCTAAGCCTATATCAATAATTTTATCTTCCAAATTGCCTGTGTATGTTTTTCTCAGTGAGTCCCATACTTTCTTAGCATTTGTTTCTCCTATGAACATTCCAGCTTGTTCATTTGTCAAAGTAGTGATGATTATCCCAAAAGCTTCATCATTTTTATCACTCCAAATCTCCCAAGAACTTTTGTCTTCCATATCAGGTTCTGGATCTGAAATTACATATTTAAATAATTTTCTTCCTCTCAGAACTGCGCCGATTTTCAACGCCCATATTTGATAATTATTTCCTGTTAATGGTTCAATTTTTGTTTGGGATAAAACATTATATTCAGCCATTTTCGTCTTTTGAGCTAATATGAACAACCAATATATAAATTAAAACAAATATATATTTTAAATTTATTTAAATATTGGGTAGCTTTTAAACATGCAATATATAGATATAATTTAACTTAATCTATATAAATACCTTTAATCTTCTTATAAGTGCTTCAGTTTACCGATCAGAATAAACTTCTTGCTTAATCTTCAGATTGAATATTTTCGTTTTTGAGCTTTATATCAATAAACCACCATCTGCTACCAATTGTTGACTTTGCTTAGTATTATTAATGAATAATAATAGAATTATTAAGCTTAAGGCGGACCAAATCAAACAGAATAAGTGGATTGAAATCTGCTCTTCAATTGACCCAAAAACCAGCGACACGAAACTATGGAGACTACTACATGCCCTCAATCAGGACACTGCATCTCACAGCAGCTCAAATACCTTCAAGGATAATTCTGGAAATCCCCTCACAGACAAATACAGCATAGCAAATCATTTTGCCCACCATTACAGCTCCACCGCAAAACTTAATTTTAATTTACAGGATAAAATAATAGGTAGAAAATCTAGGCTCACCAGAAACCTTGCAAAATCCAAACCCAGCCACAACATTTTCAGTAAACCTTTTCAAGAGCATGAACTGGACGAAGCTTTAAGTCATCTCGACCCTACAAAAGCTCCTGGTCCAGACAACATCACTGGACCCATGTTGAAAAACCTCAGTTCCCATGCCAAACTAGAACTCTTAAGCATTTTCAATTACAGTTGGAGCTCGTCTACCCTCCCTAAAGAGTGGAAACATGCCACAATTATCCCCATCCACAAACCAGGCAAGCTTGAGAACCACCCAACCAACTACAGACCTATCTCTCTGACCTCTATTCCCTGCAAAATCATGGAACACATGATTCTCAATAGGTTAACTTTTTATCTTAACCTCAACAACCTACTAGACCCTCATCAAAGACTTTTAAAAAATATCAAAGCACAGAAGATTCAATCTTTTACTTCGTTCAACAAATCCAGGACAGCTTCCATCATAAACCTACAGAATCCACTATAGCAGCCTTCATCGATCTTTCCCAAGCCTTCGACAGAGTCTGGAAGGAAAAGCTAATTCTCAAACTCGACAAACTTGGAATAGAGGGAAGTATGCTGAGTTGGATCAGCAATTTTCTATCCAAACGTACCATACAGGTTAACTTCAACAACATCAAATCAAAAACCACTCGTATTTACCAAGGTCTACCCCAAGGATCAATCCTAAGCCCTATTCTCTTCAATATTTACCTAAATGATGTACACACTTCTATCAAACCGCCAGCTAAAATTGCCCTTTACGCAGATGACATAATCATCTGGGTCTCCAAAAACAACCTCTCCGATGCAGAACAATCTCTGAATAAAGCCATGAAAAATCTACAAAAGGTAACTCAGAAACTAAAATTATCCATCAACATCAGCAAATCTGAAATCGGCCTCTTCACCATCAACAACCACCTTCGCCACTGGACCCCAAATATTTTCTTAAATAATTCAAAACTTCAATATTCAGATTCCCCAAGATATCTTGGTGTCACACTCGACCCTGCGCTCACTTTTAAAAAACATATTGACACCATGATAAGCAAAGCCAAAAATAGGCTCAAAATCCTGAAAAAAATATCAGGCTTAAACTGGGGTTCAAATGCCAATATCTTACGCACAACGTACCTTGCACTCGTAAGACCTATTTTGGAATATGCTACACCAGCCTGGATCAATGCAAGTAAAACTAACCTATCCAAAATAGACAGAATCCAAGCAAGCGCAGCTAAAATCATCAGCGGACTCCGAGGATCCTGCCCAAATCGCATTGCTGAACTCGAATCCAACCTTCTTCCCCTGCACCTAAGGAGAAAAATCTGCTTTTCAAAATTTATAACAAAAAAGATTAACTCTCCAAAAGAACATCTTACAGGAAAATTTATTAGAAATTGGGTCCCAAACCAAAGATTAAAACGCCCCACTCCTCTCAACATGGCTCACAACTCTAATCTTTTAGACATCCCAATTAATCCCAAACACAGAACTTCCTATCCCCCACACAAAACTCGCAACAAACTCATCTGTTTCCCTCATCTACCAGACAATCCCCACAAACATGAAACTCAGCCAGAATTACTTAAAGCTCTTGGCCTCCAAATCATTGAGGAAAATAGCTCCCTCTTCGACATCACAATTTACACTGACGGTAGCCAACTTGAAACTGGACTGTCTGGCAGTGGAATTGCTATCTACAAAGATAAGATCCTGGAAAAAATCTCCCTCTCCCACCCTAGACATCTTTCAGTTTATAAATCAGAACTCTCTGCTATAGATACGGCTCTAAAAGACATCAACATCAACTCGCCAAGCAAAATAATTATCTACTCCGACTCAAGAGCAGCCATTTATACCCTTCAAAGCTGCTTCTCCAGTCAAGAACCCCTCCTCAAGAGCATTGCTAAGTCTGTAAACCGACTCCCAGCCAACAGCTCAGTCACAGTGCAATGGCTTCCAGCTCACGTTGGAATTCCTGGTAATGAGCTGGCAGACTCTCTGGCAAAGGCTGGTGCTCTTGGCCTACCTGAAGCAAGAGAATCCACCACCCAACTAGACGAAAGAGACCTCCTCCGTACCATCAAAACCCAATGCCTGCAGGAATGGAAATCTGATGCTGCACATGACTGGTACAGAGCAGGAGGGACAAGCACCGGTTCTGTCCTCCCAAGAGAACAACAGTCTTTGATTTCCAGACTTAAGTCTGGTCATCTACGGACAATGACTTTCCAGAATGGTTGCAAGGTTTTCCCACTATGTACCAAGTGCAATTCTCAGCCTGCAACCCCAAGACATATTATTGACTGTATTGACTCATCCATTGATGAGCTCTACTCTTCCCCGGCAGACACCATCAAAAATCTCAAGCTTTACAGGCTTGATACCTTAGTGTGATTGGGTGGAGATAAGAAAGAAGAAGAAGAAGAAGATGAAACTGATTCCAATAATTATTAATTAAACATTATATTTATTGATTAACAAGAGAGATAACAAAATATAAAAAGGAAACTTATATTGAAAACAAAGGAACTCTTTTTTCTTGTTTTTTAGCGCCTATTTACCCGTGAGCTTACACACACTCTGTGGTAACAAATAATTAAAATATGTACAACAAAATTGGCTTCCAAAATGAAGAAAACAAAGGCATTTTAAAAACAAAAGCATTATTTCTTTAAAAAAAAAAAAAAGGCCATTTTCAGAACTTTTCAAAGTGAAACAACATAGGCAAAATGTTAAGAACATATTAAAATAAGAGAATATAACTTTTCTATTATAAAAGATAAAATATAAAGTTATTTAAAATTGTTACAAAGAGGAATCAACTTCAACTTTTGCCGCGATCGCGATCGTACGTTTTAAGCCAAAAAAAAAAAAAAAAGTCCAAATAAACGGTCCCGTGATGAAACAAAAATTATTTTTATGCCATTAACTATGGTGATTTTAAAGTCAGCAATGTTTTGCATGGCAGGTTAAAAAAAAAAAAACGAAATCTAGACCTAGAAGAATATGGGGAAACATAAAATGGAAGAAAAACACTAACTTTATTTGAATGGTGCAATGCTTGGAAGAATGCTTTAAAACAACAAGGTATTAGAGCCATTTTTTCAAGTAAAAATTGTATTATATAATGTGATAATGATATTTTAAAATCATTTCATATCTTTGAATATATATTTAATAAAACTTTGCCTAGGATTTGTCTTGATTTTTAACTTAGACATAGAGGTACATGTATGTTAATCATAAGAAGAACCTATTATCTAATGATTTCTATTATTATTCAGTATTAATATAAGGAAATTAGTCAATTAAGGGAATTAAAATAAAGTGACAACTATTAAGAGGCAGCCTCTACTTGTGTGTATGGCTGTTTTTTAATTATACAGTCTAAAATTTTTGAAAAGTAAAAAAAAAATAGCCAAACCGTGGCTATAGTGAACCAAAGCTCTGTCCCATTGGGGTTCACTATAGAGGGGTTTTACTGAATATCGCTCTTAATCAAACTCGAGTGTAAAACGCCTCGAAGGTACGGCGGTGGCAACGTACAGCGCCGCCTACCAAAGTTATCGTTAACTGGGAGCGCTCTGTACAAAGATATAATGTTAACACTTAATTAGTTTACCTTATTTTATATTGTTTAAAATAATTTATTACACTTATTCTATTTATAATTAGCTAAATATCACAAATAATTAAAATGCTCTTTTTAATTTTGTAAAGTTTAAAATTTATTGTCAAACTTTCTATGATAAAATCGTTTTAGTTAATCGCCATAGGGTTTGTTTATAAAAATGAAAATGATTCAAAATGTACACGTAAATTTTATAGTTAAAATTATTGAAACAAAAATTCAATTTTAAAAAAGCTAAAAATTATAAAATGGGGAATAAATATATATAGTCACGACCATCTTTCCTGGCCTCTATCACGGATGAAATTTAAAAATTAAAAAAAGATGCCGAAACCCGGGATCGAACCAGGGACCTTTAGATATTCAGTCTAACGCTCTCCTAACTGAGCTATTTCGGCTTATTTTATTTATTTCTATAGAAGCTTCTATCTTTATAATTATGTATATTTTCAAAAAGTCAATTCACACCTCTTCGCTGGAGACCATGGGAATACTGACTAATTCATTATGCTAACATAATTATACATACAAGTATCAGAGTCATCAACAATTCTGTCATCGTTTGCTTTTGTGAATGGAATAAATACCCAAATAGGGCCATTTCTTATAAGCATCGGTGGTTCAGTGGTAGAATGCTCGCCTGCCACGCGGGCGGCCTGGGTTCGATTCCCGGCCGAAGCATTTTTTTTCTTTTTTACAATTTTTAAAACTCATTTATATTATTATCCCTATATATATATATAAAAGTCAGCGTATGTATGTATGTATGTTTGTCAACTATACACGTCCACAATACGTAACTAATATGATAATTGTAACAAATAGTATTTGAATAAAAACATTCAATCGGGTAAAACACGGGCGTTGCCCGGGTCATTCGGCTAGTATAAATATAAACACTAATATCTTACCTAAATGTACTTGATGGCAAACCAAAAGTAAAATAATTACAACGTAGTTTCCGCAGCACGCAAACACCTATCGCTATCTATCATCATCACATTTTGTAACTATTTATAAATTATTGTTTACTAGCGGACGTACCCGGCTTCGCCCGGGTTTTACCCGAGTAAAGGTTTGTCTAACGAATCTCTCGATAAAGTGAACATTTTTTCCCGGTTCCTTGAAAAATACTCGATAAGTTGAATAAAATCAATATTAATTGGTTCCCTCGGTAATTGGAAATTAAAGGAATAGTATCTTGCCTTGGAATTGTATCATTATTCTTGTATGGACGTACCCGGCTTCGCCCGGGTTTTACCCGAGTAAAGGTTTGTCTAACGAATCTCTCAATAAAGTGAACATTTTTTCCCAGTCCCTTGAAAAATACTCGATAAGTTGAATAAAATCAATATTAATTAGTTCCCTCGGTATTATTGGAAGTTAAAGGAATAGTATCTTGCCTTGGAATTGTATCATTATTCTTGTCTCAAATAAATTGCCGTGTCATCCTGAATTTTGTCTTTCCTAATTTTCTACATTACAAAATCATCGTATCATTATGATAATATTTAGAGCAGATTGTTGAATTATAACAGATGAATTAGAATATTTATCTTGATTATTTTAAAGCGAAAAGTTATTTCAAAAATTTTATTTGCTAGAAACCTTCCCAGTACTATACTAAATAACTTCCCAAAGTTTCATGGCGTTCCAATGAGTGGTTTGGTCAGGCATAAAGGACAAACAGACCACACACACACACACACACATACATTCATTTTTATATATATAGATGTTACTTTGTTTAAAAGTCGGTAGTGTTCCTCAATTTGTTGCACAATTTTATATTGAAATTTAATATTTCATTAAAGCTTAATAATATATCCAATTTAATGTTCAAAATTTGTTAGTAAACTTTGTGTATTTAACTAGAAATAATATGGCTGGAATTTATGGTAGCAAAAAACAAGTCAATGTTATATCAAGCAATCTTTAAAACTAGTGAATAATTATTTTGCAAACATCACATATAAAATATAAAATTTTATTTTTATAATATATGTAGTATATTTTAAGGTAGATAGATCACAGCCTTCTTCTAATACTTATTATAACCCCATATCTGTATATAAAAATATGTATCGACCTTGTATATAAATGGAAGTGACAATAAAACAAAAGGAGTAAAGGTAGACCAAGACGACGCAATAACCCAGACTAACAGGTGTTTATGATAATGAGTTCATTCCCCCGTCAGCAGGTGGCCGACACGTGGCCAGACATCATTAATAACCAGCGCTTGACAGGTGGCGTGATTAGGACAGCCAATCAGAACTCGTCAACAAGAGCCAGAGTCGAGTATATAAGCCCCCCAAGATTGGGACAAAAAGAAGTAGTTGTTTCAGTTGTTTCAGAGCGACGCTGTTATACGGTCTGTCAGATCTCTCACCCCCCCTTCTATCCGCGATGTAGGGCATCCGTGATGTCCATGGTCCGACTACCTTCGTCCGTGGTCTACCTCTACTTCTTGGAGTTACCACCTAGACCTGCCTCTGTCTCTTGCTGTCCCAGTGCGGGAATCCCATCACGCACCCACGACTACGACTGCCCAGCACATTCCACCTCGGGATTACTACAGAACCCGTTAAAGTCGACAGGATGACTGAGGACAGCAGCAAGCAGAGGATGACGAAGGTCAAGGACGACTACTTCGCGGATGCCCTCACCAACATGCAGCCCCACTGCGACGACCTAGTAGGCCGCCTGGCAGACGCCATGCGGGGACAAGCCGTGCCTAGTGCGGACGAGGCCATTATCTCCTCTTTCGACGGATCACACGCAACAAGCAGCCTTCCTCCAAACAGCCATCTCCAGAGATCAACTCCAGTCAGCATCAACCATTTCAAGGTACTTTAAACTTTGTTTCTGCCATTTTCCCCATAAATTGTATTCTTATATTTTCACTTTAAGCATTTTAAAATCAATTATAACCTTTTTTATATCATATTTTCACCCAATTTTTAAAACTTTCACACTCTCATTTATCACTTTATTTTAATCAAATTATAAAATTTAATTCATCATTTTCAATTTTATTATTAAAAATATTCAATCACGCATTTTTGCCAATTTATTAATCTTACATACCTTTCTTAAATTCACCTAAAATGGCATTATCCAAATATGCAACCTTCAATTTTACATAAAAAATCATATTATATTTTAATTACTCGAATCATATTTTCTAAACTCATTTGTGTTTTTTTAATACCTTATTTATGGTCATAGTATTAATAATTAAATTTATTACGCTCTTTATTTTACTTGACCTATTACTATTCAAATTGATATTCCTCAATATTTAAAAGTTTTAAAGACTAGTCCTAGATTTGTATTTTTATAAATATCAATTTTAAATTATCTCATCTCAAAATGTGCCTCCCATTTTTCCCACAATTACAAATACAACTATAAATTACAATATTATAATGAAGAGGTCCCCATCATCTCTAAAATCGATCCTGTACATGAGACCAAAATCTTGGCCTCCATAAAAGGACAATTAATTCCAAACTTCATCCCAACGACAAATCAAGGACGCGCTGAACGCCCCCCTAATTGTTTTTTTTTTCCTTCTAATTCTAAAGGGGTGGAATGACCTTGTACTCACCATTAGCAGATAGCCCTTCCTACTTCAACACTCTTGCTTGACAATTAATCAATTATAGAGTCACCATCTCTTTTTAACCTCTCTCAGAAAAAAAAATATTTTCCATATTAGCCCATTACCTACCTCTCCTTCGATCTTCACGCCTTTTGCCCATCTGATCTAATGCTACTTACATCACATCTTGAGATTGCTGAACCCTGAAAACAATACTTCGCTTCTAAGCTCGTATTGCAGGGCAGGACTCCTGAGATGTCCTTTGCAGAAACCAATTCAGACCTTCTTCCTTTATTTCTCACTGCGTCACTACCTATCGCAAACCTTTTGCTTAAGTCAATTTTCTTTTATATTTTAATTTCACTTTTATTACCTCTACTTCTCCTCCTTCCTGTATTACATCCCTGAAACTATGTTGTAAATATTCAAGGCACTTTAAGTAACAAAAAACTGTAACTAGTATACCAACTTTCCCAAATATTTACTTTCGCTATTGTGTGTGTTTACTTTAAATTTATCCTTCCTATGCACTCCTCTTATATAATTTTTGTAGTTTTATAATATTATATCAATGTGTCACCACTACTCCCCTTTATCTTTATTTTATTCTAGTAACTAATTTGTGCCCCAAATTATTTCCCATTTAATAGGTTTGCTAGCTTTTCTCTCATTTATTTGTAAATAGACTTACACTTTTACTAGTTTTGTGGTGTTGCACTTTGTTTTTTAACTTACCAATGTAGATAAAACATTTCACTATTCATCAATAATATCATTTTGTTTATTAACCATCAAAATTAATGCCTTCAATTACCAATCAACCCTTTATATATTATTACCTTTAATATTTTTATTTTCTCTTTTTCTCATCATGTTCAGACTTAGCATTTTACAACTTCAACTATCTTAGGCACCATTTAAAAAACCTACACCTAACAATATTTATAATATTTCTTTAACAGATAAAACATTTATCATTTTATTTTTCTTTGTAGATTTCAAAATGTTATTTTTGACGCTTCCCTTACAACCTCTAACTCTATCCCATGAACCTTTCCTCCCAACTTTTTACAGCCATCAAGAGATTATTGTTCGTCAGCCATTTTCTTTTTTTTTTTGTTGATTAACTAACTAGAAGACCCTTCCTCGCTGTACATTTCCCAACAGTGAGCTCAGGAGACCCAGTTAGTTTTTTATTTTTTTTTCTCTCATCGTCTGGCTCATCATTTTTTTTCATTTTTCAACTTTTTCTTTTCACCACACAAGCCGGACACAATCAAAATTGACAGCAATAATTCTCTTACACCCACCTCTCCTTTTCCGCATCCTTCAAACCTCCAACCTTCCAAGGGATTCCAGTTCGCCGAACATTTTTGTTTTTTTTCATTGATTAATCCGACTGGAACAATCCTTCCTCACTATACCATTCCCGATAATGAGTTCAGGATATCCAGCGCAATATTTTTTTTTTCTCATCGCCCGACGCATCATATCAATTCATCATTTTTTCAACTTTTTACTTTTTTTTCACAATTCAAACCGGGCACAATCATTATGGACAACAGGGATCCCTCTTACCTCTACCTCCCCCTTTTACCTCCATCAATCTTCCCACCTCTTTCCGCTGTCTGAGCTAATGATGCAGACGGAATATCTTAGGCCTTCTGTTAATGAAAACAATGCCTCACTTAAACAAGTTCGCATTGCATTGCAGGATGCTTGGGATACTACTTTTGCAGAAACATGCTCAGATACCCCTTTCCCCTTTTCAACCTTAGCGTCACATTATACGTTCAGTCAATAAACTAACTTTTATGTAATAAGATATTTTCCTTGTAAGATTCATTTTACCATATTTACCATTTTGTATTATATACTTTCTCTTAATCTTTTATCATTCATTTTGTACGTTTTTATTTTTATAACCATGATTTTATTTCATTGATACACCACCATTACAACATCTTTCTCTGTTTAACTTGTAGCTTAATAATAATTTTAACTAATTTGTATACAAATTATTTCTTTTATTTTTTTATAATAGGTTTGTTAGGTTATCATTCATTACATGTCATTCCCCCAACCAAACCTTCATCACCGGGGACACATTCTGTAGTATATTTTAAGGTAGATAGATCACAGCCTTCTTCTAATACTTATTATAACCCCATATCTGTATATAAAAATATGTATCGACCTTGTATATAAATGGAAGTGACAATAAAACAAAAGGAGTAAAGGTAGACCAAGACGACGCAATAACCCAGACTAACAGGTGTTTATGATAATGAGTTCATTCCCCCGTCAGCAGGTGGCCGACACGTGGCCAGACATCATTAATAACCAGCGCTTGACAGGTGGCGTGATTAGGACAGCCAATCAGAACTCGTCAACAAGAGCCAGAGTCGAGTATATAAGCCCCCCAAGATTGGGACAAAAAGAAGTAGTTGTTTCAGTTGTTTCAGAGCGACGCTGTTATACGGTCTGTCAGATCTCTCACCCCCCCCTTCTATCCGCGATGTAGGGCATCCGTGACGTCCATGGTCCGACTACCTTCGTCCGTGGTCTACCTCTACTTCTTGGAGTTACCACCTAGACCTGCCTCTGTCTCTTGCTGTCCCAGTGCGGGAATCCCATCACGCACCCACGACTACGACTGCCCAGCACATTCCACCTCGGGATTACTACATATATATATTAACATAATAAATAAATAGACTTTCTTTAGGTTTTAGCATGTTTAGAAAACTCCTAATCAAGGTTTAAATAAAAATTTCAAAGAATTTTTTATAAAATAAAGCCAAAGAAAATAAAATAAACTTACTTGTTTCATCTAATTTCATAATCGCAAAAACAAAGTTATCTAGACAGGAAGAGAAACGTGTATTAGTACCGCCATCTATCAATCAATTTTGAAACTATTTATAGTTCTAATTTCCCCCCGAGTTTTTTAGCAGATATAATTTAAACCAGAAAGTAAGTTTCTAAAGTTGTTTTCACTAATATATTTTTGATGAATGTTGCCTTTTTTATATTTTAATAATGTATTTCAATAAATATATTTTCTCAAAGTATGTCATATAAAGCAAATGTAAATTATTTATGAGCTCTATAAGAATCTAACCACTAAAAAGGACTTTTATTACAGCAATATGAACTTATAGGAAATGTGGTAAGTCCTCCCATCCAGATTCTACCAGACTATTGTATCAGGTTTTTGGGTTCAAAGGTAATTATGGAACTAAGGTGTAGAGACTGTCTCTCAATGATGTCTAATTGTAGTAGAAACAACCCAATACAATAGTGAACTGATGAGCCAGGCATTTCCAACAATTTACTACCCATTGTGGTGGGAAGATGATAAGAAACTCCACCAAATTGTTCCATAGGATGGCCTTCTAACACCTTGTATTTAATGACCTATCTTTTGGCCAACTTTTTATTTTAGATAATTTACAACATTGTGGGA
Source organism: Cordylochernes scorpioides (assembly GCA_030710605.1). Taxonomy (NCBI): domain Eukaryota; kingdom Metazoa; phylum Arthropoda; class Arachnida; order Pseudoscorpiones; family Chernetidae; genus Cordylochernes; species Cordylochernes scorpioides. The sequence continues at coordinate 22,785,690 of CP092874.1, forward strand.
AGATTCTTGTACCAGAAGGTGGCTCCCTTTATATTTGTGTTGTGTGATATAATATATAAAGTATAAAGTTGTTTTTATGTACTTTTAAAGGGAGAGGTGCCCCTTTCTAGTACAAAGTGTATTTAATATATAGATACAAACTTTATAATAGAAAATTTATTATATTGGCTAATTATAAATTAAATTATGTTAAGACAGAAAGAAAATATTAATAAGGTTTTGAAGACTTTTAAGATTATTACACAGAAAATCAATTGAAAAATTATCTTCTAATCACTTTCTTTGTTATTTTCTTATTAAAAATATCATTTATTCTTGTCATTTTCTATCTGCACTTGTAGCTATTTCAGTTGTATTTATGATATTTATTTAATTAGTTTTATTAGTTAATATTAGTTTTTATATTCTTTGTATTCTTGGAATGTTCCCTGTCTTTGTTTGTTCCAGTCTTCACACCAGTTGTGCACATCTAGCTTTCTCTATCTTTAGGGGTCAGCTCCCTCTTTCCTTGTTAATGGAATAAAATGTTAAGACAGAGGTGTCTTAGAGAGTAATGTTCTGTAGTATGAAATATAGAATATATACAGTATAAATTATAAAACTATTTTAGTGGCGTATTATTCTTTTTAAAATAAAACAATTTCTACTGTCCTTACTGCGATGAAAAAATTAAAGGGAGGGCCTGGCAGTAAGGACAGTAGAAATTGTTTTATTTTAAAAAGAATAATACGCCACTAAAATAGTTTTATAATTTGATAACAGATGGCGCTCTAGTACATCATATACAGTATAACCTTGTTAATTCGACACTCTACCTTAATTCGACCATATTCTGATGTCTCGATCTCCGGCCTATCAAATAACAAAACGAAATTCGACAGTATCGATAATACGACAGTTCCGATAGTTCGAGCATTTTAAAATTCGAATTTCGACAGTTGAATGTTTTTTTACATACAACTTTACCGCTAAACGGTATTATGGCGGTGGCAAGCTGGCGCCGATATGATCGCGCATGCACACTTTTGATTTCTGTTAGTTTAAGTTTCACTTTGCAGTGCCGTTGCGCAATTTCGCGAGTGTTATTGTTTTTTTTTTCATGTGGAAATTTAGGAATATTATTATTATTTAGGAATAGAACATTTGAAAAATTTCAAATATGGTGTTAATTTTTAATATTTTATAATAAAACTTGTTTCCTATAAGTGTGAACACCCTCTGTATACAGTTAAACCTGTCTATAGCGCCTTCCCCTCTATAGCGCCCGATTTTAAACATTAAAATGTAAACATTTTCATTAAAAGTGACCTGTCTATAGCACCCTATTTTGGCGAGTCCCAAGAGGGGGTGCTATAGACAGGTTCAACTCTTCCATGATAATATTTATTATTATTTATATAAAATTCAGATGAAATCTCTCAAGAGAAATTGATCTATAAATATAAAGGTTGTCTCTCCCATCAAAATAGACACCAACACTAAGTGCCATTGATCGGCCATCACCGCCAATTAAGGGTCGATGACAAAGCCCCAACTGCAGCTTTGGCAAATTAAGTGCCCACCTGGAGCCAATGGTTTCTGTCTAATGTTTTTGTCAGTCCAAGGTTTTATTGTGGTCATTAAGGTACAGCTTGCACCATGCTGCTGAGGGCCAACAGCCAGATGTGGTTAGCTTTTCTTGATTAGTCAAGAATGGGTATTTGGTCATTAAGGTACAGCTTGCACCATGCTGCTGAGGGCCAACAGCCAGATGTGGTTAGCTTTTCTTGATTAGTCAAGAATGGGTATTTGGTCATTAAGGTACAACTTGCACCATGCTACTGAGGGCCAACAGCCAGATGTGGTTAGTTTTTCTTGATTAGTCAAGAATGGGTATTTGGTCATTAAGGTACAGCTTGCACCATGCTGCTGAGGGCCAACAGCCAGATGTGGTTAGCTTTTCTTGATTAGTCAAGAATGGGTATTTGGTCATTAAGGTACAGCTTGCACCATACTGCTGAGGGCCAACAGCCAGATGTGGTTAGTTTTTCTTGATTAGTCAAGAATAGGTATTTGGTCATTAAGGTACAGCTTGCACCATGCTGCTGAGGGCCAACAGCCAGATGTGGTTAGTTTTTCTTGATTAGTCAAGAATGGGTATTTGGTCATTAAGGTACAGCTTGCACCATGCTGCTGAGGGCCAACAGCCAGATGTTGTTAGCTTTTCTTGATTAGTCAAGAATGGGTATTTGGTCATTAAGGTACAGCTTGCACCATGCTGCTGAGGGCCAACAGCCAGATGTGGTTAGCTTTTCTTGATTAGTCAAGAATGGGTATTTGGTCATTAAGGTACAGCTTGCACCATGCTGCTGAGGGCCAACAGCCAGATGTGGTTAGCTTTTCTTGATTAGTCAAGAATGGGTATTTGGTCATTAAGGTACAGCTTGCACCATGCTGCTGAGGGCCAACAGCCAGATGTGGTTAGCTTTTCTTTATTAGTCAAGAATGGGTATTTGGTCATTAAGGTACAGCTTGCACCATGCTGCTGAGGGCCAACAGCCAGATGTGGTTAGCTTTTCTTGATCAGTCAAGAATGGGTATTTGGTCATTAAGGTACAGCTTGCACCATGCTGCTGAGGGCCAACAGCCAGATGTGGTTAGCTTTTCTTTATTAGTCAAGAATGGGTATTTGGTCATTAAGGTACAGCTTGCACCATGCTGCTGAGGGCCAACAGCCAGATGTGGTTAGCTTTTCTTGATTAGTCAAGAATGGGTATTTGGCCAATTCTGGAATAATTGAAATTCAACAATTAGTTGATATTTATCCTGACAGATCACCTACTTTTAGTTTACACGATCAGGAAATGCCTTTTTCTCAATTTGTCCTTATTTTGGAGAAAAGCATTGCTCAAGGAAAATATTTAGATGTAATATGTACAGTCCTAAAAAAACTCATTTTCATATTTTACTTGAATACCATTTGTAAGATTCTACTCTTCAGTAAGCAGAATCGTCCAATATAGTATTATAGCTCTAAAAAAAGATATGGCAGTTCATATTTACGAAACCACTGGGAGGGTTCACCACTGATGAGCCAAGCCTTTCCAATATTTTTAATCACACAATTAATAGTAGAAGTTTGTTTTATGTGTAAAAGAAACTTTATTGCTCGAATGTTTTATTTTTCAATGAACTAATTAAATATTTACAGAAACAAAACAAGTCTTAGTTAACATGATCTTTGAAAGGAACTGGTAGTAACTTACTCTTGGAATCTGTATAGAAATTTTGAGAACAACAACAACAACAACAAAAGCCTTTATTGAGGACCTCTCGTCCTATATAGGATTCGCCAGTTTACAGAGTAATTGAAGAGAAGAGAACTAAGAATACAGAGATATATGTAGTAGGTATAGTATAGTATTTTCTACACTGTGACTATATACAACAGAAGTAACAAGCCTTTTAGTGGAATCAAAGTCCCATACAGGATTTGTCAATCTAATCCTGACAAAGATTATTTACATATGATTATTTACATCAATTAGATTAGGTATATAGCTTTCTTTTCTCCTCAGCCGTCTTCCAAAATTTGAACAACGCAAACGCTCCAGCTCTGTTTCTCACCACTTCATTCAACAGGAGCTCCAAAGAGAGTCCCTCGAGGCCTATTTCACTGAGGAGCACTTCTCGTTCGTCTTTCAGCCCCATACATGAGAGTATATGGTGATGTAGCCCCGGCTCCATTCTTGTCCCGCAAATCTCGCATGTCCATCCGTCTGTTTTAAATATTCTGGGGCGATCATCAGTAAAGAGCACCGAGAAGATTCTCAATCCGGCAATACACCGTTTGACCCGGAGCGGGAAATGGCTGGACAGATAGTGTTCCGGTAACGGAGTTGAGCAGATGTTTTTATAGTGGGGGTAAACTTGAATTTATTATTCTTGTGTGATCCTTTTGCAGAGATTGATCTATTGCAGTCCTGATTATGTATAGAAATTCAGCCATTGAAATCCGGTGGTGTTTAAAATATTAACTATACTTCCTGTGAAACCTATATATTTTTTCGTTACGTTTGAGATTTCCCACAGCTGGGACAAGCAGAGCAGCGGCAATCTAGTTTCACCCATTCCCAGCATTCTCAACCAGAACTTTAAGGTAAGTTTCAAGACTGTAATGCTGAGTGACACTCTTCCCAATTCTATCCTGAGCATGTATCCGGGGGTGTATCTTGGTAAATTTAGATATCTTCACAAAAATGAGTCCTGAATTTGATCAGCAATTAATGTATGCTCATTTGCCCAAACAGGTGCCGCGTATAGCAGGGTTGATAGAACCATCGCGTCAAGAAGTTTCATAGAGGATTTCAAAGAGTTCATCTTCGACCTGGTCAGAATAGGCCAGACCCCACCACTGGCAGCAAGAGCTTTACCCTTATAGTATAATGCGGCTTGCTTAAAGAGTTTGTTGAGGTGAGTAGATATCCTAGATACATGTATCTTTCCGTGACATTCAGTGTTTGTTGTCCCCAATACCAATTATCAGATTTTGACCGATTCCCACCATTGCGAAATACCATTATTTTTTATTTGTTTTCATTCAGCGTTAGCATATTTTCCTCAAAATATTTTCGAATCATATTAATTTTTAACTGCAAATTGTTCTTAGATTCGCCTATCAGTACAATATCATCTGCATATAGTAACAAATGTACATTTCCATGTTTTGGCAGATAAATACCAGGTATATCTGAGCAGTCAAAAGTACTAATCAGGTCGTTAATAAAAAGTATGAATAAGTAAGGAGATAGTGGCTCACCCTGTAACACTCCGGATTTTATTTTAATAAATTCAGTGAATGAATTGTTCCATCTCACCGCAGCTGTCATGTTTTCGTAATATTTCTTAATTAGATTTATAAATCGGAAATTCAATCCAATGTCTAACAGTTTTTTCCATAGGAGAGCTTGGGGCACCGTATCAAAAGCCTTTTTAAGATCGATAAAGAAAGCGTAGAACTTTCGTCTTTTACGTCTAAGTGTTAATTGGATTAATGAGACTAAAGTAAAAATATAATCCTGGCATGAGTGATCTTTTCTGAAGCCCGCTTGATTTTCCGGTATAATTGCTCTGTTTTCGGTCCAGTTGCTTAACCGTATTTTCATTATTGATGAGAAAAGCTTAGCGAGGTTGCTTAGAAGTGCTATTCCCCGATAATTGTGAGGATTGTCGGCATCACCATTTTTAAAGATGGGATGTATAATTGTTTTGCACCAAGTTGTTGGGAATTGACCAGTTTTTAGAACTCTATTGTAAATATCTTTTAAGGCAGTTAAATAAGCTGGGGGCAAGGCTTTTATAGGTTCATTAGGAATATTATCAAGTCCACAAGCCTTATTGCGCTTCAAGTGAGCGATTTCTCCAGTTATCTCCGAAAAGGATATTTCGGCCATTAACTCGTCGTCTGGAATCAGTATAACTCTTATGGACAAATCTAACTTGACTGGTGGCGAAGTCGTGAGAAGTTCGGTATAAAACTGTTGCCATTTTTGAATAGAAATGTTTCCGAGAGTTGTTCTTCTATTTTTAAACAGTGATATTGTTTTCCAAAACCCGCAGAGTCCCTCACCTCCTTCAACCCCTCTTGTATTTTATTATAGTAGGTTTTCTTTTTGCCGGAAATTTTGAGAACAATAAACCATGCAATGTGTCCTGATCAATGAATTCCTAATATTATCCAGAAAGGGAACATAAAACTGGAACAATGTGGATTGTAGAGTTATTACAGTCTAACTTCTTTAATTGAACATGGCAAGGAATCGGAGGTTTTTGTTGAATTAAAGTCTGTGATAAATTGAGGACAGATTATTTCATCACAGCATTTATTGCTAGTGGACATTTTATCTTGGAAAGTAAATATTAAATCTTTAAAATAATATTTTTAAAAACCTCATTTTGCAATATATTTTAAATAATAATTTGTTAATATGAATTGTGTGTGTTACTATTAGGTCTATTTTATTTCATTCATTTAGAATATTTTATGATCAACTTTTGGTGAGGGACAAAAATACATCTTGGCACCAATGAAAAATTACAAATATCATTTTATCTAAATGTTTAATTGCATTTGGAAAAAAAGAATGAAGAAAAGCTAAATATTTAATTATAAAAATAATGAAATTTTAAAGAAATACTTTATGATTGTTAAAACAAGAATTCTATTTATTGGCATTTTAGCTGATTCCGTAAGTTTAAATAATAGTTGAATGTTAGACTTCAAGATACCTTAATGTCTGTGTCTTCTTCAGTTAGGTTATTGAACCAATGATGCCTAAATTTTCCTCTAGAAAATTTTGAACACATGTAATTTACAAGGGATAGCGGCCCCGCCATTGGTGGTACCACAATTCAACACTTTCAGGTAAATGCTGCCAGTGCTCCAATTATGAAATTATAGAGATGAAATTGTATAGTTTGTACATTTTATATTGATAAATTTCACTGTTTTTGTACATTTTCTATTGATAAAATTGTACTGTTTTTGTACATTTTCTAGTGATAAAATTCACTGTTTTTGTACATTACCTAGTGATAAAATTGTACAGTAGGTTTGTATAACACCTAAGAGATCAGAACTTTTGGTTGAATTAAAGTTATTTAAATGATTTCATCACAACATTCACTGCTAGAGGACATTTTTCAAGGATAACCAAAGGTATGATCAATATAGTTTTATAATATTGGCAATGTATTTAAAGACTTTTTTAAGCATGGTGCGCATACACTATCTATGGCTGCTGTGTCACAAGGGTCAAAGAATGGTAATTTCATCCAAATATTTGTATTCAAACAAGAATTATCTAATGCTATCAAAATTCCTTTTTAAAAACTGGTTGAATTAATGTTAAATTAAATTACCAGAGCTCTAAAAATAGCATACAAAATTATTTTCCTCTACATCCTAGATGTGTTGAGTTGGCTTCAACAGTACGAAGTCAAAGGTCTGACTAAAGTGATAAAGCACAATTTGGACTATAGATTATAGCCACAAGAAAATAACACCTAATCCAAATAAATTGATAGTGTGTGATGTTTCGGCAACAGCGTTGTTACCAGCAGACAAAATAATAAAATATTTTAATATTCTTTGGTCTAATGATGGTAACAACTCTTTTGCCCAAATGTCATTTATTTGGATTAGGTCTTATTTTCTTGTAGTTTAACTAAAGTAGGGAATCAATTCCACTAGTAATTGCAATATGCAATCATACAAACCTTAGTTTCTATCTTTCAGCACTTGGCAGCGAGAAGTGGCAATGGCAACAAGTTATCTTATCAGATGGGCGTTGAAATAATGGATAAGATATTCTCACAATGTTGTTGGCTGATTAACAGTACATGTGGCGCAGAATCCAAAATTTTCTATTATTGTTACAACTACTATTACTGATGATAGGGCACAATTTGGATTATAAACACAAGGTAATAAGACCAAATAAATAAATAGTGTGTGACGTTTCGGTAACAGCGTTATTACCATCTTCAGACAAAAGTACTGAATGAGAAATTTTACCACAGCATGGTTTAAATAGTTACTGTTATCAAGTGTGTAAACAAGATAGCAGATAATAAGATAATTTTCTGAGAAATACAGATAATTAAAAGGCACAATTTGGATTATAAACACAAGGTAATAAGACCAAATGAATAAATAGTGTGTGACGTTTTGGTAACAGCGTTGTTACCATCATAGGACAAAAGTACTGAATATGACATTTCAGTAACAGTGTTGTTACTATCATCGGACAAAAGTACTGAATGTGACATTTCAGTAACAGCGTTGTTATCATCATCAGACAAAAGTACTAAATGTGATATTTCAGCAACAGCGTTGTTACCATCAGACAAAATACTGAATGTGACATTTCGGTAACAGTGTTGTTACCATCATCAGACAAAATACTGAAAGTGACATTTCAGTAACAACGTTGTTATCATCAGACAAAATACTGAATGTGACATTTCGGTAACAGTGTTGTTACTATCATCAGACAAAAGTACTGAATGTGACATTTCAGTAACAGCGGTGTTGCCATCATCAGACAAAATACTGAATGTGACATTTCAGTAACAGCGGTGTTACCATCAGACAAAATACTGAATGTGACATTTCAGTAACAGCGTTGTTACCATCAGACAAAATTCTGAATGTGAAATTTCATTAACAACGTTGTTACCATCAGACAAAATACTTAAAGTGACATTTCGGTAACAGTGTTGTTACCATCATCGGACAAAAGTACTGAATATGACATTTCAGTAACAGTGTTGTTACTATCATCGGACAAAAGTACTGAATGTGACATTTCAGTAACAGCGTTGTTATCATCATCAGACAAAAGTACTAAATGTGACATTTCAGTAACAGCGTTGTTCCCATCAGACAAAATACTGAATGTGACATTTCGGTAACAGTGTTGTTACCATCATCAGACAAAATACTGAATGTGACATTTCAATAACAGCGTTGTTACCATCAGACAAAATACTGAATGTGAATTTCGGTAACAGTGTTGTTACTATCATCAGACAAAAGTACTGAATGTGACCTTTCAGTAACAGCGGTGTTGCCATCATCAGACAAAATACTGAATGTGACATTTCAGTAACAGCAGTGTTACCATCAGACAAAATACTGAATGTGACATTTCAGTAACAGCGTTGTTACCATCAGACAAAATACTGAATGTGACATTCAGTAACAACGTTGTTACCATCAGACAAAATACTGAATGTGACATTTCGGTAACAGTGTTGTTACCATCATCGGACAAAAGTACTGAATGTGACATTTCAGTAACAGCGTTGTTACTATCATCAGACAAAAGTACTGAATGTGACATTTCAGTAACAGCGTTGTTACCATCATCAGACAAAAGTACTGAATGTGACATTTCAGTAACAGTGTTGTTACCATCATCAGACAAAAGTACTGAATGTGACATTTGGGTAACAGTGTTGTTACCATCAATGGACAAAAGTATCGAACGTGACATTTCGGTAACAGTGTTGTTACCATCATCAGACTAAAGTACTAAATGTGACATTTCAGTAACAGTGTTGTTACCATCATCAGACAAAAGTACTGAATGTGACATTTCGGTAACAGCGTTGTTACCATCATCGGACAAAAGTACTGAATGTTAATTTCGGTAACAGCGTTGTTACCATCATCAGGCAAAAGTACTGAATGTGACATTTCGGTAATAGTGTTGTTACTATCATCAGACAAAAGAACTGATTGTGACATTTGAGTAACAGCAGTGTTGCTATAATCAGACAAAATACTGAATGTGACATTTCAGTAACAGCCTTGTTACCATCAGACAAAATACTGAATGTGACATTTCAGTGACAGCGTTGTTACCATCATCAGACAAAAGTACTGAATGTGACATTTCGGTAACAGTGTTGTTACCATCATAGGACAAAAGTACTGAATGTGACATTTCCGTAACAGTGTTGTTACCATCATCAGACAACATTACTGAATGTGACATTTCAGTAACAGTGTTGTTACCATCATCAGACAAAAGTACTGAATGTGACATTTCAGTAACAGCGTTGTTACCATCATCATACAAAAGTACTGAATGTGACATTTCAGTAACAGCGTTGTTACCATCATCAGACAAAAGTACTAAATGTGACATTTCGGTAACAGTGTTGTTACCATCATCAGACAACATTACTGAATGTGACATTTCAGTAACAGTGTTGTTACCATCATCAAACAAAAGTACTGAATGTGACATTTCGGTAATAGCATTTTTACCATCATCGGACAAAAGGACTGAATGTGACATATCGGAAACAGTGTTGTTACCATCATCAGACAAAAGTACTGAATGTGACATTTCGGTAACAGTGTTGTTACCATCATCGGACAAAAGTACTGAATGTGACATTTCGGTAACAGCGTTGTTACCATTATCAGGCAAAAGTACTGAATGTGACATTTCGGTAACAGTGTTGTTACCATCATCAGACTAAAGTACTAAATGTGACATTTCGGTAACAGTGTAGTTACTATCATTGGACAAAAGTACTGAATGTGACATTTCATTAATAGCGTTGTTGCTATCATAGGACAAAATACTGAATGTGACATTTTGGTAACAGTATTGTTACCAATATAGGACAAAAGTACTGAATGTGACATTTCTGTAACAGCATTGTTACTATAATAGGACAAAATACTGAATGTGACATTTTGGTAACAGTGTTGTTACCAACATAGGACAAAAGTACTAAATGTGACATTTCTGTAACTGCGTTGTTACCATCTTCGATCAAAAGTACTTAATGTACTCATTCAGTAATTTTGTCTGAAGATGGTAACAACCCTGTTACCGAAATGTCACACACTATTTATTTATTTGAATTTGGTCTTATTACCTTGTGTTTAACTCAAGTTAGGATGGATAGGTTACTTTCAGTATGTGGCTATTGGGATTAGATTGGTAAATTAAGTGACCTGCCTTTAAATTTGTCTATAGATATTTTTTACTTCTAAGTAAACATGTCACAGGCCATGATAAACATGGTATGTAGTTAACTTCAAGTTAGTGGTACACTAAAGAGAGTCCATGTGGCACAACCATATTTTATTCAAACAACCATACAAGTGATTAGAAATAAATCCCATTCAATCAAACATACTGGTCTAGAACAATAGGATATTTTATAATGCCATGACGATAGTTTTATATAAAAGTGGGTTATTTATAAACATAAAGGAAATAACAGAATATTTAACATAAAGAGATACCTAATTTCTATATTTTGCTACAACATATCTCTCTGTTCTTTGATGTGAAGAGAATTTAATTGTGGGGATACAAATGAATTACTTCCTGATCTTTCCCAATATGTCAGACACAATTTATTGTTATAAGGAATAAATTTAACAATTAGAAATGTTGTGTTTGTTTCAATGTATGTTGGGAGAATAAGGTCAGTTGATGGTAAATTATATTTGGAGAAATTTGTGGTAACTGATGGTAATAATGGTATTTCTATTTCTAGAAATTATATCATTGTGGTTTACACAAAGTTATAATTGCAGAAATATATTTGGATTCATTAAAATATTTCTTCAACTTCTCTGTGTCTATCATGTAGCGGCAGGTTTGACCAACCAACACAGAGTTGATAATTACTACACGATTGCCTCTTGAACCCCACACATACAAAATAAAATATTTATATTGGGCCAGGGTGTTGACACCTCCACCTCTCTGATGGATTGACACCTCAAATTCAGTCTTCTCTCCTCCAATTCTCCACTTGATCCTAACATTGTACTTAGTGCCATCTATATTCTCAATTTTCTCCTTTGATCTATTTTGGGAGAATTTAGTCCAATTATACAAACTAAATAAAAGGAAGACTCCCAATTTATCTCTGTGATCTCCATCTCCATACAGATATTTCTTAAGGTCATTCACCCAGTTATCATATGTATCATCAGGAGGAAGCCAGTTCGGGACACCAAGTGTAAGGTCAAGCCCCTCATCAGCCATTTTCACAGGATTCTCCAACTCTTGACATTTGACATCACAGCAGGTGGTGGTAGTAGTTGGGAGCTCAGTTCTCACAGTGGCCAGTTCTTCCTTAGTACCTTGTTGTTCTGTTTTTACACTTTCTAGTTCTTCCTTAGTACCTTGTTCTGTTTTTACACTTTCTAGTTCTTCCTTAGCATCTTGTTGTTCTGTTTTTACACTTTCTAGTTCTTCCTTAGTAACTTGTTGTTCTGTTTTTACACTTTCTAGTTCTTCCTTAGCATCTTGTTGTTCTGTTTTTACACTTTCTAGTTCTTCCTTAGTACCTTGTTGTTCTGTTTTTACACTTTCTAGTTTTTCCATTATATCTTGTAGATCTTTCTTCAAAGAATCAATTTTTTCGTCTTTACAATTTACTCCTTTTTTAACAATTTCTATTTCTTCCTTTTTATGAATTAATTCTATTTGTATAGCTTTCAGTTCATTTTTGTTAACATGTAATTCAGAATTCACAGCATTCAGTTTTCCTTTAGTGTTTTGTATTTCTGTCTTCATTGTGCTCAGTTCATTTATAGCAACTTGATATCCTGCCTTCACAGTTTCCAGTTCTTCCTTTGTGTTTTTCAAATCTCTCTCCAATCCTTGTAGATGATCTTCACCAAGTGAGGTTGTAGTTGGGCCAGTGGACAATTCTGACTTCACACCCTCTAGTTCAGTCCTGATGTATCCGAGGTCAACAAGATGTTGGTTCGATATATCCTCAATCTTATTGGACAACATGGCAGTCAAGTTCTGGACTCCTGCTAGAGATGACCCAGTGGACCTCTGGGTGACCAATATTTGGTTGAGGGAAGTTTTGATATGGTCCAGGTTTTCCTTCAACATGTTTTTGCACTGTGACATTTCCAGTGAAAGGTCCCTCAATGAATCACATGGAGGATTCTTACTGTCAGAGTGGACACTCTCCCCAGGGCTGACACCAATTTGTCCACACAGAGCCTCATGTTGCTGGAGAGAATCCCGAGTTAGTAATGCCCCACAAAACTGACAACATCCAAATTGACGTTTGCAGGCTACGGTCATGTGAGATGCCAGATCTTTTCTCAATATTTTTGTTCCACAGGACTGTGGGCAGTCCACCATACAAAATTGGCACAAGGAACTGTGCAACATGGCTTCCAAAGTATTTCTGTAAGTCTTGGAACATCCCTGGAATGGGCAGGTGTTCTCCATGTTCTGGAACATGATCCATACAGTTGGAGAACATTTCTAAATTAAAAGTTGAACAAGTATAAACAGAAAATTTGGTAGCAAAGAGAAAAAGTATTTTATTATATTTGTGAGAGAAAATCTACATGAAAGGTCAGTCTCACTAGAAGACTCCTCTCTACAAATGCCAGTTTTTATTAAACAATTACCATTTATACTAATTACCAACCTTCCAATAAGAGGAGCCTTTTTCTAATGGTTACTATGGTTCTGAATGGACGAGAGAAAAAAATTCCTTTCAAACTAACAAAAATAGACACAGTCTTTGGCAAATTGAGTGGCTGGAGTTTATTAAATATGGTCTGGGTTTTCGTGAATGGACCAATTTCTATAATCTTTAAAAATTTTGTGATCAATTTTCAATATACTTCCAAACCATGTGGATGTTGAAATTTTTTAAACAAAAGTAAACAACACAAATTTACTAAATATCAAACTTCTATATGGCGGCTATGGTCTGGAATAGAATTAAAAGTAGAAAATAGCCACAATCATTTGTGGTGTAATGATCTTCCATACAAATAAATCAGTAGTAGGAACTAAATAATGGTAAGAACATTGTTAGAAATACAGTATAACCTTGTTGATTCAACACATGATAATTTGACACTTGCATTTATTCTACCATATTCTCATGTCCACAACTCAAGCCTGTCAAATACTAAACATTAATTCGACCAAACAACAATTTGACACCATCAATAAGTTGACAAACTTTCATGGACAATTCTTGTTTAAAAAAATTATTTATTACTAAAAACACAACAGGTTGACTCTCAGAACACCATGGCTATAATTAGCTAATGTGCACCATTCTTAAAAGTTACAATGAGACGCAAATTTCCGCACTGCTAGTTACTGGAATAAACAAAGAGTTGTTTATAAAGTAACATTTTGTTATTTGAAATAAAATACAGGAAAGACATGAATGTCTAAGAAGATTGAGCAGCTAGAATGTTAACTAAATAGGGTGCTAGCTGAAAGGTAAACAAACACTAAATTTTTCTTTAAAAGATATTTTAAATAAAATTTTCTGCCTTTTTTTTAATTCTAAGACATTGATCACTTTCTTCCTGTTTGATTTATTCACCTATTTCAAAATAGTATTTGTAATTTTTCCTTTGTTTCAAAATTTACTGAGGCACTTTTATCCACTATGTTAAATGGCAAAATAAAAGGACATTGTAAGAAAACAACCCAAAGTAAGCCACACTCTCAAAGAGGTTAAAATTAATTTCTGTTAATTAAATGTTTCTATATTTAAGTACAAAGATATAATTTAAACACATTTAATTAGTTTACATTATTTTATATTTTTAAAATAATTTATTATACTTATTCTATTTATAATTAGCTAAATGGTGAATCCCCAGAATTGGGTACATTTGGTAGGTGGCGCTGTACGTTGCCACCGCCGTACCTTAGAGGCGTTTTACACGAGTTAAAAATACAATTTCGGTGAAATACTTTTAATTTTACCAATTTAAATATATAAATTTAAATTATAATTTTAAAAATGATTTAACAGTTAAAAAAAGCTTTTTTTCAAAAATGAAATATTAAACTAATTTTTCTAAAAACGAACATTATTTTTTTAATTATCTGAAACTAACCTAATTCAACTTATCTAAAACTAACCTTATTTATATTTACACTACCTTTTTAATTTCAAAATTAAATTAAAATACGTTTATAATATTAAATAATAACATTTTTAAAAATAGACTTTCTGGTTCACACTTTTGTATCTAATCAATTATGTATTATTTTATTTATCTCTATTAAAAAAATCTGTATAGTTTTGATTAAAATATTTTAAGTGGCATATTTTCAAGTCATATATTTATATACAAGTTTTATATTTATTTTACAAATATTGTATAAGATGTGATTAATAAACTTTGTAAAAATATTTTAATACATTTTTAATAACATGACGTTATGTTATATTCCAATAGGTAAAATAGGTTAGGTTCAGACGGCTTATAAATTAGGTTAGTTTCTGATAGGTTATAAATTAGGTTATTTTAAGGTGTGTTATAAAAAGGTTAGTTTCATTAATTAAAATAGGTTAGTTTCAGATAGGTTAAATTAGGTAAGTTTAATCGCAAAATAAGGTTAGTTTTTGATAAGTTGAATTAGGTTAGTTTCAGATAATTAAAAAAATAATGTTCGATTTTAGAAAAATCAGTTTATATTTTATTTTAAAAAATGTTTTTTTAACTGTTAAATCTTTTTAAAAATTATATTGGTAAATTAAAAATAAATTGGTAAAATTCAAAGTATTTCACCGAAATTGTATTTTTAACTCGTGTAAAACGCCTCTAAGGTACGGCGGTGGCAACGTACAGCGCCACCTACCAAATGTACCCAATTCTGGGGATTCACCTAGCTGAATATCACAATTATATAAATTCCGTGACTGCTCTTTTTAATTTTGTAAAGTTAAAAATTTATTGTCAAACTTTCTATGATAAAATCGTTTTAGTTACTCGCCATAGGGTTTGTTTATAAAAATGAAAATTTGATTCAAAATGTACACGTAAATTTTATAGTTATAATTATTGAAACAAAAATTCAATTTTAAAAAGGCTAAAAATTCTAAAACTGAGAAAAAAAAAAAAAAATATAAACACTAATATCTTACCTAAATGTACTTGATGGCGAACCAAAAGTTAAATAATTACAACGTATTTCCGCAGCACGCAAACACCTATCGCCATCTATCATCACATTTTGTAACTATTTATAAATTATTGTTTATGTTACTTTGTTTAAAAGTCGGTAGTGTTCCTCAATTTGTTACACAATTTTATATTGAAATTTAATAGTTCATTAAAGCTTAATAATATATCCAATTTAATGTTCAACATTTTTAGAAATCTTTGTGTATTTAACTAGAAATAATATGGCTGGAATTTATGGTAGCAAAAGAAGAGTCAATGTTATATCAAGCAATCTTTATAACTAGTGAATAATTATTTTGCAAACTTCACACATAAAATTTAAAATTTTATTTTTATAATATTAACATAATATAAATAAATAGACTTTCTTTAGGTTTTAGGATTTTAGAAAACACCTAATCAAGATTTAAAGAAAAATTTCGAAGAATTTTATAAAATAAAGCCAAAGAAAAATAAACTTGTTTCATCCAATTTCACAATAGCAAAAACAAAGTTATCTAGACAGGAAGATAAACGTGGTTTAGTACCGCCATCTATCAATCAATTTTGAAACTATTTATAGTTCTAATTTTCCCCAGAGTTTTAGCAGATATAATTTAAACCAGAAATGAGTTTCTAAAGTTGTATTCACTAAATATTTTTTGATGAATGTTGTCTTTTTTATATTTTAATAATGTATTTCAATAAATATATTTTCTCAAAGTATGTCATATAAAGCTAATGTAAATTATTTATGAGCTCTATAAGAATCTAACCACTAAAAAGGACTTTTATTAGAGCAATATGAACTTATAGGAAATGTGGTAAGTCCTCCCATCCAGATTCTACCAGACTATTGTATCAGGTTGTTGGGTTCAAAGGTAATTATGGAACTAAGGTGTAGAGACTGTCTCTCAATGATGTCTAATTGTAGTAGAAACAACCCAATACAATAGTGGAATGATGAGCCAGGCATTTCCAACAACTTACTACCCATTGTGGTGGGAAGATGATAAGAAACTCCACCAAATTGTTCCATAGGATGGCCTTCTAACACCTTGTATTTAATGACCTATCTTTTGGCCAACTTTATATTTTAGATAATTTACAACATTGTGGGAAGATTCTTGTACGAAAAGGAGGCTCCCTTTATATTTGTGTTGTGTAATATATAAAGTATAAAGTTGTTTTTATGTACTTTTAAAGGGAGAGGTGCCCCTTTCTGGTACAAAGTGTATTTAATATATAGATACAAACTTTATAATAGAAAATTTATTATATTGGCTAATTATAAATTGAATTATGTTAAGACAGAAAGGAAAAATTAATAAAGTTTTGAAGACTTTTAAGATTATTACACAGAAAATCAATTGAAAATTTTCTTCTAATCACTTTCTTTGGTATTTTTCATATTAAAAATATAATTGATTCTTGTCATTTTCTATCTGCACTTGTAGCAGTTGTATTTATGATATTAGTTTTTATATTCTTGGAATGTTCCCTGTCAGTTGTTTGTTCCAGTCACCAGTTGTGCACATCTAGCTTTCTTCATCTTTAGGGGTCAGCTCCCTCTTCCCTTGTTAATGGAATAAAATGTTAAGACAGAGGTGTCTTAGAGAGTAATGTTCTGTAGTATGAAATATATATGTTACTGTTTTTAAGTTGGATCAGCTATAATGCACACTCAATATTATGGGGTATATTGTATTTGAAATGGTCTTGAGCATGTTCATGTCTATGGGGTTATTTTGATTGGAAGTCTCTTGTTTTTCTATCATATTTACCAACCTTAGAGGTTCATGCATGGGAGTAGTTTTATATTTACAACATGAAAAGACTTATATTGATTGAAATTGACTGTTTGGGATATTAGAAGAGGAAAAACTGTCTCATCACTTCAATGATGTTCTACAAGGTTGACTTGGAGGAGTTCAGTAAGTACCAGCAACTGGG
>CP092874.1:22803223-23152218 GCA_030710605.1 Cordylochernes scorpioides
TTATCGTGCAACTGAAAGTTGTTGATGGCTTTCGCCATCTATCTGAATAAATATCAACTATTCGTTGATTTTTAATTTTTCCAGAATTGACCAAATATCCATTCTTGATTATGGGGCAAACCATCAGCAACTTTTAGTGTCATTATAAATAGAGATGTCGTTTTCTTAATAATAAAGTCTGTTTTGCATTTTTGGAAAACAAAGATGATTTGCCTATCTTTTTTTTTTTGAAGAAGAAGAAGAAGAAACATCTTTTGGGGTAAATATACTTCTTGAATATCTACTTTATTTTCACAATGAGTTCAGAAGACTTTAAAATAACGAAATTAAATGGTGAAAATTACCATGCTTGGTCTATTAGGGCTAAGGCTACTCTAATACAAAAAAGTGTATAGGAAGCGGTTGATCCAGGTTTTGACGAAACTCTAACTGTAGCTCTAAAGAGCAAGTGAAGCATTAAATATTTAGAAGAAATACACACCAAATATGGATTGCTTCACATTCTGCAATTACTGAGAGATATATTTAATATCACAAAAATGAATGAATCAATGAAAGATTATATAGCAAGGATAATGAACATCCACAGAAAACTGGAGAAAGGAGGACATGGTTTCAAGGATACAGAATTGGCACTCATAATGCTAATGGGGTTGCCCAAGACCTATGAACCAATGATCCTGAATTTGGAACAAAATGAAGAAAAACTTTCCACGAAAATAGTCAAGGCTAAACTGTTACTAGAAGAAAAGAAACAACTCAGACATGACACCACTGGAGAAGAAACCACCTCAAAGGCCTTTGTGATCAAGGAAGAAAAACAGCCAACTTTCCATGAAAGAAGAAAGTATCATCCTGCAGAGAAAACCCAAGAAGCTAGCACATCCCACAATTATCAGAAGAATACTCAAGCCAAAGCTGTCAAATGTTTTTGCTGTGGCAAAGTGGGACATATAGCAAAGAATTGTAGATTCAACCCTGCAGTAAAGGAAAGATTTTGTTTCACTGAAAATAAAGAACAAGCGAAGAGGTTGCTTTCTAATCCTGATAAAATCTCAAAACAAAAGGCATTTTTCTTCAGGGAAGGCAATAGAGAATCTCATTTATGGTATCTTGACAGTGGAGCAACAGAACACATGGTATCTGATAGAAGCAAGCTAACCAATATTCGGGAAATCTCCTCAGTAGTAGAAACAGCAAATAAACAATCAATTCATGTTATGGAAATGGGAGATATTACATTCAAGGTAAATAACAATAATGGTGGCGGAAGTCTTTTCTTGAATAATGTTCTCATTGTTTCTGAAATCGAAGGGAATCTATTATCTGTTGGAAGAATTGAGAAACATGGCAACACTGTTATTTTTTAAAATGGGAATGTCAAGGTTTTAAACCAACAAGGTGAATTATTGGCAACAGCTCCAAGAAACACCTACTACATTGAAGAATTCAATAATAGTGCCAGGATTACCAAAGTTAGAGAGGACATTTGGCATAGACGTTTAGGACATCTTAATAAGGAAGCTGTTGCAAAAATGAATATTGGAGAAAAAGAAGTGACAACCAATGCACAGTGTGCATGGAATCCAAGATGAAGAAATTGCCATTTTCATTTCTAGTAATAAAGACAAAAGGGCTTCTTATCCCCTGGAACTAATCCACTCAGATGTTGTTGGTCCCATAAATCCAAGATCCAAGGGAGGATCAAACTACTTTGTTACTTTTATTGATGATTTTTCACACTACACCGCGGTCTATTTCATGAAAAATAAAAATGAAGTCTTGGAGAAATTTAAGGAATATAAGAACTTTGTAGAAAACTTTCATGAAAGAAGAATCAAGACATTGCGATCCGATAATGGAAAGGAGTATTGCAACTCTGAATTTGACTGGCTTCTTATCAAAAATGGCATCAGAAGACAATTGTCTGTTCCAAGAACCCCTCAAAAAAATGGAGTATCTGAACGAATGAATCAAACACTGTTAAGTATTGCTAGAGGCTTATTGACAGAATCGGGTATCCCAATTACCTTTTGGGGAGATGCAATCCACACAGCTTGTTATTTGAGAAATAAGTCTCCAAGTAAAGCAATTGACAACAAAATTCCTGAAGAACTTTGGTCTGGAAGAGAGTCCAAAATAGGATATCTTAAGGTATTTGGATGCAAATATTGGTGCAGCATTGATGATTGCCATCGCAAGTCTAAATTCAGTCCCAAGGCTGAAGAGTGTGTACTCATAGGATATCCAGAAGGAATTAAAGGATATAAAGTATGGGATTTCAGAAATGACAAAATATATGTTACTAGAAATTTAAGATTTTCTGAGGACATTTTTCCATGTAAGAAACCTAATGATCCAACAAAAATTTTCAACTGATCAATTTTACACTACATCAAAAGAGGAAGACTTTTATGAAGAACAACTGATTCATCAGAGAGAAGAAGATCTACAAACTAAGGTAAAGTTTGGTTCAACAAATAATTCGGAGCAAGAAACAAATAAAGATGAACGATCACAATCTTTGCGCCGTTCGGAAAGAATTAAGAAAAAAAAAAAAAAAAACGGAGAAGAAACCAAAATCAAACGCGACATCATGAAGAATCCTCAATCCAGTACAGAAGAACCAAGTACCATTGAAGAAGCTCTTTGTGGACCTGAAGCTACAAATTGGTCTGAGGCCATTCCATGGGAACTACAAGGATTGAAAGAAAAGGGAGCTTGGGAAATTGTTCCAAGGCCAGTTAACAAAAGAGTTATTGATTCAAGATGGGTTTTCAAGCGAAAAATTGACTCGTATGGAAACTTAAGAGAATATCGCGCAAGACTTGTCGCATGTGGTTTTCACCAAATACCAAATGTTGATTTTGGGAAGAAATACAGCCCTGTAGTTAAACATAAGTCTATAAGGTTCCTTTTAGCTCTGGCTGTTGAACGTGAATGGAACATATTCCAAATGGATGTAAAATCTGCATACCTAAATGCACCATTACATGACTGTTTATATGGAACTACCTGAGTCAAGTCTGAATCATGAAAATTCCAGCAATGAAGTCTGTCTTCTAAAGAAGAGTATTTATGGACTGAAGCAATCGGGACATGAATGGAATGAAAAACTTGACCAGATTTTATCTTCAATTGGACTTGAACGCTCCAGAATGGATCCATGCGTCTACTTTAGTAAGGACATCATACTTGGAGTTTATGTAGATGATCTACTAGTTACTACTTCCTCAGTTGAGTCCTATGTGAAATTCAAATCAAGCATTCAAGGAGAAGTGGACATCAAGGACTTAGGTGAAGTGAGTGATCTACTCTCTGTAAGGATTAAAAGAAACAAGGATTCAAATCTTGAACTTGATCAGACTCATTACATTGAAGAAATCCTTAAGGAGTATGGAATGGAGCATGCGAAAGAAGCCTCAACACCATTAGATCCTGGAATGTTTACAGAAGGGCCTGGAGGAAAGGAAGCATGCCGTGCCCCTTATCAACAGGCTATTGGGAATTTGCTTTGGTTAGCAGGAATGACAAGGCCAGACATTGCATATGCTGTATCTTACCTCAGCAAGTTCAATAGTTCCCCTTTGCAACAGCATTGGAATGCTGTAAAACACCTCTTGAGATATTTAAAGAAGACCAAGGACCTCAAATTAGTATTCAGTAAGACTGGAAAGAAGTTAGCAGCTTTTGCGGATGCAGACTGGGGCAGTGATAAAGAAGACAGGAAATCCTATAGCGGGTACATCTTTGTGTTGGACGGAGCAGCCATCTCCTGGTGCAGCAGAAAGCAAAAATGTGTTGCTCTCTCAACAGCAGAAGCAGAATATTATGCAATGTGTGAAGCAGCAAAGGAAGCTCTATGGTTCACAAGTTTTATGTAAGAAATTGGAGTTGGTGGTTTTGAGGAATCTCCTCTGAAGATATATATATAGATAATCAAGGTGCTATGTTCCTTGCTGAAAATGAAGTTGTTTCAGAAAGAAAAGTAAACACATTGACATTCGACACTTATTTATCAGAGATTTATTTATGCTTATGAGGTGATACAGCAACATCTTTACAAGCTTACAGCTGCTGTATTGTCCGTGAGGTCAAAAGACGTACGGACCTCTATGGTGTTGATCTCTTGGCGGAACGACTTGGAAGGATGGAAAGCTGAGCTTTGTGTATGTTCCAATGGAGGAGAACCCTGCAGATCTATTCACAAAGAACTTGAAGGCTCCTGCACTCCAGCAAAACTATACCAAACTTGGACTTTGTATGTATATCACAGACAAGGGGAGGTGTTAAAATATTTTTTATGTCCGTGATTTTATTTTTTGACGTTTAAAATATTTTATAATGATCTGGCACTCTTGTTGTTGTAAAAAAGGGCTTACCCACACCTTGCTTTGAAGATATTTGTTTAAGATGTTCAATTGAACATTTTGTTAAATAATAAAAGCTCTGCTAAATCTTTAACATGTTTCCACCAAGAAAGTTCAGTATGATGCACTTGCCTGCCATCTGTTATCAAAATTCGAAACTATTTTAAAGGCGTAAGGTTCTTTTAGAAATTAAACAATTTCTACTGCCCTTACTGCAATGGAAAAATTAAAGGGAGGGCCTGGCTCATCAGTGGTGAACCCTCCCAGCGGTTTCGCCAGTTCAGTATGTTACTCACATGTGATGTAGTGAGCCACCACCAGTGTCCACTTCTATGCTAGACACTAATTTCACCAAGTTCTTGGAAAAGGTGAATTTTGCCCCGTACCTCATCATTACCATTTCTATAGTCTTTGACACCTCCAGTTAGAGTGAAGCTGGGGATAATACTGTGGTATATTTATTCAACTATAAATACAAAGCGCGATGTCCCGCCAAGGACACTGGCGCACAAAGGAAAGCAATACAAGAGAGAGAGAGAGAGAGGGAGAATCTATTTATATATCCAAAAACATATGCACAAGGCATTTACCATATTCTTGAAATTGGTTTCAAACAAGCATACTATATACATAGGTAATTTAATTTAAACACATCTCAAAATAAAGAAAAAGGAAAAAAAAAATCATATATACAGCACATAGTTACAATTATACCTAACACTTGAGATTATTTAAAAACTTTGATATAAATTTACAAAATCTATTGAATTCAATGTATGAATCCCTGTTGGATATCAGTTCTCTTGGATCGGTACAGAGAATACCCTTATTGAGTCTGTAGTCTTGAAATGCTGGGCACTTAAGTATGAGTAGAATCTTGAATGCGGCATCCACAAAAACAGCCCGGATCCTCCGATGCGTGGATTCTTTCCAGAAAACTTCCGAAATTACCATGGTTGGTTACAAATTGTGTGTTGTGGAAATTAGGGCGAAAATAATTTGGAATACCCCGGTTGAAAAAACTTGTAAATGTCTCGTTTGTATTATTCAGTGAGAGCAACATTCTTTTGTCTATATAGGATTTAATTATAAAGGGAATATCGATGTTGTATTTTTGCTTGTCCTCGAACGATAAGTTATTCAAGTCATATTTCATATTTGTTGTTTCAATGTAATCTGCAATCAATGGAGTTTTAGCCAAACTGTGAACACAGTTGTACGAAGTTGTCTTGTAAGCTTGAATGCTCCATATTAATATCTGATATTGCATTGAGTTTAATTTTTGTATCGATTTTTTATTTAAAAATTTGAACCATATTTCTAATCCATATGTTAAAGTTGATCTGAATAAAGATTTATACAATGTAATTCTTTTATGGGAGCTAAAACCCCATGATTTGCTGCAAAGAGAGAATAGAAATTTTTTTATTCTTTGAGTTCTGCTCACTATTTCCTCTATATGAAAAGCAAAATTCAATTTGTTTTTTCTTCTATGATTTGCAATTGTTATTCCTAAAATTTTTATTTTTTGTACTGGTGAAATTAATCCACTCTTAAATTTAACTGAGATCTTCTCTTTATTATGCAAATATAAAATGTTTGTTTTTTCGGAACTGATTTCTAACTTGTTCTTAATACACCACAATTCGATAGTACGTATTTAATGCTTCCTCTATAACTATTTTTAGTGATGTTAGATCTTTATTCCAGCATATTACCGAAATATCATCCGCATAACAAATCAACTCACAATTGGGCACCTGAAAATTCATCAGCAAATCATTCAACAAAATTGTCCATAGAAGTGGAGAAAGCGGACCGCCCTGAGTTCTTGAGTTCTGTTCACTATTTCCTCTATATGAAAAGCAAAATTCAATTTGTTTTTTCTTCTATGATTTGCAATTGTTATTCCTAAAATTTTTATTTTTTGTACTGGTGAAATTAATCCACTCTTAAATTTAACTGGGATCTTCTCTTTATTATGCAAATATAAAATGTTTGTTTTTTCGGAACTGATTTCTAACTTGTTTTTAATACACCACAATTCGATAGTACGTATTTAATGCTTCCTCTATAACTATTTTTAGTGATGTTAGATCTTTATTCCAGCATATTACCGAAATATCATCCGCATAACAAATCAACTCACAATTGGGCACCTGAAAATTCATCAGCAAATCATTCAACAAAATTGTCCATAGAAGTGGAGAAAGCGGACCGCCCTGAGGACACCCCTTAGTAATTGGGTTTGAAGTTGTTAAATTGTCGTAACTGAAAGAAATGATCCTGGAATTTAAATATGATTGTAGAATTTTGATCAATTTTTCCGGTAAATTATCTGAGTCTATTCTTTTGATGATCGCTGGCCACCAGGCATTATCAAAAGCCCCGAGATATCTATTGTAACTAGTGCAGACAGTTCTTTTTGCTTATACTCCATTAATACATTGATTATAGTATTCAAAGCAGTGATAGTTGACTTAGACTTGATAAATCCGTGCTGCCTCGAGCTTAACAGATTGTTTTGAATATAAAATTCATATATTTTATTTTTGAGAATTTTTTCAAGAATCTTCGAAAAATTAGATAATAAAGATATCGGACGGTAGCTTTTAGCTGATTCATAATTGGTTTTGTTGGGTTTGGCTATTATTTTGAGTGCTGCTGTTTTCCATTTTTTTTGGGAAGTATCCTATTTGAATACATTTATTAAATAGTTAGTGTAATATCGGAAGTATTAATTGAAAAGCATTCTTTATCATATTATTACTAATATTGTCTGGACCAGGAGATTTATTTACATTAATTTTGTCGATTAGCTCTTCTATTTCTTTCTTATGAATATTGCATGAGTTGGAGTTTGTAAAATTCGGTGTATAGTTCCTTATTGATGTATGGTGAGCAGTATCCGATATAGTTGTATCATCAGGAATTAATTCATTAACCAGATCTTTTATTAGAGTTTCTTTAGAATCTACTGGTGCCTGTTCAATTATTGGTAATCCCTTTTGTTGATTAGAGGAATTCAGTTTTTTTAAGGTTTTATAGGCGTTTCCAAACGGATTATTAGATCCATTTTCTTCTATAAAATTCCGCCAACTATTCCTCTTAGCTTTTCTGATAATATTTTTATATTTATTTCTGACAGACTTATATTCATTAACACTAATTGCTTTATGATGAAAGTATAGATTTCTCACATAATGAAAATACTTTTTCTTTTGTTCTAATTCTTTGTTCCACCACTTGATCCCGGTATCGAAAGTGAAGTTGGAAGATTTCACCTCCAGAGATTGATGTGCAGCTTCCTGAATTATACCCGTTAGCCTGTCAACTACCATGTCAATATCAGTGTCTTTTTCGACCTTTTTTATATCGTTTTCCAATCTTCTTACTTCTTGTTTAGAAATTGTAGTTGAAAACAGTGACCAATCTGCTTTCTTTTCACTAAATTTCCATGTAGATTTTTGTTGATTTTTTGTAATATCTAAGTTAACATTGATATCAAATGAAACTGTCACATGGTCGGAAATATTGGTTAATTCAAAAGTTTGCCAATTGTTCACCAGTTTCAATGAATGTCTATTTGAAATAGTGAGATCTATTATGCTTTTATTACGACAGGTAGGAGTTTTGTTATTGTGAATAAAAATATTATATTCATTATATTCATGGTATATGGAAACTATATGTTCATAAAACCTGAAGCTTCTACATTAAACAATAGAGTAATAGTAGTTACAAGGTAATAAGACCAAATAAATAAATAGTGTGTGACGTTTCGGTAACAGCATTGTTACCATCTTCAGACAAAAGTATTGAATGAGAAATTTTACCACAGCATGGTTTAAATAGTTACTGTTATCAAGTGTGTAAACAAGATGGCAGATATGAAAAAGATAATTTTCTGAGAAATACGGATAATTATTTTTGGAATTTTTTTTTATATTTATTTATTTTCAATTTTTATAATAATAATAATAATAATAATAATAATTATCTGTGTTTTTCAGAAAATTATCTTCTTCTTCTCTGCTATCTTATTTACACACTTGATAACAGTAACTATTTAAACCATGCTGTGGTAAAATTTCTCATTCAGTACTTTTGTCTGAAGATGGTAACAACGCTGTTACCGAAACGTCACACACTATTTATTTGGATTTGGTCTTATTACCTTGTGTTTATAATCTATAATCCAAATTGTGCCTTATCATCTGTAATAGTAGGTTTTTTTGTAAAAATAATAGAAAAATATTGGATTCTGCGCCACATGTACTGTAAATCAGCCAACAACATTGTGAGAATATCTTATCCATTATTTCAACGCCCACCTGATAAGATAACTTGTTGCCATTGTCTCCTTCACTTCTCGCTGTCAAGTGCTGAAAGATAGAAACTGAGGTTTGTATGACTGCCTTTTACAATTACTAGTGGAATTGATTCCCTACTTTATTTAGACTAGACGAAAATAAGACCTAATCCAAATAAATTAATAGTGTGTGACGTTTGGGCAACAGAGTTTTTACCATCATTAGACCAAAGAATATTAAAATATTTTATTATTTTGTCTGATGGTAACAATGCTGTTGCCGAAACATCACACACTATTAATTTATTTGGATTAGGTTTTATTATCTTGTGGCTATAATCTATAGTCCAAATTGTGCTTTATCACTTTAGTTAGACCATTGACTCCGTACTGTTGAAGCCAACTCAACACATCTAGGATGTAGAGGAAAATAATTTTGTATTCTTTTTTAGAGCTCTCTGGTAATTTAATTTAACATTAATTCGACCAGTTTTTAAAAAGGAATTTTGATAGCATTAGATAATTCTTGTTTGAATACAAATAATTGGATGAAATTATGATACTTCGACATTTATGACACAGCGGCCATAAATAGTGTATGCGCACCAGGCTTAAAAAAAGTCTTTAAAAACATTGCCAATATTATAAAAATATATTAATCATACCTTTGGTTATCCTTGAAAAATGTCCTCTAGCAGTGAATGTTGTGATGAAATCATTTAAATAACTTTAATTCAACCGAAAGTTCTGATCTCTTAGGTGTTATACAAACCTACTGTACAATTTTATCACTAGAAAATAAACAAAAGCAGTACAATTTAATCACTAGAAAATGTACGAACTTTATAATTTCATCTCTATAATTTCAATATTGGAGCACTGGCAGCATTTACCTAAAAGTGTAGAATTGTGGTGCCACAAATTGCGGGGCCGCTATCCCTTGTAAATTACGTGCGTTTAAAATTTTCTAGAGGGAAATTTAGGCATCATTGGTTCAATAACCTAACTGAAGAGGACACCGACATTAAGGTATCTTGAAGACTAACATTCAACTATTATTTAAACTTACGGAATCAGCTAAAATGCCAATAAATAGAATTCTTGTTATAAACAACCATAAAGTATTTCTTTAAAAGTTCATTATTTTTAAAATTAAATATTTAGCTTTATTCATTTTTTCCAAATGCAATTAAACATTTAGATAAAATGATATTTGTAATTTTTCATTGGTGCCAAGATGCAATTTTGCCCCTTACCAAAAGTTGATCATAAAATATTCTAAATGAATGAAATAAAATAGATCTAATAGTAACACACTCAATTCATGTTAACAAATTATTAATTAAAATATATTGCAAAAGAGAGGTTTTTAAAAATATTATTTTAAAGATTTAATATTTGCTTTCCAAGATAAAATGTCCACTAGCAATAAATGCTGTGATGAAATAATCTGTCCTCAATTTATCACAGACTTTAATTCAACAAAAACCTCCGATTCCTTGCCATGTTCAATTAAAGAAGTTAGACTGTAATAACTCTACAATCCACATTGTTCCAATTTTATGTGCCCTTTCAGGATAATATTAGGAATTCATTGATCAGGAGACATTGCATGATTTTATTTCTCTCAAATGTTTCTATACAGATTCCAAGGGCAAGTTACTACCAGTTCCTTTTAAAGATCATGTTAACTAAGACTTGATCCCTTTTTTTTTTGTTTCTGTAAATATTTAATTAGTTCATTGTGAAAAAGTAAACATTCAAGCAATAAAGTTTCTGTTACACATAAAACAAACTTCTACCATCCATTGTGTGATTAAATATATTGGAAAGGCTTGGCTCATCAGTGGTGAACCCTCCCAGTGGTTTCGTAAATTTGAACTGCCATATCCTTTTTTAGAGCTATAATACTATATTGGACGATTCTGCTTACTGAAGAGTAGAATCTTACTAACGGTATTCAAGTAAAATATGAAAATTAGTTTTTTTAGGACTGTACATATGACATCTAAATATTTTCCTTGAGCAATGCTTTTCTCCAAAATAAGGACAAATTGAGAAAAAGGCATTTCCTGATCGTGTAAACTAAAAGTAGGTGATCTGTCAGAATAAATATCAACTAATCCTTGATTTTCAATTATTCCAGAATTGGCCAAATACCCATTCTTGACTAATCAAGAAAAGCTAACCACATCTGGCTGTTGGCCCTCAGCAGCATGGTGCAAGCTGTACCTTAATGACCACAATAAAACCTTGGACTGACAAGAACATTAGACAGAAACCATTGGCTCCAGATGGGCACTTAATTTGCCTAAGCTGCAGTTGGGGCATTGTCATCGACCCTCAATTGGCGGTGATGGCTGATCATTGGCACTTAGTGTTGGTGTCTATTTTGATGGGAGAGGCAACCTTTATATTTATAGATCAATTTGTCTTGAGAGATTTCATCTGAATTTATATAAATATTATTATGGTACTGTTAAACCTGTCTATAGTGCCTCCTCTTGGGACTCACCAAAATATATTATAAATTCGACTAATGATAATTCAACCATATTTCAATGTCCTGACTTCCAGCCTATCAAATAACCATTGTTAATTCAACTAAATGATATTTTGACTGATTTAAAAAATATATAATATGACAACATAATGTTTTTTAACACCTTTGCTGAAAATGCAATACTTCGGCACACAGGACATGTCAGCCATAGTTAATGTACGGGCACCTATCTTAAAGTTAAAAAGAGAGGCAAATATTGCTGTCAATGACAGGCCAATTTTTTGTTTCCTCTTGGCAGATTTTGGCCTAACTTAAGTAGCTGCTAATTACCAGCATAAACAATGAGGTGTCTCAGAGTGTAACGTTTTCCTATATGAAATAACACACTAAAAAGGAAAGACATCCATTCCTTTTAAACACAAGGTAATAAAACCAAATAAATAAATAGTGTGTTATGTTTCGGTAACAACGCAATTACAGAAACGTCACACCTAATTTTTTTGGATTTGGTCTTTTTACCTTGTGTTTATAATATGATGCATTAGCGCGCCATTAATTTTTCAATTGCAGTAAGGTAAGTAGAAATTGTTTATTTTTAAAAACTATCATACACGTCTAAAATCAAGGTTTTTCCATTTGCATTTAAACTAGTGATTTTATTACATTGTTGTTGTTGTTGTTTATTATCGTTTGTTTATATATAAAAATTACGATGTATGTAATGATGATAACAAAAATTAATTTTTAAATCAATATACATAATTCATTAAAAAAAAAGAAATAATTAATTATAAAATTCACAAACGTGACAATATCTTATTTAAAATTTAATAAATGTTCTCAAAAAAATTATGTGTTTCAAAAATATATTTAAATGCATATAACAATATTTATATTTAAATATGTTTATAAATCTATATATAGGTGGACTGGATGTTTTCTAGAATCGTTTTAACAAATGTTCGTTAGGCAAACATTTATTCGGGTAAAAACCGGGCGAAGCCGGGAACATATAAATACTATTTTGAAATAGGTGAATAAATTGAACAGGAAGAAAGTGAACAAAGTTTTAGAATGAAAAAAAAGGCAGAAAATTTTATTTAAAATATCATATTTTGAAGGAAAATTTAAGGATTGTTTACCTTTCAGCTAGCACCCTATTTTGTTAATATTCTAGCTTCTCAATCTTCTTAGACATTCATGTCTTTCCTGTATTTTATTTCAAATAACAGAATGTTACTTTATAAAATAAATATTTGTTTATTCCAGGTACTAGCAGTCTCCAGTTAGGTTTAAATTGGGTCCAGGTTGGACAAAAATTGAAGAAAGTTGGTGCCGAAATTTGCGTCTCATTATAACTTTTAAGAATGGTGCACATAGGCTAATTACAGCCATGGTGTTCTGAGAGTCAACCTGTTGTGTTTTTAGTAATAAATTATTTTTTTTAAACAAGAATTGTCCATGAAAGTTTGTCAACTTATTGATGGTGTCAAATTGTTGTTTGGTCAAATTAATGTTTAGTATTTGACAGGCTTGAGTTGTGGACATGAGAATATGGTCGAATAAATGCAAGAGTTGAAATATCATGTGTTGAATCAACAAGGTTATTCTGTATTTCTAACAATGTTCTTACCATTATTTTTAACTTGGTTCATATTACTGATTTATTTGTATGGAAGGCTCATTGCACCACAAATGATTGTGGCTATTTTCTACTTTTAATTCTATACCAGACCATAGCTGCCATATAGAAGTCTGATATTTAGTACATTTTTGTTCCCTTGGCAGAGCTGACTGCGATAGGGCGCGTCCCCAGGTGGCGGATAGGGGAACGACCTTCAGATATGAAGGCCAGCTGCGAAACAAGCAGAATAACCTGACGAATAAGCAGTCGCGGACCAACAGCAGCATTGTTAGAAGAGGAGTAGACCTCTTTAAAAATCCTGAATTCAAATGACCCAGTTGATAGGCCTCAGCAAGGGTCCCACTCCAGGGATACGGAGGAGCTGCGTCTGTACTCATGTTAGAGTCGGCAGCAAAGGCGTCTGCTTCCATGTTAGGAACGGCCTCAAACTACAGGCAAAGTCAGACTTTCACCAAAGTGTGCCTGGATCATGGTGCCATGATCAACGAAAGCTGCACCCCTACACCCCATTCCATGAGATCAGATGTTGATTTGCATGCTGCACTTTGGGAGAGGCCGCTGCTCATCATAAAACAGCTCGAGGAGCATGAACTCATGGAATTCGTGTAATCTTTACACAAGGGGATAAGAAACAACAACAACAACAACATTTTTGTTGATTACTTTTGTTTAAAAAAATTTAACTTCCACGTGGTTTGGAAGTATATAGAAAATTAATCACAAAATTTTTAAGATTATAGAAATTGATCCAATCACGACAACCCAGACCATATTTAATGAACTCCAGCCATTCAATTTGCCAAGGAAATGACTGTGCCTATTTTTGTTAGTTTGAAAGGAATTTTTCTTCTCTCGTACATTCAGAACCATATTAACCATTAGAAAAAGGCTCATCTTATTGGAAGGTTGGTAATTAGTAAAAAGGGTAATTGTTTAATAAAAACTGTCATTTGTAGAGAGGAGTCTTCTAGTGAGACTGACCTTTCATGCAGATTCTACTTTAGTAATGTCAAAACATTTGGACTCTTTCTTTTTTTTCTCTCACAAAAATAATAAAATACTTTATCTCTCTGCAACCAAATTTTCTGTTTATACTTGTTCAACTTTTAACTTAGAAATGTTCTCCAACTGTGTGGATCATGTTCCAGAACATGGAGAACACCTGCCCATTCCAGGGATGTTCCCAGACCTTCAACAATATGCTGGAAGCCATGTTGCACAGTACCTTGTGCCAATTTTGTTTGGTGGATTGCCCTCAGTCCTGCAGAACAAAAATATTGAGAAAAGATCTGGCATCTCACTTGACAGTAACCTGCAAACGTCTATTTGGAAGTTGTCAGTTTTGTGGGACAGTCCTAACTCGGGATTCTCTCCAGCAACATGAGGCTCTATGTAGCCAAATTGGTGTCAGCCCTGGGGAGAGTGTCCACTCTGACAGTAAAAATCCTCAGTCATGTAGTCTGCTGGACCAGGAATGTAGAAATAAGGCAGATGTTTGTTTAAAAGAAAAAGATGAAAAATTACTAAATGTTTACCTCCCTCTTATATGTGATTCATTGAGGGACCTTTCACTGGAAATGTCACAGTGCAAAAACCTGCTGAAAGAAAACCTGGATCAGATCAAAGTCAGGAATAAGTTCAGGGGTGAGAGTCTGGAATCTCCTATCATTCAGATCCTTCAAGAAATCAGTTCCAGTATAAAAGCTCAATCTGGAGAGAAGGAAGATTTTAAAGCCTGGCAGAGGGAGATGTCACACCTCATGGCAGTTATGACCCGGCAGCTAGAAACTTCTCAGGCTCCTCTCAGCCAAATATTGGTCAACCAGAGATCCTCTGGGTCATCTCTTGCAGGAGTCCAGAACTTGACTGACATGTTGTCCAATAAGATTGAGGATATATCAAACCAACATCTTGTTGACCTCGGATACATCAGGACTGAACTAGAGGGTGTGAAGTCAGAATTGTCCACTGGCCCAACTACAACCTCACTTGGTGAAGATCATCTACAAGGATTGGAGAAAGATTTGAAAAACACAAAGGAAGAACTGGAAACTATGAAGGCAGGATATCAAGTTACTATAAATGAACTGAGCATGATGAAGACAGAATTACAAAACACTAAAGGAGAACTGAATGCTGTGAAGTCTGAATTACATGTTAACAAAAAAGAACTGAAAGCTATGCAAATAGAATTAATTCATAAAAAGGAAGAAATAGAAATTTTTAAAGAAGGAGTAAATTGTAAAGACAAAAAAATTGATTCTTCAAAGGAAGATATGGAAAGTATAAAAAGAGAACAACAAGGTACTAAGGAAGAACTGGCCACTGTGAAAATAGAGCTCCAAACTACTACCACCGCCTGCTGTGATGTCAAATGTCATGAGAATCCTGTGAAAATGGCAGATGTGGAGCTTGACCTTACACTTGGTGTCCAGAACTGGTTTCCTCCTGGTGTGGAATATCCTGACATGGTGAATGACCTTCAGAAATATCTGTATGGAAGTGGAGATCACAGAGATAAATTGAAACAACTCAGGTTATTTGGTTGGTATGATTGGACTAAAGTCTCCCAAGATAGATCAGAGGAGATAATTGTGAATATAGATGGCACTAAGTACAATGTTAGGAACAAGTGGAGAGTTGGAGGAGAGAAGACTGAAGTTGAGATGTCATTCCATCAGAGAGGTGAAGGTGTCAACACCCTGGCCCAATATAAATATTTTATTTTGGATGTGGGGGATTCTATTCTCATTGGTGTAGTTATCAACTCTGTGTTGGTTGATCAAACCTGCCGCTACCTGATAGATACAGAGAAGTTGAAAAAATATTTTAGTAAGCCCGATTATCTTTATGGATATATAAGTTTGTGTAAACCACAGTGATATATTTTCTGCAGAGAGAAATAACATTATTACCATCAGTTACCACAAATATAATTAGGATCACTATGTCAACAATAGAGTTCTCCATTTCAACTTTAAAAACAGTCATTTTATATCTCAGCATATAATTTATCATTTTATATCAACTGACCTTATTCTCCCAACATACATTGTAACAAACACAACATTTCAAATTGTTAAATTTATTCCTTATAACAATAAATTATATATTGTTTGACATAGATAAATTAGGAAAGACAAAGGTCAGGAAGTAATTCATTTGTATCACCACAATTAGACCCTCTTTACATCAAAGAACAGAGAGGCAAAGATATATGTTTACCTTGTAGCAAAATATTGAAATTAGGTATATCTTTATGTTAAATTTTCTGTCATCCTATTTTCATCATGTTTATTTTTATAAATAACCCACTTTTATATGAAACTATTATCATGGCATTTTAAAATATCAATGGTAATTTCCTAATGGTATTGATCTAGACCAGTATCAGTACTGAATGGGATTTATTTCTAATCACTTGTATAGTTGTTTGAATAAAATATGGTTGTGCCACATCTCTCTTTAGTGTAGGTAACTAACCACTAACTTGAAGTTAACTACATACCATGATTATCATGGCCTGTGACATGTTTACTTAGAAGTAAAAAATATCCATATAGACAAATTTAAACGCAGGTCACTTAATTTACCATCCTAATTCCAATAGCCAAATACTAAAAGGACGGGTTGGGTTGATTCCGCCCCTATCATAAACTTAATATAGGAAAAATATATTTTTTTCGTTTACTGAGAGCTACCAGCTTTCATGTATTTAAATTTTACAGTGATTTAAACATTTTCCATCCATCATTTATAAATATCAGTTTTGTAAAGGGGGTTATATTTGCATGTGGGGGCGGATTCCGCCCAGCCCGTCCAGGAGCTTGAGAATTTTTCAGTCAGTGTTAGCTCATGGCTCATACTTGAGTCGCTGTCTTGCGCTATTTTTCAGCTTCCTCTTATATATAAAATAACTCTTTTTCTTAATAAGTAGATTATCAATCAAGTTAACAGAGAGAACTATCCCTACCAAACCAAAATATATATATGTTTTAGAGATTAGTCGACCATTTCAGAAGAGTAATAGAAATATTACCACAGACAATTGGCTCCCTTCAGTAGAATAAGTTGAAAGAACATGGCCATACATATTTAGGAAGGATGAGAAAGAATAAACCTCAGATTCCACCACAATTTCAACCGCACCCTAATAGAGAATCAGGAATATCTATTTTTGGTTTCTCTGGAACAACCACTTTAGACTCCTATGTTCCCCAAAAAAGAAAATTGGTAATCGGATAGATAAAAAGGATAAAAAAGAAAGGAGTAATATTATTGGTGATCTTGGTAGAGAATTCACTGATGAACACCTGGCCACACATAATCTCAATTATCTCTCGCTGGAATTACAGATGACAATTCAAGAAGAATGATGGTTCACGTACATCAAGGGAATCTACGATGCCACAACAATCTGATACTCCAAAAAGTGCTACAAAGTCCATCACAAACGCGGTAAATATATAAAACCCTTTGCCTTGTATGTCAATTAGGCATTTGCAAAAACATTTATTAATAATTTGTGAAATCTTTAAATAGATTATATTCAGAATTTTTAAGCGTCAAAATCTCTATGTTAACATTTGTATTCATCAAATATTTTTTTAATTTTGATTTCAATCAATATTTAGCGCTTATTTCATAGTTACATAAGTGGGTTGAATCTACCTAACCCGTCCAGTTATGTAAGAAAAATTCCCTTGTCCAGTTAAGAGTTAATACAATAAAGCTCTTTGTTATTTAAAAGACATTTCAGAGGAAGAAAGACAGGCATGTCTTTTTAAATAGACCATCTGGAATACATCCTGAATAGGATTTCAGTGCAAAACAGACATCTATAAAGTAATTTTTTAAAAGATCTTCATGATTTTTTAAAATTAATATTTTTTATTTTCCATATTTATTCCAACTGCTATATTATTCAATTGGAATAAAATATTATTTGTAATTATTTATGTTGTGAAAATATGTATTAATGCCTTTGTCCCTTATACTAAAAGTTATTCATGAAAATAAGAAAATGAATACAAAAAAAGTACACACAATGATTTCAATTAATATCATTAATCTATGTTACAAAGCTATATTTTTTTAAATGTTATTTTGTCGAGTTATATGATTAGCTAATCATCTAACCTTAATTCAACACTTCCTTTAATTCAACCGAAAGCTCTGATCCCTTGGGGTGTTGAATTAAAGAGGTTCGACTGTACTTGTCTACTCTCCTGTCAAAATGTGATGCCATCTATTGACCGTCTCTGCTAACTAGTGGCCTTGGGTCAGTGACAAAGCCGCAACACCAACCTGGAGACCAGGGTTTCAGGCTAATGTCCTTCATCAGCCCAGTTTCTCAGTTTGTCAAAGCTGGTTTTGCTGCTTTGTCACCGACCAGAGGTCGATAGTTTGCGGTGATAGTCAATATTTGGCATTATTTTTGACATCTATTTTGACGGAAGAGGTGACCTTTATTTTTATTGATTATCATTTTCCTGGAAAAATTTCGATTTAAGATACAGTGGTACCTCGACATACGAGTTTAATTCGTTCCGCAACCTTGCTCGTATCTTGAATTACTCGTATCTCGAAGCAAATTTCCCCATACAAAACAATTGAACTACCATTAATCTGTTCCAACCTCCAAAATGTCACGCCAGTTATTTTTGTTACGTGGTTTTAAATAATAAAAACGTATTTATAAATATCAAATATTTATTGCACAAAAACAAAAAAGAGAATGTAAAGAAATAAATTAGATATTCTCACTGGTCTTTGCCTTTTTGGCTACATTTTTCTCGCTTTCACCTGTAGGCCGTTTATTTCTTTCTCCCTCTCAGAATGTTCCGAAATGAGTTAGGCAAGTGTCATTAAAAAGGTCAGATGCACGACCTGTTGCAACTTTTTCTGGGTGTTTTTTTTCCACGAACTGTGAAACTCTCTCCCACATTCCTAAGATCTCCTTTATCTCACTTGTAGAAATAACCTCCTCTTCTGACTCCTCAAAACCAATTACTTGCATAACCTCAGTATGCTGCTGTGACTGTAACTCTTATATCTCCTCAGTCGTCAGTTCCTGGGTGTGCTCCTCGATGAGCTTGTTCACGTCTCTCTCTTCCACCTCTCTCTCCTCTGCCGTTATATATGTTCTATTCGGCATCTTTTTCCAGAACAGCCCTGTCTCATCACAATTGAAGACTTGCTGAGAGGTGTATCCTTGGGCTTTTATTAGATCAGAAAATGTTTTTATGTAATCCTCAGCTGCCTTCATATCTGAACTTGCTGCCTCACCATGTCTGACAACGGAGTGAATACCGCTCCTCTTTTTAAAATTCTCAAACCAGCCCCGGCTGGCTTTAAATGACTCTTCCGATGCCTCGTCGATGGAAGTCTGCGGGGTTTGCTTCAGCAAATCTCCGTAGATCGCTCTTGCCTTCTCACAAAGATGGTCTGCGTCAAGGTATCTCCTTGGAGCTGCTTTTCTGTCACCCACACCATCAGCAGTTTCTCCATATTTTCATGAAGGGAGGTTCGCAGCTTGGAAATTATCGTAAGGCTCTTAGCCGGCGTTACACTCTTTATCGACTCCTTCCGTTTAAGCACAGAACATATCATGGACGTACTACGGCCATACTGCCTCGACAAGTCAACAACTCGAACACCTTGCTCATGTTTTTCTATAATTTCACGTTTTAATTCAATACTCATCATCTTTTTCTTAGCACTTGACTTTTCACAAACTTTCTTCCGATCCATGGTTATAAAAATAAATGAACTAAAACTGTAAATATAAACGCAACATAAAATGCGAACACAAAACACAACTTATCACAGTGGAAGCACGCTGCTAACTGATCGTGATGGCGCGACTGCGTGTTACTACCTGTTGTGTTTTAACTTTAAAGGAACACAAAAATATAATAAACTTGAATTTGTTTATTCAAGTCTCAAAAAACAAAGCTTTGCATATAGAACAAATAATAATGAAGAAGAAGAAAGAAACATTTTAGGAAAAGCAAAAACAAAACAAAAGTACTGGTCAAAAAGAAACATTTAAAATCACAGATTAATAACTTCAACACTACCAAACTGAACTCGTATCTCGAATTTCGCTCGTAACTAAAAGCAAAAAATCACTTGCTCGTCGGCTCGTATCTCGAAAAACTCGTTTTTTGGGGCGCTCGTATGTCGAGGTACCACTGTACTTGTATATTTGAAATTATTAGATTACTTTCTACTGTTTAATGAAATTGGCATTTTAAACTCTGTTCAACATGTGCAAGTTCATTACAATCTCACCTTTAGAGATAGAAGTGCCATAATAATATTTAAAAAAACTTAATTTACATTTTAACAAAATCTACCTTAATTTAACAGAATATAATTCAACAGGATCACCTATCACTCTCTCTGTGTGTTAAAATTAACTACACAGAGAAAAATCTTTCTAGAATATACCTCTCCACAAATAACAGTTTTTCATTACCAAAATAATTAGAGAACATTCTTGCTAGAATACACCTCTCTACAAAGGTCAATTTTTCATCATTAAAATGACTATTTTTCACTATTTAGCAACTCTACGGTAAAAAGTAACACCTCTCCCTAGAAGAAACCTCTCCACAAATAACAGTTTTCATTACCAAAATAATATGAGAACACTCTTGCTAAAGGACACCTCTCTACAAAGGTCAGTTTTTCATCACTAAAATTACCATTTTTAACTATTAAGCAATGGGGGTCAGTGGAAGGGTGGTCTAAACCGTTGGTTTTCAACCGCTACGACCCGGGTTCGATTCCCCGCATTGGGCACTTTTTTTCTAATTGAAAAAAAAAAAAAAGTTCCAATGGCCCCGATTCTTGCAAAAGTCTAACCCTACCATGTATGTCTTGTATTCCTGGTACCCTAGACATGAAGGCTGCTGTCCTACTAAGCCCAGCTAAATGTTAACAGTCCTACCTTGGTGTGATGTTCCCATCAATTACTCCCATCAATTACTAGAATTGAATCCTGTATATTTGACACATTTCTACCAAAATATATTCTATAATTTCATTGGTTCTTCTAAACTTGAGAGCAATCATTACTTGTATTCTCTTGTCACACATTATTTATATGGTGTCTTATTAACTTATCTCATTGAATCTACTTTCTAAAACTACTAAGGAGGAATTCCTATAGTGTGAGAAAGGAATATTTCCCATATATACACAAGAAGCAAGATATTAAATTTTCAATTTATTTTCCCTCAACCACACACAACAACACACATATAAAGATGGCCAAGTGTGTTGATACAAGATTGAGAGAGGTAAAATTTTATTCTTTAGTTGTTAACACTGGTAGCACTACTCAGTAGCAGGCCACTGACTTAGCTACAATATTTAAAATCAGCCGTTGATATGAGAAACAGACACCCAGTGCAGCCGCTCCTAACATGGAGTACAGAATCAACCCATGTTCCTGGACCTTACAGGGGACTATCAGCCAGGCTAGGCGTGCCCAGATTTTTTTTTATCTAGCTTGTTACTGCTCCACTTCCCACTTTTCATCCAGGCTTGGGGGGTGTCAATGACAAGATTCATTGACAATGACATGATAAAAGTTTTTCTTGTTGGAATATTAAAAATAGTAACAATGGCTATAGATGGGCTCGTGTTTGAAAAGGAACTTGTATATATTAAATATTGTTTTTGTTGTTTTCATGTAGACATATATATCAAGATTTGTTTCATATAATTGCTATTAATAATATCTGTTGTGGGTCGGTGATGCAAAAGAACAGCCAAATAAGTGATTTTATAAATATAGTATTATTATTAAATATAAGGATATATATGATGACACAAGAATAGCAACTGCACACAGCAGTAGAACAAAGGCAGGCTTAAGACTATAAACAAGATGACGGACGCCAGAAGGGGGGGGGGGCGTTCCCATTGGTTAGTCATCTCCATGCAGCGCCGCCAAGCGGTGCCCGTGTCCACGCTTCTCTCATCATTCCCCCACTGAAGCGCTGGACAGGAGAACAGTTCATGAAGTCACAGGCGTTCTTGTGAGCCACTTTGCTCAGGGTTTTGGTGAAGACGTCGGCCAGGTTCTCCTTTGTAGGGAGGTAGACAATCTTGATCTCTCCGCTAATTATTCTTTCTCTGACGTGATGGTATCTTATGTCAATGTGTTTGGATCTGTTGTTCTCCACATTATTTTTTTAAAAGTCTATAGCGGATCTATTATCGCAATGAATTATCAAGGGAAAGGCAAAATTCGATAAGAACTTTAATTCTTTCAAGATGGTAGCGATCCAAACTGCTTCCTTAGTGGTCTGGGATAGCGCTAAATATTCTGCCTCCATTGTGGAAAGTGAGACACACTTCTGTTTGCTAGTCTTCCATATGACTGAGGAATGTCCTATAGTGATAGCGGTCCCACTATTGGACCGTCTGTCATCGATGTTGCTAGCCCAATCTGCATCACTGTATGCACAAACATCATTGGAATCAGTCCGGCGATAAACGAGAGACAGATTTAAGCTGCCGTGTAAATATCTTAAGACGTGTTTGGCAGCTTGCCAATGTCGACGTCCAGGGTTGCTGGCGAATTGAGCTAATCTCGTAACGGAAAACATAAGTCTGGCCTAGTACAATTTGCAAGATAAAGGAGCGACCTGATTAGTTCCCTATATGGAATAGCTTTCATCCTCTCTTTCACTTCTTCATCTCTGTGGGGCAATCTCCTTTTGAGATTGGAAAACTAATGTCTAACGGTGTGGATACCGGTCGACATTCAATCATGTTGAATTTTTGTAAGATTGATTTAACATACGTACTTTGAGATAGTACTACAGTCTCCTCATCTGGATAGTCAATCTGAACTCCCAAGAAATTCCTGATCGCTCCCAAATTTTTAACTCGGAACCTTTCATTAATTTTCTGTTCTATATTCCGCAAAATCTCTTCATTCTCACCAAATAAAGCCAAGTCATCTACATACACGGCAATAATTGCCTTATCCAGATAAATATAAATACAATTACAGGATTCTAGTCGTGTAAATCCCATCTCTTGTAAAGCATGATCGAGTGTTAAATTCCAATTCCGCCCTGATTGTCGCAGGCCGTAAATAGGTCGAAGCAGTTTGTAAACCTCGTTATCTTTCCTCTCGACCCCTTCTGGCAAAAGCATGTATATTTCTTCTTCTAAGTCGCCATATAGATAAGCGTTATCTACGTCGAGATGTCTATTGTACCATTTCATGTTCAAATTTAACGTTATCAAAACTCTTATTACAGCTAAGTTAATAACAGGTGCATAAGTTTCCTGAAAATCGATTCCTTATTTCTGTGAGAAACCTCTAGCTACTAAACGTGCTTTGAAACGCTCTACATTTCCGCTTTCATTTGTCTTCACTTTATACACCCATCTGCTGCTAATCGGTTTCTTTCCCGGCGGTAATGTTGATAACTCCCAAGTGCCTCGTTCCTGAAGCTCTCTAAGCTCATCTTCCATTGCTTTTCTCCAATACATGGCTTCGGGAGATTGGACTGCCTCTTCAAAACTTTGCGGCTCGGTAACATCTAAAAAATTTAACTCTACTCTTGGTTTACCCTTTCTCCCATATGGATTTCGAACAATGTTTTTGGAGGTGGAGGGTTGTGGTAGAGTGTCCTCTACCCCCACTGAATCCAAATTACTCGGTGAATCATTCTCTAGGTCGTTATCATGATTAGTCTCAGGTTCTAGCCAAACGTGGTTGTACCTTTCCGGTTCTGTCTCTTCGACTATTTTGGTCCACTCTAGTCCAATTTTAGACTCATCGAATCTAACATGTTTTGTTTCAATCACCTTTTGTGATTTGGGCACCAGAGACGGTATCCACGTGTTTGAGTGGAGTATCCTACCAGAATACATCTACATGCCCGATGGTCTAATTTTCGCCTTCTTTCTCTTGGTATATGGCTATATGCCAAACATCCAAATGCTTTTAGGTGTCTTACACTAGGATTTCTTTCTAACCAAAGTCATTCAGGTACTTTGTCTTTTAGAGCACTATTATAACATTTGTTTTTAATGTAAGCAGCTGTGTTTACCGCCTCTGCCCAAAATCTTTGGGGGAGATTAGCGCTATGTAAACAAGCGCGGGCCATATCTAAAAGTGTTCGATTTACACGTTCTGCCACACCGTTCATTTGCGGAGAATACACGCTCGTGCGTTCATGCTTTATCCCTAGTTTTTGTAATTTGTCTTGGAATTCTCTATTGCAAAACTCAAGTCCATTATCCGATCGTAACACTTTAATTTTATTACCAGTTTGTCTCTCTACAGTGGCTCTATAGATATCGAAATGTTTTAATACTTCATCTTTGTTTTTCAGAAAATACACAGTAATCCTTCTTGAGAAATCATCAACAAAAGATAAAAAGTATCTATTGCCTCCGGTTGATTTTACCGGCATTGGACCGCAAATATCTGTGTGGATAAGCTCCAAGGTCCGTTTTGATCTAATATTGCCTAGGTTTTTATGTGACGCTTTAGTGGATTTAGCGATACAACAATCGTCGCATAGGCCTTTGTCTCTAGAGGAAATTTCTAAGCCTATTACCAGCTCCTCCCGCGCCATCTTTTCAATGGCGTTACTGTCAATATGGCATAACCTTTGATGCCACGTTCTCATGGGATTGTTCTGAAAATGGTCCCTTTCACTATTAAATGCTGTTTTACTGGAGTTTAAGGTCTTACCTTTCACAATGTAGAGGCCATTTACATTTGTCGCTTCCGCTATAATCCTGTTTTCTGAGTTGAAAACGCGAGCTACCATATTACGGAAGGTCACACGGTTGCCGTTTTCTTCTATCTTGGAGACTGCCAGCAGATTCCTTCGCACATTTGGGACGTATAACACATTGTTTAGCTTGATTTCGATGCTTTCATTATGGATAGACGTCTGGAGAAATATGTGTCCATATCCTTTGGCCTCAGTTGTCCCACTCGCAGTGATGATAGGATCAGATGACACCTCCCGAAGGTCAACCAACCAGTCTTTGTTTCTGCATACATGGTTGGTTGCTCCGCTGTCCAGGAGCCACGAATCCTCGTCGCTCGTTAGGTTGAGTGCAGCCAAGAAGTTATCTGATTTGTTTACCTTCTTCTGATAATGCTTATTATCGCGGGATCTAGTAGTTGTTTGCTTCATTCCTCGGCAGTTGGTGGCGATGTGGCCGATCTTCCCGCATCGGTAGCATTTTCTTCTACTGTCGGTGCTGCTGTTATTTTGAAGCTTGTTCACCTGTAGCACCGCCTTGGATGAATCCTCTTTTCTGGTTGTTCTCCTCTCGTGTTCCGTTAGCAGGACCTGCCTTACCTTGGATGACGTGAACTCATCATCCGTCATTTTGCCAAAGTTCATTATAATCCCATCATAGGAGTCTGGTAGTCCAGCTAGCATAGAGTATGCCAGATCTTCATCCTTTACTTCACATCCCGCTTCTCTGAGATGATCACTGCAGGTCTTTAATCTTGATAGGTAATTTATCATATTTTCTTCTTCGATGAACTTGATGTTCACGAATTGTTTCTTGAGTTGAAGAATTTGCGCCCTTGATTTCGGTTCAAATATTTTTTCCAGGGTCGTCCAGGCTTCACTTGCAGTCTTACAGTCGATAACGTGTATTTGTTGCTCTGTAGAAATTGATAGAGCAATCGTTGCCAGTGCCTTTTCTTGTTTAATTTTTGTCTTCTCATATTTTATTTGATCCTCATCAGCGTCGATCGTTTCTCCTTTATTCACACATTCTCATAATCCTCTTTCGATCAGAAGCATCTTCATGTTAAATTTTCATGATCGATAATTGCTGCCGGTGAGCTTCTCGACGTTCAGGGCAAGCGCTTGGGAAGACGACGCCATCTTGGTTTCACTTACTTTTCGTTCTTTTTATGAAGCTAACCACGCTCTGCTACCATGTTGTGGGTCGGTGATGCAAAAGAACAGCCAAATAAGTGATTTTATAAATATAGTATTATTATTAAATATAAGGATATATATGATGACACAAGAATAGCAACCGCACACAGCAGTAGAACAAAGGCAGGCTTAAAACTATAAACAAGATGACGGACGCCAGAAGGGGGGGGGGGGGCGTTCCCATTGGTTAGTCATCTCCATGCAGCGCCGCCAAGCGGTGCCCGTGTCCACGCTTCTCTCATCAATATCTAATAAGCAAAGTTAAATTGGTTACGGATTCATCCTTCTTACTTATTTCAATTACATAAAAATTCTAACGTGTGGAAAACTGATGAATGTGGCTGCTTTTTTTTTTATTCATTGCTCCAGTCAATGGCAACTTACAATGGTATT
Source organism: Cordylochernes scorpioides (assembly GCA_030710605.1). Lineage (NCBI taxonomy): Eukaryota > Metazoa > Arthropoda > Arachnida > Pseudoscorpiones > Chernetidae > Cordylochernes > Cordylochernes scorpioides. Next base: position 22,829,406 of record CP092874.1, read on the forward strand.
GCACTGAAACATCATACACTGCATGATGAGGCACAATTTGGATTATAAATTATAAACTAAAGGTAATAAGACCAAATACAGTAAACCCCTCTATAGTGAACCCCAATGGGACAGAGCTTTTGGTTCACTATAGCCACGGTTTGGCTTTTTTTTTTTTTTTACTTTTCAAAATTTTTAGACCGCATAATTAAAGGACGGCCATACACACAAGAAGAGGCTGCCACCTAATAGTGGTCAATTTGTTTTAATTCCCTTAATTGACCAATTTCCTTACATTAATACTGAATAATAATAGAAATCAGTAGATGATAGGTTCTTCTTATCATTAACATACATGTACCTCTATGTCTAATTTAAAAATCAAGACAAATCCTAGGCAAAGTTTTATTAAATATATATTCAAAGATATAAAATGATTTTAAAACATCATTATCACATTATATAATACAATGTTTACTTGTAAAAATGGCTCTAATACCTTGTTGCTTCAAAGCACTCTTCAAGCATTGCACCATTCAAATAAAGTTAGTGTTTTTCTTCCATTTCATGTTTCCACATATTCTTCTAGGTATAGATTTCGTTTTTTTTTAACCTGTCATGCAAAACATTGCTGATTTTAAAATCGCCATAATTCATGGCATAAAAATAATTTTTGTTTCATCACGGGACCATTTATTTGGACTTTTTTTTTTTTTAGCCCTAAAACGTACGATCGCGGCAAAAGTTGAGGTTGATTCCTCTTTGTAACAATTTTTAATAGCTTTATATTTTATTTTTATAATAGAAAAGTAATATTCACTTATTTTAATATGTTCTTAACATTTTGCCTGTGTTGCTTCACTTTGAAAAGTTCTGAAAATGGCCTTTTTTTTTAAAGAAATAACGTTTTTGTTTTTAGAATGCCTTTGTTTTCTTCATTTTGGAAGCCATTTGCATTTTTTATATTTCAAATTTAATGGATGCAAAGATATTCTATTTAATAAAAAGTATAATGGGTAAAAATTTATACAACATACAGCAAAAATAAAGTGCAAAAATCAAAACAAACAATGCCGCTAAATTTATTGTTTTGAAATCGCGATCCGCGAGCTGAAACATGCTCAAAATTTAGTTTTATTATTATTTTTTAAAATTACAATTCTAAGTTCGTTATAAGCATAGTGTTTTAAATAGATTTTATTATTTTGGGACCGAAAAAAGTTCGTTATAGGGGTAGTTCGTTATTCTAAAAAACGCAAAGTTTGTTATAACGATGGTATTTTCAATGGAATAGAATTGGGAATCGGCTTGGGTTCGTTATAAGGGAAGGTTCGTTATTTCCAGGGTTCGTATTAGCGGGGTTTTACTGTATAAATAAATAAATAAATAGTTTGTGATGTTTTGTTAACAGCGTTGTTACAGAAACGACACACACTATTTATTTATTTGGATTTGGTCTTATTACCTTGTGTTCGTACACTGCTCATATAACAGGCTTGTTCACCTTGTTAAGAACCCCCCCCCCCCCCTTCATTTTTTATCCGGGATTGGGGATGACAATAGCAGAGATCGCTGACTTATTCCTCCTAATTCCAGTGGTTAGTAGTTGGTGACTACTGTATGTACATCACATGTCTACTCTACCAAGGACAAATTCAGGTAGGAGTTGGGTTTCCCATGATGAAGAATTGCAACAAAAGCAAATAGCATACCCTCAGCAAGAGCTGAACCCACAAAGTTCCAGCATGTTCCCACACTCCTCCTAACAGAAGGAATCTGATATGAATGAGAGCAGAGAAAACAATGGGACAAAAGAAACTGAAGACGGCACAGAACAACTAATTGAAGATTGATTGTATATAATGACCATCATTTCCCCTTCTACCTGTTGTACATATATTTTACAGGAAAAGTCAGACTTTAACCATAGTGTGCCTGGATCATGGTGCCATGATCAATGAAAGCTGAATCCCTTACACCCCATTCCATTGGAAATCGTATAATCTTTACACAAGGGAATAAGAAACAACACTATCACATATCTACACATGTAGAAAGGACTTCAGCTTTTGCACTTACAGGTGTTTTGAGAAAAGGAAATTCAATAAATATAATTATATAAAAAGGACATACACCTGAATCTGTGAAAGTAAAACTTTAAAAAATATTTTGGGGGATTCTTTATCAATTTATTACACAAAAACTCTGTGTAATAAATTGAGGGAAAAATCCCTTGAAATGTTTTTTAAAAAATGTCTTCCACAGATCCAGTCATGGCTTTCTTTATAAACTTACAAGTGAACCTCAGAGCTCTCCGGGAAAAGGTTACTGACTTGTCTTTAAATAAAACTTCTCTCATTATATTCTAATGAAATTTACGAATTATCTCTCTCTAGTTGTTTTTTTTTTCCCTCTAAACAATTGAACTTCTGTGCATAGTTTGTATGAATACATTTCCATTAACTGTTCTCTCATATAAGTTAAACTGAGGAGGTGAGTGGAAGGGTGGTCTCAAACGTAGGTTTTTGACTGCTATGACCCGGGATCAAATCCCAAATTGGACACTTTTTTTAACTAAAAAAAAATGCTCCAATGGTCCCCGGTTCTTGTAAAAGTCCAAGCCCACCAGTGGGTGCAAGTAATCAAACAGGGCTCTGTCACATTTGTAAATGCAAAAGTCAAACTGAGCTTTTCACATGTGTAGACATGTGATACGCTTACACTAAAAGCAGTTGCCAACTTCTGTCCCCCATGAATATCATGGCCTGGTACCACATGTACTAGGGATAATAATAATAATAATACAGTTGAACCTCCATGAGAGGACACTCGCACTAGAGGACACCTCTCAAAAAAGGACAGTTTTCATTTGCAAAATTACCATTTTTACTATTTAACAACTCTCTGGTAAGAGGACACCTCTCCCTAAAGAACACTTTGGCTCTACAACTAGATGTTATATACAGGGAGGTAGTTCTACTGTACAATAAACAAATTGAAGAATGTGTGCTGCAGGTCCGTCAGCTCACCTCTCACCAGAAGAAACAACATCGGAATGATCAACCAGCATCACCACAGCCAGCCACCATAGTCAGATAGATTCATGAAGATATCCTAATACCATGACTGACCCTAGTGTCATAATAAAGTCTGTGAAACAATAATACAAATGTGAAATTGTACTGGGATATGGAGGATAAATTAATAAAAAAGCATCTTTTATCGTGCAACTGAAAGTTGGTGATGTCTTTCGCCATCTATCGGAATAAATAGCAACTATTCGTTGATTTTTAATTATTCCAGAATTGACCAAATATCCATTCTTGATTAATGGGGCAAGCCATCAACAACTTTCAGTTGCACGATAAGGAGATGCCTTTTTCATAATTTATGAACCTTATCCCAGTACAATATCAAATTTGTTGAAGATATTAATCTGTGATTTAAAATGTTTCTTTTTGACCAGTACTTTTGTTTTGTTTTTGCCTTTTCCAAAAATCTTTCTTCTTCTTCTTAATTATTATTTGTTCTATATGTAAAGCTTTGTTTTTGATACTTGAATAAACAAATTCAAGTTTATTATATTTTTTGTGTGCTTTTAAAGTTAAAACACAACAGGTTATGGACCCAACCACGCATTCACTGCGAAATAGAAATATAACAAAGCAACGGTAAGCCTAAAAATAATTCTATTTTGTTTATTACGTTAAAATTTATATTAGTAATGGCTGGAATGGATAATATTAAAATGGGTATGAATATTCCCAAATTGGAAGGATTAATAAACTGGCCAGAATATAAGAAAAATATAAAATTGCTTTAAACAATAAACAAAGTAATAGGCGTTGTTGATGGAACATATAGAAAGCCAATAAAACAAGAAACAAATGAAGAAAAAGAGGCATATGTAAAATGGGAAAGTGAAGATGCAATATCCCAATTGTTATTTACAACAAGTGTGATGCTTGATGTAAGTCAACTAATCATTCCCTGCTCAAGTGCTAAAGATATGTGGGACAAATTGTTAAGTGTCTATGAGCAAAGCTCTGGTCAAAGATTAGACATGCTCTATAATCAATTCTTTAATTTTAAGAAGGATCCTACAGATGATATTTCAAAGCACATTTCAAAATTAGAAAGTTTATGGAATGATATGCAAAATGAACTTACTAAACAAGAAAATTTGAAATTGCCAGAATCCATGCTGATGTGCAGAATCATAAACACCTTGCCTGATGAATATTTTGATTTTAAAAGTGTTTGGGAATCAGTGTCTAAAGAAGAACGTTCTGTAGACAATCTCACACAAAGGCTTCGGTTACTCGAAATAAGAATTCAACAGCGAGATGAATGCAGCGCATCAAGTTCGACAGCACTAATGGCAAATGCATATGAAAATAAGCAAAATATGAAAGAAAAAGCTACCAAAAGTAATGAAAAATTTCAGAAAACAATAGAAACAAGAGAATGTTACTTTTGTCATAGAAAAGGACACTTGGCCAAAGATTGTAGGTATGCAAAACAGAAGAAACTAAATTAAAACTTAATTCAAAATTAAGTGAAAGTTTGATAGTGAAAGATTCAATGAACAAGATGAAGACAATTGGATTGGTGACTCAGGAGCTACTAACCACATTACAAGAAATGGAAGTTTTTATACTTCTTATAAGGATTTTTCTACCCAACAGACTGTTAAAGTTGGAAGTAATGAAAAATTGATAGCTTATGGAAGTGGAACTATAACAATTGAAACTTGTGTAAAAGGTAAATGGCAAACTCACTACCTAACTGATGTATGGTATGTTCCCAATTTCAGTCGTAATGTGATGTCATTACAGTCCACATTGGATAAAGGGTTTGAAATGAAAATGGATAAAAAAGGTTGTAAACTTTTTAAGACAACAACTGGAGAAGTTATTGTAGAAGGGAAAAGACTACCAGGAGGCTTGTATGGTATGTTAATGACAAGTATCAAACCTGAAAATGCTGCAGAAGTCAATTTAGCCAAAACCCAAAATGTCAATATGCTACAACTATGGCATGAAAGATTTGGACATCAAAATAAAAGGCATGTTCAAAAATGGCTTAAAGAACAAGGAATAGATGCAGTCATGGACAATGAACCTTGCGAGGCATGCATTTATGGCAAACAACATAGACTGAGTATTGGATCAAGAGAACAATATGCTTCTACTCTCTCAACCTGGAAACTTAATTCATGTAGATGTATGTGGCCCTATGCAGGAGGTTTCGAAAGGAGGGATGAGATACTTTGTGTGTTTCAAAGATGATTTTACAAAATACCGATCAGTGTATTTCCTAAAAGAAAAGTCACAAGTCATTGAAAAGCTAGAACAATTTCTCTTGGAAACAAAGACTACTGGACATATAGTGAAAGAAATTCTCACAGATGGAGGAAAGGAGTTTGTAAATAAAGAAACCTCAAAAATTACAAACAAGTATGGTATTAATCATAGGATCACAATGCCATATACTCCACAACAGAATGGTTCAGCGGAAAGAGAAAACAGGACTTTAATAGAAGCAGCTCGTTCAATGATATATGCCAAAAATATGAGCCTAAAGCTGTGGGCAGAGGCAGTTAACACTGCTACATATGTTTTGAATAGAACAGGACCAACACAAATTGAGGGAAAGACACCTTATGAACTATGGTTTGATAAAAAAAACAGCTGTTGATCATCTTCGAATATTTGGAACTGAATGTTTTGTTCATGTGCCTGATGAAAAGAGAAGAAAGTTAGATGCCAAAAGCGAAAAAGGTATTTTAGTTGGTTATTGCAGTAACAAGGATGGGTATCAAATCTGGATGCCGAACTCAAACAAAGTTGTCACAAGTAGGGATGTAATATTCAAGGAAACTATACCAACAGTTAGCCTTGATATTGAAAAGAGAAATAAGGAACTTTCAAGTAATCAGATTGATGAACAAAATGATACTCAAGATATTGAGAAAATTGAAAGCAATGTTCAAACATCAGACGTATACAATCTAAGAGATCGATCAAATATATCAAAACCTCAAAGGTATATTGATGCTGAAATAAATATTGCAGAAGGTCTTGAACCCAAGATATACAAAGAAGCAATGGATTCTCCAAATGCACAATTTCGGAAAGAAGCAATGAATGAAGAAATGAATTCTTTAACGGAAAATGATGTATTCGAATACACAACATTACCACCTGGCCAAAAACCAATTGATTGTAAATGGGTATTAAAGACCAAATTGAATTCTAAAGGAGAGATTACAAGATATAAGGCAAGACTGGTGGCAAAAGGGTTTGCACAAAAGAAGGGTATAGATTATGAAGAAACATTTAGTCCTGTGGCAAGACATGACACCATAAGAACTCTTTTAGCAATTGCTGCTAATGAAGACTTAAAATTGGTACAGTTTGACATAAAGACAGCCTTTCTATATGGAGACTTACAAGATCGAATTTATATCAAACGACCTGAAGGATTCAACAATGGAACAGATCTTGCATGGAAATTGAAGAAAAGTCTCTATGGACTTAAACAGTCACCAAGATGCTGGAATCAGAAAATAGTCAACTTCATTAAAGAAAGATGTCTGAAGGAAAGTACAGCTGACCCCTGTTTATTCTTCAGAAAAACAAATCATCATCTACTCATTATTGCCATATTTAATCATTGCTGGTACAAATGAACAGGAAATCAAAGAATTTCTTGATGAACTAATGTTTTCATTTAAGATCACAAGTGAACCATTAAATTACTTTTTGGGTATTGAGATAGAGCGGCAACAGGATGGGTCAATCTTTATAAATCAAAAGGCATATATAAAAAGAATTCTTGAGAAATTCAATATGTCTCAAGCGAATAAAGTGGGAACACCAACTGATAATTCTACTGTTCCTGGGGAAGCAGAGATTCTAGAAAATGTTCCCTTTCGTGAAGCGATTGGTAGTCTGATGCATCTGAGCTGCTTAACAAGACCCGATATCACTTTTGCACTGAATAAAGTTTCTCGAAAACTTGCAGCACCAACAATATATGACTGGGAAGCAGTTAAACGAATCTTCAAATATCTACTGGGTATGAGGAACATTTTAAATCTGATTAAGGGGAAGTGTTGGGGGAAATCTGTGATTTTAAATGTTTCTTTTTGACCAGTACTTTTGTTTTGTTTTTGCCTTTTCCAAAAATCTTTCTTCTTCTTCTTAATTATTATTTGTTCTATATGTAAAAGCTTTGTTTTTGATACTTGAATAAACAAATTCAAGTTTATTATATTTTTTGTGTGCTTTTAAAGTTAAAACACAACAAAATTTGTACTATTTTTTCACATAATGAATACATGTATCTTCTTTTTTTTATTATTACAGTAGAACCTCTCTTTAGTGGACACTCGGCTAGCTGACACCTCTCCATAAATAAGTTTTATTTGCAAATTTACGAGTCTTACAATTTAGCAACTCTCCGGTAAGAGGACACCTCTCCTTGAGGACACTTTGGCTCCGCAACTAGGTGTCCATTACAGGGAGGTTCTACTGAATATAAAATATAATAATTATTCAAAAAGTGAAAAAAAAAAGTTAGAAAAAGGTATCCAAGTATTGTTCCATTGTTGCAGTTGAGATTTGACTGGTGTCAGAGATGGATGTTCTTAGGCGTGTTTTTCCTAGGCTGTGCCTAGCTTTTTTCACTGTTGTAGTTCTGTTAGGCTGCTTTTTGGTGGTGTATCCACTTTTATGTTTACCTGTAGCAATAGTTAAAGCTGTTGTGTCCGTTGTGTCTGTGGTTTGGCCTTGTGCCATTTTTTATTTCAGATATTCAGATTATATTGGATATCCACGTTTTATTTATAGGATTGTTTTATTTTGCTTTGTCAGGCTAAGGGACCTTTAAGGGATTAAGGGGAAAGGGGAGCACATTGGCATTTTTTAAATCAAAATTCTATTCTCATTGGCAATTTTCGATCAAAATTTTTTTATCAGGTCCCTAAGCCCGGCAATACAGAATGAGGCAAACCTATAATATAAAACGTGGCATATTCCAATATAATTCTGAATGCTGGAATAGAGAGTGGCACAGGATCTGACCCTAGGCACTACTAATACAGCAGAGTTAACTAGTGTTGCAGTAAGCATAATTGTTGGGTACACTACCATTAAGTAACTTGGCAGAACTACAGCCTTGAAATTAGTTAGACATGGTCTAGAAAAACCGTCTTTGAGCATTCCATCTCTTTCACTGGTCCGTCTCAACACAGTTTGGATGGTCCCCTCTCTGATGCCAGGCTCTCATCTTCGGGTCCCTTGAAGTCCTCTGATCAACTGAAGTCCTGCCTTCAAATTTCCTGCAGGAAATCCCAAGAAGGAATTGTACAAATGATGGAGAATATCCTATTCATCCTTTGCTCAAATCAACAAACCTCTTGGAATAAAAGTTCATTCCTTGATATTGGCAAATTTTGATCCTCCCGCTGAAGACATCCTGTTGACATCCATATCTCTTGGATTTAAAATGGAATTTCTTGAACTAACACTCTCTGATCCCCAAATCATCTTTCTATTGTCATCTGGAAATATAAACCCCGCTCTTTTCTCTGATAATATACCTGGCATCCTACAAACTGGCTTCAAAGGGACCAATTCAAGATACCGGATATAGCCATCTTCAATCCTCTTCAATACCATCCCCCTCTCTCAGTATGCACCTGGCACTCTCTCCTATGAGCTACTTCAAAGGGACCAACCCAAGATGCTGGAAATCGCCATCTTCAATCCTCTTCAATACTATCCCCTTCTCTCAGCATGTACCTGGCACTCTCTCCTATGAGCTACTTCAAAGGACCAACCCAAGATGCTGGAAATAGCCATCTTCAATCCTCTTCAATACCATCCCCCTCTCTCAGTATGCACCTGGCACTCTCTCCTATGAGCTTACTTCAAAGGGACCAACCCAAGATACTGGAAATAGCCATCTTCAATCCTTTTCAATACCATCCTCCTCTTCAGCATGTACCTGGCCTCCCATAAACTGGCTTCAAAGGGACCAACCCAAGATACTAGAAATGGCCAATTCTGCCTTCATCCTCTTCAATACCATCCCAATCTACCTGGCATCTCTCTCCTACAAAGAGTTTCAATAGGACCAACAATCTGAGATAACTGGAAATCCTCTATAACTTCCCCATCCCTCTTGACTGATGTAAGACAGAGAAAGAATAAAATCAATTATTGTAATACGAGTTTTCTATAAAATTCCATTACAACTCCTATATACATTTATTCATCCAGAGTTGGTTGTATGGAAACAAGTGGTTTAACTGGACATTTCACATGTGTAGGCATGTGGTACACTTACAGTAAAAGCAGTTGCTTACTTCCACCCACCATTATTATCATGGCCTGTACCACATGTACTAGGGATAAGCAAAAAAACTGGACATTTCTCAATCTGACAGCGAAAGAAGGGAGAGACCTTGTTTAATGGCCACCACCAGGACTTGTGGATCTTGTGGATAGAGGTTCCAACAATCCCATATTATATATTATTTGATAACTTGATAAGGCACACACAATTTGGATTATAAATTATGAATACATTTTTTTCTATTATCCCTAACACACTTGGTACAAGCCATGATAATTATGTTCTGTGCTCCCTGGGTTATAAATATCTCTCTCAATTATTTTTATTTTCTATAAGAGATTGACATTTTAAAATTATTATTTGGCATGACAAACACATATGTTGCTTTTTAATCTTCCACTGATATAAAAAGTCAAACTTGTACTCACACTGGGAGGTAGAAAAAGTTTTTTCTCTTCATTGGGATTGAGACCGAATGTCATTTCTTAAATCTTTCCTGTACTTTTACAGTTCTTTGAATATATAGAGATAAAGGTGTCTGTTTCCATGTTAGGAACGACCTCAAGTTACAGGCAAAGTCAGATAAGGCACAATTTGGATTATAGATTATAAACACATGGTAATAAGACCAAATCCAAAGTGTTACCGAAAGGTCTCACACTATTTATTTATTAGGTTTTATTGTGCCTTGTAATTCTAATCTATAATCCAAATTGTACCTACTAAGCCCAGTTAAATGTTAACAGCACCAACACCTTGGTGTGATGTTCCCATCAACAGGAAACATATCCTATTACTTCGTATGATAAGAAGATAAGCATTACCACTGTATATTTACATATAAAAACAATTAAAAAACAGAGAAGTTACAAAGAGTAGTTATTTTATTTTGATATAAAGTTCAGAAAATTCTGATACATGATTTTCTATATAAAAGACAACAACATTCTGATAGGAATGAAAACATTTTCACAAAAGTTATACAAAAACATGACTATAGATATAAATAAATATATCAAAAATGTACAACTTTTTATAAATGGGTCGAGATGTGAGAAACCACAGATGGTGTCACATTTACATATTAGCAAAGTTGGTAGAATGAGGTATAAGAAGTTTTGACATTGAGTGTCATTCTATAGGAAGACTGTTACGCAAACTTTGACTTTAATCATCATCGATGCTACGTCACGACTATGACGACACTTCCAACTTCTACTTTCAACCTTTCTGTTATGTTTATCGCTAGCTTGTTTTAACAATTGTAATTGGAACAAGTCGTTCCTTAAATAAATATATATTTGTTTATATCTAAAGGGATGTCCTCGTAACTACAACATACGTGAGTACAAAAACAACTAGAAATCCTTAAAAAGAAACATCGTATTTTTGCTAAGCCTATATCAATTTGGTAGCAGAGCGTGGTTTCGGCGCGCGAATTGGACTAACCGCCAATTGATCCATTTAAATCAAAAAGAAATTAAATAATTGGACTAACCGCCAATTTAGAAAGAAAAAAATGGATACATATAACTTAGCAAAAATCGAACAGTTAACAGAAAACAACTATACAACATGGTCCATGAAAATGTTAACATGTATATTGTACGAGCACAGAAACTTGCACAAGAGATCACCCAGCTAGGAAAGACTGTAACAGAAAGAGAACTTGTACGATACATTGTTGAAGGACTCACACCTAACTTTGACACGATCGCAGCAGCGCTGTCACTAAACAGAGGAATCTCCTTACCAGACTTGAGACAAACTCTACTGGATTTCGAGAAGAAAAGACAGGACAGAAGCAAAAATCATGAAAATGCTTTCAGATCATCAGGCAACCAATTCAAAGAAAAGTCATGCTACATTTGCAAAAGAAAAGGACATTTCAAGAAAGACTGTTGGTTCAACCCTGACAACAAAGGAAATCAAAATAATACAACAAACAAAAATAACATGGCCAGTACAATGAACTACCATAAAGGACCAAAACAAAACAAAGACACGGCCAGATCAGCAATCCAAGAATGAACGGAGGAACCATCCCAACGAAGAGACTCCACTTCAGAATACGCACTACATGCAAGCACAAGGGAGGAACGCCCGACGACTCAGGACGTGTGGATAATTGATTCTGCGTGCACAAGCCACATGACTTCCCATGGTGAATGGATCGAGCACAAGCTGGAGGATAGAAGAAGCATACAAATGGCGGAAGAAGGGAGACACATCGAATCTGCCTCATCAGGATCAATCCAAGCTACTGTACAAGGTAAGGACAAACTTAACAACGCTGTAACCCTGCATAATGTCCTCCATGTACCACACCTGAAAGGAAATCTAATGTCCATTCCAAGCGTAGTAAGAAGAGGGAACTCTGTTCTTTTGAATTCTGAAGGAGCATACATATACTCTTCTGATGACAAGCTAATAGGAACAGGCAACTTTGATGGTAACATGTACACATTGAACCTATCACGTTCATCTGAAGCAACTCATGTTCCAAACGAACATTGCTTGATTTCAAAGGACAATTCTAGAACTGCATGGCACAGAAGGTTAGGACATCCTAGTGACAACAAATTAGACCTGATTTTGAAGAACAATCTTCTAAAAGGCTTGAACTCTATAAATGGTACCCTTGATCAATGTGATGCTTGCTCCTTGGGAAAAATGACCAAAGTACCCTATGTTCACACAGATAGCAATCAAGAAAGCTACCCCTTTGAAGCCATTTATGTCGATCTCTGTGGTCCAATGAGAATAAACTCCTTGGGCGGAAGTAAATATTTCTTGACCATCGTAGATTGATTTTCTAGGAGAATATTTGTAGAATTTCTCAAAGATAAACTCTCAGCAGCAGAAGTTTTGAAGAAGTTTATTGTAAAGAGAGAAAACGAGCTAAACTCAAAACTAAAACGACTTAGAACAGATAACGGAACAGAATTTATCAATAAAACCTTGAAACCCTCATAGAATCTAAAGCAATTGAACATGAACTAACTATACCCTACACCCCAAGAAGCAATGGGAGAATTGAAAGAGCTAACAGAACACTATTAGACAAAGGCCGAACACTTCTGGCAGACTCCCAATTACCCCTACACTTCTGGGCAGAAGCTGTGAATACAGCCGCATATCTGTACAATCTAACTCCCACAACCAATGACCCAGACACTACCCCTATGGAAAAATGGAAAGGTAAAAAGCCATCCATCTCTCACATCATGAGATTTGGTTGTGAAGTTTTCTATAAACTCGAGAATCATCAAAGACACAAACTAGAAGCTAAATCTAAGAGAGGAATATTTGTAGGCTATTCAAGATGCAGAAGAGCTTATCGAGTATTTGATATCACAGCGAGAGTCATTCTTGAAACCGCAGACATTCACTTCAGAGAGAACAATAATGGCATCTTGGAAGAAAAACAAAGTGATAATAATACGGACACTTACACATATTTCTTCATTCAGGAGGATGAACAACTGGACAATCATGTTCTATCAGATGTTGATATTGAAGAGCCAGCACCAGATACCATGATCAACAGACAGACAGAGTCAAGTGAATCAGACAGACCACAAAGAACTCGAACAATACCTAAAAGATTCGATGACTACGTTCTGGCTACTACGAATGAAACCATTCCGAAAAACTATGAAGAAGCCATCGCATGCGAAGACAAGAAACAATGGGAGAACGCAATGCTTGAGGAAATACAGAACATGTACTCGCATCAAGTATGGGAACTGGTACCTAGACCTGTAAACGCTAAAGTTGTCAAAAGTAAATGGGTGTTCAAAATATCTAAAGACCAAGAAAACAAAACTTACAAAGCTAGACTTGTTGCAATGGGATACAACCAAATCCCAGGAAGAGATTACAACGAAAGTTTCAGCCCTGTAATTAAAAATGCCACCCTTAGGACTATTTTGTCAATGGCAGCAACAAAAGATTCAGTCCTTAAACTATTTGATGTGAAAGCAGCCTATCTAAATGGAAACATTGAAAACACAATATTCATGGAACAACCTGCTGGATTTGTCCAAGACAGAAACAAAGTTTGCAAACTCAACAAAAGTATTTACGGTCTACCTCAATCCGGAAGATCGTGGTATGAGAAATTCAGTCAAGTACTTCATGACTGTGGACTGGAAAAACTTAAATCTGATCCTTGCTTATTTAAATGGAAGAATAAAGACAAATACTTCTATGTAGGGATATACAGTAAAACCCCGCTAAGACGAACCATGGATAAAACGAACCTTCCCTTATAACGAACCCATTGAAAATCCCAATTCCATTCCATTAAAATTACCATCGTTATAACGAACTTTTCACTTTTCAAACTAGCGAACTATCGCTATAACGAACCCAAATTTGGTCCCAAAATATTAAATTCTATCAAAAATACCATGCTTATAACGAACTTTTAATTTTAATTCTAAAATTCTAAAATTATAATTTTCGAAACTAATTAAAATTTTGTGTGAGCTTTAGCTCACAGATCGCAATTCAAAACAAAGAATTTAGCGACATTGGGTGTTTTTATTCACGTTCTATTTTTATACTGCGCACTTTTATAAATTTTTCATGCCTTATTGAAAACTAAATTTCTTAACTCTACATTAGGAAAATTCCTTAAAACACGATTTAAATTATTAAAACCATTTTTAAAAGATAATGGAAGTGCCAAAGAAAAAGTCGCTCGTACCAAGATATCACTTGAAAAGAAATTAACCATCATAAAAGCTATTGAGAGTGGTACATCGCAAGCGGAACTTCGGAAGAAAATGAAAATGAGCAAAAGTAGCATTTCTACGATATGGGGCAAAAAAGAAGACTATAAAAAAATGCTACAAAGAGGAATCAATCCCAACTATGGGCGCAATCGTCAGTGTCATTATCCACTTTTAGAAGCCTTGTATACGTGGTTAGTACAAGCTAAGCTTCATTTAAAAAAAAAAAGATTTCTTTGCTAGATATGAAACCACCTGGAAATAAAGGATGTAACATGTAAAGGCATGTTTTTGGGAATCAAGATCATACAAGACAAGGAGGGAATTTCGCTACAGCAAAGCCACTATGTACAACAAATATTGCAGAAATATGGAATGGAAAATTGTAAGGAAGTTCCAACACCAGGTTCCAAAGAAATCAATTTGGACAATCATATTGAAGATGACAATTGTGATCAGCACACTTACCAAGAAGCCCTTGGAATGCTAATGTTTATAGCTGTTAACACCAGATCCCGACATCGCTTACATCACTAGCAAACTTTCACAGTACTCCAGACAACCAAAACAGATGCACTGGACAGCAATCAAAAGAGTGATGAGATACCTACGAGGAACAATTGACCTAGGAGTGAAATTTGAAAGAGGGAAGACTGGAATCCTGAAGTCTTACACCGATGCCAGCTGGTCGACCACCCATGATGGAAAATCCTACAGCGGATATGTATTGAAGCTCGGCGAAGCAACTATAGACTGGAAAAGTAGCAAACAACCACTCGTCACCCTCTCCACAATGGAAGCGGAAATGATAGCTGCTTGTGAAAGCTTCTGTCAGATCAAGTGGATAATAAACCTGTTACGAGAGCTGGAAGAATGGAATTTCATGGAAAAACCAACTGCGATCTATACAGACAGTCATTGATCAACTGGATCTCCAGCCCTAAATAAAGCAGTCGCTGTAGACATATCAACAGAAAGTGCCATTTCTTGAGAGACTATTATGAATTCAGAGACATCTGCCTTCTGTACAAGCCATCTCAGGACCTGGAGGCGGATATCTTCACAAAGGACCTATCCCGAGACCAGTTGAAGAAACACCTGGAGAACCTCAGCATCGTGGGAATAAAGACAAAGTAAGGAGGGAATTGTTACGCAAACTTTGACTTTAATCATCATCGATGCTACGTCACGACTATGACGACACTTCCAACTTCTACTTTCAACCTTTCTGTTATGTTTATCGCTAGCTTGTTTTAACAATTGTAATTGGAACAAGTCGTTCCTTAAATAAATATATATTTGTTTATATCTAAAGGGATGTCCTCATAACTACAACATACGTGAGTACAAAAACAACTAGAAATCCTTAAAAAGGAACATCGTATTTTTGCTAAGCCTATATCAAAGACTATCACAATATTATTTATTCCAGAAACTATATACTGGCATATGCAGATATACACAGTTGGAGTTTTTTTATTTAAAACCTGGTGGATTCAAGACTAAATGGCTTCAAGACCAAGTAAATTCAAGACCAATTGTCTTCCAGACTATGTGGATTCAAGACCAAATAGATTCAAAGACTAGTGGATTCAAAAACAAACGGTTTCAAGAAAAAGTGGATTTAAAACCAAATATATTCAAGACCATATAGAATCAAGACCAAATGGCTTCAAGACCAAGTGTATTCAAGACCAAATGGTTTCAAGACCAAATGGATTCAAAACCTAGTGGATTCAAGACCAAGTGGATTTGAAGTCATGTGAATCAAATAACAAATGGCTTCAAGACCAAGTGGATTCAAAACCAAAGGGTTTCAAGACCAAGTGGAATAAAACCTAGTGGATTCAAGACCAAATGGATTCAAAGACTAGTGGATTCAAAACCAAAGAGTTTCAAGAAAAAGTTGATTTAAAACCAAATAGATTCAACACAATATGGATTCAAGACCAAATGGCTTCAAGACCAAGTGGATTCAAAACCTAGTGGATTCAAGACCAAATGGCTTCAAAACAAAGTGGATTTAAAGTCAAGTGAATTCAAAACCAAATGGCTTCAAGACCAAGTGGATTCAATCTTCATCTTGGTCAAGATTTGCATTGTTTTGGAACACCATTTTAGAGAAATTGGAGAATTCTGACAGAGTAATATTCAAGACCAAGTTTCTCCAGTTTCAAATATCCAATCCCAGTGTGATACAGAATCTGTATTTAATCAGATTTTGAACTTTATTCTTGTCACACATAAATTATTGTATGAAGCATTGACTGTATTGCAGTAAAAATGAGTTATTCTGTCAATAAAAGTTCCAAGGCTTTTACACAGTAGTTTTAGAACTTAGTAGAAATGTATAAATAGTTTCAAATAAATCAATACTAGGTGGCATTCACAAACATTGCAATAGTTTGAAAAATACACAATTATTTGTAATATAATTTTATATAAAATCAATTCTTATCAATTGCAACTCATTGGAAAAGCAAAAATAATAGTTTTAAATTATCGTTAATCCCAATTAGTGAAAATATTAATGAATTTACTTTTCAAATTTTGTTTAAAATAAAATTGTTAATTTCACTACTATTAATTTTTGTTTTATTCAAGAGAGTTCCAATTAAATAGAGTTGACTCTATATTAATGAATATAGAAAATTAACATATTTTTAGTCATATTATTGCTAACATTCACTTCAATAAAGTTACATATATGTATATATGGGGAAAAGTCAAATAAAATCATCCATTTATAACAAGAAACTAAATATAAATTTCTCAAGAACTTGGCACAATTTGAAAATATGAGGTATTAAAGGTAACAATTTTATTACAATCATTTAATTTGAGAGTTATTGAGGCCAATGACTGTAACAATGTTATAAAACAATCCTTCTAATATATGAGGTGTGTTCAAAGAGTATCGCGACCTTTGAATTTTCGCGGGTTACGTATATTCAAATTTCGATCTTTTTGTGGCTTTATGTTGGTACTCATGTCTCTCACTTATGCCGACAAGCTCGGCCATTTTGAATGTTCACTTAATTGTTGACAGCTGCTTTGCTTACAGGTGTTTTGGATCGTCTTCGATTTTTACCTATTAAAAAAAATGGATCAAAGAACCTGTATCAAATTTTGTGTGAAAAACAAAATTAAGTGCGCGGATGCATTCCGAATGTTGACTGTGGCATACGGAGAAGCTACCTTGGACCGAAGCAACGTTTATTGGTGGAACAAAATGTTCTCAGAAGGCCGAATAGATGTGAACGACGAAGGGCGTGCCGGACGCCCGAGCACTTCAACAAAAGACGAAAAAATTAATGAAGTGGAGAAAATGATATTGGCCAATCATCGAATCACCGTTAGAGAAGTTGCTGAGGACCTAAACATATCGATTGGCTCGTGCCATTCGATTTTTATCAATGATTTGGGCATGAGACGGGTCTCCGCAAAATTCGTACCAAAATTGCTCAATTGCGACCAAAAACAGCATCGCATGAACATTGCTAATGAGATGTTGGACTCTGTCCGCGACGACCCAAATTTGCTCCAGAGGGTCATAACTGGGGACGAAGCGTGGGTTTATGGTTATGACGTGGAAACCAAAGCTCAATCATCTCAATGGAAGCTGCCGCACGAACCAAGACCAAAAAAAGCGCGCAAAGTTCGGTCGAATTTGAAAGTTTTGCTGACAGTTTTCTTCGACTGCAGGGGCTTGGTGCATCATGAGTTCTTGCCACAGGGTAGAACATGAATAAGGAATATTACCTGCAAGTTATGCGCAATTTGCGCGAAGCAATCCGCCAGAAACGCCCGGATTTGTGGAAGAATAAAATTGGCTTTTGCACCACGATAACGCCCCTGCTCACACATCGTTGCTTGTGCGCGACTTTTTGGCCAAAAACAACCCACTAATGATGCTGCAGCCACCGTATTCCCCAGATCTGGCCCCCTGTGACTTTTTCTTGTTCCCCAAACTGAAGAGGCCCATGAAAGGACGACGTTACGCTACGCTTGACGAGATAAAGACGGCATCGAAGGAGGAGCTGAAAAAGATAAGAAAAAAATATTTTTTGAAGTGCTTCGAAGATTGGAAAAACCGTTGGCACAAGTGTATAATATCTCCATGGGGATTACTTTGAAGGGGACAAAATAGGTATTCATGAATAAATGAATAATTTTTGAAAAAACACAAAAGTCGCGATACTTTTTGAACACACCTTGTATATTTGGATCTATTCTAGCCATACTTGGAGAATATTATAGAAATTTCATACTAAATAACATAAACAATGATATAATAGTTTGCTATATCTTTATATATAGAGAGATATATAAATAACAAGATTTCTCAAAATGAGAACGCCATATCTCTATATATATATAAATGAATGTTTGTCTGTCTGTTTGTTTGTATGTCCGGTATACAAATTCGCAGTAGTTCACTAATTTAAACCAAAATTTCCATACATAGGTAAAAGAATACGGGGAAGATGATAGGCTATTTTAAAAAATATATAAATCAATTATTAAAACTAAATATTTTTAGTCAGAAAATGACGATGACGATATTGCTGTATCATGTTTGATTATCAGATACAAAATTATATCGGGAAAAATATTCCAAAAAGCATAGACCACGGGTGAAACCAGTTCATTATTTTGTATGCAGGAACAAGATTCTAACAGAAAAACATTCATTCGAGCAGAAAACAAAAGCAAGATCATCTTTCTATAAAAATATCGCTTCTCAGACACAAAGTTTGGAGCGGGACGTTTCACAAGAGTGACATCCACGGCGCCTATTTATAATTGTAACGAATAGTATTTGAATAGGGTACATTTAATAGGGTAAAACCCGGGCGTTGCCCGGGTCATTCGGCTAGTATATATATAAACACAAGCACACAGTAAAAAAAGGGGGTAAAATGCATTGTTTAATTTAGATATAGGTATTATATCTTTGAATATATATATATATAAAAGGGTGTATATAGATAGACTATGTAAATATAACAAATTTATATGGTAGGATATATGGAAAACTGTTAAATCAATGGGGAAAATGAGCAAAAAGTATATCACACGAGGTCAGCACAAGCCATATGAATTACATGGGATTCTGAGAACTTGTAAGCCTGTCCACAATCACATGGGTTATTTGAAATGGTGTGATCTTGTTAGGATTTTAAATATTCAAATAGGAAAAAAAAAGTTCAGACAAACTATGAAATATCATGAAAAATGGAATTATGTTTTAAATAAATGTATTCATCTAAAAATTTATAGTTAACACTCATATAGAAAAAATAAAATTAGTTTCATTTATTAATAGAGTTCTAATTATTAGTAAATAATGCAAATCTACATTGAAGATATGTAAATAAAGATTGACCTGTTTGGATCAAATGGATCAGAAACAATGTTGGGAAAAATTGAAGGAAGAGAGGAAAACCTCCAATGAGCTGGCTACAAGTGGTCAAGAAAGCTACCAGAAGGTCACTAGAGCTGTGAGTGATGATCACTAACAGATCTAAAAAGAATCTTGGACATTAACAACAGCATTATGAAAAAACAAATAACTTCAAATATTTGCATAAGAATAAACTATTTATTGTGTATTCCAGCAAGTCCTCCCAAGTTGACTATTGTTCTTTATTTAAAGAGATCTCTGGTGTCAAATCATTCTCATCAAGCTCAAGGATAATGAAAGAATGATGACTCAATTGAATTTATTCACATAGACATCAATGAAGAATACAGTATAACCTCGTTAATTCGACACACCCCAATTCCATAATCGGCGATAATTCGACCATGTTCAGATGTCCCGACCTCCGGCCTATCAAATAACAAACCGTAATTCGACATATCGATAATACGACACTTCCGATAGTTCGACCATTTTAAAATTCGAATTTCGACAGTTGAATGTTTTTTACTTACAACTTTCGGCTAAAAAGGTATTACGGCGGCGATCGGCGGGCGCCGAAAGAATCGCGCGCGCGCACACTTTTGGTTCCTGGTTAGTTTAAGTTTCACTTTGCAGTGTCGTTGTTAAATGTCGCAAGTGTTATTGTTTTTTTTTGTTTTTTTTTATGCTGGGATTTAGGCTTCGTGCACTAATTAACAATAATATTTCATTTTTAAATTTTAGCATTAAAATATTTTAGTTATTTTAAAACTTACAAATAATTTTCTTTTAAATAAATAAATCTTTATAAAATGTAGCCACAATGATTATGATAACATTTTATTTCAATATTCCATTTCTGTGTTATTATAAAAGATTTAAACACAAAATCAATAATACCTGCAGCAGCAGTGAATGACTTTAATACATTAAAATTTATTTATTAAAAGACATTTCAGTGGAAGAAAGGCATGCATGTTTTTTCAAAATGACCATCTGGAATACTTCCTGAATAGGATTTCAGTGCAAAAACAGACATCTATAAAGGAATTTTTTAAAAGATCTTCATGATTATTTTAAAATTTTCTTTTTATTTACCATATTTATTTCCTTTCAACCGCTATATTTTTCAATTAGAATAAAATATTATTTAATATATATTATATTTAATATTTTAATGTCTGTAGAGTTAATATTTGATTATATTACTGAAAAGAAACACATTACCAGTAAATTTATTTGTTACAAATATTTATTAACACAAAGCAATAACGCGCCATCTATACATATAAAATAAATGGACTTAAAAGCGCGAATGTTTCTTTTATACATAAAACAAACATTCGCGCTTTTAAGTCCATTTATTTTATACAAATATTTATGTTTCTATAATATGTATTAATGCCATTTTGTCACTGATACTAAAAGTTAATCATGAAAATAAAATAAAAACACAGAATGGTTTCAATTAATATCATTAATTTATATAACAAGGCTATTTTAAAAAAATATTATTTTAGCAAGTTAGATGATTACCTAATCATCTGACTTTAATTCAACACTTCCTTTAATTCAACCGAAAGCTCTGATCCCTTGGGGTGTTGAATTAAAGAGGTTCGACTGTATTTACATATAAGAATTCGGTTATTATGGAAATACAGTAATTCATAAATACAACTGAAATAGCTACAAGTGCAGATAGAAAATGACAAGAATAAATGATATTTTTAATATGAAAAATATCAAAGAAAGTGATTAGAAAATAATTTACAATTGACTTTCTGTGTAATAATCTTAGAAGTCTTCAAAACTTTATTAAATTTTCCTTTCTGTCTTAAAATAATTCAATTTATAATTAGCCAATATAATAAATTTCCTATTATAAAGTTTGTATTTATATATTAAATATACTTTGTACCAGAAAGGGGCACCTCTCCCTTTAAAAGTACATAAAAACAACTATATTCTTTATATATTACATCACACAACACAAATATAAAGGGAGCCTCCTTCTGGTACAAGAATCTTCCCACAATGTTGTAAATTATCTAAAATATAAAGTTGGCCAAAAGATAGGTCATTGAATATAAGGTGTTAGAAGGCCATCCTATGGAACAATTTGGTGGAGTTTCTTATCATCTTCCCACCACAATGGGTAGTGAATTGTTGGAAATGCCTGTCTCATCAGTCCACAGTTCACTATTGTATTAGGTTGTTTCTACTACAATTAGACATCATTGACAGTCTCTACACCTTAGTTCCATAATTACCTTTGAACCCAACAACCTGATACAATAGTCTGGTAGAATCTGGATGGGAGTACTTACCACATAAGTCTTTCCTATAAGTTCATATTGCTGTAATAAAAGTCCTTTTTAGTGGTTAGATTCTTATAGAGCTCATAAATAATTTACATTTGCTTTATATGACATACTTTGAGAAAATAAAATATATTTATTAAAATACATTATTAAAATATAAAAAAGGCAACATTCGTCAAAAAAATATTTAGTGAATACAACTTTAAAAACTTACTTTATGGTTTAAATTATATCTGCTAAAACTCGGGGGAAATTAGAACTATAAATAGTTTCAAAATTAATTGATAGATGGCGGTACTAATCCACGTTTCTCTTCCTGTCGAGATAACTTTCTGTTTTTGCTATTGTGAAATTGGGTGAAACCAGTAAGTTTATTTTATTTTCTTTGGCTTTATTTCATAGATTTTCTTCGAAATTTTTCTTTATATCTTGATTAAGTGTTTTCTAAACATGCTAAAACTTAAAGAAAGTCTATTTATTTATTATGTTAATATATATATATATTATAAAAATGAAATTTTAAAATTTAAGTGTGAAATTTGGAAAATAATTAATCACTAATGATATATAGCTAGCAATAAATATGTATATATATATGTTTCTATGAAAATGTTAATCTGCAAGACGCAGGTTATCATCATCCTTTTTTTGATTTGTTTTTGTCACTTTTTTGGCGTTCCGAAAATAAACAATAAAAGGCTGTATCAGACTTTACTAAGACAATAAAGATTCGCTAAAAATAAATGTGTACGAAGATGTTGCATTTGGCGACGAGGATATAAGAGTAAGTACCCTCGAATTTTGAAGTAAATATTTTTAGAAAATATCTTTGATTTTGCATACAATTGAAAGTAAATTTTAAAAGACACAAATTGCAAAGTTTTAGGATGCAAATTTAAGAAAGAGTGAAAAAAAATGGCTAGTTACCAATTTAAGGAATATAATGAGGAAACTTAAACTTTTGAAACGTTTTATGAACGATTGGAACAGTTTCTCATATTGGAGGAGGCAGGGGATGAGAAGAAAAAGGCTTATCTCCTAACCCTCATGGGAAGTAAAACATATGGTGTTTTGAAGAATTTGTGCAGTCCTATTCTACCTAAAGATAAAACTTTTGATAACCTAATAGATATCTTGAAAAGGCACTTCTCTCCAAAGCGCTCAATTGTAGTAGAGAGGTTCATTTTTTTTAAAAGAATGCAATTAAAGGAAGAAAGCATCTCGGATTACTTGGTGGAAATTAAGCGTTTGGCTTCCTCATGCAACTTTGGAAATTTTCTGGAGGATTCTTTACGTGATAAAATGGTTTGTGGATTATATAATGCCAAAATACAAAATAGAATTTTGTCGGAGGGCGACATTTCTTTAGCTAAAGTAATTGAGATAGCATTATCTATGGAAGCGGCCGAGAAAAATACAAAATTATTTCACTTGGAGCAGGGTGAAGATTGTGTAGATAAGTTGAGGATGGAACGCAAGGTTGAATCAAATTTCCAGAATGGCAAATGTAAACATTGTGGTAAACCGCATAAAGAACCATGTAGATTTAAGGAGGCGATATGCTTTAAGTGTAATAAAAAAGGACACATTGCCTCAATATGTTGGAGCAGTAGAAGAAATCTAAGGCAACATCAGAATCAGCCGGGAAATATACATCAGATAGGAGACCAAGAAGAGGAGGAAGAGTATGTCCAGAAAATTATAAGCGTGACGATACCTGAGTATAAAATTAATTTTGCCTCAAGTGACCCTCCCTATCTGATGGAGTTAAAAGTAGAAGGAAACTTTATTAAATTTGAAATGGATACGGGTAGTGGTCTAACACTGATATCAGAAAAGGATTTTAAAAATAGTCTTCAACACTTGAAATTGGAAAAAGCGAGTATTATTGTAAGAACTTATGATGGTACCGTGGTACCCATTCTGGGTAAAATCAATGTCAAAGTGGAGTGTCAAGATATTACTTACAAACTTAGAGCGTTGGTGGTGAAAGGAGAAAAGAGGGCTTTGATGGGAAGAGAATGGATAAATAGATTGAAATTGGGCTGTTTCGCGGTAAAACATATGCCTGTGGAAATTACCATTGAGGAAATTTTGAAGGAAAATCAAGCCCTATTTGTGGAGACAACTGAACCAATAAAAGGTTTCACATTTTCAGTAAACATGTGTGATGTGAATCCAATTTTCCATAAGGCTCGTCCGGTGCCTTTCGCCATTAGGCCAGCAGTTACTGAAGCATTAGACAAAATGGTGGCTAAGGGTTATCTATGTGAGGTGGCGAGCTGTAAATGGGCCACTCCAGTGGTTGTAGTGCCGAAGAAAAATAAAGAGATCAGAATTTGCTGCGACTTCAAGGTAACTCTAAATAAATATTTGGACACTGCGGCCTATCCCCTTCCCACACAGCAAGATTTATTCTCCACATTGGCCAAGGGAAAATACTTTTCTAAATTGGACTTGAGGAACGCTTATCTGCAATTAGAGGTGGACCCAGGCACCCGACCGTTACTAACGATAAATACTCATAAAGGGCTTTTCAGGTTTAAGAGAATGCCATTTGGATTGGCAAATGCGCCCAGTTATTTTCAATCTGTAATGGATAGGGTTTTGTCAGGTATAGGAGGCGTAATTTGTTATATTGACGATGTCCTTATAGCCACAGCATCAATTGAAGAACATCTGGCGTTGTTGAAGACTATATTTGCTCGCTTGGCGAAGTATAATATCAAACTAAAGAAAGAAAAATGCCTATTTTTGCAAAAAGAAATTGAATATTTAGGACATCTTGTCACGGAAGAGGGCATCAGACCTTTAGATCATAAGGTACAAGCAATACAGAAGGCCAAAACGCCTACGAATATCTCTGAATTAAGGTCATTTCTTGGTTTGGTAAACTTTTATGGGAAGTTCATACCCAATTTGCCAGAGCTTTTAAAGCCTCTTCATGAGCTTCTTCACAAAAAACGTCCTTGGGTTTGGACAAAGGAATGTGGAGAGGCCATTGACAAGTGCAAGAACAGCATTACCTCTGAGAGGGTGCTAGTCCCTTATGATGCGACTTTGCCATTGTGTTTGGCCACTGATGCATCGCAGATTGGAGTGGGCGCTGTGTTGTCAGAAGGCCAGGAGAGACCGATTATGTTTGCCTCACGGACTTTATCGGTAGCAGAACAAAATTATTCTCAGATTGAGAAGGAGGCTCTAGCCATTATTTATGGAGTTACCAAGTTTCATCAATTTATTTATGGAAGAAAATTTATTCTTATTACAGACCATAAGCCATTGGTGACCATTTTGGGCTCAAGATCAGGAATCCCCATCTTATCTACTTCAAGATTGCAGCGTTGGGCGCTTATTTTGTCAGCTTATACTTACGATATTAAATTTCGAAGAACTCAAGACCATGGGAATGCAGATCTTCTGTCACGTTTTCCTGTGGGCTGTGAAGAAATTCCAAGATTAAATAATGTCTATGCTTTATCCTATGTGGAAGAATTGCCGATCACAGCAGAGGAAATTGCCACGGAAACTGAAAAAGACGAAGTGCTCTCATTGGCCAAATTTTATACTCAGCAAGGCTGGCCTGAAAAGGTGGCTGATCACCTCAGACCTTATTTTCAAAGGAAACTTGAGCTAACTGTAGATGGGGAGTGTTTGGTTTGGGGAATGAGAGTTGTCATTCCACCATCTCTCAGAATAAAAATGTTGAACTGTCTTCATGAGACTCATTCCGGTATGAACAAAATGAAGGCTGTAGCAAGATCACATTTTTGGTGGCCAAATCTAGATACCCAAATCGAGTTTTTGGTAAATAAGTGCAGAAGCTGTCAGCAATCCCAGGATGGGCCAAATAAAGGAAAATGGCAACCCTGGAAATGGTCAACCAGACCTTGGCAAAGAATTCACATTGATTTTGCAAATAAGGAAAACATTAATTTATTAATAGTAGTAGATAGTCATTCAAAGTGGATCGAAGCCATCCCAATGAGAGAGACCACCACACGCAAAACCATTGAGCAACTACGGCGACTTTTTTCTTCCTATGGTCTACCGGAGGAACTTGTATCTGATAATGGACCTCAGTTTACTGGTAGTGAAATGAAAGGTTTTCTGGAAGGAAATGGAATTAAACAAACATTGATCCCGGCGTACCACCCGCAAAGTAATGGCTTGGCTGAAAGAGCGGTTAGAACAATTAAGACTGCCCTGGATAAAAATAAAAGGAAAATTGGGGATACCATTCAAGACACCTTATCAAAAGTTCTTCTGGCATATCGAAGCACCCCGCATGTGACAACGGGAAAGACTCCATCAGAGCTCTTTATTGGGCGTGCGCTTCGAACCAGAGTATCATTGATACATCCCAGCTTGGCATCTAGAGTTAGGGACCAGCAAGCCAGGCAAATGAAGTATGATCGGCGAACCCATTTGGAAGAATTCCAGATAGATGATTTAGTGTGGTGTAAAAACTTTAGAGGTGGTGATAAATGGATCCCAGGAAAAATTGTGGGCAAGAAGGGAACTAGAGTCTACACCATTTTGATCCACGGACAGGTAAAGGCCTATCACAGGGATCAAATTAGAAAAAGGTGGAGGAATGGTGAGGAAGATGAGAGTGGAGATGGAGAGCGTCAACCCGAGCACTCAAGAGGAGCAGGTCCCAGTGCCATAATCTCGGAGGTTGTACGAGACAGAGGTTATATGGAGTCGCTGTCGCCAGGACTAACTAGCCAGCGGTCGGATCAAGATTCAGAGGTTCAGAGTGATACAGACGATGGAAAGTCATTGGAGCCTCTTCGCTCGCTGGACCCCGAGGCCTTGAAAGAGGAGGGTCCTGTCCTAAGGCGGAACCCACCTCGAGTGAGGAGACCGCCTGTGAGATTTCGTGTTTGAAGAGAGAAGATGGTGATATATAGCTAGCAATAAATATGTATATATATATGTTTCTATGAAAATGTTAATCTGCAAGACGCAGGTTATCATCATCCTTTTTTTGATTTGTTTTTGTCACTTTTTTGGCGTTCCGAAAATAAACAATAAAAGGCTGTATCAGACTTTACTAAGACAATAAAGATTTGCTAAAAATAAATGTGTACGAAGATGTTGCAACTAGTTTTAAAGATTGCTTGATAAAACATTGACCCTTTTTCTGCTACCATAAATTCCAGCCATTTTATTTCTAGTTAAATGCATAAAGATTTCTAACAAATTTTGAACATTAAATTGGATATATTATTAAGCTTTAATGAAATATTAAATTTCAATATAAAATTGTGCAACAAATTGAGAAACGCTATCGACTTTTAAACAAAGTAACATAAACATTAATTTATAAATACGTAGTTACAAAATGTGATGATGATGGCGATAGGTGTTTGCGTGTTGCGGAAACTACGTTGTAATTATTTTACTTTTGGTTTGGCATCAAGTACATTTAGGTAAGGTATTAGTGTTCATATTTATATATATTTTCCCCGTTTTTTAAAATAATTTTTAGCATTTTTAAAATTGAATTTTTGTTTCAATAATTTTAACTATAAAATTTACGTGTACATTTTGAATAAAATTTTCATTATTATAAACTAACCCTATGGCGAGTAACTAAAACGATTTTATCATAGAAAGTTTGACAATAAATTTTTACTTTACAAAATTAAAAAGAGCATTTTATATATTTGTGCTATTTAGCTAATTATAAATAGAATAAGTGTAATAAATTATTTTAAACAATATAAACTAATTAAATGTGTTAACATTATATCTTTGTACTTAAATATAGAAACATTTAATTAACAGAAAATAATTTTAACCTCTTTGAGAGTGTGGCTTACTTTGGGTTGTTTTCTTACAATGTCCTTTTATTTTGCCATTTAACATAGTGGATAAAAGTGCCTTAGTAAATTTTGGAACAAAGGAAAAATTACAAATACTATTTTGAAATAGGTGAATAAATTAAACAGGAAGAAAGTGAAAAAGTTTTAGAATAAAAAAAGGCAGAAAATTTTATTTAAAATATCATCTTTTAAAGGTAAAATTTAGTGTTTGTTTACCTTCCAGCTAGCACCCTATTTAGATAATATTCTAGCTGCTCAATCTTCTTAGACATTCATGTCTTTCCTGTATTTTATTTCAAATAACAAAATGTTACTTTATGAAACAACTCTTTGTTTATTCCAGTAACTAGGAGTCTCCAGTTAGGTTTAAATTGGGTCCAGGATGGACAAAAATTGAAGAAATTTTGTACCAAAATTTGCGTCTCATTGTAACTTTTAAGAATGGTGCACATACGTTAATTACAGCCATGGTGTTCTGAGAGTCAACCTGTTGTGTTTTTAGTAATAAATTTTTTTCAAACAAGAATTGTCCATGAAAGTTTGTCAACTTATTGATGGTGTCAAATTGTTGTTTGGTCAAATTAATGTTTAGTATTTGACAGGCTCGAGTTGTGGACATGAGAATATGGTCGAATAAATGCAAGAGTTGAATTATCATGTATTGAATCAACAAGGTTATTCTGTATTTCTAACAATGTTCTAACCATTATTTATAACTTGGTTCATACTAATGAATTATTTGTATGGAAGGCTCATTACACCACAAATGATTGTGGCTATTTTCTACTTTTAATTCTATTCCAGACCATAGCTGCCATATAGAAGTCTGATATTTAGTACATTTGTGTTGTTTACTTTTGTTTAAAAAATTTTAACTTCCACATGGTTTGGAAGTATATTGAAAATTAATCACAAATTTTTAAAGATTATAGAAATTGGTCCATTCACGACAACCCAGACCATATTTAATGAACTCCAGCCACTCAATTTGCCAAATAAATGACTGTGCCTAGTTTTGTTAGTTTGAAAGGATTTTTTTTCTCTCGTCCATTCAGAACCATAGTAACTATTAGAAAAAGATTCCTCTTTTTGGAATGTTGGTAATCAGTAAAAATGGTAATTGTTTAATAAAAACTGTCATTTGTAGAGGAGTCTTCTAGTGAGACTGACCTTTCATGAAGATTATACTTTAGCAATATAACCACATTTGGTGTCTTTTTTTTTTTCTCTCTCACAAAAATAATGAAATATTTTATCTCTCTGCTACCAAATTTTCTGTTTATACTTGTTCAACTTTTAACTTAGAAATGTTCTCCAACTGTGTGGATCATGTTCCAGAACATGGAGAACACCTGCCCATTCCAGGGATGTTCCCAGAACTTCAACAATATGCCAGAAGCCATGTTAGAATTGTCCACTGGCCCAACCACAACCTCACTTGATGAAGATCATCTACAAGGATTGGAGAGAGATTTGAAAAACACAAAGGAAGAACTGGAAACTGGGAAGGCAGGATTTCAAGTTACTATAAATGAACTGAGCACAATGAAGACAGAATTACAAAACACTAAAGGAGAACTGAATGCTGTGAAGTCTGAATTACATGTTAACAAAAAGAACTAGAAACTATGCTGACAAAACAACAAGTTGATAAAAAAGAACTGGAATCTATGCAAATAGAATTAATTCATAAAAAGAAAGAAATAGAAAATTTTAAAAAAGGATTAAATTGTAAAGACAAAAAAATTGATTCTTTGAAGGAAGATATGGAAAGTATAAAAACAGAACAACAAGGTACTAAGAAAGAACTGGCCACTGTGAGAACAGAGCTCCAAACTACTACCACCACCTGCTGTGATGTCAAATGTCATGAGAATCCTGTGAAAATGGCAGATGTGGGGCTTGACCTTACACTTGGTGTCCAGAACTGGTTTCCTCCTGGTGTGGAATATCCTGACAGGGTGAATGACCTTCAGAAATATCTGTATGGAAGTAGAGATCACAGAGATACATTGGACTACCTCTGTTTATTTGATTGGTATAATTGGACTAAAGACTCCCAATATAGATCAGAGGAGGTAATTGAGGATATAGATGGCTCTTGGTACAATGTTAGGACCAAGTGGAGATTTGGAGGAGAGAAGACTGAAGTTGAGGTGTCATTCCATCAGAGTTTTGAAGTTGTCAACACCCTGGCCCGATATAAATATTTTATTCTGTATGTGGAGGGATCTATTCTCACTGGTGGAGTAGTTATCAACTCTGTGTTGATTGGTCAAACCTGTCGCTACCTGATAGACACAGAGAAGTTGAAAAAAATATTTTAGTAAACCCGATCGTATTTATGGACTTATAATTTTGTGTAAACCACAGTGATATATTTTCTACAGAGAGAAATACCATTATTACCATCAGTTACCACAAATATAATTAGGATCACTATGTCAACAATAGAGTTCTCCATTTTAACTTTCTGTCATTTTATATCTCCACATATAATTTACCATTTTATATCAACTGACCTTATTCTCCCAACATACATTGTAACAAACATATTATTTACATTTCAAATTGTTAAATTTATTCCTTATAACAATAAATTATATTGTTTGACATAGATGAAATGAATCAATTTTTAGCTATTATTTATATATGGTATGCTATTTACATATTTTAAGATGTGCAGTTTTTTAATTAACATGAAAATTTTTTATGCCTGAATTAAACTTTATATATACAAATTAATCGGGAAATTGCTATTGCTTATCTAGAATGTAGTTTTATGTATCAGGATTGTGTATTAAGCTATTGTATATTTCTGGGATATCTATATGTCTATTGATGCTCTGGTGTTTTGTGGATACTATTGCTTCTAGGATTAGTCTTTTATGTTTATTTTTTATGTTGGTGTAGTAGGTTTTTGGTTCAGCTAAATTAAAAGTATGGCCTGTTGTTTCAATATGGTGAAAGATAAGTGATCTATTGTATTTGTTTTTTATATTTCTATTGTGTTCACTAATCCTGTCCTTGACTAACCTGCCTGTTTCTCCTACGTATATACTATTGCAATGGTTACATTTAACGGAATAGATGGCCTGTTTATTGTGTATTGGTAGGTTAGGGCTATTGTTTTTGGTGTTAGGATTTCTAACTATAGAACCAATGTTTGGGGTATTTTCATAAAAGATTCTGATTCCATGTTTTTAAAGTTCTCTGGCTATTTTGATGTTATTGGGGGAATATGGTATGATGCATGTTGTTCTATATGTCTGGTTATTGTTGATTGTGGAAGGGTTATAAAAATGTCTTAGTATAAAAATTTTTGGGTATCCTGCTATGAGAAGGTTTTGCATAATATTTTGAGTTTCTATTGTTTTGAATGTTTGATTGGAACAATGGGTATGGATCCTTTTTGTGAGAGTTTTTATGGTGTTTATTTTATAATTTAAAGGGCAGTATGAGGAGTAGTGTATATAATTGGGTTGGAAAGTGAGCTTATAATATACTGTAGTGTTGAACTTCTGGCTTTGCCTGGTGATGAAAATATCTAAGAAAGGTAACGTGCCATTGGTCTCTTTTTCTAGGGTGAAGTCTATTTCTTTATGAAAGTCTTTTAATTTGGTTAAAATGCTATCTATTGTTTCTGTGTGGCATAAGCAGAATATATCGTCTATATACCTGCCCCATATTTGAATTTCTGTCGGAAAAATGGCCAGTAATCTGCCGGTCTATATGTTGCATTACTATTTCTGCTAAAGGGGATGATAGTGGGCTTCCCATTGGGGAGCCTTTGGTTTGTTTGTAATTGTTGCTCTTGAATGAAAATATGTTGATATGTAAACATATGTCTATTAATTTAATTATTTTAGTGTATATATTGGAGGTTATATTGTGGTCTGAAAGGAAGTTTTTTGTACATTCCATGACTAATTGGTGTGGAAGGCTAGGGTAAAGGTTAACTACATCAAAAGATACCATACTATGATTAGGTCTATAGGGAGTGCTTAAAATTTCACTGATGAACTTTGGTATGGATGTTATAGTTGTTTTGGGGGGATTATCTTTGAGTAAGGGGATGAGGAGATTGGCTATAAATTTGGCTAAAGGAGCTGCTGGGGATAGATAGTATGTTACTATAGGTCGTAATGGGTTACCTGGCTTGTGTAGTTTTGGGAGTCCATATATGTATGCATCGGAGTTTATATTTGATAGAAAGTTCTTGAGTTCTTCTGCCGTGATGGTGTTATTTCTTTGAAGGCTTCTTAAATCTTTTTTGTATTGATTGCAGATTGCCCCTTTGTCAGCTTCGAAGATTAATTCGAAGGTGTTCCGGTCTGTGAGGATATTGTTCATTTTCTTGATATATTCCGCTGTTTCCAGGATTACAGTTTGGCCTCCTTTGTCTGATCGGGTTATGAGAATTTATTTTCTATTTCTTAAGTTTTTTTGGCTATAATTTTGTTTCTGGGGTTTATCTTTGGAAAGTTCGTGGTTTCAGTTAAAGCATATGAGGTTATGTTTCTTATTTTGGCTATTGTTTGATGATCGAGTCCGCTGATAGCAGTCTCAATTCCTGCAATGGTTTTCAGGTGGTCAGTTTTGTCTGCATACCTGTGTTTTAGTCCTTTGGAAAGGTATTTTATCTCTTCTATTGTGAGATCTGTTTTTGATAAATTGACTATATTGGTTTTCTGGTTAAATATATCAAGTTGTACTTTATATTTCTTCGACCAGAACTGTAGCTTTTTGTTGTGTTTTTCACCTATTTCAGCATTTACAGAATTAATATCTTGGGTAGTTCTTGTGATGAGTTTCAGCATGGCATCAGGGTGCACTCTTTGTGAGGTAATGCAGATCAGTTCTTTTAGGGTTTTTGAAATCAGCCGGATATTGGAGTAACAACCTCTTGTTCTGGATCTTAAAAGTCTGATTTGAGATTCTTTTATGACCTGAGCTGAAATGTAAATAATGAATGTAAATAAGAAATACTTTTGTTTATTATTAAGAGACTTCAAAGATGGAATTCAAATATTGAATAAAGTAATTAAACAAGTCAATAAGTCTCCGAGTTTCTTTTTATTGCCAACTCTAGCTTTCGTATCCCTTCTACAGGAGTACAAATATACAATCACACCGTTAGATAACTATTATACTTGTATATATATGTTATATAAAAAAGTATTATTTAAAATGTTATATTAAGATATTATTTAAAATGTTATATTAAGATATTGTTTTATTTAAAAATATATATCATAGATAAAAATATTCTGTTAAATCGGCCGCCAGAGGTCATGCTTCCCATATAAATTCACATTGTTGTTCTTCCCCTGATGGTCGGCTCAAAACATTTGTACATTATGTAAATAAGCTTTTAATTTTTTTATTCTTACGCCTTAAGCCAGGCAGTACTTTAATCAAATTATGTTCTTATATATTACTTTAGCTCAAATAAAACAATCTCTGATCAAAACCATTTTTGTTATTATACACTCAAGATTCAACCACGACTGCACCACCATTACCATAATCCTCAACAATTCAAAAATACAGCAGAAAATCTATCTTTTTCTTTATATAAGATATATATATAAGTTTTGGCCAGATTTTTGCATATTGGCATTGAATAAAGTGTCATAAATATTAAGAAATTCTGAGTTAGCGGAATAAAACACTTTTCTTTCCTAGTGATTCCAAATTAGAGTTAACTACAGTAAAACCTCACTTAAAAAAACCTGGAATAATCCCCATTTTCAATTTTTTAATGCAATAAACTATGGCTATATATATAACAAAGCATGGCTATAATAAACCACAGCACAGTCCTATTGGGGTTTGTTATAGAGAGGTTTTATTATATCTTTCCTCCCCCAGTTTACTGTCTCAGCATGGCGAGAGGTGACCCTGGACAGGACAGAATGTTATGTACTCCCGGTACCTTAGACATGAAGGCTGCTGTCCTATTAAGCCCAGCTAAATGTTAACAGTCTTACCTTGGTGTGATGTTCCCATCAACAGGAAACACCTGAGTTCAACTGGCCCAGTTGATAGACCTCAACAAGGGTCCACTCCTGGAATTACAGAGGAGCTGTGTCTCTACTTATGTTAGAGTCGGCATCAAAGGCTTCATGTTAAAAGCTGCCTCAAACTACAGGAAAAAGTCAGATTGTGTGTGCCTGGATCATGAACTCATGGAATTTATGTAATATTTACACAAGAGGATAAGAAACAACAACAACAGGAAACATACCCAATTACTCCATATGATAAGGAGATAAGCTCCACTGTATATTTACAAATAAAAACAATGAAAAAACGGAGAAGTTACAAAGAGTAGTTATTTTATTTTGATATAAAGTTCAGAAAATTCTGATACATGATTTTCTCTATAAAAGACAACATTCTGATAGGAATGAAAACATTTTCACAAAAGTTATACAAAAACATGACTATAGATATAAATAAATATATCAAGAATATACAACTTTTTATAAATCGGTCGAGATATGAGAAACCACAGATGGTGTCACATTTACATATTAGCAAAGTTGGTAGAATGAGGTATAAGGAGTTTTGACATTGAGTGTCATTCTATAGGAAGACTATCACAATATTATTTATTCCAGTAACTATATACTGGCATATGTAAATATACAGTTGGAGTTTTTATTCAAATCCAGGTGGATTCAAGACTAAATGGCTTCAAGACCAAGTGGATTCAAAATGAAATGGTTTCAAGACCAAGTGGATTCAACACCTATGGATTCAAGACCAAATGGTTTCAAGACCAAGTGGATTCAAAACTAAAGGGTTTCAAGATCAAGTGGATTTAAGACCGAGTGGATTCAAAACCTAGTGGATTCAAGACCAAATTGATTCAAAGTCAAGTGGATTCAAAACCAAATGGCTTCAACACCAAGTGGATTTAAAACCAAATGGATCCAAGACCATGTGGATTCAAGACCAAGTAAATTCAAGACAAAGTGAATTTAAGTAAGAATGAATTTAAGATCAAGCGGCTTCAAGACAAAGTGGATTTGAGACAAAGCTGCTTCAAGACAAAGTGTATTTAAGATCAAGCTGCTTCAAGACAAAATGGATTCAAAACCTAGTGGATTCGACACCTAGTGGAATCAAGACCAATTGAACTCAAGTCGAAGATTTGCATTGTTTTGGAACACCATTTTAGTGCAATTGGAGAATTCTGACAAAGTAATATTCATGACCAAGATTCTCCAGTCCTAAATATACAATCCCAGTGTGAGACAGAATCTGTATTTAATCAGATTTCAAACTTTATTCTCGTCACACATAAATTATTGAGTCTTGTATGAAGGATTGAATGTATTGCAGTAAAAATGAGTTATTATGTCGATAAAAGTTCCAAAGCTTTTACACAGTAGTTTTAGAACTTAGCAGAAAGAGAGGTATAAATAGTTTCAAATAAATCAATACTAGGTGACATTCACAAACATTGCAATAATTTTAAAAATACACACTTATTCGTAATATAATTTTATATAAAATCAATTCTTATCAATTGCAACTCATTGGAAAAGCAAAAATAATAGTTTTAAATTATCGTTAATCCCAATTAGTGAAAATATTAATGAATTTACTTTTCAAATTTTGTTTAAAATAAAATTGTTAATTTCACTACTATTAATTTTTGTTTTATTCAAGAGAGTTCCAATTAAATAGAGTTGACTGTATATTAATGAATATAGAAAATTTACATATTTTTAGTCATATTATTGCTAACATTCACTTCAATAGAGTTACATATATGTATATATGGGGGAGAGTCAAATAAAATCATCCATTTATAACAAGAAACTAAATATAAATTTCTCAAGAACTTGGCACAATTTGAAAATATGAGGTATTAAAGGTAACAATTTTATTACAATCATTTAATTTGAGAGTTATTGAGGCCAATGACTAACAATGTTATAAAACAATCCTTCTAATATACGAGGTGTGTTCAAAGAGTATCGCAACCTTTGAATTTTTGCGGGTTACGTATATTCGAATTTCGATCTTTTTGTGGCTTTATGTTGGTACTCATGTCTCTCACTTATGCCGACAAGCTCGGCCATTTTGAATGTTCACTTAATTGTTGACAGCTGCTTTGCTTACAGGTGTTTTGGATCGTCTTCGATTTTTACCTATTAAAAAAATGGATCAAAAAACCTGTATCAAATTTTGTGTGAAAAACGAAATTAAGTGCGCGGATGTATTCCGAATGTTGACTGAGGCATACGGAGAAGCTACCTTGGACCGAAGCAACGTTTAACAGTGAAACAAAAGGTTCTCAGAAGGCCGAGAAGATGTGAACGACGAAGGGTATGCCGGACGCCCGAGCACTTCAACAACAGACGAAAAAATTAATAAAGTGGAGAAAATGATATTGGCCAATCGTCGAATCACCGTTAGAGAAGTTGCTGAGGACCTAAACATATCGATTGGCTCGTGCCATTCGATTTTTATCAATGATTTGGGCATGAGATGGGTCGCAGCGAAATTCGTACCAAAATTGCTCAATTGCGACCAAAAACAGCATCGCATGAACATTGCTAATGAGATGTTGGACTCTGTCCGCGACGATCCAAATTTGCTCCAGAGGGTCATAACTGGGGACGAAGCGTGGGTTTATGGTTATGACGTAGAAACCAAAGCTCAATCATCTCAATGGAAGCTGCCGCACGAACAAGACCGAAAAAAGCGCGCAAAGTTCGGTCGAATTTGAAAGTTTTGCTGACAGTTTTCTTCGACTGCAGGGGCGTGGTGCATCATGAGTTCTTGCCACAGGGTAGAACAGTCAATAAGGAATATTACCTGCAAGTTATGCGCAATTTTCGCGAAGCAATCCGCCAGAAACGCCCGGATTTGTGGAAGAACAAAAATTGGCTTTTGCACCACGATTACGCCCCTGCTCACACATCGTTGCTTGTGCGTGACTTTTTGGCCAAAAACAACCCACTAATGATGCTGCAGCCGTATTCCCCAGATCTGGCCCCCTGTGACTTTTTCTTGTTCCCTAAACTGAAGAGGCCCATGAAAGGACGATGTTACGCTACGCTTGACGAGATAAAGACGGCATCGAAGGAGGAGCTGAAAAAGATAAGAAAAAATGATTTTTTGAAGTGCTTCGAAGATTGGAAAAACCGTTGGCACAAGTGTATAATATCTCATGGGGATTACTTTGAAGGGGACAAAATAGGTATTCATGAATAAATAAATAATTTTTGAAAAAACACAAAAGTCGCGATACTTTTTGAACACATCTTGTATATTTGGATCTAGTCTAGCTATACTTGGATAATATTATAGAAATATCATACTAAATAACATAAACAATGATATAATAGTTTGCTATATCTTTATATATAGAGAGAGATATAAATAACAAGATTTCTCAAAATGAGAAAGCCATATATATATATAAACACAAGCACACAGTAAAAAAGGGGGTAAAATGCATTGTTTAATTTAGATATAGGTATTTTATCTTTGAATATATATATATATATAAGGGTGAATATAGATAGACTATGTAAATATAACAAATTTCTATGGTAGGATATATGGAAAACTGTTAAATCAATGGGGAAAATGAGCAAAAAGTATATCACACGAGGTCAGCAGAAGCCATATGAATTACATAGGATTATGAGAACTTGTAGGCCTGTCCACAATCACATGGTTTAGTTGAAATGGTGTGATCTTGTTAGGATTTTGAATATTCAAATAGGAAAAAAAAAAGTTCAGACAAACTATGAAATATCATGAAAAATGGAATTATGTTTTAAATAAATGTATTCATCTAATAATTTATAGTTAACACTCATATAGAAATAATAAAATTAGTTTCATTTATTAATAAGAGTTCTAATTATTAGTAAATAATGCAAATCTACATTGAAGATATGTAAATAAAGATTGACCTGTTTGGATCAAATGGATTAGAAACAATGTTGGGAAAAATTGAAGGAAGAGAGGAAAACCTCCAATGAGCTGGCTACAAGTGGTCAAGAAAGCTACCAGAAGGTCACTAGAGCTGTGAGTGATGATCACTAACAGATCTAAAAAGAATCTTGGACATTAACAACAGCATTATGAAAAAACAAATAACTTCAAATATTTGCATAAGAATAAACTATTTATTGTGTATTCCAGCAAGTCCTCTCAAGTTGACTATTGTTCTTTATTTAAAGAGATCTCTGGTGTCAAATCACTCTCATCAAGCTCAAGGATAATGAAAGAATGATGACTCAATTGAATTTATTTACATAGACATCAATGAAGAATATTTACATATACGAATTCAGTTATTATGCAAATACAGTAATTCATAAATACAAATGAAATACCTACAAGTGCAGATAGAAAATGGCAAGAATAAATGATATTTTTAATATGAAAAATACCAAAGAAGGTGATTAGAAAATAATTGATATATAATTGAATAATTGAGTTCTGTGTAATAATCTTAAAAGTCTTCAAAACTTTATTAAATTTTCCTTTCTGTCTTAAAATAATTCAATTTATAATTAGCCAATATAATAAATGTTCTATTATAAAGTTTGTATTTATATATTAAATACGCATTGTACCAGAAAGGGGCACCTCTCCCTTTAAAAGTACATAAAAACAACTATATACTTTATATATTACATCACACAACACAAATATAAAGGGAGCCTCCTTCTGGTACAAGAATCTTCCCACAATGTTGTAAATTATCTAAAATATAAAGTTGGCCAAAATATAGGTCATTGAATACAAGGTGTTAGAGGGCCATCCTATGGAACAATTTGGTGGAGTTTCTTATCATCTTCCCACCACAATGGGTAGTAAATTGTTGGAAATGCCTGGCTCATCAGTCCACAGTTCACTATTGTATTAGGTTGTTTCTACTACAATTAGACATCATTGATCACACGAGGTCAGCAGAAGCCATATGAATTACATGGGTTTATGAGAACTTGTAGGCCTGTCCACAATCACATGGTTTAGTTGAAATGGTGTGATCTTGTTAGGATTTTAAATATTCAAATAGGAAAAAAAAAGTACAGACAAACTATGAAATATCATGAAAAATGGAGTTATGTTTTAAATAAATGTATTCATCTAAAAATTTAGAGTTAACACTCATATAGAAATAATAAAATTAGTTTCATTTATTAATAAGAGTTCTAATCTACATTGAAGATATGTAAATAAAGATTGACCTGTTTGGATCAAATGGATTAGAAACAATGTTGGGAAAAATTGAAGGAAGAGAGGAAAACCTCCAATGAGCTGGCTACAAGTGGCCAAGAAAACTACCAGAAGGTCTCTAGAGCTGTGAGTGATGATCACTAACAGATCTAAAAATATTCTTGGACATTAACAACAACATTATAAAGAAACAAATAACTTCAAATATTTGCATAAGAATAAACTATTTATTGTGTATTCCAGCAAGTCCTCCCAAGTTGACTATTGTTCTTTATTTAAAGAGATCTCTGGTGTCAAATCACTCTCATCAAGCTCAAGGATAATGAAAGAATGATGACTCAATTGAATTTATTTACATAGACATCAATGAAGAATATTTACATATACGAATTCAGTTATTATGCAAATACAGTAATTCATAAATACAAATGAAATACCTACAAGTGCAGATAGAAAATGGCAAGAATAAATGATATTTTTAATATGAAAAATACCAAAGAAGGTGATTAGAAAATAATTGATATATAATTGAATAATTGAGTTCTGTGTAATAATCTTAAAAGTCTTCAAAACTTTATTAAATTTTCCTTTCTGTCTTAAAATAATTCAATTTATAATTAGCCAATATAATAAATGTTCTATTATAAAGTTTGTATTTATATATTAAATACACTTTGTACCAGAAAGGGGCACCTCTCCCTTTAAAAGTACATAAAAACAACTATGTACTTTATATATTACATCACACAACACAAATATAAAGGGAGCCTCCTTCTGGTACAAGAATCTTCCCACAATGTTGTAAATTATCTAAAATATAAAGTTGGCCAAAAGATAGGTCATTGAATACAAGGTGTTAGAAGGCCATCCTATGGAACAATTTGGTGGAGTTTCTTATCATCTTCCCACCACAATGGGTAGTAAATTGTTGGAAATGCCTGGCTCATCAGTTCACTATTGTATTAGGTTGTTTCTACTACAATTAGACATCATTGAGAGAGTCTCTACACCTTAGTTCCATAATTACCTTTGAACCCAACAACCTGATACAATAGTCTGGTAAAATCTGGATGGGAGGACTTACCACATTTCCTAGAAGTTCATATTGCTGTAATAAAAGTCCTTTTTAGTGGTTAGATTCTTATAGAGCTCATAAATAATTTACATTTGCTTTATATGACATACTTTGAGAAAATAAAATATATTTATTAAAATACATTATTAAAATATAAAAAAGGCAACATTCGTCAAAAAAATATTTAGTGAATACAACTTTAGAAACTTACTTTATGGTTTAAATTACATCTGCTAAAACACATTGGAAATTAGAACTATAATTAGTTTCAAAATTGATTGATAGATGGCGGTACTAATCCACGTTTCTCTTCCTGTCGAGATAACTATCTGTTTTTGCAATTGTGAAATTGGGTGAAACAAGTAAGTTTATTTTATTTTCTTTGGCTTTATTTTATAGATTTTCTTCGAAATTTTTCTTTAACCCGTAATTACTGGTGTTCGGCTTGAAAGGCCGTGTGAACATTAAAAATGTTTGCGAAATTTTCAAAATGCAATATTTTTCATCAAAATTTTAGGTAGCTTAATAAAATGCATTTATTTTAAGAACTTTTCATTTTAAGAGAAATCTATTTTGTATATCCCGAATTATTAAATCAAACGGCCTTTAAAGCCGAGCACCAGTAATTACGTCACTGGGAATTTTAGCGCCCCTATTATTGGCCGTTTCACTTTTGGTTTTATAGACGTTCAAACGCAACAAATAAGTTGAGCATTCGTTTTTTTATTACTCTTGCTTCAATTATATGCATTCTAAATTGTGTTTTGTGATTGTAATTTTGTATAATATAATAGAAGTTCGGTTCCACTTTTGGTTTTTCAAAAAACAAAAATTTGGTACCCTATGTCCCTAAAATTGGAAAATCTGTTATATTACTCTCCACAATGCATTCGACCACAACAATTGATCAAGAAACTGCTGAACAATAAAAGCCCGAGATAATTACATTTTATAATATGACCAAAGGTGGTGTAGATGTAGTTGATCAGACATGTATTCAGTTGGAAGAAGAACCAAAAGATGGCCCCTGTGTTTATTTTTCAACTTTTTGGATGTGGTTGCAATAAATTCAGCAGTAATTTATAAGGCTGTCAAGCAAGACGGTGGAATGGCTCGAAAAGATTTTATAAAGCAGCTTGCTCTACAACTAATGAGAGATGCCTTGAATATGAATAATCAAGCCAAAAATTTGTCAAGAGATCTGCAAGTATTAATTCAGAAGCTTGCTGGAACTTCATCACTTGAGGTAGGCAAATATTTATTTGATATTCAAACGAAATATCAATAATATGTGTTATCTAGGAATCCACAAGCGGCAGTCCTTGGTCCAAAAAACGCAAAAGATGCTACCTACAGTATAACCTCGTTATTTCGACACACACTAATTCGACACTCGGCGATAATTCGACCATGTTCTGATGTCCCGACCTCCGGCCTATCAAATAACAAACCGTAATTCGACATATCGATAATACGACACTTCCGATAGTTCGACCATTTTAAAATTCGAATTTCGACAGTTGAATGTGTTTTACTTACAACTTTCCGCTAAAAAGGTATTACGGCGGCGATCAGCGGGCGCCGATAGGATCGCGCGCGCGCACTCCTTGGTTCCTGGTTAGTTTAAGTTTCACTTTGCAGTGCCATTGAGCAATGTCGCGAGTGTTATTGTTTATTTTTTTACGCTGGGATTTAGGCTTCGTGCGCTAATTAACAATAATATTTTGTTTTCAAATTTCAGCATTAAAATATTTTAGTTATTTTAAAATTTACAAATAATTTCCTTTTAAATAAATAAATCTTTTTAAAATGTAGCCACAATGATAATATTTTATTTCAATATTCCATTTCTGTGTTATTATAAAAGATTTAAACACAAAATCAATAATACCTGCAGCAGCAGTGGATGACTTTAATACATTAAAATTTATTTATTAAAAGACATTTCAGAGGAAGAAAGACATGCATGTTTTTTTTCAAAATGACCATCTGGAATACATCCTGAATAGGATTTCAGTGCAAAAACAGACATCTATAAAGGAATTTTTTAAAAGATCTTCATGAATATTTTTAAATAATATTTTAAAAATTTCTTTTTATTTACCATATTTATTTCGATTCAACTGCTATTGTTAGGTAGCGGAACGAGAATACTAGGAAGGTCCGCCACCTTCTGATAACAATTTAAGTGTCCTGTCCAAGTGCTGGAAAAATGGGAGATAAACTTCGTAAAATTATTTAATAGGCTCACTACTTGATTGCCCTAATATTTCTAAGAAGTAAAGTTAAACAATTAAAACAGTCAAAGTTAAAAGGAACCAAACAAGGACAGCGGCAATCCCAGCCGTCGTCTCGAAGCGCGCAAAGCTCCATCTTCTTGTGGACACACACCGGCACCTGATGCTATCCTAGTTTTTATAGGAAACGCGCTGTACCTAATTTTTTAATCTGTGGAAGCCGATTTACATAGATCTTTTTCCCAAAGCTTAGTTTGCATAGTCTTCTTTCTTTTAATCTTGTAAAATTTGCCTAGGCTTTCCAACAGCTATATTCTTCAATTAGAACGAAATATTATTTAATAGATTAAATATTTTAATGTCTGCAGAGGTAATATTTGATTATATTACTGAAAAGAAACACATTACTAGTAAATTTATTTGTTACAATTATTTATGTTCCTAAAATATGTATTAATGCCATTTTGTCACTGATACTAAAAGTTAATCATGAAAATAAAATAAAAACACAATGGTTTCAATTAATATCATTAATTTATATTACAAGGCTATTTTTTAAAAATATTATTTTAGCGAGTTAGATGATTACCTAATCATCTGACTTTAATTCAACACTTCCTTTAATTCAACCGAAAGCTCTGATCCCTTGGGGTGTTGAATTAAAAAGGTTCGACTGTATATATACAGTATAACCTCGTTAATTCGACACTCTACCTTAATTCGACCATATTTTGATGTCCCGACCTCCGGCCTATCAAATAACAAACCGTAATTCGGCAGTATCGATAATACGACACTTCCGATAGTTAGACCATTTAAAAATTCAAATTTCGACAGTTGAATGTTTTTTACA
The DNA here is from genome assembly GCA_030710605.1 of Cordylochernes scorpioides. Lineage (NCBI taxonomy): Eukaryota > Metazoa > Arthropoda > Arachnida > Pseudoscorpiones > Chernetidae > Cordylochernes > Cordylochernes scorpioides. The sequence goes on from CP092874.1 coordinate 22,872,440, forward strand.
TACAACTTTACCGCTAAACGGTATTACGGCGGCGACGATCGGCGGGCGCCGATAGGATTGCGCCTGCACACTTTTGGTTTCTATTAGTTTAAGTTTCACTTTGCAGTGCCGTTGCGCAATGTCGCAAGTAATATTGTTTTTTTTTACGCCGAAATTTAGGCTTTGTGCACCAATTATTAATATTATTTTCTTTTTAATTTTCAGCATTGAAATATTTTAGTTATTTTAAAATTTGCAAATAATTTATTTTTAAATAAATAAACCTTCATATAATGTAGCCACAATTATTATGATAACATTTTATTTCAATATTCCATTTCCATGTTATTATAAAATATTTAAACACAAAATCAATAAAACCTGCAGCAGCAGTGGATGCCTTTAATACAATAAAAGCTCTTTGTTATTTAAAACACATTCCAGAGGAAGAAAGACATGCATGTTTTGTTTTTTTTTAACTAGGCTATCTGGAATACATTTTGAATAGGATTTCAGTGAAAAAGCAGACATCTATAAAGGAATTTTTAAAAATATATATATATTCATGATTATTTTAAAATATTATTTTTTAATTTTCTTTTTATTTTCCATATTTATTTCCTTTCAACTGCTATATTCTTCAATTAGAATAAATTTTATTTGTAATTATTTATGCTTCAAAAATATGCATTATTGCCATTTTGTCCCTGATACTTAATCATCAAAATAAAAAAATAAATACAAAAAAGTACATACAATGGTTTCAATTAATATCATTAATTTATATTACAAAGCAATTTTTTAAAAATGTTATTTTCGTGAGTTAGATGATTAGCTAATCATCTAACCTTAATTCAACACTTCCTTTAATTCAACCGAAAGCTCTGATCCCTTGGGGTGTTGAATTAAAGAGGTTTGACTGTACATATATCTAAACTTGTATATAAATTCAGCATGTTATCATTGGCTAGATGTAGTACTTCTGGGTCTCCATGATGAAGAGCATGTTAGCCCGAAAGCTCAAGAAATAAAGAATTGTAAAAAGAAACCAAACCCTATATTCCTTATTTATTTAGTCAACAATTATTAGATAAGATTTGCATTGATAATTTCACATGGTTATCATTGCTTGTTTGTCCTGGATACCTTTTCATTTATCATGTAAATACATGTATACACTAATCAGCATAATTATGGCTTCTATGTATATCCATGCATCATTATTCTTTTAATTGAGAGAGAATTTTTTTTTTCACTTTTCCTTTGCTTTAGAGGTGTGAATACTATGAGGGGAGGACAATGTCTCAATAAATGCATCATGTGTGTCAAATAGAATTAAATTACAATTTTTTAAGATAATTTCCATTTATTAAAAACTAGACGAATGACCCGGGCAACGCCCGGGTTTACACGATTAAATGTATTTTACATATGGAAGATGGACGTAGTTCCTGGAGGTCACCCGCGAGGCTTTTTTGGCACTTGGCACAGCTGTGTCACCAACTCTGCCCCCGCGCGCCAGGACCGCGCGCGGTGGGAACTTGAACTGGCCAACCGGCCGGCAGCCGGACGATTACATTTTCTCTGAGGGGGGGGGGGGGGAGCAGGGAAGTCACGTGCTCGCCGGCAGCCAATGGGCGCGACCCGCAGTCAGATCCCCCGCGTTCTAGAGGGCGCTGCTCAGGAGCTAAGTAGAATGATTTGAATATATAGTTTTAATAATTGTGATTTATATATTTTTTAAAATAGCCTATCGTCATCCCCGTTATTTTTTACCTATGTATGGAAATTTTGGTTTGAATTAGTGAACTACTGCGAATTTGTATACTGTGCATACAAACAGACCAACAGACAAACATACAAACATTCATTTTTATATATATAGATATATTTAATATATAGTTAAAAAATATTTTGTGTTGAGAAATTTAACAAATTTCCAAACCAAATACATTTCTTCCTTATTTAATTTTTCAAATAAAGCAATGGTCATTTTTGTATTTAGTCTAATTTTCATAGCGTTGAGAAAATTTTTGGGTCATAGATTATTAGAAAAGGGTTTTAGAAAATAGCAAGAACAAAATGAAGAATTTCAAACTTTCTGGGCACAAATGAACACACACAAAACCCTTTATTAAGATGTGTAGATTTATACATGGATTTACCACGGAGTAGGCAAATGAAAAGAAAAAAAAAGTAAAAACTAATCACATTTGATGGTAAAAAATGGATTTGATATACAGGAAAACTTAATTAAGACACTTTAGTTCATTATAGAAATTCTAAAAAAGGGGGGTAGGTTCAGGCTTTTAATTAGTGTGAGTTCTAACATGTTTCCTTAAGTTGCTAGAGCTTATTGTTCTGTACTCACAGTGTGGACAAAGCTGAGGCTTCTCACCAGTGTGGGTTCCAATATGTGTTTTTAAGATACTAGATTGATTTGTCCTATAATCACAATGGGGACAAAGCTGGGGCTTCTCACCAGTATGGGTTTTAATATGTGTTTTTAAGGTACTAGATTGATTTGTCCTATAATCACAATGGGGACAAAGCTGGGGCTTCTCACCAGTGTGGGTTCTAATATGTGTTTTTAAGGTACTAGATTGATTTGTCCTATAATCTCAATGGGGACAAAGCTGGGGCTTCTCACTAGTGTGGGTTCTAATATGTCTTTTTAAGTGACTAGATCGATTTGTCCTATAATCACAATAGGGACAAAGCTGGGGCTTCTCACCAGTGTGGGTTCTAATATGTGTTTTTAAGGTACGAGATCGATTTGTCCTATAATCACAATAGGGACAAAGCTGGGGCTTCTCACTAGTGTGGGTTCTAATATGTCTTTTTAAGTGATTAGATTGATTTGTCCTATAATCACAATGGGGACAAAGCTGGGGCTTCTCACCAGTGTGGGTTCTAATATGTATTTTTAAATTACCAGAATGATTTGTCCTATAATCACAATAGGGACAAAGCTGGGGCTTCTCACCAGTGTGGGTTCTAATATGTATTTTTAAGTGACTATATTGATTTGTCCTATAATCACAATGGGGACAAAGATGGGGCTTCTCACCAGTGTGGGTTCCAATATGTCTTTTTAAGGTACGAGATTGATTTGTCCTATAATCACAATAGGGACAAAGCTGGGGCTTCTCACCAGTGTGGGTTCTAATATGTATTTTTAAGTGACCAGATTGATTTGTCCTATAATCACAATGGGGACAAAGCTGGGGCTTTTCACCAGTGTGGGTTCTAATATGTGTTTTTAAGTTACCAGATTGATTTGTCCTATAATCACAATGGGGACAAAGCTGGGGCTTCTCACCAGTGTGGGTTCCAATATGTCTTTTTAAGGTACTAGAATGATTTGTCCTATAATCACAATAGGGACAAAGCAGGGGCTTCTCACCAGTGTGGGTTCCAATATGTATTTTTAAGTTACTAGATTTATTTGTCCTATAATCACAGTGGGGACAAAGGTGGGGTTTTTCACCAGAGTGTTTTTGCTGGCATGCTATCAAACTTTCCATGTATATTGTTCAAATTTTGAAGAATGAACAGGTATAATTTTTTCTCCAGTGTGTTTGTGAGAAAAGATGCTTGATGTATTTAGGTTGATACAAGTGAGCAATTTTACATCAAATTGGTACACTATTTCTCCTTCAGTAGTGGCCAGAATTCTTGGCCTCTCTCAATAGAGATGCTGGTTGTATTCACTGAGATATGCTGCACCAGACATTAATCATTAGCAAGAAATTATTTTAGGTTGTATAAAAAAAATAACTGAAAATCAAGTTTTATGAGGTCAATATACTTTTTGATGTGATCATAGTTAGATTTTAAAAAAGCCAACCTGTATAACATGATTTTGGATTTGACCTTATTGTGTTGGTACATGAATAACATAATCCTGCAAACTATGTTAATAATATATTTATTGAAAATTTAAAAAAAAAACATATTCCCTGACTCCTCACAGTATTTTTGATGACACAGCACCATCTGGGTGAATATAAACTAACAATTTGACTAGATGGCTCTCTGCCATCTAAAATCCTCATGTGAGCCATCAGGGTTGGCTTTTTTTTTATATCAGCAACTTTACCTATTTGATTTCTTATTTTCCCACCTATATATACAGTAAAACCCCGCTAATACGAACCCTGGATATAACGAACCTTCCCTTATAACGAACCCACGCCGATTCCCAATTCCATTCCATTGAAAATACCATCGTTATAACGAACTTTGCGATTTTTAGAATAACGAACTACCCCTATAACGAACCTACTTTCGGTCCCAAAATAATAAAATATATTTAAAATACTATGCTTATAACGAACTTAGAATTGTAATAAAAAAAAATTAAAACAACCAAATTTTGAGCATGTTTCAGCTCGCCGATCGCGATTTCAAAACAATACATTTAGCGGCATTGTTTGTTTTGAATTTTGCACTTTATTTTTACTGTATGCTGTATAAATTTTAACACATTATACTTTTTATTAAATAGAATATATTTGCATCCATTAAATTTAAAATATAAAAATACAAATGGCTTCCAAAATAAAGAAATCAAAGGCATTTTAAAAACAAAAGCGTTATTTCTTTTTTAAAAAAGGCCATTTTCAGAACTTTTCAAAGTGAAACAACACAGGCAAAATGTTAAGAACATATTAAAATAAGAGAATATAACTTTTCTATTATAAAAGATAATATATAAAGCTATTAAAAATTGTTACAAAGAGGAATCAACCTCAACTTTTGCCGCGATCGCGATCGTATGTTTTAGGGCTAAAAAAATCTAAATAAATGGTCCCGTGATGATACAAAAACTATTTTTATGGCATTAACTATGGTGATTTTAAAGTCGGCAATGTTTTGCATGACAGGTTAAAAAAAAAACGAAATCTAGACCTAGAAGAATATGTGGGAAAATGAAATGGAAGAAAAACACTAACTTTATTTGAATGGTGCAATGCTTGAAGAATGCTTTGAAGCAACAAGGTGTTAGAGCCATTTTTCCAAGTAAACAATGTATTATATAATCTGATAATGATGCTTTAAAATCATTTTATATCTTTGAATATATATTTAATAAAACTTTGCCTAGGATTTGTCTTGATTTTCAAATTAGACATAGAGGTACATGTATGTTAATGATAAGAAGAACCTATCATCTAATGATTTCTATTATTATTCAGTATTAATGTAAGGAAATTGGTCAATTAAGGGATTTAAAACAAAGTAACCACTATTAAGAGGAAGCCTCTTCTTGTGTGTATGGCTGTCCTTTAATTATACGGTCTAAAAATTTTGAAAAGTAAAAAAAAATAGCCAAACCATGGCTATAGTGAACCAAAAGCTCTGTCCCATTGGAGTTCACTATAGAGGGGTTTTCTGTATATCTCTATATATATAAAAGTCAATGTCTGTCTGTCTGTTTCGCGATAAACTCAAAAACTACTGAACCAATTGGTACCAAATTTGCATGTCGCTTTTTATAAACCTGAGGAAAATTTTCGGCTACATTTTGATTAGTATTTTTAGCTAATTCTTTTTTTCATTCTCGAAGAACTTTTTTTACGCGGAGTAATCCGGAATGGAATGAATACCCAAATATGGCCATTTTTTATACGCATCGGTGGTTCAGTGGTAGAATGCTCGCCTGCCACGGAGGGCGGCCCGGGTTCGATTCCCGGCCGATGCATTTTTTTTTTTCAATTTTTAAAACTCATTCTAGACGTATGACCCGGCTTCGCCCGAGAATTCCCCCGATTGCAATTACCTTCATACTGAAAGTACATCAATAATAAATATTAGAAGTGCCATAGAATAGCAATACAGAAGTAACACATAAACTACAGGAAAAAAGTGTGTGATGGCAAAAATTGTATTATATTAGTGTTTAGGTATTTGATTTAATTAATATAGTTGATATTATAATATATATTTATATTATATCTATATACAGTTACGAGCGTCATTCCTCATCTCCTAATCAATCAACTCTGTCACAGTTTGCTTTTTTTTTGGAATGGCGCCCTCCTATTGGTTGGCTACGATCATGCCACCTTTGCCCCCCCCCCCCCCCCCCATCATGCCTCCCCAACTCTGTTTCGTTTTGTGTTGGAGCGGGTCGCTCCTTAAATAAATGCATATATTAGTTAATAACTAAATGGAATCCTCTCTTTTTTCCCAGTATGAGACGCCTATGGAAGCCAACAGTACATAGACAGATAAAGCACATAGGCTATAGTTATTAACTAATATATGCATTTATTTAAGGCGCCAATTTATAATTGTAACAAATAGTATTTGAATAAAAACATTCAATCGGGTAAAACACGGGCGCGTTGCCCGGGTCATTCGGCTAGTATAACTTTTATCATTGCAGTAAGGTCTGGAGACAATATTTATTGGTTTTATTAAAAAAGAAAATAATTGCCAGTAAATTTAAGTGTTGTTACCATCTTCAGACAAAAGTACTGAAGACAAAGTTCAGACAAAAAGTACTTTGGCTGAAGATGGTAACAACGCTGTTACTGAAACGTCACACACTATTTATTTATTAGGATTTGGTCTTATTACTTTGTGTTTATAACCTATAATCCAAATTGTGCCTTATCAATTTCATTGACTTCAATGGACCTAAGAAGTTATTCTTCCTATGAGCTGAAGAAAATGAATTCCAAAGTGAATATCAATGTTGATGCTAAGCCATCACTTGAAGATTCTATTTTAAAGAGTTCAGGATCTGAAGCTCTCCTCTACTTCAAGAAGTTGAGAAAACACAGCATCAATAGGGTGAGTTCTTTTTCTCACATCTATTTTCTTAAATTCTGTAAAATGCATCAAGTAATTCCTAATGCATTTCTCATTACTAATAGATGGAATTTCCCAAAATCTGATTCAAAATTGAAAAGATTATCACTTGATCTTATAAATGGAGAGATTAGATTTCATTGGAAAAATATTCATTTCAATACTAAGGCTATAAATTCAAATCTCAAAATGCTTGCAGACAGTATGGATAGTGACCTTTTTGAAAAATAAAAAATATTATTGAAATAAAAACAAACTACATTGCTAAACAAAATTCAAAAAGGCATTTTAAAAAGATTGAAAGTATTTTAAAGAAACATGACATGCTAAAATTATTATGCCAATATAAAGAAATTGATTTTATTAATGAAAAACTCTTCCCTGAAAAGAAAAATAAGGTTTTCAACTCTGAAATTAAACCAAAAAATAACATCATGAATTTAACAGGTGACACACACACAAAGCCTTTATTAAGACGTTAGTCTTATAGAGATTCTCCGTACAAGGTGCAATAACAGGAAAAGAGCAGCACAGGAAACCAGTAGTTCCGCAACTATATACAATTATTAGTAATAAGGAAAAGATTTAATATGAAAGGTCGACGCCATCGCCCCAAGTCTTCAATTCCATAAGCGCGGAGCAGAAATAGGGACAAGTTATTTAGTTCGCCATAAATATAGCATCCAGACACAAAAAGGAGGTTTACTCCAGCACAGCCATCCATATCACCAGCTCCGCAATCTCATCGTCGACCAACACGATGGCCCCTCGATGTTTTGTCATCATTCTGAGAATTTAACAAGTGAAGATATCTCAAATGAAATTCTAGACTTGCTTAACAAAGGTTATGAATATGCTTTGGGGGGAAATCTGAAACAAAAAAGAAAAATTGGATATTATTTCAAAAACCGAAGAAATATGCAAAACTCTTAACCCTAATGAGGCAGCTAATATTTGATTTGAAGTTACTAACAAACTAAAACTAAATTATAAATCAAATAATATAAACAAAAAATTGACCTCCAAACTTAAACACCTACATACAAGATACAGTAAAACCCCTCTATAGTGAACCCCAATGGGACAGAGCTTTTGGTTCACTATAGCCACGGTTCACTATAGCCACGGTTTGGCTATTTTTTTTTTACTTTTCAAAAATTTTAGACTGTATAATTAAAAAACAGCCATACACACAAGTAGAGGCTGCCTCTTAATAGTGGTCACTTTATTTTAATTCCCTTAATTGACTAATTTCCTTATATTAATACTGAATAATAATAGAAATTATTAGATGATAGGTTCTTCTTATGATTAACATACATGTACCTCTATGTCTAAGTTAAAAATCAAGACAAATCCTAGGCAAAGTTTTATTAAATATATATTCAAAGATATGAAATGATTTTAAAACATCATTATCACATTATATAATACAATTTTGACTTGAAAAAATGGCTCTAATACCTTGTTGTTTCAAAGCATTCTTCCAAGCATTGCACCATTCAAATAAAGTTAGTGTTTTTCTTCCATTTCATGTTTCCCCATATTCTTCTAGGTCTAGATTTCGTTTTTTTTTTTTTAACCTGCCATGCAAAACATTGCTGACTTTAAAATCACCATAGTTAATGGCATAAAAATAATTTTTGTTTCATCACGGGACCGTTTATTTGGACTTTTTTTTTTTTAGCCCTAAAACGTACGATCGCGATCGCGGCAAAAGTTGAAGTTGATTCCTCTTTGTAACAATTTTTAATAACTTCATATTTTATCTTTTATAATAGAAAAGTTATATTCTCTTATTTTAATATGTTCTTAACATTTTGCCTATGTTGTTTCACTTTGAAAAGTTCTGAAATGGCCTTTTTTTTTTTTAAAGAAATAATGCTTTTGTTTTTAAAATGCCTTTGTTTTCTTCATTTTGGAAGCCATTTGCATTTTTTATATTTCAAATTTAATGGATGCAAAGATATTCTAATTAATAAAAAGTATAATGTGTAAAAATTTATACAACATACAGCAAAAATAAAGTGCAAAAATCAAACAAACAATGCCGCTAAATTTATTGTTTTGAAATCGCGATCCGCGAGCTTTAAACATGCTCAAAATTTGGTTGTTTTAATTTTTTTTTTTAATTACGATTCTAAGTTCGTTATAAGCATAGTATTTTTAATAGATTTTATCATTTTGGGACCCGAAATAGGTTCGTTATAGGGGTTGTTCGTTATTCTAAAAATCGCAAAGTTCGTTATAACGATGGTATTTTCAATGGAATGGAATTGGGAATCGGCGTGGGTTCGTTATAAGGGAAGGTTCGTTATATCCAGGGTTCGTTATAGCGGGGTTTTACTGTATGTAATAACAAAATATGACAAAGGGAATGGAATTGTTTTAATGAAAAAAGAAGACTATAATAAAAATGCTTTCTTTATTGAATAACAATGGCACCTATTCTCCTATACAAAATGATCCAACAAAAAACTTCAAAAATTAATTGAACACCATACTTAAAAACTGGAGAAAAAACAAATATATTAATTACAGGCTTTTAAGCAAGTTGAAAAATTATGATGCACATGTTCCCAATATATATGGTGCTCCAAAGGTCCACAAGCCTAACTGTCCATTACGCCCAATAGTAAACAATAGACCTTCACCAACATATGCCTTGTCAAAATGGTTAGCACAACAATTAAAAATCTACCAATATTTTTATGAAAATGAAATTATTAACTCCTATGAATTCAAAGAAGACATTATTGACATGAAGCTAAATGGAAATCAAAGAATTATATCTTTAGATGTTGAATCCATGTTTACTTCAATCCCTATACCCACAATTATGGATGCATTAAACCATGTGATAAAAGTATCAAAAATAAATAATCTGCCAAAATCTGAATTTTTAATTGGAATATAATTTTATTTGAAAACAACATACTTTATTTATGATGACCAAATATATCTCCAAATGAAAGGTGCAACAATGGGTATTCCAATATCACCAAACGCAGCTTGTATTACTATAGGCCAATTAGAAATAAAAGCTCTAAATTCACTTAAAAATGATGTTTTTTATTTTAAAAGATATGTGGATGACTCCATTTTATTTATTAATCAGGGAAGTGAACAAAAAATTTTGGATACTTTCAACAATCTATTGCCTGATATCAATTACTCTATGGAAGTAGATAACAACAAATCAATAAATTTCCTGGACATGAACTTATCATACAATAATAATAACATTACAACCTCTATACAAAAAACCAACACATACAGGAACTTATTGGAACTATAGCTCACAGCACCATTTCAGCCAAAAAGTAGGATTAGTAAAAGTTCTTATATATAGAGCTTTTACACTCATTAATGATACAACTAAAAGAAATATAGAAATTAACAACATCAAAAAAGAACTAATCAATGAAGATTTTCCCTTCAAATTGATAAATAGAGAATAATAGAAGACATGAACCAAAAATATGAGAATTATATTTTAATTCAAAATCTAAAGTGCAAAAACAAAGAAGCCAAATTTATCACATTTCCATTTATAAACCAAAAGTTTGCAAGAGAGAGAGAGAGAGAGAAATTTTACTAATATATTCGAAAAGTATGAAAAAATAAACATTGCATGGAAACCATGTAACCCTATCTCTCAATATATCAACAACCATAAGAACACTCACATACCAAATAGAGCAGGTTTAATTTATGAAGTGAAATGTGAAAAATGTGACCAATGTTATGTAGGACAAACATCCAGAATTTTAAAAGAAAGAATGAAAACCATGAATATTCTCTGAAATGGGATAAAATTGAGAATTCTGCACTTGTAGAACATAGAAAAATCACAGGACATAATAATTTTAACCTAAAAGAAACAAAGATACTAGATTATGAGAAAAATATTTTAAGAGACAATTTAAAGAAGCATTTTTCAATCAAAAGAAATGTGCTACAATTAACAGAATGGAAGAAAGAGGAAATATAAATGATATTTATAGATATGCTTTTAATTATATTTGAAAAAACTTTTAATTCTAAGAATAATATTCATCATGTGTTTATCTCATCTGTTTATCAGATAAATATCTTCTTCTTATCTGTTATCTTGTTTACACACTTGATAACAGGAACTATTTAAAAACATGCTGTGGTAAAATTTTCTCATTCAGTACTTTTGTCTGAAGATGGTAACAACGCTGTTACCGAAACGTCACACACTATTTATTTATTTGGTCTTATTTCTTTGTGTTTATAATCTATAATCCAAATTGTGCCTTATCTATTTTTAGTTCTCATTTTAAAAACTTTCATGCTAGCTGTTTCTGCACTGCACATCCTTTGTCTTCTGCTCTTACCATAAATGTTCTATATAGTTCTGGTACTATTTATATTTTGTAGTAGAAAGTTTTTTTTTGCTTTTAGTCAAAACAAACAAATACAGGGTGATCCAAAAGTCCCGCACTATTTTAAAAATTAATAACTCCGCGAATATTTGCGCTAGAGCAATGCGGTAAACACCATTGTGTTCAGGATGCAATGGGATTTTTTATGGCAAATAATGAAAATATCGAAATTGATTTTAGTTACAAAATTATTCGCCAGATCGCGCTCTACCAGAATCGGAGATTACGCGGCCAAATTGTTTGATAAATTGAAAAATATAACTGATCGACATATTTTTCCTTTTTGAATATCAGGAAAGAACCCTAATAATATTAAATAACAAATAATAAAACCACTTGCCAAAAGTAGAAGAATTGGTTGACGATTTTTAAATACAATCAGATATATGTAAAATAGGTAAATGCAAATTAAAACATGTAGCAAAAAAATATATATATATATTTTAGATACGGTTTGTTTTCTAAGATAATAAATTTCTAAATTTTTTAATTCAACTCTCTCTCAGTATCGATTATATTTATTTTAATTCATTTGAAAAATATGTATCTATCTCTGATAATTTATTTTACACTGGAATGCCGTTGTTGTCGTGTCCAATAAAGAGCCTCAGATGTTTCCATGAATCTCCATCACAGCAGCAGCAATGTCCACTATCTTGGGTGTGTAAAGCTGCTGCTCTGGGTCTATGTCAATTTTCTGCAAGGCTGCGGCCATTGCTGGGTATGAGAATAGGTGGGTAGGTGTTAGTTCCACACCAGGACAGTTGTTGCATGCCCTATAGGTTCTTGTGCCATCTGGATGTATTGTCATTCCTTTATAGTGTTTTGTTCTAAGTCTTGTTATAGTTTTTGTCATTTTCTCTCAGAGTTTATTTCACATTTTGATCTTTTCTTATTTTATGTTTAATTATCTTGTATTTTGACAAAGCATCAGCGTCAAATAATGACATTTGTTCTTTCCTTTGGCTCAACTTTCTGGCTTCCTTTGCCAATTCAAATGCCATTTCATTACCCCCGATCCAAACAAGGGCAGGAATCTATTGTAGAATGCAGTTCTTCTCCAATGGTTCGAGTTGGGTAAGTAACGAGTGTATTTTCTGTGTGATTTTAGTATTGCCCTTCTGAATTGCTTCTAGAGCGGATATGGAGTCGCTGTATATTAAAATTCCTTCTGCTTGATGCATGGATGGTTGGTTAAGGCATACATCAAGGGCTTTCCAGATAGCTGTCAGTTCACAAGTGAAGTTTGACGAAATCTGTCCTGCTCCTTCTTTGATTTTGATGTGTGTTCCATGACTATGAGGACATAGCCGTTAATATTCCAAACACATCAGACCTCGAAGTCCAAGTTATCAAAGTCTACCAGTTTGCCATGAAATCTTCAGTATTCGTAGGAGTTGATTTTTAGCTTTGTCTCCAAAGTGTTTAATCATTTGACCAAAGATTAGATTATCTCCTGGTGACCTCTTGGATTTTTCTATTGATGAGTTTAGCTCATTCAGTGTAAAGTCTCTTGAGAAAATATCTTGTTGATGGTAGTTTCTTGCTTGTTTAATTAACCTGTTTATATTATTTTTTAGAGTCCTGTCTTTATTTGTATAGCTGAGTCTCTGGAAGTGCTTGAAAGATATTCAGCAATTATGTCTGCCATCTGTTTGTTCTCATTCTCGCCGTTCTATTCATATCAGTTAGAGTATAGGAGGATTGGTGTTGATTTTGATTGTTTTCTAACACTCTAATCATATTCTAGTGTTGGCTGTCCTTTCTTGGATCCATTTTTTCGCAGAATTCTGCCATTTTTCTCTTGTTTGCATATCCAAATTTCTTGTTCTATTTTGTGACTAATTTCAATGAGTTCCTTTCTGTTTTCTTCTGTTTTATTTGTTTTAAGAAGTTCATTGATATTGTCTCTCTCTCTGAAATCATTGCTTCTAGTTGTGGTCCTTCCAGTAAGGTATCCACAGGTCTTTACGTCTCCTTCTAGGTATCGATGATTTTGCAGCTTTGGATATGTTCGAAGAGAATTTTTCCAAGTTTTTGTCAAGCGTTCTGTAATTCAATTCTTCGTTGCACAGTTCTTCAAGCTTTTCTGCGAATTTTTTTCAAGTCGGCTTTCCTAAAGTTCCATGTTCTTTTATTCTGTTGGACATTCTCAATTTTGAAGTTTAGGGTTGTTAAAATTGGCCTGTGGTCACTGATTGCACCTCTCAGGATTTTCCATTGAGTTGTGGGTGCGATGTTGTAATTTATCGCTGTGATGTCTATTGCGGATTCTGTGCCTGTGGACTTGGATAGATAGGTGTTCTATCCCTTATTTAACGGTGTAAGGTCGAGGTCGGTTAGCATGTCCTCAACCTGCTGACCTTTGTTATCCTGGACAGGTGACCCCCAAGTTGAACTTTTGACGTTAAAATTGCCGAGTATGATTGTGATATCCGAAGACGCTTCACTTAATGTCTCTATTGTGTGTACCCATACAAAATTCAAAGATTTCACGAGCTGAAAGTTGGGGATTTTTAGAGGCGTCAAGTATTCGCTGCATGGGTTTTCCGGCAAATTGATATTGATGAAAACTGGCTTTCGAATGTTCTGTGGACAGATGATGCTCACTTTTCTCTAAACGGAGAATTTAACATTCAAAACAGCCGCATTTGGGCAGCAGAAAATCTAGGATTTTTACAGAAATGCCACTTTATCAGCTTAGAGTTACAGTTTTGTGTGGGTTCACTTCTTTTATTATTGGGCCAATTTTCTTTGAAAAATCAATGGAAGAACTTTTAAAACCGTTTTTGTAACTGGTGAACGTTATGTTCAACTTTTGAGAGAAAAAGGTATTCCCATATTGCAGGGCAGACAAGCACTAAGCGAAATAACATTCATGCAAGATGGAGGACCTCCTCATATCTCCCGCGGTGCCAAACAATTGCTGAAGGATATGTCCGGTGAAAATCGTGGGATAAGTCGCTACTTTATATACCAGTGGCCTCCAAGATCATCAGACTTGATGCCTTGCGATTTTTGGTTTGGGGGTACATTAAATCGTGTGTTTATCGATGCTGGCCTACCACATTGGCCATGTTGAAGGCTTCTATCAGATGGCACGTTTTATCAATTTCAACAGATATGTTATTTAATGTTGTCCAATCTGTCATTTATCGTCTGCAGGCGGTGTTTGAGAATGAAGGGCGCCACATTGAGCAAGGATTGTAACCTAATACAAGAGAGAAGGCAAGTTACCTCATGTGTTATATAAGCTGCCATGTATTATATTATCTACCAATATTTTGCAGCTCTTTGTGTTGGGTTATGGGGATAATAAATGTTGTCCTCACATCTTAACTATTTTCTTTTGTGAACTAATTTTTTATTTGTCATTTGCTCACATATTATGTTGTACAAACCAAAGGGTTATAACTTCTCGAATAACACTGGTACACACAATTTTACCCCTTATGCTTAGTTTTTCGCTTTTCGCTCATTAGAAGAAATAGCATTAGGAATATTTTCTGTACACCAATAACTTTAGAAATTTTGTGCAAAAAATAAAAAATGATTTTACTACCACTTTTTGAACGCAAAAGGTCGATCTAAAAATGATTTTTATTTGAGGGGAAACATTTTTAAAATTGTGTACAGTATAATAAGCAATGATAGCATTTGACAAGCCCATAGGATATTTGGAATAAAGTACGACAAATATATTTTGCCACTCCTTTATCCAGTTAAATAGCCAAGTGTCGCCAATCCGTCAAGAAACTAAACATTCCTTATAGCAAGAAATCCTATTAATAGTGCCATCATAATTTTTGGTACTATATTAACATTTCAAAAATCGTGTATTGATATCAGCAGTGTTTTTCAAACATTCAATTTATTTCACAAAACTCCATCTAAAATATAAATATTTTTGCTACATGTTTCAATTTGCATTTACCTATTTTACATATCTCAGATTGCATTTAAAAATTGTCATCCAATTATTATACTTTTGGCGAAATGGTGTTCTATTAATTTATCATTTGATATTATTAGGGTCCTTTCCTGGTATTAAAAAAAGAAAAATACGTGTCGACCATTTATATTTTTCAATTTATGAAACAATTTGGCCGCTTAATCTCTGATTCTGCTAGAGCGCCATCTAGCGAATAAAATTGTAACTAAAATCAATTTCGAATTTTTCATTATTTGCCATAAAAAATCCCATTGCATCCTGAACACAATGGTGTTTACCGCATTGCTCTAGCGCAAATATTCGCGGAGTTATTTATTTTTAAAATAGTGCGGGACTTTTGGACCACCCAAGTAGTAAAATAGGCATTTTTTATACTCACTGGTTTATGTTATCAAAATTCTCGAAAATATCTAGAAAAATAATTTTCATTTGAAAAAAGGGCTAATGTTAATAAATGTATTATACTAAAAATAATATTAAGCCCAGAGTTTTTTAAAACTATAAATAAATAAACAATTTGGTTTCTTATTAACACTAGAAATTTTTCTAAATAAACATCAATGTTGGGGGGGGGGGTGGTGCCAAACATACTTTTAAAATATATAATATTCATAGAAAGAAAAATAATATTGATTAAAATTTTTTAAACTAATCTATGAATAGAGATTATTAGAATTGTATACTTTTTTAATACTAATTTAATATTTTATAATATTATTTTACCATTAAATATTCGATATTTTGAAGAGTCTAAAATATCATATTTGAATTTATTAAGATTATTTTTGGCTCTGCTTATATAAAACGCATACATGACTACACAAATACTACTTTCAATAATGATATTTTATCAATATTTCAAAATTTCAAAGAAAATTTACGATAAATAACAAAATTATAACAAAACTATATCGTTCAAATACCAATGTTTAAATCACATTTGATAAGTAAATGTGTAGGGTTCTGATTTCTGGCCCGACATATATTCTACTTTACTTGTGGCTTCAAACGATGGTGTATCTGATTCTGATGCACTTAAAAAAAAATCTCTAATAATGTTGGAGGAAATGGTAAAAACATTAAGTATAATAGAATTATAAATGCAGAAAAAATATCTGTAATTATATAAGTTCTATTTATAATGAGATCTAACTCTCCATATCAGAGTATAATATTAAGAGTGACTCCTAAAGTTTATCAAATTTAAAAAGAAAAATGGGTAATGAGATATAAACCTATTTTTTTTAGGGATGTTATACACAAGACAGAATATTTGTAAAACGATGCCAAATAGTTTTGAATTTAATTTGAATCACAAAACAAAACTCTGTCAAAGCATTAAAATATGTAAGATATGCGGTGTACAGGGTAACCACAACTGTACTGAAACAACAAATTGTCACAATCATTTTAAGCACCCTAAATTAAAAACTCTTTTATACAAACCATAAATCAATTTCAAGTAAATGTCCGATTGCAAACCTCAAATAGACAGATTTATACAAATGACACAATATTCACAAATACACGGGAAATCATGTATCAAATATAATTTAAAGTTTAATATTAAGTATATTAATATTCTATATGATTGAAAATGTGATATGTGTTCAACAAAATGTAAGAAAAGGTTTTACTGCTATAAATGAACTATAACATGTTTATTTTTGCATCCAAATAATATTTTTTTACACATTATAACACTTATGACACAATATCCATACATCACAGAAAAAGGTAATGCTGGCCTAGGTAAACTACCCAAAAATATCTAATTATATATAAAAAAGTAGACTTTATATATCCCTATTAGAGATTAAAGAAAAAAAAATTTACTTACATTTCCCCAGTTCATAACTTATTTTTCCATCGCCAAGCCTCACGTTTCCTTCTCTGCTCCCCCTGGTGGCCGCTTCCTTGACCACTCTCTAAGACTGACTGACCCCCACTGTAACTGACCCTTTCCCCAGGGTGACCAAAAATCATCATGAGAGAAAAAATAATAATAAATCTTCATCTGGTCACCCTCTGTGATAAAAAAATTAATAATAATAATAAACCTGTAGAGGCCACTTCTGGGGCCTCCACAAAGTTCACCCACAGTATCAATGGAAAGCTGGTGGACAATGAAGAAGCTGCCTCGACAAGAAAGAAGTGGACTTCGAGCATTCTTCATTGTAAAACCAGCCCATCTCTTCACCTCCTTTTTATTTCTAATTTTGTATATAAATTATAATAAATTTCCTTTTTCTTTTAAATAAGCAGCTATTTGTTTTTTTTTAATATTTTAAAATAATATTTCGAATAATAATTTTTATTATAATTTTTATTTTTTTTATTTTTCAAAATTTTCTTTTTTTTTTTATCACAGAGGGTGACCAGATAAAGATTTATTATTAATTTTATTTTTATTTTTTTTTCGGTCACCCTGGGGAGAAAAAGTTGGTCAGAGCCAGTTTTTAGAGCAGAGATAAGCGAGAAAAGCTCGTGAAAAAAAAATCAACCGAAAATGTAGTTCTACAAGATTTTAGTGGAAGGAATCTCCTAGCCATCCAACTGAAGCACTAAGTTAAGTATCTTTCAATAATGATTTTTTTTAACAGGTATATCCATGTAAATTTTCTCACAACTTATCCTCATTGCATATTTTATTTATTTTTATTTCTTATCTTTGTGTTTTTTTTTCTTTTTTGTCTTAAGAGATAAATAAATATATTGTAGTCTTAATCCAATTTTCGCGATGTGAAACCCGTTGTTTAACCCTTTCTGAATTTTGATTAATAAATTCTGGTTCAATATCCCCAATTGGGCAGCCTCTTTATTATTTCTATCTCATCAGGTGCACATAATTAAAAAATGAGACGAGCCACAGTTGCGGCACCTAACCCTTGTTCTGCAATATCTAGCAAGATGGCGTCCCCTTAAGCATTTGAAGCAAACCTTCTTTTCACGGATGATTTTTCTTTTTTCTTCTAAAGACATCTTTTTAGCGGCAAAACAATTTTGACTCGCATGCTTTTTCTCACAAAATATACATCCGCCTAATTCTGTTTGTTGTAATCCGGTCACCGTTGGAATATCATTTTTCTTCTTATAAAATCCTTTCCTTCTCTCTTGGTCGGAAGTTTCAGCACTTTGGAAACCGCCTTTAGCTAACTGGATATTCTGTTGAATCAAAATCTCCCTTTCCAAAAAGTCCATCAATTGATCCAGTCTCGTCTGATGTTCAACATCAAGCTTGATGAACTGAGATCTTCTCTGCCACGCTAGCAATAGTTCGTCAGATAGACACAATTCCACTAAGGGATACAGCCATGTGTCCGGGCTTGCACTTTCCAAATTCAAACTTTTTAAAGAACCAAGATAAGATTGAATTCTATAATATAGTTCATGAAAAGATAATTTTTTCTTTCCGCTAGCCCTATTGATGACCAACTTGAGCAGTTCTCTCACATATACTTGTAACAACAAATCATGATTAGCATAACGTCTTCTTAAAGTATCAATCGCCTTGGAATAATTTTCCTCAGTAAGCGGATAAATGGATACGATTTTATAGGCCTCAGTGTCTACACTCAGACTTTGAAGCAAATAATAGAACTTGTCGCTATCCTTTAGTCTAATATCAAGATGAATTTTCTCAAATTGAGCCCAAAAAGTTAACCAATCTATCAAATTACCACTAAACTTCGGTAATTCAATGGTGGGAAGCCTTATTTTCTCTGTAGTATCCAGAAAAGAATCTTGAACTACAACCTTTTTTGCAACTTGTTTTTGAGCATCTTCATATGCGACAATTGCTTCAATTATGATTTCTTGATAATGCGCACAATCATCCATTTCCTTTTCGAGATCCGCTTCATCATCTTCTGCCAAAATGTCGATTATCTCTTTATCAGACAACAGCAGTACTTTCTGTACATCCTGAAGTCTTCTTACTCCAACTGTTGCCTTAGAATAATCCTTGGATTCACTTCCCAAATTAGAAATAATTTCCTTGTGAATTTTTGTAACTTGACTTCTCACGGGGGCTCGCTTCTTGATACATAATCTTAGAGCCATTGTATCCTTTCAACTTCTTGTTCTTGAACTTTAGCCTTTTGACTTTAACTTTACTTCACTTTAAACTTTAGTTTCACTTTAAACTTCACTTCCAGATATCTCCGATAAACAATAATCCACTTGAGCAGAATCACGTCCGGGGTTCACCAAAAAATGTTAGGTAGCGGAACGAGAATACTAGGAAGGTCCGCCACCTTCTGATAACAATTTAAGTGTCCTGTCCAAGTGCTGGAAAAATGGGAGATAAACTTCGTAAAATTATTTAATAGGCTCACTACTTGATTGCCCTAATATTTCTAAGAAGTAAAGTTAAACAATTAAAACAGTCAAAGTTAAAAGGAACCAAACAAGGACAGCGGCAATCCCAGCCGTCGTCTCGAAGCGCGCAAAGCTCCGTCTTCTTGTGGACACACACCGGCACCTGATGCTATCCTAGTTTTTATAGGAAACGCGCTGTACCTAATTTTTTAATCTGTGGAAGCCGATTTACATAGATCTTTTTCCCAAAGCCTAGTTTGCATAGTCTTCTTTCTTTAATCTTGTAAAATTTGCCTAGGCTTTCCAACAGCTATATTCTTCAATTAGAATGAAATATTATTTAATAGATTAAATATTTTAATGTCTGCAGAGGTAATATTTGATTATATTACTGAAAAGAAACACATTACCAGTAAATTTATTTGTTACAATTATTTAT
Source organism: Cordylochernes scorpioides (assembly GCA_030710605.1). Taxonomy (NCBI): domain Eukaryota; kingdom Metazoa; phylum Arthropoda; class Arachnida; order Pseudoscorpiones; family Chernetidae; genus Cordylochernes; species Cordylochernes scorpioides. The sequence continues at coordinate 22,892,364 of CP092874.1, forward strand.
GTTCCTAAAATATGTATTAATGCCATTTTGTCACTGATACTAAAAGTTAATCATGAAAATAAAATAAAAACACAATGGTTTCAATTAATATCATTAATTTATATTACAAGGCTATTTTTTAAAAATATTATTTTAGCGAGTTAGATGATTACCTAATCATCTGACTTTAATTCAACACTTCCTTTAATTCAACCAAAAGCTCTGATCCCTTGGGGTGTTGAATTAAAGAGGTTCGACTGTATATATACAGTATAACCTCGTTAATTCGACACTCTACCTTAATTCGACCATATTCTGATGTCCCGACCTCCGGCCTATCAAATAACAAACCGTAATTCGACAGTATCGATAATACGACACTTCCGATAGTTAGACCATTTAAAAATTCAAATTTCGACAGTTGAATGTTTTTTACATACAACTTTACCGCTAAACGGTATTACGGCGGCGACGATCGGCGGGCGGCGATAGGATTGCGCCTGCGCACTTTTGGTTTCTGTTAGTTTAAGTTTCACTTTGCAGTGCCGTTGCGCAATGTCGCAAGTAATATTGTTTTTTTTTACGCCGAAATTTAGGCTTTGTGCACCAATTATTAATATTATTTTCTTTTTAATTTTCAGCATTGAAATATTTTAGTTATTTTAAAATTTGCAAATAATTTATTTTTTAATAAATAAACCTTCATAAAATGTAGCCACAATTATTATGATAACATTTTATTTCAATATTCCATTTCCATGTTTTTATAAAATATTTAAACACAAAATCAATAAAACCTGCAGCAGCAGTGGATGCCTTTAATACAATAAAAGCTCTTTGTTATTTAAAACACATTCCAGAGGAAGAAAGACATGCATGTTTTTTTTTTAAATAGGCTATCTGGAATACATTTTGAATAGGATTTCAGTGAAAAAGCAGACATTTATAAAGGAATTTTTAAAAAGATATATATATTCATGATTATTTTAAAATATTATTTTTTAATTTTCTTTTTATTTTCCATATTTATTTCCTTTCAACTGCTATATTCTTCAATTAGAATAAATTTTATTTGTAATTATTTATGCTTCAAAAATATGTATTATTGCCATTTTGTCCCTGATACTTAATCATCAAAATAAAAAAATAAATACAAAAAAGTACATACAATGGTTTCAATTAATATCATTAATTTATATTACAAAGCAATTTTTCAAAAATGTTATTTTCGTGAGTTAGATGATTAGCTAATCATCTAACCTTAATTCAACACTTCCTTTAATTCAACCGAAAGCTCTGATCCCTTGGGGTGTTGAATTAAAGAGGTTTGACTGTATGTAAAAAAGATCGTCGAACTCAAATGCAATTCAAAAAATGCAAAGAACCAATCTGCAAAGATCATTCTATTGAAATATGCTTGAATTGTGCACCTAATCTTGAATAAAATATTTTAGATAACATTTTTTAGAATACATATAGAAAATTTTAGATAGAAAGAGTTTCTTGTACATTTTCATTTCATTTTGTTTAGAGCTCTGTTTATTCGAAAAAAACTGTTGACTTTGCTTAGTATTATTAATGAAACTGATTCCAATAATTATTAATTAAACATTATATTTATTGATTAACAAGAGAGATAACAAAATATAAAAGGGAAACTTATATTGAAAACAAAGGAACTCTTTTTTCTTGTTTTTTAGCGCCTATTTACCTGTGAGCTTACACACACTCTGTGGTAACAAATAATTAAAATATGTACAACACACGCTCCCCTGTGTGTAAGCCCTAATCAGCAAGTCCAAGGCTATCTGCACATTTCCGTAGTTTGTCCTTAGGTAGACTCTTCGTTAGTATATTTGCCTCCATGTTTTCACTTTTAGTGTATTCCAGCTTGATTCCATTTTGAATTTCCTCTTTCACAAAATAATACTTTCGGTTTATGTGCTTTGTTCGTGAAGTAATTTTGTCAGATTGTATCCAGTTTATTGCAGCCTGGCTGTCACTTTTCAAGGTAATTGGGAAAGTTAAATTTTCAAAGTTCTTATAGTAATCCCTTTAACCATAATACTTCTGAAATGCCTTCACATATTGAAATAAGTTCTGTTTCACATGTAGACAAGGCTACTAAATTTTGCTTTCTACTTCTCCAGTTAAGTGTATTTCTCTTGGATCATTACTATACTGTGATAAATTGCTGACGTTGAAGGATATGTCCGGTCGAGTACCCGTAGAAAGGTACATTAGTGATCCAATCATTTCCTGGTATACAGTTTTATCTACTGGCTTAGAGTACAAATATTCATCCAAATTTCGATTTTGATCTCCAGGTGTCTGCACACTGTTGCATTATTCCAGTCCAAATCTGTGAAGAATTGTATCAATATAATGAGTCTGAGATAGATAAAATCCATCTTCTGCCCTTTTTATTTCAATTCCAATAAATGGTTCGCTATCTTTCTTTTCTGTTAGAGTAACATATTTTTCTATTTCTGAGGCTAGGTTGTCATTAATTTCCTTACTAGTTCCAGCAATGATGAGATCATCTACATATAGACCCAGTATTGCATACTCTTCTCCTCTCTGGAGTTTATAGACACATGGATCACATTTGGTTCTAATCATTCCCAACTGGTATAAAATTTCATTGATCTTTTTGTTCCAACATTTTCCTGATTGTGGTAGACCATACAGGCTTTTTTCCAATTTACACACTTTGTTTTCTTCTCCTTTTTGTATAAAACCATCTGGTTGTCTCATGTATACTGTCTCTTTTAACTCACCATAGAGATAAGCTGTCTTCACATCATAAGTATTTATGATTAAATTCTGTTGTGTTACAAGAGCTACTATTGTTCGCAAGCTTTCCTTTTTGAGTACAAGTGAAAAAGATTCCTTATAGTCCACACCATATCTCTGATTGCATCCAACAGCAAACAGTCTGGCCTTTTTTTTATATATGCCGTCACTTGGTGTTTTCTTCGTACTGTAGACCCATTTACTATTGATGACTTTCATACCATTTCCCCTTGGTACTAGTGTCCATACTTTATGTTTCTCTATCTCACTGAGCTCTTCTTCCATTGCTTTGTGCCATTCATTTCTTTCTCCACTATCCATTGCTTCTTTAAAGTTCTCCGGGATATAATGTTCTATTTCCATAATTAAGTTTGCATCATTCCTATCTTTTATTCTTTGTGAGCGTCGAACTCTTTCTTTGATCAATTTTCTTTCTTGTTCTTCAAGTCTTGCTTTGTGCCATTCTTCTAAGATGCTCTTTGTTTCTCCTTTCTTTCTTCCTCCTTTTGCGCATCTTTCCTCTATTGGTTCAGTTTGTGTTGAGTCATTTTCAGTGTCACCACCTGGTTTTATTGAAGTATCCTCCTGAGACTTCATTTCACTCTCTGTGACAGGATTGTCTTCTTTCAAGATAAGAAAGTCTTCAACTATTTCTTCACAATTTCCTTTATAGGTCAAATTATCACAATTAGTATCTTCCTGAATATCATTTGCATAATCAATTCCTCTCTTATCTTCACTAAATTTTACTGATCTGACTTCATGAATTCTCTTTGTCATTATATCATATATTCTGTAGGCTTTTCTTTTAATGGAATAACCAATAAATATTCCCTTTCTACCCTTTGGTGAAAACTTGTTTCTTCTTCTTTTGCCTTCAAGCCAATGTGTCAAACATCCAAATATTCGAATGTGTTTGACCGATGGTTTCCTGCCATTCCATCTCTGCATAGGTGTATAGTGCTTGATAGACCTGTGGAGGGTACAATTCTTAATGTATGCAGCAGTAGCAATTGCCTCTGCCCAAAACTTCATGAGTAATTTTGAGTCAATTAGTAAGATTCTCGCTGTATCTATAAGAGTCCAATTCACTCTCTCTGCGACTCCATTACTTTGTGGTGAGTATGTTGTGGTAAGTTGGTGATGGATCCCATTTCTCTTGAAAAGTCCTTCAAATCTAGAATTACAAAATTCAGTTCCATTGTCGGTTCTTACATCTTTTCTTCCAAGACTTAATTCGTTTTCGGCTCTTGCTTTAAATTCTTCAAATCTCTCAAAGGTCTCATCTTTTGACCTCAAGAAATATACAAAGATTCTTCTACTGTAATCATCTACTATAACAAGGAAATACTTATATCCTCCTAAAGATTGACATGGCATTGGTCCACATAAATCCATATGAATCAACTGCATGGGCTTAACTGTATAATTTTCTGTAATATTATATGGCTTCTGAACCAGTTTTCCCATTATGCATGCTTCGTACCCTGGTAACCTTTCAAATTTTAGATCCAATCCTCTTACAATATGTCCTTGAATCATTTTTTTCATGTATTCTTCATTTATATGGTTTAGTCTTTTATGTCATGAATTTATGTTGCTATTTTTATTTGATAAATGTGTATTTATAACCATGACATTTTCATTTTTTGCTATTGGTACATTTCTTTGTTTTGTTTCCATCATAAACATTCTATCTTTAATATATGCTTCAGCAACTAAATCATTCCCTTCATTATAAATTTTTGCTCCATCCTTATTGAAAATAACTGAATTTCCTTTGTTGACTAATTCGTATACTGACAAGAAATTATTTCTTAGATTTGGTACATGTAAGATATCTTTGATGTGAATATTTTCTTGGCCTTCACTTGTGCATGTAGTAAGTCTCATATCTCCTTTGGCTGTGGCTTGGGTAGTTTTGCCCTTCTCAGCTAGGTTGATTTGACTTTCATAATCTACCACATTTTCCATCAAGGTTAGGTTTGGGGTTAAATGCGCGGTGCATCCTGAATCTCTACACCATATTTGCCTATCATTTCTCTCATCTGGTGAATCTTCAAATTCTTTTACATATGTTTCAAATGCTTGCTCATTAATTCCACTTTTCAAATGTATCCACTAGGTTATTTGAATGTTCCCTACTGTATTTGTGATTTCTATAACCAGGAGTCCATTTCTTTTGGTATCCTTGTTTCTGTTTATCTCGAAACCAGCAATCATTAGCTAGATGTCCCATTTTATTACAAACAAAACATCCTTTTGGCTGAAATTGTTGAACTTTTCTATCTTTAATTCTGTATGCTTGTTCATGCCCATTCTCAACCGATTGATTTAATCTCATATTTCTTCTTGACTACTCTTCACTTAGAGTTTGTTGAATCTCTTCAATTGTTGCCTCTCTCTTTGATCGTAAGACAATAGCAATATTTTCATACCTTGGATGTATGCCTCTGACAATATGAAATGAAAGTTCTCTTGTGGTAAATTGATGCCCTAATGATGAACTTCTAGCAGCAATATTTTTTGCCCTTGTTATATATTCATCTACAGTTTCATTATCTTTCATTCTAATGTTCTTTAATTCTAAGCCTATATCAATAATTTTATCTTCCAAATTGCCTGTGTATGTTTTTCTCAGTGAGTCCCATACTTTCTTAGCATTTGTTTCTCCTATGGACATTCCAGCTTGTTCATTAGTCAATGTTGTGATGATTATCCCAAAAGCTTCATCATTTTTATCACTCCAAATCTCCCAAGAACTTTTGTCTTCCATATCAGGTTCTGGATCGGAAATTACACATTTAAATAATATTCTTCCTCTCAGAACTGCGCCGATTTTCAAAGCCCATATTTGATAATTAGTTCCTGTTAATGGTTCAATTTTTGTTTGGGATAAAAAAATATATTCAGCCATTTTCGCCTTTTGAGCTAATATAAACTGTTAAAAGTCATGGCATATAGTGTGCAGAGTATTAGGCTCATAGATTGTTGAGCTCTGGAAACCAAAAGGAATAATACTCTGCTAGTGATCTCTTTTGACTTGTATATAATATATATAATAGAATAGGAAATAAACTAATGCTTAGTTAATCTTGCCTCGTCTTGGATAACAACACATGGTGGCAGCGGTAAACTGAATTCATAAAGAAGGTCGTTGTTCGAAGAAAATTTGAAATTCGACATCAAGCAAGCTTAGGAGCGGTAAACTGAATTCATAAAGAAGGTCGTTGTTCAAAGAAAATTTGAAATTCGACATCAAGCAAGCTTAGAAGCGGTAAACTGAATTCATAAAGAAGGTCGTTGTTCGAAGAAAATTTGAAATTCGACATCAAGCAAGCTTAGAAGCGGTAAACTGAATTCATAAAGAAAGTCGTTGTTCGAAGAAAATTTGAAATTCGACATCAAGCAAGCTTGGCAGCGGTAAACTGAATTCATAAAGAAGGTCGTTGTTCGGAGAAAATTTTAAATTCGACATCAAGCAAGCTTAGAAGCGGTAAACTGAATTCATAAAGAAGGTCGTTGTTCGAAGAAAATTTGAAACTTGACATCAAGCAAACTTTTTGGTAAGTTATATTATATTATAAGTAAGTCTTTATAATGTCCCAAAATTATAATTGTGTAGCCCCAGAACCTTTTAATTTTTCAAATCCAGGTGATTGGCCAAAATGGATTAGGAGATTTGAACGTTTTAGGCAGGCAAGCGGGTTAATTAATAACCCAGAAAATGAGCAAGTTAATATGCTCGTGTACTGCATGGGTGATAATGCAGATGACATTTTGTTGTCATGTAAAATAGCAAGTGACCAACTAGAAAATTATGATAAAGTTATTGAATGCTTTGAAAGTCACTTTATTCCAAGACGTAATATAATTTATGAAAGGGCAAGATTTAATCAAAGATGTCAGCAGGAAGGGGAAAAGGTGAATGAATTTATCACAGCACTCCATAGCCTAGCTGAGCACTGCAATTTTGGGATGTTACATGATGAGTTGATTAGGGATAGGATAGTTGTTGGAGTAAGGGATAGAGCATTATCTGAAAGAATGCAACTTGATACAGACTTGACCATAGTAAAAGCCACACTAATGGCAAAGCAATTAGAAAGTGTCAAAGAACAGCAGTCTAGCCTTTACCAACAAGATTCTGTAGATCAAATAAAGAAAATGCCTAATCACATAAAAAAAAACAAAAAGGCACGAACCAAAAATAAGACAATTCAAGTCAAACCAGTTGGGAGGGTCATCACATGGATGCACCAGGTGTGGCAATTCAAATAATCATGATTGGAAAAATTGTCCAGCTATGAACTCGTATTGTAGTAAATGCAAGAAAAAGGGCCATTATGCCAAAGTATGTAGATCAGAAGCCATAAATGAAATAAAATCAGAGATAGCTTTTTTGGGATCTGTAGAAGATAATTCCAAGAAATGGATAGCACCAATTAAGGTATATAATAGACAAATTAATTTTAAAATTGATACCGGAGCTGATGTCAACGTGCTCCCCCTACAATATTATTATCAAAGTTTCCAAAGAATAAAACTGGAAAAATCTGATAAAATATTACAAAGTCCAAATGGAATACCCTTGGAAACAGTCGGAATGATCCACGTAAAACTTCAAAATAAAGGCCAGCACTTAAACTCGAAAATATACATTGTTGATAAACTAAAGCAGCCACTTCTCTCTGGGGAGACAAGTGAAAAATTAAACATTGTGAGAATGATTCAGCAATTATCATCAGGAGGCCGCGGCGGACAGCGTGGTAGACTCGGAAGTGGAGATAACAGAGGCTGCTACAACTGCGGGGAAGAAGGCCACCGCAAGTTTGAATGTACCAAACCTGCCGTGGTGGTGGACGTGGCCGTGGACAGAGCCGTGATGGAGGCAGCAACAACACCTGCTACAACTGCGGGGAAGAAGGCCACCGCAAGTTTGAATGTACCAAACCTGCCCGTGGTGGTGGACGTGGCCGTGGACAGATCCGTGATGGAGGCAGCAACAACACCTGCTACAACTGCGGAGAAGTTGGCCACCGTAAATATGAGTGTACCAACAACACGGCTGAAGATGGAGGACAGGAGGAGAACCAGCGCAAGTCCAAGAAGGCTTGCTACACCTGTGGGGAGTTTGGCCATAAGGATGACTGCCCCAAATCTGGAACTCAAGAGTCCGGAGACGAGGAGGAGTCCTCTGACAATGAGGAGGAAGAGACTCCCCAGAAGAGGAAGCAAGCTGAGGACAGTGAGGAGGAGGAAGTAGAATCTGAAGAACCTCCCAAGAAGAAATCTAAGAAGCCCAAGTCCAAGAAGAAAGAAGAAGATTGCTATCTGACTCTTCAAGCATATAGGACGATGCCCCTGGAAAGCGCCAGGAGCAGAGAAATGAGGAGACCCCCACTTCGACATCAACCTGGCTCTCAAGGAGATGCAAGGATGACCAGGAGCAAGAGACCGAGGAGGATTGCCCTACACCAACGGCCTCATCTACAAGAGATGGAAGGATGCAGAGGGACAACCAAGACCAGGATCCAGAGAAGAGCCTCCCTTCAATGCCAGCCGTGCATACAAGATATGGAAGGGCAGTCAAGATACCTCGAAGGTTCCTGTAAAGTTAAGGGAGGAGATGTGCAGAGTATTAGGCTCATAGATTGTTGAGCTCTGGAAACCAAAAGGAATAATACTCTGCTAGTGATCTCTTTTGACTTGTATATAATATATATAATAGAATAGGAAATAAACTAATGCTTAGTTAATCTTGCCTCGTCTTGGATAACAACGCATATAGTATGTAAATATATTTTTGAATGTATAACTTGGAATGTAGATTTCTTTTGAGTGTATAAATTATTATGTAAATTTCCTTTGAATGTATATAACTTAGCCGTGTTGTTCAAATAAAGAGTTTTTTTTAGTAGAGCGAGAGATTTACAGGTGTAGCCGCTGGTTTTGTCTTCCTTATTTTCTTTCTTGCTTGATCACCCGAGGCAGTCCAAACTATTGCAAAACTTTGGGTAAAAGTTTTATTTGTTAAAGGAGGTTTCTTTAATTTGACCTCTCATACCTTAACATTTTGTGGCGTCCCCGGGTGGGCTGCAGGGACTGGTCAAGTTGAGAAAAAAAAGCCCTTTGTTAAAGGAAAAGGTGAAGCTCAAGTATAAAAGAGCTCAAAGGCAAAGAAGTTGAAGAAGCTCAAGTAAGGCAAAGAAGTTGAAGAGGCTCAAGTAAGGATAAAGAAGTTGAAGAGGCTCAAGTAAGGATAAAGAAGTTGAGGAAGCTCAAGTAAGGATAAAGAAGTTGAAGGAGCTCAAGGGAAAAGAAGTTGAAGGAGCTCAAGGGAAAAGAATTCAAAGAAGCTAAGATAAATCCGGGAAGACAAGACTAAAGCTAGCGAGGATAAGATGGAGGATGTTAGCAGAAGGCGATGAAAGGCGATAAGAGGCGTTTTTACCAAAGTGGTAAATGATATATATGCGGAGTTAAAGGATTCTTCCGTTGATAAAAATAGGATATATGCAAAATTTGATGGGTTGGAATCTCTCCATTTGGAGTTGGTGGCATTAAATGAGCAATGCCAGGGAATTTTATTGGCCCAAGAGGCTATTAGCGATGATGAGATAGATAAGGAATTTGAGGAGTGTGAAATTTACATAATGGAAAGATTTTATTTAGAGGCTAGAATTTGCGTAATGCGTGAGCAGGGGAAAGATGCTCTTTCTACTGGTGGTAGAAATGGAGTTGAATTTAAAGAAACAAATATAAAGGGAGACAAAGCCTCAAGTGATGAATATCTATTAGAAATGGACTTTAATAAGGAAGAGTTGGAGCAAGAAGAAACTGCTAATGAAAAATGTGAAGATGCAAATTTAAAGAATAAGGAAGATTCTGAGGCTGAGTCCAAAGGCGATAGAATAGGGGATTCGGAAGCTGTAACCAAGGGTAATGGAGTAAAGGATTCTGGAACGGCAATTAAAGGTTATGAACCAGTGAACAATTCTAGAGCAGCAGCTGAAGGCGCTGATCAAGTGAAGATTTCAGATGATGAAACTGAATTGATTGATGATAATGAGGAAAAGGAGGAAAGAGTTGTTAAAGTTCCAGCATCGAGGAAATTGGTGGAAGCAAGACCAACTGGAGATACGGATTCTAAAATAAAGGATAATTATAAGGAAACAGAATCCCAAGATTTGAAAACCATAAATAAATCTGATTATGCAGAGAATAAGGACGATAAATACATCGAGGGAAAAGATCATGATGGAAATAAAGCGAAAAATATAGATGCAGAACAAGGTACTGATTCAAGGGTGGAAGAAAAGCTAGATGCAGAACAAGGTACTGATTCAAGGATGGAAGAAAAGCTAGATGCAGAACAAGGTACTGATTCAAGGGTGGAAGAAAAGCTAGATGCAGAACAAGGTACTGATTCAAGGGTGGAAGAAAAGCTAGATGCAGAACAAGGTACTGATTCAAGGGTGGAAGAAAAGCTAGATGCAGAACAAGGTACTGATTCAAGGGTGGAAGAAAAGCTAGATGCAGAACAAGGTACTGATTCAAGGGTGGAAGAAAAGCTAGATGCAGAACAAGGTACTGATTCAAGGGTGGAAGAAAAGCTAGATGCAGAACAAGGTACTGATTCAAGGGTGGAAGAAAAGCTAGATGCAGAACAAGGTACTGATTCAAAGGCGGAAGAAAAGCTAGATGTAGAACAGGGTATTGATTCAGAGGCGGAAGAAAAGCTAGATGCAGAACAAGGTACTGATTCAAGGGTGGAAGAAAAGCTAGATGTAGAACAAAGTACTGATTCAAAGGTGGAAGAAGAAAAGCTAGATGCAGAACAGGGTACTGATTCAAAGGTGGAAGAAGAAAAGCTAGATGCAGAACAAGGTACTGATTCAAGGATGGAAGGAAAGCTAGATGCAGAACAAGGTACTGATTCAAAGGCGGAAGAAAAGCTAGATGTAGAACAAGGTATTGATTCAGAGGCGGAAGAAAAGCTAGATGTAGAACAAGGTACTGATTCAAGGGTGGAAGAAAAGCTATATGCAGAACAAGGTACTGATTCAAGGGTGGAAGAAAAGCTAGATGCAGAACAAGGTACTGATTCAAGGGTGGAAGAAAAGCTAGATGCAGAACAAGGTACTGATTCAAGGGTGGAAGAGAAGCTAGATGCAGAACAAGGTACTGATTCAAGGGTGGAAGAAAAGCTAGATGTAGAACAAAGTACTGATTCAAAGGTGGAAGAAGAAAAGCTAGATGCAGAACAGGGTACTGATTCAAAGGTGGAAGAAGAAAAGCTAGATGCAGAACAAGGTACTGATTCAAGGATGGAAGGAAAGCTAGATGCAGAACAAGGTACTGATTCAAGGATGGAAGGAAAGCTAGATGCAGAACAAGGTACTGATTCAAAGGCGGAAGAAAAGCTAGATGTAGAACAGGGTATTGATTCAGAGGCGGAAGAAAAGCTAGATGTAGAACAGGGTATTGATTCAAAGGTGGAAGAAAAGCTAGATGTAGAACAGGGTACTGATTCCAAGGTGGAAGAAGGAATTATTGATCCAAAAGATTGGTTGAAGGAAGGGCTCGTCAATAGAGTTAATGAAAATCCACCGGAAGTAAAAGGATGCTATTTGCCCCGTCGCCTTTTGTTTAAGAGTGAGTCTGAAATGACGCCTATACGGCCAGTGTTTGACGACGCTTCCAGGCGAGGACGCAACAGACTTTCCTTGAGACGATTTTTAAAAAAGATACCCAATCTACTGAGGAGAATCCCTGAGATAAGGAAAAAATTCGGGAAAATGGGTTTGGAATTTTGGTAGACATAGGAAGATATTTCAAAATGATATCCATCAAGGAGAATGATTGGGATTACCTCAGATTTCTTTGGAAGAAGAGGATGGACGCTTATGGGGCAATCTCCGGTGGTGTGTATGGAGGATAAGGCCCACCTACCAGGATCCCCCCATCACGGTGGAACAGATTTTTTCTTTCTTGTTTTTACAAAAAAGAAAAGGTGGGGATATGTTAAAAGTCATGGCATATAGTATGTAAATATATTTTTGAATGTATAACTTGGAATGTAGATTTCTTTAGAGTGTATAAATTATTATGTAAATTTCCTTTGAATGTATATAACTTAGCAGTGTTGTTCAAATAAAGAGTTTTTTTTAGTAGAGCGAGAGCTTTACAGGTCTAGCCGCTGGTTTTGTCTTCCTTATTTTCTTTCTTGCTTGATCACCCGAGGCAGTCCAAACAATATCAAGACTTTGGGTAAAAGTTTTATTTGTTAAAGGAGGTTTCTTTAATTTGACCTCTCATACCTTAACATAAACAAACCAATATAATTTAAAAACAAATATATATATTAAATTTATTTAAATATTGGGTAGCTTTTAAACATGCAATATATAGATATAATTTAACTGAATCTATATAAATACCTTTAATCTTCTTAGAAGTGCTTCAGTTTACCAATCAAAATAAACTTTTTACTTAATCTTCAGATTAAATATTTTCGTTTTTGAGCTTTATATCAAATAACCACGCTCTGCTACCAATTGTTGACTTTGCTTAGTATTATTAATGAAACTGATTCCAATAATTATTAATTAAACATTATATTTATTACAAAACTATTTTAGAGGCGTAATATTCTTTTTAAAATAAAACAACTTCTACTGTCCTTACTGCAATGGAAAAATTAAAGGGAGGGCCTGGCTCATCAGTGGTGAACCCTCCCAGCGGTTTCGCCAGTTTAATCTACCATACCGCTGTTATATTGCATTTTTGGAACTTCCTTTTATAGTTGACTGTTGTAAGACTCTTGGAATGGGTATTTTAGAAGAACTATGGACATAAGCTTTTAGGACAGCAGAATTAAATATAATTATAAATATATAATTTGATAACAGATGGCGCGCTAGTACATCGTATTATATTTATTGATTAACAAGAGAGATAACAAAATATAAAAGGGAAACTTATATTGAAAACAAAGGAACTCTTTTTTCTTGTTTTTTTATCGCCTATTTACCTGTGAGCTTACACACACTCTGTGGTAACAAATAATTAAATATGTACAACAAAAACAAAATATTTATTTTTTGGAAATTATGTGTATATGTTTAATTTCTTTTTATTTTATAAATAACATGGTTTATTATTGATTTTAAAAGAAGGCCTGAGAGGCCGAACGCCAGTAATTGTGTAAGGAAAATAGGCGCCAGTAACTAAGGGTTAAATCTTGATTAAGTGTTTTCTAAACATGCTAAAACTTAAAGAAAGTATATTAATTTATTATGTTAATATTATAAAAATGAAATTTTAAAATTTAAGTGTGAAGTTTGGAAAATAATTATTCACTAGTTTTAAAGATTGCTTGATAAAACATTGACCCTTTTTTTGCTACCATAAATTCCAGCCATATTATTTCTAGTTAAATACATAAAGATTTCTAACAAATTTTGTACATTAAATTGGATATATTATTAAGCTTTAATGAAATATTAAATTTAAATATAAAATTGTGCAACAAATTAAGGAACACTACCGACTTTTAAACAAAGTAACATAAACATTAAATTATAAATAGTTACAAAATGTGATGATAGATGGCGATAGGTGTTTGCGTGCTGCGGAAATTACGTTGTAATTATTTTACTTCTGGTTTGCCATCAAGTACATTTAGGTAAGATATTAGTGTTTATATTTATATATATTTTCCCCATTTTATAATTTTTAGCCTTTTTAAAATTGAATTTTTGTTTCAATAATTTTAACTATAAAATTTACGTATACATTTTGAATAAAATTTTCATTTTTATAAACAAACCCTATGGCTAGTAACTAAAACGATTTTATCATAGAAAGTTTGACAATAAAATTTTAACTTTACAAAATTAAAAATAGCATTTTATTTATTTGTGATATTTAACTAATTATAAATAGAATAATTGTAATAAATTATTCTAAACAAAATAAACTAATTAAATGTGTTAACATTATATCTTTGTACTTAGATATAGAAACATTTAATTAACAGAAAATAATTTTAACCTCTTTGAGAGTGTGGCTTACTTTGGGTTGTTTTCTTACAATGTCCTTTTATTTTGCCATTTAACATAGTGGATAAAAGTGCCTTAGTAAATTTTGGAACAAAGGAAAAATTACAAATACTATTTTGAAATAGGTGAATAAATTAAACAGGAAGAGAGTGAACAAAGTTTTAGAATAAAAAAATAAAGGCAGAAATTTTTATTTAAAATATCATCTTTTAAAGGTAAAATTTAGTGTTTGTTTACCTTCCAGCTAGCACCCTATTTAGTTAACATTCTAGCTGCTCAATCTTCTTAGACATTCATGTCTTTCCTGTATTTTATTTCGAATAACAAAATGTTACTTTATAAAACAACTCTTTGTTTATTCCAGTAACTAGCAGTAGCACCAGTTAGGTTTAAATTGGGTCCAGGATGGACAAAAATTGAAGAAAGTTGGTGCCGAAATTTAAGTCTCATTGAAACTTTTAAGAATGGTGCACATACGCTAATTACAGCCATGGTGTTCTGAGAGTCAACCTGTTGTGTTTCTAGTAATAAATTATTTTTTTAAACAAGAATTGTCCATGAAAGTTTGTCAACTTATTGATGGTGTCAAATTGTTGTTTGGTCAAATTAATGTTTAGTATTTGACAGGCTTGAGTTGTGGACATGAGAATATGGTTGAATAAATGCAAGAGTTTAATTATCATGTGTTGAATCAACAAGGTTATACTGTATTTCTAACAATGTTCTTACTATTATTTAGTTCATACTACTGATTTATTTGTATGTAAGGCTCATTACACCACAAATGATTGTGGCTATTTCTACTTTTAATTCTATTCCAGACCATAGCTGCCATATAGAAGTCTGATATTTAGTACATTTGTGTTGTTTACTTTTGTTTAAAACATTTTAGAAGTATATTGAAAATTAATCACAAAATTTTCAAAGATTATAGAAATTGGTCCATTCACGACAACCTAGACCATATTTAATGAACTCCAGCCACTCAATTTGCCAAAGAAAGGACTTTGCCTATTTTTGTTAGTTTGAAAGGAATTTTTCTTCACTCGTCCATTCAGAACCATAGTAACCATTAGAAAAAGGCTCCTCTTATTGGAAGGTTGATAATTAGTAAAATGGTAATTGTTTAATAAAAACTGTCATTTGTAGAGAGGAGTCTTCTAGTGAAACTGACCTTTCATGCAGATTATACTTTAGTAATGTCACCACATTTGGCATCTTTTTTTTTTCTTTTACAAAAATAATAAAATACTTTAACTCTGTGCTACCAAATTTTCTGTTTATGCTTGTTCAACTTTTAACTTAGAAATGTTCTCCAACTATGTGGATCATGTTCCAGAACATGGAGAACACCTGCCCATTCCAGGGATGTTCCCAGACCTTCGACAATATGTCGGAAGCCATGTTGCACAGTACCTTGTGCCAATTTTGTTTCGTGGATTGCCCTCAGTCCTGCAGAACAAAAATATTGAGAAAAGATCTGGCATCTCACTTGACAGTAACCTGCAAACGTCTATTTGGAAGTTGTCAGTTTTGTGGGGCAGTCCTAACTCGGGATTCTCTCCAGCAACATGAGGCTCTGTGTGGCCAAATTGGTGTCAGCCCTGGAGAGAGTGTCCACTCTGACAGTAAGAATCCTCAGTCATGTGGGCTGCTGGACCAGGGAGGTAGCAATCAGGCAGATGTTTGTTCAAAAGAAAAAGATGAAAAATCACTGAGAGATTTGAAAAACACAAAGGAAGAACTGGAAACTGTGAAGGCAGGATTTCAAGTTACGATAAATGAACTGAGCACGATGAAGACAGAATTACAAAACACTAAAGGAGAACTGAATGCTATGAAGTCTGAATTACATGTTAACAAAAAAGAACTAGAAACTATGCTGACAAAACAACAAGTTGATAAAAAAGAACTGGAAGCTATACAAATAGAATTGATTCATAAAACGGAAGAAATAGAAATTGTTAAAAAAGGAGTAAATTGTAAAGACAAAAAAATTGATTCTTTGAAGGAAGAACTAGAAAGTATAAAAACAGAAAAACAAGGTACTAAGAAAGAACTGGCCACTGTGAGAACAGAGCTCCAAACTACTACCACCGCCTGCTGTGATGTCAAATGTCATGAGAATCCTGTGAAAATGGCAGATGTGGAGCTTGACCTTACACTTGGTGTCCAGAATTGGCTTCCTCCTGGTAAGATATGTGATGGCTGGGAGAATCACCTTCAGAAATATCTGTATGGAAGTGAATTTCACAGAGATACATTGGACTACCTCTGTTTATTTAATTGGTATAATTGTACTAAAGTCTCCCAAGATAGATCAGAGGAAATAGTTAAGAATATAAATGGCACTGAGTACAATGTTAGGAACAAGTGGAGAGTTGGAGGTGAGAAGATGGAAGTTGAGGTGTCATTCCATCAGAGAGGTGGAGGTGTCAACACCCTGGCCCAATATAAGTATTTTATTTTGTGTGTGGGGGGTCTTTTCCTCACTGGTGGAGTAGTCATCAACTCTGTGTTGGTTGGTCAAACCTGCCGCTACCTGATAAACACAGAGAAGTTAAAAAAATATTTTATTGGACACAATTATATTTATGGATATATATATCTGTGTAAACCACAGTGATATATTTTCTGCAGAGAGAAATACCATTATTACCATCAGTTACCACAAATATAATTAGGATCACTATGTCAACAATAGAGTTCTCCATTTTAACTTTCAGTCATTTTATATCTCCACATATAATTTACCATTTTATATCAACTGACCTTATTCTCCCAACATACATTGTAACAAACACATTATTTACATTTCAAATTGTTAAATTTATTCCTTATAACAATAAATTATATTGTTTGACATAGAAAAATTAGGAAAGACAAAGGTCAGGAAGTAATTCATTTGTATCCCCATAATTAAACCCTCTTTACATCAAAGAACAGAGAGGCACAGAGATATGTTTACCTTGTAGCAAAATATTGAAATTTGGTATCTCTTTATTATAAATATTCTGTTACCCTATTTTCATCATGTTTATTTTTATAAATAACCCACTTTTATATGAAACTATCATCATGGCATTATAAAATATCAATGGTAATTTCCTAATGGTATTGATCTAGACCAGTATCAGTACTGAATTATCACTTGTATGGTTGTTTGAATAAAATATGGTTGTGCCACATCTCTCTTTAGTGTCGCTAACTAACCACTAACTTGAAGTTAACTACATACCATGATTATCATTGCTTTTAACATGTTTACTTAGAAGTAAAAAATATCCTTATAGACAAATTTAAAAGCAGGTCAGTTAATTTACCAATCTAATCCCAATGGCCAGATACTGAGAGTAACCTATCTATCCTAACTTGAAGTTAACTACATACTATGATTATCATGGTCTGTGATAAGTTTACTAAGAAGTAAAAAATATCCATATAGACAAATTTAAACGCAGGTCACTTAATTTACTCATCCAATCCCAATAGCCAATTACTTAACCCTTAACAGGACGGGTTGGGTTGATTCCGCCCATGCATAAACTTTATATAGGAAAAATATATTTTTTTCGTTTACTGAGAGCGACCAGCTTTCATGTATTTAAATTTTACAATGATACAAACATTTTCCAGCCATCATTTATAAATATCAGTTTTGTAAAGGGTGTTAAATTTGCATGTGGGGGCGGATTCGGCCCAGTCCATCCAGGAGCTTGAGAATTTTTCAGTCAGTGTTAGCTCGTGGCTCATACTTGAGTCACTGTCTTCCGCTATTTTTTAGCTTCCTCATATAAAATAACACTTTTTTTTTTTAATAAGCAGAATTATCAATCAAGTCAACAGAGAGAATTATCCCTACCAAACCAAAATATATATATGTTTTAGAGATTAGTCGACCATTTCAGAAGAGTAATAGAAATATTACCACAGACAATTGGCTCCCTTCAGTAGAATAAGTTGAAAGAACATGGCCATACATATTTAGGAAGGATGAGAAAGAATAAACCTCAGATTCCACCACAATTTCAACCGCACCCTAATAGAGAATCAGGAATATCTATTTTTGGTTTCTCTGGAACAACCACTTTAGACTCCTATGTTCCCCAAAAAAGAAAATTGGTATTCGGACAGATAAAAAGGATAAAAAAGAAAGGAGTAATATTATTGGTGATCTTGGGAGAGAATTCACTGATGAACACCTGGCCACACATAATCTCAATTATCTCTCGCTGGAATTACAGATGACAATTCAAGAAGAATGATGGTTCACGTACATCAAGGGAATCTACGATGCCACAACAATCTGATACTCCAAAAAGTGCTACAAAGTCCATCACAAACGCGGTAAATATATAAAACCCTTTGCCTTGTATGTCAATTAGGCATTTGCAAAAACATTTATTAATAATTTGTGAAATCTGTAAATAGATTATATTCAGAATTTTTAAGCGTCAAAATCTCTATGTTAACATTTGTATTCATCAAATATTTTTTTAATTTTGATTTCAATCAATATTTAGTGCTTATTTCATAGTTACATAAGTGGGTTGAATCTACTTAACCCGTCCAGTTATGTAAGAAAAATTCCCTTGTCCAGTTAATAGTTAATACAATAAAGCTCTTTGTTATTTAAAAGACATTTCAGAGGAAGAAAGACAGGCATGTCTTTTTAAATAGACCATCTGGAATACATCCTGAATAGGATTTCAGTGCAAAACAGACATCTATAAAGTATTTTTTTAAAAGATCTTCATGATTTTTTAAAATTAATATTTTTTATTTTCCATATTTATTTCAACTGCTATATTATTCAATTGGAATAAAATATTATTTGTAATTATTTATGTTGTGAAAATATGTATTAATGCCTTTGTCCCTTATACTAAAAGTTATTCATGAAAATAAGAAAATGAATACAAAAAAAGTACACACAATGATTTCAATTAATATCATTAATCTATGTTACAAAGCTATATTTTTTTAAATGTTATTTTGTCGAGTTATATGATTAGCTAATCATCTAACCTTAATTCAACACTTCCTTTAATTCAACCGAAAGCTCTGATCCCTTGGGGTGTTGAATTAAAGAGGTTTGACTGTACTTGTCTACTCTCCTGTCAAAACGTGATTCCATCTATTGACCGTCTCTGCTAACTAGTGGCCTTGGGTCAGTGACAAAGCCGCAACACCAACCTGGAGACCAGGGTTTCAGGCTAATGGCCTTCATCAGTCCAGTTTCTCAGTTTGTCAAAGCTGGTTTTGCTGCTTTGTCACCGACCAGAGGTCGATAGTTTGCAGTGATAGTCAATATTTGGCATTATTTTTGACATCTATTTTGACGGAAGAGGTGACCTTTATTTTTATTGATCATCATTTTCCTGGAAAAATTTCGATTTAAGATACAGTGTTACCTCGACATACGAGTTTAATTCGTTCCGCAACCTTGCTCGTATCTTGAATTACTCGTATCTCGAAGCAAATTTCCCCATACAAAACAATTGAACTACCATTAATCTGTTCCAACCTCCAAAATGTCACGCCAGTTATTTTTGTTACGTGGTTTTAAATAATAAAAACATATTTATAAATATCAAATATTTATTGCACAAAAACAAAAAAGAGAATGTAAAGAAATAAATTAGATATTCTCACTGGTCTTTGCCTTTTTCGCTACATTTTTCTCGCTTTTACCTGTAGGCCATTTATTTCTTTCTCCCTCTCAGAATGTTCCGGAAATGAGTTAGGCAAGTGTCATTAAAAAGGTCAGATGCACAACCTGTTGCAACTTTTTCTGGGTGTTTTTTTTCCACGAACTGTGAAACTCTCTCCCACATTCCTAAGATCTCCTTTATCTCACTTGTAGAAATAACCTCCTCTTCTGACTCCTCAAAACCAATTACTTGCATAACCTCAGTATGCTGCTGTGACTGTAACTCTTATATCTCCTCAGTCGTCAGTTCCTGGGTGTGCTCCTCGATGAGCTCGTTCACGTCTCTCTCCCACCTCTCTCTCCTCTGCCGTTATATATGTTCTATTCGGCATCTTTTTCCAGAACAGCCCTGTCTCATCACAATTGAAGACTTGCTGAGAGATGTATCCTTGGGCTTTTATTAGATCGGAAAATGTTTTTATGTAATCCTCAGCTGCCTTCATATCTGAACTTGCTGCCTCACCATGTCTGACAACGGAGTGAATACCGCTCCTCTTTTTAAAATTCTCAAACCAGCCCCGGCTGGCTTTAAATGACTCTTCCAATGCCTCGTCGATGGAAGTCTGCGGGGTTTGCTTCAGCAAATCTCCGTAGATCGCTCTTGCCTTCTCACAAAGATGGTCTGCGTCAAGGTATCTCCTTGGAGCTGCTTTTCTGTCACCCACACCATCAGCAGTTTCTCCATATTTTCATGAAGGGAGGTTCGCAGCTTGGAAATTATCGTAAGGCTCTTAGCCGGCGTTACACTCTTTATCGACTCCTTCCGTTTAAGCACAGAACATATCATGGACGTACTACGGCCATACTGCCTCGACAAGTCAACAACTCGAACACCTTGCTCATGTTTTTCTATAATTTCACGTTTTAATTCAATACTCATCATCTTTTTCTTAGCACTTGACTTTTCACAAACTTTCTTCCGATCCATGGTTATAAAAATAAATGAACTAAAACTGTAAATGTAAACGCAACATAAAACGCGAACACAAAACACAACTTATCACAGCGGAAGCACGCTGCTAACTGATCGTGATGGCGCGACTGCGTGTTACTACCTGTTGTGTTTTAACTTTAAAGGGACACAAAAATATAATAAACTTGAATTTGTTTATTCAAGTCTCAAAAAACAAAGCTTTGCATATAGAGAGAACAAATAATAATGAAGAAGAAGAAAGAAACATTTTAGGAAAAGCAAAAACAAAGCAAAAGTACTGGTCAAAAAGAAACATTTAAAATCACAGATTAATAACTTCAACACTACCAAACCGAACTCGTATCTCGAATTTCGCTCGTAACTAAAAGCAAAAAATCACTTGCTCGTTGGCTCGTATCTCGAAAAACTCGTATGTTGGGGCGCTCGTATGTCGAGGTACCACTGTACTTGTATATTTGAAATTATTAGATTACTTTTCTACTGTTTAATGAAATTGGCATTTTAAACTCTGTTCAACATGTGCAAGTTCATTGCAATCTCACCTTTAGAGATAGAAGTGCCATAATAATATTTAAAAAACTTAATTTACATTTTAACAAAATCTACCTTAATTTAACAGAATATAATTCAACAGGATCACCTATCACTCTCTCTGTGTGTTAAAATTAACTACACAGAGAAAAATCTTTCTAGAAGATACCCCTCCACAAATAACAGTTTTTCATTACCAAAATAATTAGAGAACATTCTTGCTAGAATACACCTCTCTACAAAGGTCAATTTTTCATCATTAAAATGACTATTTTTCACTATTTAGCAACTCTACGGTAAAAAGTAACACCTCTCCCTAGAAGAAACCTCTCCACAAATAACAGTTTTCATTACCAAAATAATATGAGAACACTCTTGCTAAAGGACACCTCTCTACAAAGGTCAGTTTTTCATCACTAAAATTACCATTTTTAACTATTAAGCAATGGGGGTCAGTGGAAGGGTGGTCTAAACCGTTGGTTTTCAACCGCTACGACCCGGGTTCGATACCCCGCATTGGGCACTTTTTTTCTAATTGAAAAAAAAAAAAAAAGTTCCAATGGCCCCGATTCTTGCAAAAGTCTAACCCTACCATGTATGTCTTGTATTCCTGGTACACTAGACATGAAGGCTGCTGTCCTACTAAGCCCAGCTAAATGTTAACAGTCCTACCTTGGTGTGATGTTCCCATCAATTACTCCCATCAATTACTAGAATTGAATCCTGTATATTTGACACATTTCTACCAAAATATATTCTATAATTTCATTGGTTCTTCTAAACTTGAGAGCAATCATTACTTGTATTCTCTTGTCACACATTATTTATATGTTGTCTTATTAACTTATCTCATTGAATCTACTTTCTAAAACTACTAAGGAGGAATTCCTATAGTGTGAGAAAGGAATATTTCCCATATATACACAAGAAGCAAGATATTAAATTTTCAATTTATTTTCCCTCAACCACACACAACAACACACATATAAAGATGGCCAAGAGTGTCGATACAAGATTGAGAGGGGTAAAATCTTCTTCTTTAGTTGTTAACACTGGGAGCACTACTCAGTAGCAGGCCACTGACTTAGCTACAATATTTAAAATCAGCCGTTGATATGAGAAACAGACACCCAGTGCAGCCGCTCCTAACATGGAGTACAGAATAAACCCATGTTCCTGGACCTTACAGGGGACTATCAGCCAGGCTAGCCGTGCCCAGATTTTTTTTTTATCTAGCTTGTTACTGCTCCACTTCCCACTTTTCATCCAGGCTTGGGGTTGTCAATGACAAGCTTCATTGACAATGACATGATAAAAGTTTTTCTTGTTGGAATATTAAAAAGAGTAACAATGGCTATAGATGAGCTCGTGTTTGAAAAGGAACTTGTATATATTAAATATTGTTTTCGTTGTTTTCATGTAGACATATATATCAAGATTTGTTTCATATAATTGCTATTAATAATATCTGTTGTGGGTCGGTGATGCAAAAGAACAGCCAAATAAGTGATTTTATAAATATAGTATTATTATTAAATATAAGGATATATATGATGACACAAGAATAGCAACTGCACACAGCAGTAGAACAAAGGCAGGCTTAAGACTATAAACAATATGACGGACGCCAGAAGGGGGGGGGGGCGTACCCATTGGTTAGTCATCTCCATGCAGCGCCGCCAAGCGGTGCCCGTGTCCACGCTTCTCTCATCATTTCCCCACTGAAGCGCTGGACAGGAGAACAGTTCATGAAGTCACAGGCGTTCTTGTGAGCCACTTTGCTCAGGGTTTTGGTGAAGACGTCGGCCAGGTTCTCCTTTGTAGGGAGGTAGACAATCTTGATCTCTCCGCTAATTATTCTTTCTCTGACGTGATGGTATCTTATGTCAATGTGTTTGGATCTGTTGTTCTCCACATTATTTTTTGAAAAGTCTATAGCGGATCTATAATCGCAATGAATTATCAAGGGAAAGGCAAAATTCGATAAGAACTTTAATTCTTTCAAGATGGTAGCGATCCAAACTGCTTCCTTAGTGGTCTGGGATAGCGCTAAATATTCTGCCTCCATTGTGGAAAGTGAGACACACTTCTGTTTGCTAGTCATCCATATGACTGAGGAATGTCCTATAGTGATAGCGGTCCCACTATTGGACCGTCTGTCATCGATGTCGCTAGCCCAATCTGCATCACTGTATGCACAAACATCAGTGGAATCAGTCCGGCGATAAACGAGAGACAGATTTAAGCTGCCGTGTAAATATCTTAAGACGTGTTTGGCAGCTTGCCAATGTCGACGTCCAGGGTTGCTGGCGAATTGAGCTAATCTCGTAACGGAAAACATAAGTCTGGCCTAGTACAATTTGCAAGATAAAGGAGCGACCTGATTAGTTCCCTATATGGAATAGCTTTCATCCTCTCTTTCACTTCTTCATCTCTGTGGGGCAATCTCCTTTTGAGATTGGAAAACTAATGTCTAACGGTGTGGATACCGGTCGAAATTCAATCATGTTGAATTTTTGTAAGATTGATTTAACATACGTACTTTGAGATAGTACTACAGTCTCCTCATCTGGATAGTCAATCTGAACTCCCAAGAAATTCCTGATCGGTCCCAAATTTTTAATTCGGAACCTTTCATTAATTTTCTGTTCTATATTCCGCAAAATCTCTTCATTCTCACCAAATAAAGCCAAGTCATCTACATACATGGCAATATTTGCCTTATCCAGATAAATATAAATACAATTACAGGATTCTAGTCGTGTAAATCCCATCTCTTGTAAAGCATGATCGAGTGTTAAATTCCAATTCCGCCCTGATTGTCGCAGGCCGTAAGTAGGTCGAAGCAATTTGTAAACCTCGTTATCTTTCCTCTCGACCCCTTCTGGCAAAAGCATGTATATTTCTTCTTCTAAGTCGCCATATAGATAAGCGTTATCTACGTCGAGATGTCTATTGTACCATTTCATGTTCAAACTTAACGTTATCAAAACTCTTATTACAGCTAAGTTAATAACAGGTGCATAAGTTTCCTGAAAATCGATTCCTTGTTTCTGTGAGAAACCTCTAGCTACTAAACGTGCTTTGAAACGCTCTACATTTCCGCTTTCATTTGTCTTCACTTTATACACCCATCTGCTGCTAATCGGTTTCTTTCCCGGCGGTAATGTTGATAACTCCCAAGTGCCTCGTTCCTGAAGCACTCTAAGCTCATCTTCCATTGCTTTTCTCCAATACATGGCTTCGGGAGATTGGACTGCCTCTTCAAAACTTTGCGGCTCGGTAACATCTAAAAAATTTAACTCTACTCTTGGTTTACCCTTTCTCCCATATGGATTTCGAACAATGTTTTTGGAGGTGGAGGGTTGTGGTAGAGTGTCCTCTACCCCCACTGAATCCAAATTACTCGGTGAATCATTCTCTAGGTCGTTATCATGATTAGTCTCAGGTTCTAGCCAAACGTGGTTGTACCTTTCCGGTTCTGTCTCTTCAACTATTTTGGTCCACTCTAGTCCAATTTTAGACTCATCGAATCTAACATGTTTTGTTTCAATCACCTTTTGTGATTCTGGGCACCAGAGACGGTATCCACGTGTTTGAGTGGAGTATCCTACCAGAATACATCTACATGCCCGATGGTCTAATTTTCGCCTTCTTTCTCTTGGTATATGGCTATATGCCAAACATCCAAATGCTTTTAGATGTCTTGCACTAGGATTTCTTTCTAACCAAAGTCATTCAGGTACTTTGTCTTTTAGAGCACTATTATAACATTTGTTTTTAATGTAAGCAGCTGTGTTTACCGCCTCTGCCCAAAATCTTTGGGGGAGATTAGCGCTATGTAAACAAGCGCGGGCCATATCTAAAAGTGTTCGATTTACACGTTCTGCCACACCGTTCATTTGCGGAGAATACACGTTCGTGCGTTCATGCTTTATCCCTAGTTTTTGTAATTTGTCTTGGAATTCTCTATTGCAAAACTCAAGTCCATTATCCGATCGTAACACTTTAATTTTATTACCAGTTTGTCTCTCTACAGTGGCTCTATAGATATCGAAATGTTTTAATACTTCATCTTTGTTTTTCAGAAAATACGCAGTAATCCTTCTTGAGAAATCATCAACAAAAGATAAAAAGTATCTATTGCCTCCGGTTGATTTTACCGGCATTGGACCGCAAATATCTGTGTGGATAAGCTCCAAGGTCCGTTTTGATCTAATATTGCCTAGGTTTTTATGTGACGCTTTAGTGGATTTAGCGATACAACAATCGTCGCATAGGCCTTTGTCTCTAGAGGAAATTTCTAAGCCTATTACCAGCTCCTCCCGAGCCATCTTTTCAATGGCGTTACTGTCAATATGGCATAACCTTTGATGCCACGTTCTCATGGGATTGTTCTGAAAATGGTCCCTTTCACTATTAAATGCTGTTTTACTGGAGTTTAAGGTCTTACCTTTCACAATGTAGAGGCCATTTACATTTGTTGCTTCTGCTATAATCCTGTTTTCTGAGTTGAAAACGCGAGCTACCATATTACGGAAGGTCACACGGTTGCCGTTTTCTTCTATCTTGGAGACTGACAGCAGATTCCTTCGCATATTTGGGACGTATAACACATTGTTTAGCTTGATTTTGATGCTTTCATTATGGATAGACGTCTGGAGAAATATGTGTCCATATCCTTTGGCCTCAGTTGTCCCACTCGCAGTGATGATAGGATCAGATGACACCTCCCGAAGGTCAACCAACCAGTCTTTGTTTCTGCATACATGGTTGGTTGCTCCGCTGTCCAGGAGCCACGAATCCTCGTCGCTCGTTAGGTTGAGTGCAGCCAAGAAGTTATCTGATTTGTTTACCTTCTTCTGATAATGCTTATTATCGCGGGATCTAGTAGTTGTTTGCTTCATTCCTCGGCAGTTGGTGGCGATGTGGCCGATCTTCCCGCATCGGTAGCATTTTCTTCTACTGTCGGTGCTGCTGTTATTTTGAAGCTTGTTCACCTGTAGCACCGCCTTTGATGAATCCTCTTTTCTGGTTGTTCTCCTCTCGTGTTCCGTTAGCAGGACCTGCCTTACCTTGGATGACGTGAACTCATCATCCGTCATTTTGCCAAAGTTCATTATAATCCGATCATAGGAGTCTGGTAGTCCAGCTAGCATAGAGTATGCCAGATCTTCATCCTTTACTTCACATCCCGCTTCTCTGAGATTATCACTGCAGGTCTTTAATCTTGATATGTAATTTATCATATTTTCTTCTTCGATGAACTTGATGTTCACGAATTGTTTCTTGAGTTGAAGAATTTGCGCTCTTGATTTCGGTTCAAATATTTGTTCCAGGGTCGTCCAGGCTTCACTTGCAGTCTTACAGTCAATAACGTGTATTTGTTGCTCTTTAGAAATTGATAGAGCAATCGTTGCCAGTGCCTTTTCTTGTTTAATTTTTGTCTCTCATATTTTCTTTGATCCTCATCAGCGTCGATCGTTTCTCCTTTATTCACACATTCTCATAATCCTCTTTCGATCAGAAGCATCTTCATGTTAAATTTCCATGATCGATAATTGCTGCCGGTGAGCTTCTCGACGTTCAGGGCAAGCGCTTGGGAAGACGACGCCATCTTGGTTTCACTTACTTTTCGTTCTTTTTATGAAGCTAACCACGCTCTGCTACCATGTTGTGGGTCTGTGATGCAAAAGAACAGCCAAATAAGTGATTTTAGAAATATAGTATTATTATTAAATATAAGGATATATATGATGACACAAGAATAGCAACCGCACACAGCAGTAGAACAAAGGCAGGCTTAAGACTATAAACAAGATGACGGACGCCAGAAGGGGGGGGGGGGGGGCGTTCCCATTGGTTAGTCATCTCCATGCAGCGCCGCCAAGCGGTGCCCGTGTCCACGCTTCTCTCATCAATATCTAATAAGCAAAGTTAAATTGGTTACGGATTCATCCTTCTTACTTATTTCAATTACATAAAAATTCTAACGTGTGGAAAACTGATGAATGTGGCTGCTTTTTTTTTTATTCATTGCTCCAGTCAATGGCAACTTACAATGGTATTGCACTGAAATATCATACACTGCATGATGAGGCACAATTTGAATTATAAATTATAAACTAAAGGTAATAAGACCAAATACAGTAAACCCCTCTATAGTGAACCCCAATGGGACAGAGCTTTTGGTTCACTATAGCCATGGTTTGGCTTTTTTTTTTTTTACTTTTCAAAATTTTTAGACTGCATAATTAAAGGACGGCCATACACACAAGAAGAGGCTGCCACCTAATAGTGGTCAATTTGTTTTAATTCCCTTAATTGACCAATTTCCTTACATTAATACTGAATAATAATAGAAATCATTAGATGATAGGTTCTTCTTATCATTAACATACATGTACCTCTATGTCTAATTTAAAAATCAAGACAAATCCTAGGCAAAGTTTTATTAGATATATATTCAAAGATATAAAATGATTTTAAAACATCATTATCACATTATATAATACAATGTTTACTTGTAAAAATGGCTCTAATACCTTGTTGCTTCAAAGCACTCTTCAAGCATTGCACCATTCAAATAAAGTTAGTGTTTTTCTTCCATTTCATGTTTCCACATATTCTTCTAGGTATAGATTTCGTTTTTTTTTTTAACCTGTCATGCAAAACATTGCTGATTTTAAAATCGCCATAATTCATGGCATAAAAATAATTTTTGTTTCATCACGGGACCATTTATTTGGACTTTTTTTTTTTTTAGCCCTAAAACGTACGATCGCGGCAAAAGTTGAGGTTGATTCCTCTTTGTAACAATTTTTAATAGCTTTATATTTTATTTTTATAATAGAAAAGTTATATTCACTTATTTTAATATGTTCTTAACATTTTGCCTGTGTTGCTTCACTTTGAAAAGTTCTGAAAATGGCCTTTTTTTTAAAGAAATAACGTTTTTGTTTTTAGAATGCCTTTGTTTTCTTTATTTTGGAAGCCATTTGCATTTTTTATATTTCAAATTTAATGGATGCAAAGATATTCTATTTAATAAAAAGTATAATGGGTAAAAATTTATACAACATACAGCAAAAATAAAGTGCAAAAATCAAAACAAACAATGCCGCTGAATTTATTGTTTTGAAATGGCGATCCGCGAGCTGAAACATGCTCAAAATTTAGTTTTATTATTATTTTTTAAATTACAATTCTAAGTTCGTTATAAGCATAGTGTTTTAAATAGATTTTATTATTTTGGGACCGAAAAAAGTTCGTTATAGGGGTAGTTCGTTATTCTAAAAAACGCAAAGTTCGTTATAACGATGGTATTTTCAATGGAATAGAATTGGGAATCGGCTTGGGTTCGTTATAAGGGAAGGTTCGTTATTTCCAGGGTTCGTATTAGCGGGGTTTTACTGTATAAATAAATAAATAAATAGTTTGTGATGTTTTGTTAACAGCGTTGTTACAGAAACGACACACACTATTTATTTATTTGGATTTGGTCTTATTACCTTGTGTTCGTACACTGCTCTTATAACATGCTTGTTCACCTTGTTAAGAACCCCCCCCCTCATTTTTTATCTGGGATTGTGGATGATAATAGCAGAGATAGCTGACTTATTTCTCCTAATTCCAGTGGTTAGTAGTTGGTGACTACTGTATGTACATCACATGTCTACTCTACCAAGGACAAATTCAGATAGTAGTCTGGGTTTCCCATGATGAAGAATTGCAACAAAAGCAAATAGCATACCCTCAGCAAGAGCTGAACCCACAAAGTTCCAGCATGTTCCCACACTCCCCCTAACAGAAGGAATCTGATGTGAATGAGAGCAGAGAAAACAATGGGACAAAAGAAACTGAAGACGGCACAGAACAACTAATTGAAGATTGATTGTATATAATGACCATCATTTCCCCTTTTACCTGTTGTATAAATATTTTACAGGCAAAGTCATACTTTAACCAAAGTGTGCCTGGATCATGGTGCCATGATCAATGAAAGCTGCATCCTTAAACCCCATTCCATTGGAATTCGTATAATCTTTACACAAGGGGATAAGAAACAACACTATCACAAGTCTATACATGTAGAAAGGACTTCAGCTTTTGCACTTACAGGTGTTTTGAGAAAAAAAATTCATTAAATATAATTATATAAAAAAGACATACACCTGAATTTGTGAAAGTAAAACTTTAAAAAATATTTTGGGGGATTCTTTATCAATTTATTACACAAAAACTCTGTGTAATAAATTGAGGGAAAAATCCCTTTAAATATTTTGAAAAAAATTTCTTCCACATATCCAGTCATGGCTTTTTTATAAACTTAAAAGTGAACCTTAGAACTCTCCGGGAAAAGGTTACTGACTTGTCTTTAAATAAATCTTCTCTCATTATATTCTAATGAAATTTACGAATTATCTCTCTCTAGTTGTTTTTTTCCCTCTAAACAATTGAACTTTTGTGCAAAGTTTGTGTGAATACATTTCCATTAACTGTTCTCTCATATAAGTTAAACTTAGGAGGTGAGTGGAAGGGTGGTCTCAAACGTAGGTTTTTCAACTGCTATGACCCTGGATCGAATCCCGAATTGGACACTTTTTAACTAAAAAAAAAATGCTCCAATGGGTACAGGTTCTTGTAAAAGTCCAAGCCCACCAGTGGGTGCAAGTAACCAAACAGGGCTCTGTCACATTTGTAAATGCAAAAGTCAAACTGCGCTTTTCACATGTGTAGACATGTGATACGCTTACACTAAAAGCAGTTGCCAACTTCTGTCCCCCATGATTATCATGGCCTGATACCACATGTACTAGGGATAATAATAATAATAATAATACAGTAGAACCTCCATGAGAGGACACTCGCACCAGAGGACATCTCTCAATAAAGGAGTTTTCATTTGCAAAATTACCAATTTTACTATTTAGCAATTCTCCGGTGAGAGGACACCTCTCCTAAAGGACACTTTGGCTCTACAACTAGGTGTTATATACAGGGAGGTAGTTCTACTGTACAATAAACAAGTTGAGGAATGTGTGCTGCAGGTCCGTCAGCTCACCTCTCACCAGAAGAAACATCATCGGAATGATCAACCAGCATCACCACAGCCGGCCACCATAGTCAGATAGATTCATGAAGATGTCCTAATACCATGACTGACCCCAGTGTCATAATAAAGTCTGAGAAACAATAATACAAATGTGAAATTGTACTGGGATATGGTGGATAAATTAATAAAAAGGCATCTTTTATCGTGCAACTGAAAGTTGCTGATGGCTTTCGCCATCTAACGGAATAAATATCAACTATTTGTTGATTTTTAATTTTTCCAGAATTGACCAAATATCCATTCTTGATTAATGGGGTAAACAATCAGCAACTTTTAGCGTCATTATAAAGAGAGATGTCGTTTTCTTAATAATAAAGTCTGTTTTGCATTTTTGGAAAACAAAGACGATTTGCCTATCTTATTATTATTTTTTTTTTTTAAGAAGAAGACGCATCTTTTGGGGTAAATATACTTCTTGAATATCTACTTTTTTTTTTCACAATGAGTTCAGAAGACTTTAAAATAACGAAATTAAATGGTGAAAATTACCATGCTTGGTCGATTAGGGCTAAGGCTACCCTAATACAAAAAGGTGTATGGGAAGCGGTTGATCCAGGTTTTGACGAAACTCTAACTGTAGCTCTAAAGAGCAAGTGAAGTATTAAATATTTAGAAGAAATAAACACCAAATATGGATTGCTTCACATTCTGCAATTACTGAGAGATATATTTAATATCACAAAAATGAATGAATCCATGAAAGATTATATACGAGCAAGGATAATGAACATCCACAAAAACTGGAGAAAGGAGGACATGGTTTCAAGGATACAGAATTGGCACTCATAATGCTAATGGGGTTGCCCAAGACCTATGAACCAATGATCCTGAATTTGGAACAAAATGAAGAAAAACTTTCAACGAAAATCGTCAAGGCTAAACTGTTACTAGAAGAAAAGAGACAACTCAGACATGACACCACTGGAGAAGAAACCACCTCAAGGGCCTTTGTGATCAAGGAAGAAAAACAGCCAACTTTCCATTAAAGAAGAAAGTATCATCCTGCAGAGAAAACCCAAGAAGCTAGCACATCCCACAATTATCAGAAGAATACTCAAGCCAAAGCTGTCAAATGTTTTTGCTGTAGCAAAGTGGGACATATAGCAAAGAATTGTAGATTCAACCCTGCAATGGGAGATATCACATTCAAGGTAAATAACAAAAATGGTGGCGGAAGTCTTTTCTTGAAGAATGTTTTCATTGTTTCTGAAATCGAAGGGAATCTATTATCTGTTGGAAGAATTGAGAAACATGGCAACACAAGCGAAGAGGTTGCTTTCTAATCCTGATAAAATCTCAAAACAAAAGGCATTTTTCTTCAGGGAAGGCAACAGAGAATCTCATTTATATATGGTATCTTGACAGTGGAGCAACAGAACACATGGTATCTGATAGAAGCAAGCTAACCAATATTCGGGAAATCTCCTCAGTAGTAGAAACAGCAAATAAACAATCAATTCATGTTACGGAAATGGAAGATATCACATTCAAGGTAAATAACAAAAATGGTGGCGGAAGTCTTTTCTTGAAGAATGTTCTCATTTATACGATAATAACAAGGCGAAGGAAGACGAGTATCTTTATTGGTGCATAAGAGCGAGCTTTCGGGCAAAAGCCCTTCGACTGGCAAGATATAACGACGCTATGAACGACATAGATGGCTGTAGAGAATATATACACTTATTAATTTACATAAATATAGAAAAAAGCATGCAAATGGGCAATTTAACTATTTGAAAAAATGAGAGGTAAAAATAAAAATGGAAAAAATGAAATAGAAATTCTATAGGGTAATAGAAGGGATGCTAGAACATTAGCTGTAGGTAAGAAATATCAGTGAGGCATAACACATGGCTGCAATGGGATATCAAGCATATAAAAGAGAAATTTATACATAAAGGCCAGGAGAGCTTGACATGCTTCAGGGAGGTCAATATTCTACAGTTAAATACATGGGGGAGGTTTAAATAAAGGACAGGAGAGGATGATAGGCTTCTGGAAGTTCTATTTTTCTATTGATGCTATTTAGTTTGTGGGATACTATTGATTCTAAAATGAGTCTTTGGTGTAAGATATGTATGTGGCTGTAATGTATGGTGGGGTTGTTGATGTTGAACGTGTGGCCCGTGGTCTGCATATGTTGGTAAATGAGGGACTTGGTATCTTGACGGGAAATATTGCGGGAATGTTCAGTCATCCTGATGGATACAGATCTACCCGTCTCACCGACGTAAGTGGCAGGGCACTGTTCGCATGAGACGGAGTAGACTGCACCCACAGAACGAAGGGGGGCAGGAGGAGCTGAGGACTTAGTATGAGGGTGACGGAGGGATGAAAGAAGGTTCGGGGAGTTTTTATATATGGTACGGATGCCATAGGATTTGAGTTTTCTGGCTATATCAACAGAGGAGGGGGAGTAAGGGAGAAAACACAATGATCTGTATGTCATGGAAGGATTGGAGGATGCAGGTGTGTAAGTATATTTGTTAATGAACCAGAGTGGAAAAGAAGCCATGGAGAGCTGGGTTATAATGCGATTTCTTTCTATTATTTTAAAGATGTCTATGGAACAATGGGTGGATATTCTTTTTGTAAGAGTTCTAACAATATTGATTTTATGGGAGGTGGGGCAGTGAGAATTGTAATGAGTGTAGCAGGGGGGGCATTGTTTTTTATGATAAACTGTAGTGTGAAATGAGGATGGGGTGCGGATAATTAAGATGTCTAGGAATGGGAGAACATGGTTAGTTTCAGTTTCTAGAGTGAAGGAAATATCTTGGTTGTAATTATTAAGGGTTGATAGTATGAAGCTCTCCTGACCCCTTTTGCATACACAGAAGACATCATCAATGTACCTGCGCCAGAACTGGATATCTGTTGGAAGGGTATGAGTAATCCAATTATCTATTCTAGTCATGACAATTTCGGCAATAATGGTAGATAGAGGGCTGCCCATTGGGGAGCCCCTGAACTGTCTGTAATGGTGCTGTAGGAATGAGAATGTGTTCATGCTTAAGCATGTTTTGGTAAGTTGGACTATGGTTGAGGAAGTGTGAGAATCGACATTTTGAGATTGAAGGAAATGAGTCAAGCCATCTATGATGAGCTGATGAGGAAGACAGAGGTAGAGGGAGGTGACGTCGAAGGAGCACATAGTGTAGGCGGGGTCTGGTTTTAGAGCTGTTAATTCATTAATGAAGTGTGGGGTGCTGTTAATAGAAAGGGTATTATTATAATTGGTTAATAGAGGGGAGAGGAAGCTGGAAAGATATTTAGCCAGAGGGTAAGCGGGGGATAAGTGATAGGCTATGATGGGGCGGAGGGGTACTTCAGGTTTATGTATTTTGGGGAGGCCGTAAATATAGGCTGAACTGTGGAGGTTTGAGGTAAACGAGGTGTATTCTTCAGGTGAGATGCTTTTAGATTTCTTGAGTCGGAGAAGTGAGGTTCTGAAATCTTTAACGACAGAGAGGCTGGTTTGGTCTGTGATGGGTAAGAAAGTGGAGTCATCGCTAAGTAAATTGTGCATTTTTGAAATGTAACTTTCCTGATTCAATATAACTGTGTTAGCACCTTTATCTGACCTAGTAATAACTATTGATTTACGAAGTTTGAGTTTTTTAAGTGTAATGGTGTTTTCAAGATGGTTAGGGGGAGGAAGAAAGGGCCTAGATAAATTTTTAGCTACCATAGATCTGATGGAAAACTTCTCTTGCAGATTGAAGGACTTGATGGATGATTCAATGGCGCTGATGATCACTGGTGGATTGGGTTTGGAGGGGATGCGGTATTTCAGTCCCTTCTCAAGGAGCGAGGTCTCCGATGGCGTCAGAGGGTGGTCCGACAGGTTAATGACTGTTGAAGATCTTGGGCGAAGGTCACTGTAGAAGGTGTAGCGTAAAGCATATTTCTTTTTCCAAAAGAGAAGTTTCTTATGGTGTCTGTCGAGAATAATTTTTTCTTGGGATTTGATATCGGTGGTGATTTTTATGATATGCTTCGAGAGATCTGCCAGTGTGATATTTTGGGAAACTAGGGTTATGAGACCTTTGATTGACTTGGTGAGGAATCTAATATTGGAGAAACAATTTTTGATTCTTGCATTAAGCAGCTGCTGCTGTGTTTTTGTGAGGATGTGCCTTGAAAAAGAACTGCCAACCGGGTCATGTATCCTGAGGGAAGGCGGGATGAAATCAGCATTTTTGCAAAGACGGTTGAATCTGAGGTGGCATCTCCATCGCGAAAGTTGTAGGGACTTCTTATGTATCATCCATAGGTACCATTCGATGTCGCTCGTAGAGAGATTCATAGGTACAAGAAACAACGAATTTAGAATAATAGTAGAGTAATTCTTCCTGGAATGAACTTATACGATAATAACAAGGCGAAGGAAGACGAGTATCTTTATTGGTGCATAAGAGCGAGCTTTCGGGCAAAAGCCCTTCGACTGGCAAGATATAACGACGCTATGAACGACATAGATGGCTGTAGAGAATATATACACTTATTAATTTACATAAATATAGAAAAAAGCATGCAAATGGGCAATTTAACTATTTGAAAAAATGAGAGGTAAAAATAAAAATGGAAAAAATGAAATAGAAATTCTATAGGGTAATAGAAGGGATGCTAGAACATTAGCTGTAGGTAAGAAATATCAGTGAGGCATAACACATGGCTGCAATGGGATATCAAGCATATAAAAGAGAAATTTATACATAAAGGCCAGGAGAGCTTGACATGCTTCAGGGAGGTCAATATTCTACAGTTAAATACATGGGGGAGGTTTAAATAAAGGACAGGAGAGGATGATAGGCTTCTGGAAGTTCTATTTTTCTATTGATGCTATTTAGTTTGTGGGATACTATTGATTCTAAAATGAGTCTTTGGTGTAAGATATGTATGTGGCTGTAATGTATGGTGGGGTTGTTGATGTTGAACGTGTGGCCCGTGGTCTGCATATGTTGGTAAATGAGGGACTTGGTATCTTGACGGGAAATATTGCGGGAATGTTCAGTCATCCTGATGGATACAGATCTACCCGTCTCACCGACGTAAGTGGCAGGGCACTGTTCGCATGAGACGGAGTAGACTGCACCCACAGAACGAAGGGGGGCAGGAGGAGCTGAGGACTTAGTATGAGGGTGACGGAGGGATGAAAGAAGGTTCGGGGAGTTTTTATATATGGTACGGATGCCATAGGATTTGAGTTTTCTGGCTATATCAACAGAGGAGGGGGAGTAAGGGAGAAAACACAATGATCTGTATGTCATGGAAGGATTGGAGGATGCAGGTGTGTAAGTATATTTGTTAATGAACCAGAGTGGAAAAGAAGCCATGGAGAGCTGGGTTATAATGCGATTTCTTTCTATTATTTTAAAGATGTCTATGGAACAATGGGTGGATATTCTTTTTGTAAGAGTTCTAACAATATTGATTTTATGGGAGGTGGGGCAGTGAGAATTGTAATGAGTGTAGCAGGGGGGGCATTGTTTTTTATGATAAACTGTAGTGTGAAATGAGGATGGGGTGCGGATAATTAAGATGTCTAGGAATGGGAGAACATGGTTAGTTTCAGTTTCTAGAGTTTTTCAAGGCACATCCTCACAAAAACACAGCAGCAGCTGCTTAATGCAAGAATCAAAAATTGTTTCTCCAATATTAGATTCCTCACCAAGTCAATCAAAGGTCTCATAACCCTAGTTTCCCAAAATATCACACTGGCAGATCTCTCGAAGCATATCATAAAAATCACCACCGATATCAAATCCCAAGAAAAAATTATTCTCGACAGACACCATAAGAAACTTCTCTTTTGGAAAAAGAAATATGCTTTACGCTACACCTTCTACAGTGACCTTCGCCCAAGATCTTCAACAGTCATTAACCTGTCGGACCACCCTCTGACGCCATCGGAGACCTCGCTCCTTGAGAAGGGACTGAAATACCGCATCCCCTCCAAACCCAATCCACCAGTGATCATCAGCGCCATTGAATCATCCATCAAGTCCTTCAATCTGCAAGAGAAGTTTTCCATCAGATCTATGGTAGCTAAAAATTTATCTAGGCCCTTTCTTCCTCCCCCTAACCATCTTGAAAACACCATTACACTTAAAAAACTCAAACTTCGTAAATCAATAGTTATTACTAGGTCAGATAAAGGTGCTAACACAGTTATATTGAATCAGGAAAGTTACATTTCAAAAATGCACAATTTACTTAGCGATGACTCCACTTTCTTACCCATCACAGACCAAACCAGCCTCTCTGTCGTTAAAGATTTCAGAACCTCACTTCTCCGACTCAAGAAATCTAAAAGCATCTCACCTGAAGAATACACCTCGTTTACCTCAAACCTCCACAGTTCAGCCTATATTTACGGCCTCCCCAAAATACATAAACCTGAAGTACCCCTCCGCCCCATCATAGCCTATCACTTATCCCCCGCTTACCCTCTGGCTAAATATCTTTCCAGCTTCCTCTCCCCTCTATTAACCAATTATAATAATACCCTTTCTATTAACAGCACCCCACACTTCATTAATGAATTAACAGCTCTAAAACCAGACCCCGCCTACACTATGTGCTCCTTCGACGTCACCTCCCTCTACCTCTGTCTTCCTCATCAGCTCATCATAGATGGCTTGACTCATTTCCTTCAATCTCAAAATGTCGATTCTCACACTTCCTCAACCATAGTCCAACTTACCAAAACATGCTTAAGCATGAACACATTCTCATTCCTACAGCACCATTACAGACAGTTCAGGGGCTCCCCAATGGGCAGCCCTCTATCTACCATTATTGCCGAAATTGTCATGACTAGAATAGATAATTGGATTACTCATACCCTTCCAACAGATATCCAGTTCTGGCGCAGGTACATTGATGATGTCTTCTGTGTATGCAAAAGGGGTCAGGAGAGCTTCATACTATCAACCCTTAATAATTACAACCAAGATATTTCCTTCACTCTAGAAACTGAAACTAACCATGTTCTCCCATTCCTAGACATCTTAATTATCCGCACCCCATCCTCATTTCACACTACAGTTTATCATAAAAAACAATGCCCCCCCTGCTACACTCATTACAATTCTCACTGCCCCACCTCCCATAAAATCAATATTGTTAGAACTCTTACAAAAAGAATATCCACCCATTGTTCCATAGACATCTTTAAAATAA
The DNA here is from genome assembly GCA_030710605.1 of Cordylochernes scorpioides. Classification (NCBI taxonomy): domain Eukaryota; kingdom Metazoa; phylum Arthropoda; class Arachnida; order Pseudoscorpiones; family Chernetidae; genus Cordylochernes; species Cordylochernes scorpioides. The sequence goes on from CP092874.1 coordinate 22,929,686, forward strand.
TAGAAAGAAATCGCATTATAACCCAGCTCTCCATGGCTTCTTTTCCACTCTGGTTCATTAACAAATATACTTACACACCTGCATCCTCCAATCCTTCCATGACATACAGATCATTGTGTTTTCTCCCTTACTCCCCCTCCTCTGTTGATATAGCCAGAAAACTCAAATCCTATGGCATCCGTACCATATATAAAAACTCCCCGAACCTTCTTTCATCCCTCCGTCACCCTCATACTAAGTCCTCAGCTCCTCCTGCCCCCCTTCGTTCTGTGGGTGCAGTCTACTCCGTCTCATGCGAACAGTGCCCTGCCACTTACGTCGGTGAGACGGGTAGATCTGTATCCATCAGGATGACTGAACATTCCCGCAATATTTCCCGTCAAGATACCAAGTCCCTCATTTACCAACATATGCAGACCACGGGCCACACGTTCAACATCAACAACCCCACCATACATTACAGCCACATACATATCTTACACCAAAGACTCATTTTAGAATCAATAGTATCCCACAAACTAAATAGCATCAATAGAAAAATAGAACTTCCAGAAGCCTATCATCCTCTCCTGTCCTTTATTTAAACCTCCCCCATGTATTTAACTGTAGAATATTGACCTCCCTGAAGCATGTCAAGCTCTCCTGGCCTTTATGTATAAATTTCTCTTTTATATGCTTGATATCCCATTGCAGCCATGTGTTATGCCTCACTGATATTTCTTACCTACAGCTAATGTTCTAGCATCCCTTCTATTACCCTATAGAATTTCTATTTCATTTTTTCCATTTTTATTTTTACCTCTCATTTTTTCAAATAGTTAAATTGCCCATTTGCATGCTTTTTTCTATATTTATGTAAATTAATAAGTGTATATATTCTCTACAGCCATCTATGTCGTTCATAGCGTCGTTATATCTTGCCAGTCGAAGGGCTTTTGCCCGAAAGCTCGCTCTTATGCACCAATAAAGATACTCGTCTTCCTTCGCCTTGTTATTATCGTATAAGTTCATTCCAGGAAGAATTACTCTACTATTATTCTAATGTTCTCATTGTTTCTGAAATCGAAGGGAATCTATTATCTGTTGGAAGAATTGAGAAACTTGGCAACACTGTTATTTTTTAAAATGGGAATGTCAAGGTTTTAAACCAACAAGGTGAATTATTGGTAACAGCTCCAAGAAATGGAAACACCTACTACATTGAAGAATTGAATAATAGTGCCAGGATTACCAAAGTTAGAGAGGACATTTGGCATAGACGTTTAGGACATCTTAATAAGGAAGCTGTTGCAAAAATGAATATTGGAGAAAAAATAAGTGACAACCAATGCACAGTGTGCATGGTATCCAAGATGAAGAAATTGCCATTTTCTATTTCTAGTAATAAACACAAAAGGGTTTCTTATCCCCTGGAACTAATCCACTCTGATGTTGTTGGTCTCATAAATCCAAGATCCAAGGGAGGATCAAACTATTTTGTTACCTTTATTGATGATTTTTCACACTACACCGTGGTCTATTTCATGAAAAATGAAAATGAAGTCTTGGAGAAATAAAAGGAATATAAGAACTTTGTAGAAAACTTTCATGAAAGAAGAATCAAGACATTGCGATCCGATAATGGAAAGGAGTATTGCAACTCTGAATTTGACTGGCTTCTTATCAAAAATGGCATCAGAAGACAATTGTCTGTTCCAAGAACCCCTCAACAAAATGGAGTATCTGAACGAATGAATCAAACACTGTTAAGTACTGCTAGATGCTTATTGGCAGAATCGGGTATCCCAATTACCTTTTGGGGAGATGCAATCCACACAGCTTGTTATTTGAGAAATAAGTCTCCAAGTAAAGCAATTGACAACAAAATTCCTGAAGAACTTTGATCTGGAAGAGAGTCCAAAATAGGATATATTAAGGTATTTGGATGCAAATCTTGGTGCAGCATTGATGATTGCCATCGCAAGTCTAAATTCAGTCCCAAGGCTAAAGAGTGTGTACTCATAGGATATCCAGAAGGAACTAAAGGATATAAAGTATGGGATTTCAGAAATGACAAAATATGTAACTAGAAATGTAAGATTTTCTGAGGACATTTTTCCATGTAAGAAACCTAATGATCCAACAAAAAGTTTTGAACTGGATCAATTTTCCACTACATCAGAAGAGGAAGACTTTTATGAAGAACAACTGATTCATCAGAGAGAAGAAGATCTACAAACTAAGGTAGAGTTTGGTTCAAAAAATAATTCGGAGCAAGAAACAAAGATGAACGATCACAAACTTTGTGCCGTTCGGAAAGAATTAAGAAAAAAAAACGGGGAAGAAACCATAATCAAACGCGACATCATGAAGAATCCTCAATCCAGTACAGAAGAACCAAGTACCATTGAAGAAGCTCTTTGTGGACCTGAAGCTACAAATTGGTCTGAGGCCATTCCAAGGGAACTACAAGGATTGAAAGAAAAGGGAGCTTGGGAAATTGTTCCAAGGCCAGTCAACAAAAGAGTTATTGATTCAAGATGGGTTTTCAAGCGAAAAATTGACTCGTATGGAAACTTAAGAGAATATCGCGCAAGACTTGTCGCATGTGGTTTTTCACCAAATACCAAATGTTGATTTTGGGAAGAAATACAGCCCTGTAATTAAACATAAGTCTATAAGGTTCCTTTTAGCTCTGGCTGTTGAACGTGAATGGAACATATTCCAAATGGATGTCAAATCTGCATACCTAAATGCACCATTACATGAAACTGTTTATATGGAACTACCTGAGTCAAGTCTGAATCATGAAAATTCCAGCAATGAAGTCTGTCTTCTAAAGAAGAGTATTTATGGACTGAAGCAATCGGGACATGAATGGAATGAAAAACTTGACCAGATTTTAACTTCAATTGGACTTGAACGCTCCAGAATGGATCCATGCGTCTACTTTAGTAAGGACATCATACTTGGAGTTTATGTAGATGATCTACTAGTTACTACTTCCTCAGTTGAGTCCTATGTGAAATTCAAATCAAGCATTCAAGGAGAAGTGGACATCAAGGACTTAGGTGAAGTGAGTGATCTACTCTCTGTAAGGATTAAAAGAAACAAGGATTCAAATCTTGAACTTGATCAGACTCATTACATTGAAGAAATCCTTAAGGAGTATGGAATGGAGCATGCGAAAGAAGCCTCAACACCATTAGATCCTGGAATGTTTACAGAAGGGCCTGGAGGAAAGGAAGCATGCTGTGCCCCTTATCAACAGGCTATTGGGAATTTGCTTTGGTTAGCAGGAATGACAAGGCCAGACATTGCATATGCTGTATCTTACCTCAGCAAGTTCAATAGTTCCCCTTTGCAACAGCATTGGAATGCTGTAAAACACCTCTTGAGATATTTAAAGAAGACCAAGGACCTCAAATTAGTATTCAGTAAGACTGGAAAGAAGTTAGCAGCTTTTGCGGATGCAGACTGGGGCAGTGATAAAGATGACAGGAAATCCTATAGCGGGTACATCTTTGTGTTGGACGGAGCAGCCATCTCCTGGTGCAGCAGAAAGCAAAAATGTGTTGCTCTCTCAACAGCAGAAGCAGAATATTATGCAATGTGTGAAGCAGCAAAGGAAGCTCTATGGTTCACAAGTTTTATGTAAGAAATTGGAGTTGGTGGTTTTGAGGAATCTCCTCTGAAGATATATATAGATAATCAAGGTGCTATGTTCCTTGCTGAAAATGAAGTTGTTTCAGAAAGAAGTAAACACATTGACATTCGACACTTATTTATCAGAGATCTAATCAAGGATGGAAAGCTGAGCTTTGTGTATGTTCCAATGGAGGAGAACCCTGCAGATCTATTCACAAAGAACTTGAAGGCTCCTGCACTCCAGCAAAACTATACCAAACTTGGACTTTGTATGTATATCACAGACAAGGGGAGGTGTTAAAATATTTTTTATGTCCGTGATTTTATTTTTTGACGTTTAAAATATTTTATAATGATCTGGCACTCTTGTTGTTGTAAAAAAGGGCTTACCCACACCTTGCTTTGAAGATATTTGTTTAAGATGTTCAATTGAACATTTTGTTAAATAATAAAAGCTCTGCTAAATCTTTAACATGTTTCCACCAAGAAAGTTCAGTATGATGCACTTGCCCACCATCTGTTATCAAAATTCGAAACTATTTTAAAGGCGTAAGGTTCTTTTAGAAATTAAACAATTTCTACTGCCCCTTACTGCAATGGAAAAATTAAAGGGAGGGCCTGGCTCATCAGTGGTGTACCCTCCCAGCGGTTTCGCCAGTTCAGTATGTTACTCACATGTGATGTAGTGAGCCACCACCAGTGTCCACTTCTATGCTAGACACTAATTTCACCAAGTTTTCGGAAAAGGTGAATTTTGCCCCGTACCTCATCATTACCATTTCTAGTCTTTGACACCTCCAGTTAGAGTGAAGCTGGGGATAATACTGTGGTATATTTATTCAATTATAAATACAAAGCGCGATGTCCCGCCAAGGACACTGGCGCACAAAGGAAAGCAATACAAGAGAGAGAGAGAGAGGGAGAATCTATTTATATATCCAAAAACATATGCACAAGGCATTTACCATATTCTTGAAATTGGTTTCAAACAAGCATACTATATACATAGGTAATTTAATTTAAACACATCTCAAAATAAAGAAAAAGGAAAAAAAAAATCATATATACAGCACATAGTTACAATTATACCTAACACTTGAGATTATTTAAAAACTTTGATATAAATTTACAAAATCTATTGAATTCAATGTATGAATCCCTGTTGGATATCAGTTCTCTTGGATCGGTACAGAGAATACCCTTATTGAGTCTGTAGTATTGAAATGCTGGGCACTTAAGTATAAGATGAGTAGAATCTTGAATGCGGCATCCACAAAAACAGCCCGGATCCTCCGATGCGTGGATTCTTTCCAGAAAACTTCCGAAATTACCATGGTTGGTTACAATTGTGTGTTTGTGGAAATTAGGGCGAAAATAATTTGGAATACCCCGGTTGAAAAAACTTGTAAATGTCTCGTTTGTATTATTCAGTGAGAGCAACATTCTTTTGTCTATATAGGATTTAATTATAAAGGGAATATCGATGTTGTATTTTTGCTTGTCCTCGAACGATAAGTTATTCAAGTCATATTTCATATTTGTTGTTTCAATGTAATCTGCAATCAATGGAGTTTTAGCCAAACTGTGAACACAGTTGTACGAAGTTGTCTTGTAAGCTTGAATGCTCCATATTAATATCTGATATTGCATTGAGTTTAATTTTTGTATCGATTTTTTATTTAAAAATTTGAACCACATTTCTAATCCATATGTTAAAGTTGATCTGAATAAAGATTTATACAATGTAATTCTTTTATGGGAGCTAAAACCCCATGATTTGCTGCAAAGAGAGAATAGAAATTTTTTTATTCTTTGAGTTCTGCTCACTATTTCCTCTATATGAAAAGCAAAATTCAATTTGTTTTTTCTTCTATGATTTGCAATTGTTATTCCTAAAATTTTTATTTTTTTTACTGGTGAAATTAATCCACTCTTAAATTTAACTGGGATCTTCTCTTTATTATGCAAATATAAAATGTTTGTTTTTTCGGAACTGATTTCTAACTTGTTTTTAGTACACCACAATTCGATAGTACGTATTTAATGCTTCCTCTATAACTATTTTTAGTGATGTTAGATCTTTATTCCAGCATATTACCGAAATATCATCCGCATAACAAATCAACTCACAATTGGGCACCTGAAAATTCATCAGCAAATCATTCAACAAAATTGTCCATAGAAGTGGAGAAAGCGGACCGCCCTGAGGACACCCCTTAGTAATTGGGTTTGAAGTTGTTAAATTGTCGTAACTGAAAGAAATGATCCTGGAATTTAAATATGATTGTAGAATTTTGATCAATTTTTCCGGTGAATTATCTGAGTCTATTCTTTTGATGATCGCTGGCCACCAGGCATTATCAAAAGCCCCCGAGATATCCATTGTAACTAGTGCAGACAGTTCTTTTTTCTTATGCTCCATTAATACATTGATTATAGTATTCAAAGCAGTGATAGTTGACTTAGACTTGATAAATCCGTGCTGCCTCGAGCTTAACAGATTGTTTTGAATATAAAATTCATATATTTTATTTTTGAGAATTTTTTCAAGAATCTTTGAAAAATTTGATAATAAAGATATCGGACGGTAGCTTTTAGCTGATTCATAATTGGTTTTGTTGGGTTTGGCTATTATTTTGAGTGCTGCTGTTTTCCATTTTTTTTGGGAAGTATCCTATTTGAATACATTTATTAAATAGTTAATGTAATATCGGAAGTATTAATTGAAAAGCATTCTTTATCATATTATTACTAATATTGTCTGGACCAGGAGATTTATTTACATTAATTTTGTCGATTAGCTCTTCTATTTCTTTCTTATGAATATTGCATGAGTTGGAGTTTGTAAAATTCGGTGTATAGTTCCTTATTGATGTATGGTGAGCAGTATCCGATATAGTTGTATCATCAGGAATTAATTCATTAACCAGATCTTTTATTAGAGTTTCTTTAGAATCTACTGGTGCCTGTTCAATTATTGGTAATCCCTTTTGTTGATTAGAGGAACTCAGTTTTTTTAAGGTTTTATAGGCGTTTCCAAACGGATTATTAGATCCATTTTCTTCTATAAAATTCCGCCAACTATTCCTCTTAGCTTTTCTGATAATATTTTTATATTTATTTCTGACAGACTTATATTCATTAACACTAATTGCTTTATGATGAAAGTATAGATTTCTCACATAATGAAAATACTTTTTCTTTTGTTCTAATTCTTTGTTCCACCACTTGATCCCGGTATCGAAAGTGAAGTTGGAAGATTTCACCTCCAGAGATTGATGTGCAGCTTCCTGAATTATACCCGTTAGCCTGTCAACTACCATGTCAATATCAGTGTCTTTTTCGACCTTTTTTATATCGTTTTCCAATCTTCTTACTTCTTGTTTAGAAATTGTAGTTGAAAACAGTGACCAATCTGCTTTCTTTTCACTAAATTTCCATGTAGATTTTTGTTGATTTTTTGTAATATCTAAGTTAACATTGATATCAAATGAAACTGTCACATGGTCGGAAATATTGGTTAATTCAAAAGTTTGCCAATTGTTCACCAGTTTCAATGAATGTCTATTTGAAATAGTGAGATCTATTATGCTTTTATTACGACAGGTAGGAGTTTTGTTATTGTGAATAAAAATATTATATTCATTATATTCATGGTATATGGAAACTATATGTTCATAAAACCTGAAGCTTCTACATTAAACAATAGAGTAATAGTAGTTACAAGGTAATAAGACCAAATAAATAAATAGTGTGTGACGTTTCGGTAACAGCATTGTTACCATCTTCAGACAAAAGTATTGAATGAGAAATTTTACCACAGCATGGTTTAAATAGTTACTGTTATCAAGTGTGTAAACAAGATGGCAGATATGAAAAAGATAATTTTCTGAGAAATACGGATAATTATTTTTGGAATTTTTTTTTATATTTATTTATTTTCAATTTTTATAATAATAATAATAATAATAATAATTATCTGTGTTTTTCAGAAAATTATCTTCTTCTCTGCTATCTTATTTACACACTTGATAACAGTAACTATTTAAACTATGCTGTGGTAAAATTTCTCATTCAGTACTTTTGTCTGAAGATGGTAACAACGCTGTTACCGAAACGTCAAACACTATTTATTTGGATTTGGTCTTATTACCTTGTGTCTATAATCTATAATCCAAATTGTGCCTTATCATCTGTAATAGTAGGTTTTTTGTAAAAATAATAGTAAATAAGGATTCTGCCTCACATGTACTGTAAATCAGCCAACAACATTGTGAGGATATCTTATCCATTATTTCAACGCCCACCTGATAAGATAACTTGTTGCCATTGTCTCCTTCACTTCTCGCTGTCAAGTGCTGAATGATAGAAACTGAGGTTTGTATGACTGCCTTTTACAATTACTAGTGGAATTGATTCCCTACTTTAGTTAGACTAGACGAAAATAAGACCTAATCCAAATAAATTAATAGTGTGTGACGTTTGGGCAACAGAGTTTTTACCATCATTAGACCAAAGAATATTAAAATATTTTATTATTTTGTCTGATGGTAACAATGCTGTTGCCGAAACATCACACACTATTAATTTATTTGGATTAGGTTTTATTATCTTGTGGCTATAATCTATAGTCCAAATTGTGCTTTATCACTTTAGTTAGACCATTGACTCCGTACTGTTGAAGCCAACTCAACACATCTAGGATGTAGAGGAAAATAATTTTGTATTCTTTTTTTAGAGCTCTCTGGTAATTTAATTTAACATTAATTCGACCAGTTTTTAAAAAGGAATTTTGATAGAATTAGATAATTCTTGTTTGAATACAAATAATTGGATGAAATTATGATACTTCGACATTTATGACACAGCGGCCATAAATAGTGTATGCGCACCAGGCTTAAAAAAAGTCATTAAAACATTGCCAATATTATAAAAATATATTAATCATACCTTTGGTTATCCTTGAAAAATGTCCTCTAGCAGTGAATGTTGTGATGAAATCATTTAAATAACTTTAATTCAACCGAAAGTTCTGATCTCTTAGGTGTTATACAAACCTACTGTACAATTTTATCACTAGAAAATAAACAAAAGCAGTACAATTTAATCACTAGAAAATGTACGAACTTTATAATTTCATCTCTATAATTTCAATATTGGAGCACTGGCAGCATTTACCTAAAAGTGTAGAATTGTGGTGCCACAAATTGCGGGGCCGCTATCCCTTGTAAATTACGTGCGTTTAAAATTTTCTAGAGGGAAATTTAGGCATCATTGGTTCAATAACCTAACTGAAGAGGACACCGACATTAAGGTATCTTGAAGACTAACATTCAACTATTATTTAAACTTACGGAATCAGCTAAAATGCCAATAAATAGAATTCTTGTTATAAACAACCATAAAGTATTTCTTTAAAAGTTCATTATTTTTATAATTAAATATTTAGCTTTATTCATTTTTTCCAAATGCAATTTAACATTTAGATAAAATGATATTTGTAATTTTTCATTGGTGCCAAGATGCAATTTTGCCCCTTACCAAAAGTTGATCATAAAATATTCTAAATGAATGAAATAAAATAGATCTAATAGTAACACACTCAATTCATGTTAACAAATTATTAATTAAAATATATTGCAAAAGAGAGGTTTTTAAAAATATTATTTTAAAGATTTAATATTTGCTTTCCATGATAAAATATCCACTAGCAATAAATGCTGTGATGAAATAATCTGTCCTCAATTTATCACAGACTTTAATTCAACAAAAACCTCCGATTCCTTGGCATGTTCAATCAAAGAAGTTAGACTGTAAAATCTCTACAATACACATTGTTCCAATTTTATGTGCCCTTTCTGGATAATATTAGGAATTCATTGATCAGGACACATTGCATGATTTTATTGCTCTCAAAAGTTTCTATACAGATTCCGAAAGCAAGTTACTACCAGTTCCTTTTAAAGATCATGTTAACTAAGACTTGATCCCTTTTTTTTGTTTCTGTAAATATTTAATTATTTCATTGAAAAAGAAAACATTCAAGCAATAAAGTTTATTTTACACATTAAACAAACTTCTACTATCCATTGTGTGATTAAATATATTGGAAAGTCTTGGCTCATCAGTGGTGAACCCTCCCAGTGGTTTCGTAAATTTGAACTGCCATATCCTTTTTTAGAGCTATAATACTATATTGGACGATTCTGCTTACTGAAGAGTAGAATCTTACAAACGGTATTCAAGTAAAATATGAAAATAAGTTTTTTTAGGACTGTACATATTACATCTAAATATATTCCTTGAGCAATGCTTTTCTCCAAAATAAGGACAAATTGAGAAAAAGGCATTTCCTGATCGTGTAAACTAAAAGTAGGTGATGGCTTGCGCCATCTGTCAGAATAAATATCAACTAATCCTTGATTTTCAATTATTCCAGAATTGGCCAAATACCCATTCTTGACTAATCAAGAAAAGCTAACCACATCTGGCTGTTGGCTCTCAGCAGCATGGTGCAAGCTGTACCTTAATGACCACAATAAAACCTTGGACTGACAAGAACATTAGAAAGAAACCATTGGCTCCAGGTGGGCACTTAATTTGCCAAAGCTGCAGTTGGGGCTTTGTCATAGACCTTTAATTGGCAGTGAAGGCTGATCAATGGCACTTAGTGTTGGTGTCTATTTTGATGGGAGAGGCAACCTTTATATTTATAGATCAATTTCTCTTGAGAGATTTCATCTGAATTTATATAAATATTATTATGGTACAGTTAAACCTGTCTATAGCGCCCCCTCTTGGGACTCACCAAAATAGGGTGCTATAGACAGGTCACTTTTAATGTGAATGTTTACATTTTAATGTTTAAAATCGGGCGCTATTTAGAGGGGGCGCTATAGACAGATTTAACTGTATATAATAATAATAATAATCCTATATGGATTATAATCCATATAGGACACATATCAATATATAAATATGATAATATAAAAAATTACAGATAATCAGAATTCACATTTGTTACCGAACTAAAGAACTGTCAACACCCTCTTCTGGCATTCATGACACTTCCTATGGGTATTCTATGGAAAATTTATGGCAATAGTCAAAACCTTGAGACATTTCTTGCTTTGTTATAGAAGCTTGATAATATATGTAATACAATATAAACTCTTATATCCTCTTATTGGCGCTATATACAGGGTGTACCAGGTAAATTGGGACTAACTTTGACAGTCCATAAAACAAAAACTACTTGAGATTAAAAACTTGTTTTTTTTTTTTCATTACGTAGCCATATTCATGTAAAATGCAACAGTACATGTGTGCGCAGTGTAGTGATGAAGAGTAACCGAGAATTTGAAAATCGAGCTGCCATCATCGTTGCTCTGCGCGCCGGAAGGAGCCCCAAAGAGATAGTGGATTTTCTTAAGTTGCCCAAAACCACTATTTATCGTGTCAAGAAGCAGTTTGATGAGGCCGACAGTAACAAAGAGGGGATAGCTACAAGGAAAAAGCACTCGCGTCGATCGGACAGGGTAAGAGGCGAAGAATTTGTCAAAAATGTCAAGGAGAAGATTGATGGAAACCCTGGGAAGAGCATGAGGGCCATAGCCAAGGAAATGGACGTTGGCTCTATGACAATTGTCAGAACTATCCATGAGGACCTTGGTCTCAAGTCTTATGCCCTTCGGAATGGTCAGTTGCTGACTGAGAATATGAAGAATAACAGAAAAGGAAAGGCTGCTGCCCTCCTCAACAACCTGAAACACGACTCTTTTGGCATGCTAAGGTTCTTCTCTGACGAAAAGAACTTTGACGTGGACCAAAAGGTAAATCCCAGGAATGATCGCTGGATCTGTAAAGACCCCTCAGAGATACCTGTCGTGATGCACACGAAATTTCCTGCCTCCGTAATGGTCCTTGGCGTTATCAGCAGTGAAGGTGATGTCATGCCTCCCCATTTCTTTGAGAAGGGCCTTAGGATGAACGCTGACACCTACATCAATGTTCTGGAGACCGTTGTGAAGCCTTGGATGGACATGGTGGCCGCAGGAAGGAAGTATGTCTTCCAACAGGACTCAGCTCCAGCCCATAAGGCAAAAAAGACACAATCGTGGCTGACACTTAACGTCCCTAGTCACTGGGGTCCTGATATTTGGCCCCCCTAATTCTCCAGATTGCAATCCCCTCGACTACTATGTATGGGGCGTTGTTGAGAGAGATGTCAACAAGGCTCCTCATACCACCATCCAGTCTGTCAAGAAAGCAGTTCACACGGTGATGACCCAAATGGACAAGGTCATCGTCGCCAAGGCCTGTGCTTCATTCCGCACTCGCCTCGAGACTGTTGTAGCTAATAATGGAAACTACATTGAATAAATAAAAACTATATCCTTTTATCTACTACTGTGTCAAATTTCATTCGGATATTTTAATTTTTACTTGCAAAAAATTTTAGTTAAAATACCATTGTTGAAATTCCCAATTTACCTGGTACACCCTGTATATTTTGTCTCAATTTATATAATAGTTAATATTTTTATATCTATAGAACTTGATAAAATTATGTAAAATAAGATTCCATTATATTTAACTAGTGTTCTATTGGCGAATTATTATACCATGTTTTCTCCTGTATAAGGGAGTCCGTGCCCGAAAGCTAGAGAACAATAAAAATGTTTTGAAAAGACACCTTTCCCTGGAGGAATGATTAATTTTACTCAATATAGACTAAGCGAAGTAACTCAACCAACAAGACTGTAGGATATCCATTCTAAATCAACTCCTATCCTTTGATAACTTGTGTTCACCTGTTGTCTCCCACACTTATTGCTCTGGGACTGAAGTTGGTCTGCCCACACTCCTTCACAAATTTATGGTTGAACTGGTGTTTTACCTTCTTATTGCCTTATTCTCTTATAGTATTTTGATCTCTAATTTTTCAGGCCTTCCCTATATATTTCCTCTTTCATTAATGGATACTAGAGGGTTTTTCATTTGAAAAACAAACTTTTACATTGTTTTTTTTTTTTCAATACATAAAAAATGAGAGTGCCAAATCTTATATTTAATACATTCCTATGTTTGCAAAAAAAGTGTCCCTGTCCTATATTCTATTTCATAAAAAGCATTTATTGAATTCATTAAAACAATATTATTTGAATATCTCTAAGAAGAAGTCTCAAATTCAGGTCAACAACAATAGCACTATTTTTGACAAATTCAATCGAAGGCTTACCTATATGCCTAATTTTTAGCTATTACCCAATCAATGTAGGAGTAGCTGTGGTTTCATAACATCCTAAAGGTTATATACTATGATATAGAGATAAATGTTCCAGATAGTGATGTAGTGGGCTTTCTTTAGAAAGAATAAATTCTAAAAGTGAAGGGGAATGGTGTTCATGTCCTAAAAAGAGAAAAACCTCTCCTTTTTACCAATCTTTCAAGGTGAAAACATCTCGAGGAGGAGTTTCTAATAAATGGAGAGAAATCCACAGATTATTTTACCTCACTTTGATACAGGGGATTAAATTATTGTTTATTTCCTTATGGTCTAAAATCTCAGCCAAAAATATTCACCCCATTTGAAATATTTCTTTGGTAGATTTTGCCAATTTCATATTTTATTTCTTTGGATGTTAGAAATTTTTACCTCCTCTCCTATTGATCAGGACCATGGCCTAAAACCATGGTATTATGGATAGATATTTTTTCAAAATTGGTATTTTGGCTCATTCATTGGCATGATTCTAAGCATTTTGTTCAGAGAAAATAATAAGGGTGCATTGTTTTGAAGCATTTAAAAGGGGTTTATTTTTGCATAAGTATACTCTATTACAATAAGTTTTGGTGTCAAAAAGTAAATATGTATTAAAGAGACAAAATGTTGCTGAGAATTATACAAGATTCAGAAGTCCAGGTGATGCAGAGAAAGAAAGAACATGTTTTATACTTTGAAACATAATATGTAAATAAAAACTGAGGAAGGGATGAATTAGAATCCACATTCCTGTTATGGAATAGAATCTCTTTGAAGGAAAAAAACATCATGTTTGAATCAATTTGTATTTTTATAAAACATATTTGCAATAAACTGTGTCACACAATGTTTGTTATTTATTTAGAATTCAGAAGATTCTTTCAACATAAAGTCTTGGGTTAATTTTATTTATTTGCTATGGACTTGGAACATTTGCTGAAGATTTCCTTTTTTCAAGAATCTACTTCATAGTGGCAAACCCCCTTGAATATGGGAATTGCAAGGAAAAAAGACCAAATTCCAATTGTATATCTTAATCCTTTATACATGGACGATTAGGTATTTTTAATTGAATGAAACTGGTTTTACAAATAACAGTGTTCAATTTTTTTACCTTTAGAAATTACCTTTGCTAATATTTTTTCACATAACAGATATTTTTAACTATTTTCTTTTTTTTTCATTTGTGTCACTTTGATGGGTGTCCATTATTATAAATCCTTATTGATGCACAAGATTTAATGCAAGGTTAAGTATAGATGCCAAATAAAAATCCTTATCGACCACTGTGGAACCCTAGTCTATATTATGTTTTTAAATAGGAGGAAATCAATGAACAAAGATTTATAAAATTTAGCCCTCTTTTAAACATATTTATTATTATGAAAATAGATTTATTAGGCTTCCTTTTTCTATTTTGCTCAGAAGAATTAATAAATAGATTTTTTTCAGAAATATAAAACATTGCAATATAGCCTTTTAAATTCGAATATTGATAATTCAACCATGTTTCAATGTTTTGACTTCCAGCCTATCAAATAATCATTGTTAATTGAACTAAATGATATTTTGACTGATTTAAAAATATATAATATGACAACATAATGTTTTTTAACACCTTTGCTGAAAATGCGATGCTTCGGCATGCAGGACATGTCAGCCATAGTTAATGTACGCAAACTTATCTTAAAGTTAAAAAGAGACGCAAATATTGCTGTCGATGACAGGCCAATTTTTTGTTTCCTCTTGGAAGATTTTGGCCTAATTTAAGTAGCTGCTAATCACCAGCATAAACAATGAGGTGTCTTAGAGTGTAACGTTATCCTATATGAAATAACACACAAAAGAGGAAAGACATCCTTGCCTTTTAAACACATGGTAATAAGACCAAATAAATAAATAGTGTGTTATGTTTCGGTAACAACCCTATTACGGAAACGTCACACTTTATTTTTTTGGATTTGGTCTTATTACCTTGTGTTTATAATCTATAATCCAAATTGTGCCTTATCATCAGTAATAGTAGGTTTTTTTGTAACAATAATATAAAAATATTGGATTCTGCGCCACATGTACTGTAAATCAGCCAATAACATTGTGAGGATATCATATCCATTATTTCAACACCCATCTGATAACAAGATAACTTGTTGCCATCATCTTCACTTCTCGCTGCCAAGTGCTGAAAGATAGAAACTGAGGTTTGTATAACTGCATATTACAATTACTAGTGGAATTGATTCCCTACTTTTGTTAGACTACAAGAAAATAAGACCTAATCCAAATGTGTGACGTTTGGGCAACAGAGTTGTTACCATCATTAGACCATAGAATATTAAAATATTTTATTATTTTTTCTGATGGTAACAACGCTGTTGCCGAAACATCACACACTATTAATTTATTTGGATTAGGTCTTATTTTCTTGTGGCTATAATCTATAGTCCAAATTGTGCTTAATCACTTTAGTTAGACCTTTGACTCCGTACTGTTGAAGCCAACTCAACACATCTAGGATGTAGAGGAAAATAATTTTGTATGCTTTTTTAGTGCTCTGGTAATTTAATTTAACATTAATTCGACCAGTTTTTAAAAATAAATTTATATAGCATTAGATAATTCTTGTTTGAATACAAATACTGTATTTGGATGAAATTACGATACTTCAAAACTTGTGACACAGCGGCCATAAATAGTGTATGCGCACCAGGCTTAAAAAAAGTCTTTAAAACATTGCCAATATTAGAAAAAAATATTAATCATACATTTGGTTATTCTTGAAAAATGTTCTCTAGCAGTGAATGTTGTGATGAAATCATTTAAATAACTTTAATTCAACCGAAAGTTCTGATCTTTTAGGTATTATACAAACCTACTGTACAATTTTATCACTAGAAAATGTACGAACTTTACAATTTCATCTCTATAATTTCAATATTGGAGCACTGGCAGCATTTACCTGAAAGTGTTGAATTGTGTTGCCACAAATGGGCTATCCCTTGTAAATTACTTGCGTTTAAAATTTTCTAGAGGGAAATTTAGGCATCATTGGTTCAATAACCTAACTGAAGAGGGGGGGACACCGACATTAAGGTATCTTGAAGACTAACATTCAACTATTATTTAAACTTACGGAATCAGCTAAAATGCCTCTAAATAGAATTCTTGTTATAAACAACCATAAAGTATTTCTTTAAAATTTCATTATTTTTATAATTAAATATTTAGCTTTTCTTTATTCATTTTTTTTTCCAAATGCAATTAAACATTTAGATAAAATGATATTTGTAATTTTTCATTGGTGCCAAGATGTATTTTTGTCCCTCACCAAAAGTTGATCATAAAATATTCTAAATGAAAGAAATAAAA
Organism: Cordylochernes scorpioides; assembly: GCA_030710605.1. NCBI lineage: Eukaryota > Metazoa > Arthropoda > Arachnida > Pseudoscorpiones > Chernetidae > Cordylochernes > Cordylochernes scorpioides. The sequence goes on from CP092874.1 coordinate 22,945,947, forward strand.
TAAATCTAGTAGTAACACACACAATTCATATTAACAAATTATTATTAAAAATATATTGCAAAAGAGATGTTTTTAAAAATATTATTTTAAAGATTTAATATTTGCTTTCCAAGATAAAATGTCCACAAGCAATAAATGCTGTGATGAAATAATCTGTCCTCAATTTATCACAGACTTTAATTCAACAAAAACCACTGACTCCTTGCCATGTTCAATTAAAGAAGTTAGACTGTAATAACTCTACAATCCACATTGTTCCAATTTTATGTTCCCTTTCTGGATAAAATTAGGAATTCATTGATCAGGACACATTACATGATTTTATTTCTCTCAAAAGTTTCTATACAGATTCCAAGAGCAAGTTACTACCAGTTCCTTTTAAAGATCATGTTAACTAAGACTTGATCCTTTTTTTTTGTTTCTGTAAATATTTAATTAGTTCATTGTGAAAAAGAAAACATTCAAGCAATAAAGTTTCTGTTACACATTAAACAAACTTCTACTATCCATTGTGTGATTAAATATATTGGAAAGTCTTGGCTCATCAGTGGTGAACCCTCCCAGTGGTTTCGTAAATTTGAACTGCCATATCCTATTTTAGAGCTATAATACTATATTGGACGATTCTGCTTACTGAAGAGTAGAATCTTACAAACAGTATTCAAGTAAAATATGAAAATAAGTTTATTTAGGACTGTACATATTACATCTAAATATATTCCTTGAGCAATGCTTTTCTCCAAAATAAGGACAAATTGAGAAAAAGGCATTTCCTGATCGTGTAAACTAAAAGTAGGTGATGGCTTGCGCCATCTGTCAGAATAAATATCAACTAATCCTTGATTTTCAATTATTCCAGAATTGGACCCATTCTTGACTAATCAAGAAAAGCTAACCACATCTGGCTGATGGCCCTCAGCAGCATGGTGCAAGCTGTACCTTAATGACCACAATAAAACCTTGGACTGACAAGAACATTAGACAGAAACCATTGGCTACAGGTGGGCACTTAATTTGCCAAAGCTGCAGTTGGGGCTTTGTCATCGACCCTTAATTGGCAGTGATGGCCGATCAAAGGCATTTAGTGTTGGTGTCTATTTTGATGGGAGAGGCAACCTTTATATTTATAGATCAATTTCTCTTGAGATATTTCATCTGAATTTATATAAATATTATTATGGTACAGTTAAGCCTGTCTATAGCGCCCCCTCTTGGGACTCATCAAAATAGGGTGCTATAGACAGGTCACTTTTAATGTAAACGTTTACATTTTAATGTTTAAAATCGGACGCTATTTAAAGGGGGCGCTATAGACAGGTTTAACTATATAATAATAATAATATTCCTATATGGATTATAGTTCATATAGGACACATATCAATAAATAAATATGATAATATAAAAAGTTACAGATAATCTGAATTCACATTTGTTACCGAACTAAAGAACTGTCAACACCCTCTTCTGGCATTAATGACACTTCCTATGGGTATTCTATGGAAAATTTATTGCAATAGTCAAAACCTTGAGACATTTCTTGCTTTGTTATAGAAGCTTGATAATATATGTAATACAATATAAACTCCTATATCCTCTTATTAGTGCTATATATATTTTGTCTCAATTTGTATAATAGTTAATATAAATATTTTTATATCTATAGAACTTGATAAAATTATGTAAAATAAGATTCCATTATATTTAACTTGTGTTCTATTGGCGAATTATTATTCCAGCTTTTCTCCTGTAGAAGGGAGTCCGTGCCCGAAAGCTAGAGAACAATAAAAATGTTTTGAAAAGACACCTTTACCTGGAGGAATGATTGATTTTACTCAATATAGACTAAGTGAAGTAACTCAACCAACAAGACTGTAGGATATTCATTCTAAATCAACTCCTATCCTTTGATAACTTGTGTTCACCTGTTGTCTCCCACACTTCTTGCACTGGGACTGAGGTTGGCCTGCCCACACTCCTTCACAAATCTATGGTTGAACTGGTATTTTACCTTCTTATTGCCTTATTCTCTTATAGTATTTTGATCTCTAATTTTTCAGGCCTTCCCTATATATTTCCCCTTTCATTAATGGACACTAGAGGGTTTTTCATTTGAAAAACAAACTTTTACATTGTTTTTTATTTTTGAATATATATAAAAAATGAGTGTGCCAAATCTTATATTTAATACATTCCTATGTTTGCAAAAAAAGTGTCCCTGTCCTATATTCTATTTCATAAAAAGCATTTATTGAATTCATTAAAACAATATTATTTGAATATCTCTAAGAAGAAGTCTCAAATTCAGGTCAACAACAATAACACCATTTTTGACAAATTCAATCAAAGACTTACCTATATGCCTAATTTTTAGCTATTACCCAATCAATGTAGGAGTGGCTGTGGTTTCATAACATCCTAAAGGTTTTATACTATGATATAGAGATAAATGTTCCAGCTAGTGATGTAGTGGGCTTTCTTTAGAAGGAATAAATTCTAAAAGTGAAGGGGAATGGTGTTCATGCCCTAAAAAGAGAAAAACCTCTCCTTTTTACCAATCTTTCAAGGTGAAAACATCTCAAGGAGGAGTTTCTAATAAATGGAGAGAAATCCACACATTATTCTACCTCACTTTGATACAGGGGATTAAATTATTGTTTATTTCCTTATGGTCTAAAATCTCGGCCAAAAATATTCACCCCATTTGAAATATTTCTTTGGTAGATTTAGCCAATTTCATATTTATTTCTTTGGATATTAGAAATTTTTACCTCCTCTCCTATTGATCAGGACCATGGCCCAAAACCATGGTATTATGGATAGATATCTTTTCAAAATTGGTATTTTGGCTCATTCATTGGCATGATTCTGAGCATTTTGTTCAGAGAAAAAAAAAGGTGCATTGTTTTGAAGCATTTAAAAGAGGTTTATTTTTACATAAGTATACTCTATTACAATAAGTTTTGGTGTCAAATAGTAAATATGTATTAAAGAGACAAAATGTTGCTGAGAATTATACAAGATTCAGAAGTCCAGGTGATGCAGAGAAAGAAAGAACATGTTTTATACTTTGAAACATAATATGTAAATAAAAACTGAGGAAGGGGTGAATTAGAATCCACATTCCTGTTATGGAATAGAATCTCTTTAAAAGCAAAAAACATCATGTTTGCATCAATTTGTATTTTTTATAAAACATATTTGCAATACACTGTGTTACACAATGTTTGTTATTTATTTAGAATTCAGAAGATTCGGTCCACATAAAGTCTTGGGTTAATTTTATTTATTTGCTATGGACTTGGAACATTTGCTGAAGATTTCCTTTTTTCAAGAATCTACTTTATAGTGGCAAAACCCCTTGTATATGGGAATTGCAAGGAAAAAATACCAAATTCCAATTATACATCTTCATCCTTTATATATGGATGATTAGGTATTTTTAACAGAATGAATCTGGTTTTACAAATAATAGTGTTCAATTTTTTTACCTTTAGAGATTACCTTTGCCAATATTTTTTCACATAAAAGATATTTTTAACTATTTTCTTTTTTTCATTTGTGTCACATTGATGGGTGTCCATTATTATAAATCCTTATTGATGATTTAATGCAAGGTTAAGTATAGATGCCAAATAAAAATCCTTATCGACCACTGTGGAACCCTAGTCTATATTATGTTTTTAAATAGGGGGAAATCAATGAAAAATATATATAAAATTTAGCCCTCTTTTAAACATATTTATTATTATGAAAATAGATTTATTAGGCTTCCTTTTTCTATTTTGCTCAGAAGAATTAATAAATAGATTTTTTTCAGAAATATACAACATTGCAATATAGCCTTATAAATTTGAATAATGATAATTCAACCATATTTCAATGTCCTGACATCCAGCCTATCAAATAACCATTGTTAATTCAACTAAATGATATTTTGACTGATTTAAAAAATATATAATATGACAACATAATGTTTGCTGAAAATGCAATTCTTCGGCACGCAGGACATGTCAGCCATAGTTAATGTACGCACACATATCTTAAAGTTAAAAAGAGACGCAAATATTGCTGTCGATGACAGGCTAATTTTTGTTTCCTCTTGGAAGATTTTGGCCTAATTTAAGTAGCTGCTAATTCCCAGCATAAACAATGAGGTGTCTTAGAGTGTAACATTTTCCTATATGAAATAACACACAAAAGAGGAAAGACATCCATGCCTTTTAAATACAAGGTAATAAGACCAAATAAATAAATAGGGTGTTATGTTTCAGTAACAACGCTATTACAGAAACGTCACACTTTATTTTTTTGGATTTGGTCTTATTACCTTGTGTTTATAATAAGATTTTAATTTTTCCATTGCAGTAAGGACAGTAGAAATTTTTTATTTTTAAAAAGAATCATACGCGTCTATAAAGCAAGGTTTTTCCATTTGCATTTAAACTAGTGATTTAATTACATTATTGTTGGTGTTGTTTATTATCGTTTGTTTATATGAAAAAATTACATTGTATGTGATGATGATAACAAAAATGATTTTTAAAATTAATATACATAATTCATTGAGAAAAAAAAATTAATTATAAAATTCACAAACGTGACAATATCTTATTTAAAATTTAATAAATGTTCTCAAAAAAATTATGTGTTTCAAAAATATATTTAAACGCATATAACAATATTTATATTTATATACGTTTATAAATCTATATATAGGTGGACTGGATGTTTTCTAGAATCGTTTTAACAAATGTTCGTTAGGCAAACTTTTAGTCGGGTAAAAACCGGGCGAAGCCGGGAACATATATATACTATTTTGAAATAGGTGAATAAATTAAACAGGATGAAAGTGAACAAAGTTTTAGAATGAAAAAAAAAGGCAGAAAATTTTATTCAAAATATCATCTTTTAAAAGATATTTTAGTGATTGTTTACTTTCAGCTAGCACCCTATTTAGTTAATATTCTAGCTGCTCAATCTTCTTAGACATTCATGTCTTTCCTGTATTTTATTTAAAATAACAAAATGTTATTTATAAAACAACTCTTTGCTTATTCCAGTAACTAGCAGTCTCCAGTTAGGTTTAAATTGGGTCCAGGATGGACAAAAATTGAAGAAAGTTGGTACGGAAATTTGCGTCTCATTATAACTTTTAAGTATGGTGCACATACACTAATTACAGCCATGGTGTTCTGAGAGTCAACCTGTTGTGTTTTTAGTAATAAATTATTTTTTAAACAAGAATTGTCCTTGAAAGTTTGTCAACTTATTGATGGTGTCAAATTGTTGTTTGGTCAAATTAATGTTTAGTATTTGACAGGCTTGAGTTGTGGACATGAGAATATGGGTCGAATTAATGCAAGAGTCGAATTATCATGTGTTGAATCAACAAGGTTATTTTGTATTTCTAACAATGTTCTTACCATTATTTAAAACTTGGTTCATACAACTGATTTATTTGTTTGGAAGGCCAGCAGTTCATTACACCACAAATGATTGTGGCTATTTTCTACTTTTAATTCTATTCAAGACCATAGCTGCCATATAGAAGTCTGATATTTAGTACATTTGTGTTGTTTACTTTTGTTTTAAAAATTTTAACTTCCACATGGTTTGGAAGTATATTGAAAATTAATCACAAAATTTTTAAAGATTATAGAAATTGGTCCATTCATGACAACCCAGACCATATTTAATGAACTCCAGCCACTCAATTTGCCAAAGAAATGATTGTGCCTATTTTTGTTAGTTTGAAAGGAATTTTTCTTCTCTCGTCCATTGAGAACCATAGTAACTTTTAGAAAAAGGCTCCTCTTATTGGAAGGTTGATAATTAGTGAAAATGGTAATTGTTCAAAAAAAAAACTGTCATTTGTAGATAGGAGTCTTCTAGTGTGACTGACCTTTCATGTAGATTCGACTTTAGTAATGTCACCACATTTGGCCTCTTTCTTTTTTCTGTCACAAAAATAATAAAATACTTTATCTCTTTGCTACCAAATTTTCTGTTTATACTTGTTCAACTTTTAACTTAGAAATGTTCTCCAACTGTATGGATCATGTTCCAGAACATGGAGAACACCTGCCCGGAAGAACTGGAAACTGTGAAGGCAGGATTTCAAGTTATTATAAATGAACTGAGCACGATGAAGACAGAATTACAAAACACTAAAGGAGAACTGAATGCTGTGAAGTCTGAATTACATGTTAACAAAAAAGAACTAGAAACTATGCTGACAAAACTGGAAGCTATGCAAATAGAATTAATTCATAAAAAGGAAGAAATTGAATATTTAAAAAAAGGAGTAAATTGTAAAGACACAAAAATTGATTCTTTGAAGGAAGATATGGAAAGTATAAAAACAGAACAACAAGGTATTAAGAAAGAACTAGCCACTGTGAGAACAGAGCTCCAAACTACTACCACCACCTGCTGTGATGTCAAATTTCATGAGAATCCTGTGAAAATGGCAGATGTGGGGCTTGACCTTACATTTGGTGTCCAGAACTGGCTTCCTGATGTAGGATATGATAGCTGGGTGAATGACCTTCAGAAATATCTATATGGAAGTGGAGATCACAGAGAAAAATTGAAATTCCTCAGGTTATTTGAATGGTATAATTGGAATAAAGTTTTCCAAGATAGATCAGAGGAGATAATTAGGAATATAGATGGCACTGAGTACAATGTTAGGAACAAGTGGAGAATTGGAGGAGAGAAGACTGAAGTTGAGGTGTCATTCCATCAGAGAGGTGGAGGTGTCAACACCCTGGCCCAATATAAATATTTTATTTTGGAAGCGTGGGATTATATTCTCACTGGTGGAGTATTTATCAACTCTGTGTTGGTTGGTCAAACCTGCCGCTACCTGATAAACACAGAGAAGTTAAAAGAATATTTTAGTGGACACAATTATATTTATGGACATATAGTTTTGTGTAAACCACAGTGATATATTTTCAGCAGAGAGAAATACCATTATTACCATCAGTTACCACAAATATAATTAGGATCACTATGTCAACAATAGAGTTCTCCATTTTAACTTTCAGTCATTTTATATCTCCACATATAATTTACCATTTTATATCAACTGACCTTATTCTCCCAACCTACATTGTAACAAACACATTATTTACATTTCAAATTGTTAAATATTATTCCTTATTACAATAAATTATATTATTTGACATAGAAAAATTAGGAAAGACAAAGGTCAGGAAGTAATTCATTTGTATCCCCACAATTAAACCCTCTTTACATCAAAGAACAGAGAGGCAAAGAGATATGTTTACCTTGTAGGAAAATATTGAAATTAGGTAACTCTTTATGTTAAATATTCTGTTACCCTATTTTCATCGTGTTTATTTTTATAAATAACCCACTTTAATATAGAACTATCATCATGGCATTATAAAATATCAATGGTAATTTCCTAATGGTATTGATCTAGACCAGTATCAGTACTGAATGGGATTTATTTCTAATCTCTTCTATGGTTGTTTGAATAAAATATGGTTGTGCCACATCTCTCTTTAGTGTAGGTAACTAACCACTAATTTGAAGTTAACTACATACCATGATTATCATGGCCTGTAACATGTTTACTTAGAAGTAAAAAATATCCATATAGAGAAATTTAAACGCAGGTCACTTAATTTACCAATCTAATCCCAATAGCCAAATAATGAAAGTAACCTATCCTTCCTAAATTGAGTTAACTACATACTATGATTATCATGGCCTGTAACATGTTTACTTAGACGTAAAAAATATCCATATAGACAAATTCAAATGCAGGTCACTTAATTTACCAATCTAATCCCAATTGCCAAATACTGAAAGTAACCTATCCTTCCTAACTTGAAGGTAACTACATACCATGATTATCATGGCCTCTAACATGTTTACTTAGAAGTAAAAAGAATCGATATAGACAAATTTAAACGCAGGTCACTTAATTTACTCATCTAATTTCAATAGCCAATTACTTAACCCTTTACAGGATGGGTTGGGTTGATTCCGCCCATGCATAAACTTAATATATGAAAAATATATTTTTTCGTTTACTGAGAGCTACCAGCTTTCATTTTTTTACATTTTAAAGTGGTACAAACATTTTCCAACCATCATTTATAAATATCATTTGGTAAAGGGGGTTAAATTTGCATGTGGGGGCGGATTCGGCCCAGCCCATCCAGGAGCTTGAGAATTTTTCAGTCAGTGTTAGCTCGTGGCTCATACTTGAGTCGCTGTCTTCCGCTATTTTTTAGCTTCCTCTTTTCTTTGAATAAGTAGAATTATCAATCAAGTCAACAGAGAGAACTATCCCTGCGAACCCAATATATATGTTTTAGAGATTAGTCGACCAGTTTAGAAGAGTAATAGAAATATTCCAGCAGACAATTGGCTCCCTTCAGTAGAATAAGTTGAAAGAACATGGCCTTACATATTTAGGAAGGATGAGAAAGAATAAACCTCAGATTCCACCACAATTTCAACAGCACCCTAAAAGAGAATTAGGAACTTCTATTTTTGGTTTCTCTGGAACAACCATTTAGACTTCTATGTTCCCCCCCCCCCCCCCCCCCCCCCAAAAAAAAAAGAAAACTGATAATCGGATTGATAAAAAGGATAAAAAAGAAAGGAGTAATATTATTGGTGATCTTGGGGGAAAATTAACTGATGAACACCTGGCCACATATAATCTAAATTCTCCTACGCTGGAATTACAGACGACAATTCAAGAATAATGATGGTTCACGTACATCAAGGGATTCTACAATGCCACAACAATCTGATACTACAAAAAGGTGCTACAATGTCCATCAAAAAGGCGGTAAAAAATAAAAACCCTTTTCCTTGTATGTCAATTAAGCAATTGCAAAAACATTTATTAATAATTTGTGAAATCTGTAAATAGATTATATTCAAAATTTTTAAACGTCAAAATCTCTATGTTAACATTTGTATTCAATAAATATTTTTTGAATATTGATTTCAATCATTATTTAGCGCTTATTTCATGAAGTTGCATAAGTGGGATTAATCTACCCAACCCTTCCATTTATGTAAGGAAAATTCCCCTGTCCAGTTAAGAGTTAATACAATAAAGCTCTTTGTTATTTGAAAGACATTTCAGAGGAAGAAAAACAGGACCGTCTTTTAAAAATAGACCATCTGGAATACATCCTGAATAGGATTTCAGTGCAAAACAGACATCTATAAAAGAATTTTTTAAAAGATCTTCATGATTTTTTAAAATTAATATTTTAAAGTTTCTTTTTATTTTCCATATTTATTTCAACTGCTATATTATTCAATTAGAATAAAATATTATTTGTAATTATTTATGTTTTGAAAATATAACTTAATGCCTTTGTCCTTTATATTAAAAGTTATTTATGAAAATAACGTAATGAGAGAGAGAGAGAGAGAGAGAGAGAATACAAAAAAGTACACACAATGATTTCAATTAAAATCATTAATCTATGTTACAAAGTTTTTTTTTAAATGTTCTTTTGTTGAGTTAGATGATTAGCTAATCATCTAACTTTAATTCAACACTTCCTTTAATTCAACCGAAAGCTCTGATCCCTTGGGGTGTTGAATTAAAGAGGTTCGACTGTACTTGTCTACTCTCCTGCCAAAACGTGATGCCATCTATTGAACGTCTCTGTTAACTATTGGCCTTGGGTCAGTGACAAATCACAATACTAACCTGGAGACCAGGGTTTCAGGCTAATGTCCTTCATCAGTCCAGTTTCTCAGTTTGTCAAACTGGTGTTGCTGCTTTGTCACCGACCAGAGGTCGATAGTTTGCGGTGATGGTCAATATTTGGCATCATTTTTGACAAATATTTTGACGGAAGAGGTGACCTTTATTTTTATTGATTATCATTTTCCTGGAAATATTTCCATTTAAGATACTCGTATATTTGAAATTATTAGATTACTTTTCTACTGTTTAATGAAATTGGCATTTTAAACTCAGCTCAACTCGTGCAAGTTCATTACAATCTCACCTTTAGAGACAGAACTGCCATAATAATTTAAAAAAAAACTTATTTTACATTTTAACAAAATCTACCTTAATTTAACAGGCTATAATTCAACAGGATCACCTATCCCTCTCTCTGTGTGTTAAAATTAACTATACAGTGGACCCTCGGTTTGCGAGCATAATCCGTTCCAGAGCCATGCTCGTACTCCAAAACGCTCGTAGTGCGAAATTCTTATTTCTTATTTTTAATAATTGAAACTCGGGCAATTCTTCCATGAATTTTAGTTTAATTAGAGTCGGTAAACACTTCGTGATAAGTTGCTACGAACAATTGCACAGTTTCCCACATTTTACATATTTCCCGAATCTGATCTGAAGGGAGGGATCATCACGAGTTGCTCGTAATGCGAAATTTCACTCGTAATCCGAGGTAAAATTTTTCAAAAAATTTTGCTCATACTGCGAAAAGCTCGTACTCCAAGGTGCTCGTAAACCGAGGGTCCACTGTACAGAGAACAATCTCTCTAGAAGAAACATCTCCACAAATAACAGTTTTCATTACCAAAATAATATGAGAACACTCTTGTGTGCTAAAGGACACCTCTCTACAAAGGTCAGTTTTTCATCACTAAAATTACCATTTTTCACTATTAAGCAATAGGGGTCATTGGAAGGGTGGTCTAAATCATTGGTTTTCAACCGCTATGACCCGGGTTCGATTCCCCGCATTGGGCACTTTTTTTCTAATTGAAAATTAAAAAAAAGTTCCAATGTCCCCGATTTTTGCAAAAGTCTAACCCTACTATGTATGTCTTGTACTCCTGGTACCCTAGACATGAAGGCTGCTGTCCTACTAAGCCCAGCTAAATGTTAACAGTCCTACCTTTGTGTGATGTTCCCTTTAACATTAAACATACCCACTTACTCTGTATGTCAGACAGGACAGTATGTCTTTTACTCTTGGTACCCTAGAGCTGTCCTACTAAGCCTAGCTAAATGTTAACAGTTCTACCTTGGTTCGATGTTCCCATCAACAGGAAACACACCCAATTACTCTGTATGTCAGACAGGACAGTATGTCTTGTACTCCTGGTTCCCTAGACATGAAGGCTGCTATCCTATTAAGCCTAGCTAAATGTTAACAGTACTAACTCGGTGTGATGTTCACATCAACAGGAAACACACCTAATTACTCTGTATGTCAGACAGGACAGTATGTCTTGTACTCCTGGTTCCCTAGATATAAAGGCTGCTGTCCTACTAAGCCCAGCTAAATGTTAACAGTCCTACCTTGGTGTGATGTTCCCATCAATTACTTCATATGATAAGGAGATAAACATCACTGTAAATTTACATATAAAAATAATTTAAAAAACAAAGCAGTTTTTGCTAACTAGAATTGAATCCTGTACATTTGACACACTTCTACCAAAAAATATTCTATAATTTCATTGATTCTTCTAAACTTGAGAGCAATCATTACTTGCATTCTCTTGTCACACATTATTTATATGGTGTCTTATTAACTTATCTCATTGAATCTACTTTCTTAAACTCTTAAGGAGGAATTCCTATAGTCTGAGTAAAGAATATTTCCCATATATACAAGAAGCAAGAAATTAAATATTCAATTTATATTCCCTCAACCACACACAACAACACACATATAAAGATGACCAAGTGTGTCGATACAAGATTGAGAGAGGTAAAATGTTCTTCTTTAGTTGTTAACACTGGCAGCATTCCTCAGCAGAAGGCCACTGATTTAGCTCCAAAATAAAATATCAGCCATTGATATGAGAAACAGATACCATGTACAGCTGCTCTTAACTTGGAGTACAGAATCATCCAATGTTCCTGGATCAGGAGGCCTTACAAGTTACTATCAGCCAGGCCAGCTGTGCCCACGTTTTTTTAATCTAGCTTGTTGCTGCTCCACTTCCCACATTTCATCCAAGTTTGGGGTTTTCAATGACAAGATTCATTGACAATGGCATGATAAAAGTGTTTCTAATATGTGGAAAACTGGATGTGGCTGATTTTTGATTTGATGCCTCTGTCTGATGGCAACTTACAATGGTATTGCACTGAAGCATCATACACTGCATGATAAAAAACAATTTAGATTATAAATTATGAACACAAGGTAATAAGACCAAATATAAATAAATAAATAGTGTGTGATGTTTTGTTAACGATGTTTTTACAGAAACGACACACACTATTTATTTGGATTTGGTCTTATTACCATGTGTTCGTACACTGCTCTTATAACATGCTTGTTCACCTTGTTACGATCCCCCCCCTCATTTTTTATCCGGGATTGGGGATGACAATAGCAGAGATAGCTGACTTATTTCTCCTAATTCCAGTGGTTAGTAGTTGGTGATTACTGTATGTACATCACATGTCTACTGTACCAAGGACAAATTCAGATAGGAGTCTGGGTTTCCCATGATGAAGAATTGCAACAAAAGCAAATAGCATACCCTCAGCAAGAGCTGAACCCACAAAGTTCCAGCATGTTCCCACACTCCTCCTAACAGAAAGAATCTGATATGAATGAGAGCGGAGAAAACAATGGGACAAAAGAAACTGAAGACGGCACAGAACAACTAATTGAAGATTGATTGTATATAATGACCATCAATTCCCCTTTTACCTGTTGTACATATATTTTACAGGCAAAGTCAGACTTTAACCATAGTGTGCCTCGATCATGGTGCCATGATCAATGAAAGCTGCACCCTTACACCCCATTCCATTGGAATTCATATATTCTTTACACAAGGGAATAAGAAACAACACTATCACATGTCTATACATGTAGAAAGGACTTCAGCTTTTGCACTTACAGGTGTTTTGAGAAAAAAAAATTCATTAAATATAATTATATAAAAAAGACATACACCTGAATTTGTGAAAGTAAAACTTTAAAAAATATTTTGGGGGATTCTTTATCAATTTATTACACAAAAACTCTGTGTAATAAATTGAGGGAAAAATCCCTTGAAATGTTTTTTAAAAAATGTCTTCCACAGATCCAGTCATGGCTTTCTTTATAAACTTACAAGTGAACTTCAGAACTCTCCAGGAAAAGGCTACTGACTTGTCTTTAAATAAATCTCTCATTATATTCTAATGAAGTTTACGAATTATCTTTCTCTAGTTGTTTTTTTCCCCCTCTAAACAATTGAACTTTTGCGCAAAGTTTGTATGAATACATTTCCATTAACTATTCTCTCATATAAGTTAAACTGAGGAGGTGAGTGGAAGGGTGGTCTCAAACGTAGGTTTTTCAACTGCTATGACCCTGGATCGAATCCCGAATTGGACCCTTTTTTAACTAAAAAAAATGCTCCAATGGTCCCCGGTTCTTGTAAAAGTCCAAGCCCACCAGTGGGTGCAAGTAACCAAACAGGGCTCTGTCACATTTGTAAATGCAAAAGTCAAACTGTGCTTTTCACATGTGTAGACATGTGATACGCTTACACTAAAAGCAGTTGTCAACTATTGTCCACCATGATTATCATAACTCCGCCTTTGCCGGTCCCAAGCCCGGATTTATTTATTGCGTATGATATTGTTTTTTACAGCACAATACAACAATGTTGGCAAGTTTCTCTAGAGTGGAATGTCGAGGTGACGAATCCACTCCAGGGCCTCCTCTGTGCACCGGTGGATATCCCCAAGTGTTCCCTGGAAGAATCTTCGAGGACAGTCCCTTAGGATATGGTGCATTGTTTGTATTTGTCCACAGTCGCAGTTCTGGTCTGGACTCATGTTCCACTTATTTAGTAGGTAGTTACATCTACCAGTAGAGGTCCTGATTCTATTGAGGGTTGACCAGGTCCTCCTAGGTAGGTTGTAGCCGGGATGAAAAAGGAGGAGGGGGAGCAGTAACAAGCTCACTAAAAAAACCTGGGCTCAGCTGTCCCGGCTGATAGTACCCTGTAAGGGCTCCTAATCCAGTGATACAGGATGAGCAGCGTTTGTACTCCATGTTAGGAGCGGCTGCACATGGCGTCTTTTCCTTATCTCAGAGACGGCCATTTCTTTAGGAGCTAAGTTGGCCTGCCACTGAGTAGTGCTCCCAGTCTTAATGACAAAGGCAGACGCAATCTACTTCACCCAGTCATGATGATTGTCAAGCTTTACAAGCTGGATACCTTAATATGATTAAGTGGAGATAAGAAAGAAGAAGAAGATGATTATCAAGGCCTGGTACCACATCTAAACTAGGGATAATAATAATAATAATAATACAGTAGAACCTCCATGAGAGGACACTCGCACTAGAGGACACCTCTCAAAAAAGGACAGTTTTCATTTGCAAAATTACCATTTTTACTATTTAACAACTCTCTGGTAAGAGGACACCTCTCCTTAAAGAACACTTTGGCTCTACAACTAGGTGTTATATACAGGGAGGTAGTTCTACTGTAAAATAAACAAATTAAAGTAAAGAGGTATGTGTGATGCAGTTCCGTCAGCTCACCTCTCACCAGAAGAAACAACATCGGAATGATCAACCAGCATCACCACAGCCGGCCACCATAGTCAGATTCATGAAGATATGTCCTAATACCATGACTGACCCCAGTGACATAATAAAGTCTGTGAAACAATAATACAAATGTAAAATTGTACTGGGATATGGTGGATAAATTAATAAAAAGGCATCTTTTATCGTGCAACTGAAAGTTGTTGATGGCTTACGCCATCTATCGGAATAAATATCAACTATTCGTTGATTTTTAATTTTTCCAGAATTGACCAAATATCCATTCTTGATTAATGGGGCAAGCCATCAGCAACTTTTAGTTACATTATAAAGAATCGCTATTTCTCTTTTAAATAAATTTCAATTTTTGTTTAAAAGAAACATTCGCTGTATAATTGCAATTTTCGTTTTATAAAGATAGATGTCATTTTCTTAATAATAAAGTCTGTTTTGCATTTTTGGAAAACAAAGATGATTTGCCTATCTTTTTTTTTTTTTTTTTTTTTTGAAGAAGAAACATCTTTTGGGGTAAATATACTTCTTGAATATCTACTTTTTTTTTCACAATGAGTTCAGAAGACTTAAAAATAACAAAATTAAATGGTGAAAATTACCATGCTTGGTCTATTAGGGCTAAGGCTACCCTAATACAAAAAGGTGTATAGGAAGCGGTTGATCCAGGTTTTGACGAAACTCTAACTGTAGCTCTAAAGAGAAAGTGAAGCATTAAATATTTAGAAGAAATACACACCAAATATGGATTGCCTCACATTCTGCAATTACTGAGAGATATATTTAATATCACAAAAATGAATGAATCAATGAAATATTATATAGCAAGGATAATGAACATCCACAGAAAACTGGAGAAAGGAGCACATGGTTTCAAGGATACAGAATTGGCACTCATAATGCTAATGGAGTTGCCCAAGACCTATGAACCAATGATCCTGAATTTGGAACAAAATGAAGAAAAACTTTCAACCAAAATAGTCAAGGCTGTTGTTTATGTTGTTCTTTGTGCCTATTTGATCACGCAGAATGCAACTGAACTAAGTATTTATTTATTAACCTATCTTTTTATAACATGGTTATATATCTAAGAATGTTTACAAGTCGAGTCTGCCGTGTTGCCGGATCCATCATAACATGTTTCCTTTAAACAAAAATAAAAAAGGATTGCAGTTCTCCTAGTCTCTATAACGCAAAAGTTTTCTCACTGTTCTACCACTGCGGGTTCGCACACTAGGAGAAGTAGATGATTCTTTACCTTTCTTGGCAACGTCCTCCCTTGGATCATATGCTCTTCTGTTTTCGGAAGTGGGTCTTCCATGATCTTGTATGTTGTCATCCATGGCTATCCCTGCTTGAGATCCAGGAATGCTTGGACTTTGAATTGTTGGGGCAGAATCTTCTACACTGAACTTTCTCGGTCTAAGGTGAGACCTGTTCCAGCGGTATTCAGACCCACTTGGTGTTTTCACCATATATGAGCGTGGAGTTTCATGCTTTGCGGTCACTTTTGCCGGAACCCATTTTCTATGCCTTTCCTGCAACATGATGTTGTCTCCTACTTCCAAAGGTCTCAAAATTCTCTTTGGACTTCCTGCATACTTTTGTTGATGGTCTCTCAATTTTTGGTAATTCTTTGTTGTGTTAAACAGTGGTTTCAACTGTTGTCGGGTGTATGTCGAAAGAGTTCTCACAGATCTTCCCATAAGCATTTGGGTCGGAGATGGCAAGTCATACTTAAGTGTGTTGTTGAACTCCATCAAAGCCAGATTAGGATCTCTTCCTGACTTCACAGCTTTAATTATCAGTCCTTTGATGGTTTGAATTGTCCTCTCAAATTGTCCATTAGATCTTGGATATTTGGGACTGGAGGTTTGGTGTTTGAATTCATATTTCTGAGCAAAATTTTTGAATCCAGTAGAGCTAAAAGGGGGTCCATTATCCGAAACTAGAGTTCTTGGAATTCCATGAGTCCTGAAAATGGTTTTCAACTGCATGATGGTTTCGGTTTCTCTTTTGCTTGATAATTTCCGGATTTCAACAAACTTTAAGTGGTAATCGACAACCAAGATGGAAATGGTTCCACTCACCTCCATGAAATCTACAGCAATTTTTTCCCATGGAAATTCAGGGATTTCATGAGCTATTCTTGACTCCTCAGGATTCTTTCTTGAATATTGCTGACATGTTCTGCACTTTTCCACTTCATTTTCTACTTGTGTTATCATGCCTGGCCAGTAAAATGCTGATCTTGCTTTTTCTTTGGAAGCTGCTGTGCCCTGGTGTGATGAATGAACAACCTGCAGGATTTCTTTTCGAAGAGTCGATGGCACCATGATGCAATTGCCTTTGTAAACAATTCCGTCACTCACATGAATTTCATCTTGAAATTGCCAGTAGGGTTTTGCTTCATCACAGACCTTAGTTTTATATTTCGGCCATCCATTCTTCGCATACTCTATAAGTTGTATCAAGGTGTGGTCCCCATGAGTTTCCTTTTGTAGTCTATTTTTTCATCTGTGGTAACCAGCAACATGTGCACTGATTCAGTTTGACCTTCTAAATAGCTTGTGTCCACCTCATCTTTTAATGGATCTCTAGACAGATGGTCAGCTACAAACATGTTTTTCCCTGGTGTAAACTTCAAAGATATTTGAAATCTCATGAGACGTAAGACCATTCTTTGCAGTCTTGGGGAAAGCTTTTCTAAAGGTTTCTTAACAATACTCAGGAGAGGTTTGTGGTCAGTTTCCACAATGACATCATTTCCCCAAATATAGTACTGGAAGCGTTCACATCCAAAGACTATAGCCAAAAGTTCTTTCTCTATCTGTGCGTATTTTCTTTGAGTTGCATTCAGGCTGAAGGATGCATACTCTATTGCATGTCCCCCTTGCATGAGCACTGTACCAATACCATATTGGCTTGCATCAGATGAAATGGTGATTGGCTTGTTTGGGTCAAAAAATGTCAATATTGGAGTATTCGAAACCATATCCTTGAGTTTTTCAAAACAATCATTTTCTTCGCCTTCAAATTTCCATTCACTCTTGTTGCTTATCAATTTCCTTAGAGGTGCAGTCTTGTCAGAAAGATTAGGAATGAATTTGCCAAGCTACGCTACCATACCTAAGAATCTTTGGACTTCAGTCTTGTTCTCAGGTCTTTTCAACTTTTGTATTGCCTCTGCTCTTGAAGCTTGAATGGCTATTCCATCTCGACTGATTATATGGCCTAAGAAATTTACTTTGTCGACAGCTATCTGCTGCTTCATAGCACTGAGCTTGATATTATTTTCTTCCAACCTTCGAAGAACTGTTTCAAGGTTTCGGTTGTGCTCTTCCATTGTGCTTCCATAGATCAAGATGTCATCCATATAGCAAGCAGTTCCCTGGAGACCTGAAAGAATATTGTTTATGCATCGCTGGAATACCTCCGATGCACTGTTCAATCCATAGGGAAGTCACTTGAACCGGAATCTTCCAAAGGGAGTCGCAATGGTGCACAGGTTGGTACTTTCTTTGTCTAATGGGACTTGCCAGAAAGCAGATGATGCATCAAATACAGAGAAAACTGTAGCACCTTTCAGTTCAGAAAATATTGTTTCAGCTGTTGGCAGAATATAGCGCTTTCTCTGAACATACTTGTTCAGTTCCCTGGGGTCCATGCAAATTCTGACATCCCCAGAAGGTTTTTGTACCACTACAATAGGGTGTGTCCAATCGCTTGGTTCTTCAACTTTTTCAATAATGTCAAGTTTTTCCATCCGTTCCAATTCTGCTTTAACTTTTTCTCTAATGGAAAAATGAATTTTTTTGCTTAGAGCAATAACTGGAGTTGTATTTTCATTTAGTCTAATCTTGTGTTCAATTCTCAGTCTTCCTATGCCTTCAAATGTATTTTTGTGCTTGTTCAAAATTTATTTTGCTGAATTGTTCTGCTGTATTTGGACAGCTTCACATTTCTTAATTAGTGAAAGCTTTTCAATAGCTTCTATTCCTAAAATTGGTTGATAGTATCCATCAGCAATGAAAAATTCTAGACTTTCCGTCTTATTTTTAGTTTTGCAATTTAGTGTGGCAATTCCTTTTATCTTGATTTCATGTCCTGTATATAATGTTAGCTTTCAGTTAGTCTGAAATATTTCCAAACCTTTAATTTGTCTGGTGAATGTGTATGGCAAAACATTTACTTCTGCTCCAGAGTCCAACTTGAAACATATTTCCTTTCCATTCACTATGATGGATTTTTTCCATTCCAAAGTATGGACTACTTTTGCTTCATGTATTGACCATACAGTTTCTTGTTTCATCATTCAGACTTCTGATAGCTGAACTTTTACAGAAAGCTGCAAAATGATTCATCTTTTTGCATTTGGAGCATCTTTTACCCCATGCAGGACAATTTTTTGCTCTGTGAGAATTCCCACACTTTTGGCATTTGAATTCTTTTTCAGATTCTTGATTTTGTTCTGGACTGTGTTTCTTTTCATATTTTCTTATTTGACAGATGTTCTGGTTGTTCTGCATAATCTTGATCTGTTGCTTGCTTATTTCATCTGTTTTGCACATTTCAATGGCTTTTAGAAGAGTTAAATTAGGCTCTCTTAAGAGGCGTTCCTGCAAAGCCTTGTCTTGTATTCCATATACAATGCGATCCCTAATTAAACTATCCTTTTGTGATTCAAATTCACATGATGTGGATAATCCTTTTAGTTCTGTTATAAAATTATCGATGGATTCACCATCCTTCTGGGTCGCTAAAAAAATTTGAATCTTTCAAAAATGACGTTCTTTTTAGGCTCGCAAAAATCAAATTTGTTTATTACAAGATCGAAAAATTTTCTATTTCTTCTTCTTTTAAATGAAATGTGTTGAAAACTTTCAAGGCTTCTTCGCCAATAAAATTTAATAAAATGGCAACTTTCAGTTTATCAGGCTTTGTGGCTTTTTCTGTTGCTTCAAGATAAAGCATTAATCGCTGTTTGAACCTTCGCCAATTTTCCGCTACATTTCCGTGCAAGGCGAGTTCGCTGGGCCTAACAAAGTCCATGTTTTCTTTTTTCACTAATATTTGTCAACAATATATTTATTTGAAAAGTACTCACTTTTTTCCGCTGCCACCATGTTGTTAATGTTGTTCTTTGTGCCTCTTTGATCACGCAGACTGCACAATTGAACTAAGTTCTTTATTTATTAACTTATCTTTTTATAACATGGTTATATATCTAAGAAGGTTTACCAGTCGAGTCTGCTGTGTTGCCGGATCAATCATAACAAATACCATCCCCCTCTCTGATCATATACCTGGCATCCTACAAACTACATGGAACCAACGTGATATACTGGAAATGGGCCAATTCTGCCTTCATTCTCTTCAATACCATACCCCTCTCTGATCATATACCTGGCATCCTACAAACTACATGGTTTCAATGGGACCCTCATGATATACTGGAAATGAGCTAATTCTGCCTTCATTCTCTTCAATACCATCCCCCTCTCTGATCATATACCTGGCATCCTACAAACTACATGGGACCATCGTGATATACTGGAAATGGGCCAATTCTGCCTTCATTCTCTTCAATACCATCCCCCTCTCTGATCATATATCTGGCATCTTACAAACTACATGGGACCATCGTGATATACTGGAAATGGGCCAATTCTGTCTTCATCCTCTTCAATACCATCCCCCTCTCTGATCATATATCTGGCATCTTACAAACTACATGGGACCAACGTGATATACTGGAAATAGGCCAATTCTGTCTTCATTCTCTTCAATACCATCCCCCTCTATGATCATATACCTGGCATCCTACAAATTACATGGGACCAACGTTAGATACTGGAAATGGGCCAATTCTGCCTTCATTCTCTTGAATACCAACCCCCTCTCTGATCATATACCTGGCATCATCCTACAAACTACATGGGACCAACGTGATATACTGGAAATGGGCCAATTCTGTCTTCATCCTCTTCAGTACCATCCCCCTCTATGATCATATACCTGGCATCCTACAAACTACATGGGACCAACGTGAGATACTGGAAATAGGCCAATTCTGCCTTCATTCTCTTCAATACCATCCCCTCTATGATCATATACCTGGCATCCTACAAACTACATGGGACCAACGTGAGATACTGGAAATGGGCCAATTCTGCCTTCATCCTCTTCAATACCAGCCCCTTCTGATCATTTACCTGGGATCCTACAAACTACATGGCTTCAATGGGACCATCGTGATATACTGGAAATGGGCCAATTCTGCCTTCATCCTCTTCAATACTATCCCCCCTCTCTAAGCATGTACCTGGCATCCCATAAACTGGCTTCAAAGGGGACCAATGAGAGATTCTGGAAATGGCAAATTCTCTCTTCATCCTCTTCAATACCATCCCAATCTACCTGGCATCTCTCTCCTACATGAGTTTCAATAGGACCAACAGCCCAAGATACTGGAAATCTTCAATACCTTCCCCCTCTCTTTTGGCTGATGTATGACAGAGGAAGAATAAAATCAATTATTGTAATAAGAGTTTTCTATAAAATTCCATTACAACTCCTATATACATTTATTCATCCAGAGTATGCTGTATAGAAACAAGTGGTATAACTGGACATTTCAAATGTGTAGGCATGTGGTGCACTTACAGTAAAAGTAATCCCCTAATTCTAACCACCATGATTATCATGATCTGTATCACGTGTACTAGGGATAAGCAAAAAAACTGGACATTTATTAATCTGACAGTGAAAGAAGGGAGAGACCTTGTTTAATGGCCACCACCAGGACTTGTGGACTTATCAGAAGTAGAGACTCCAACAATCCCATATTATATATTATTTGATAACTTGATAAGGCACACACAATTTGGATTATAAATTATGAATACATTTTATTCTATTATCCCTAGCAGACGTGGTACAAACCATGATAATTATGGTTTTCTGTGCTCCCTGGGTTATAAATATCTCTCTCCCAATTATTTTTATTTTCTATAAGAGATTGACATTTTAAAATTATTATTTGGCATGACAAACACATACGTTTACTTTTGAATCTTTCTCTGATATAAAAAGTCAAACTTGTACTCACACTGAGTGGTAGAAAAAATAGAGCTTTTTTTCTCTTCATTGGGATTGAGACCAAATGTTATTTCTAAAACCTTCCTCTACTTTTACAATGTACTTTGAATATATAGAGATAAAGGTGTCTGTTTCCATGTTAGGAACGGCCTCAAATTACAGGCAAAGTCAGATAAGTCACAATTTGGATTATCAATTATAAACACAAGGTAATAAGACCAAATCCAAATAAATAATTAGTGTGTGACGTTTCGGTAACAACGCTTTTACCGAAACGTCACACACTGATTATTTATTTGGATTTGGTCTTATTACCTTGTGTTTATAATTGATACCATTGAATCAAATAAAGTAATTAAACAAGTTAATAAGTCTCCGGAGATGAGTTTCTTTTTTATCACCAACTCTAGCTTTCGTAGCCCTTCTACAGTAGAATAAATATACAATCACACCATTAGATAGGACAGTATGTCTTGTACTCCTGGTACCCTAGACATGAAGGCTGCTGTCCTACTAAGCCCAGCTAAATTTTAACAGTCCTACCTTGGTGTGATGTTCCCATCAACAGGAAACACACCCAATTACTCTGTATGTCAGACGGGACAGTATGTATTGTACTCCTGGTACCCTAGACATGAAGGCTGATGTCCTACTAAGCCCAGCTAAATGTTAACAGTCTTACCTTGGTGTAATGTTCCCATCAACAGGAAACACACCCAATTACTCTGTATGTCAGACAGGACAGTATGTCTTGTACTCCTGGTACCCTAGACATGAAGGCTGCTGTCCTACTAAGCCCAGCTAAATGTTAACAGTCCTACCTTTTTGTGATGTTCCCATCAACAGGAAACAAACCCAATTACTCTGTATGTCAGACCGGACAGTATGTCTTGTATACTCCTGGTACCCTAGACATGAAGGCTGCTGTCCTCCTAAGCCCATCTATATGTTAACAGTCCTACCTTTGTGAGATGTTCCCATCAACAGGGAACCAGGCACCCAATTACTCTGTAGATATATGCATATCACCACTGTATATTTACAAATAAAAACAATGAAAAAACAAGGCAGTTACAAAGAGTAGTTATTTTATTTTGATATAAAGTTCAGAAAATTCTGATACATGATTTTCTCTATAAAAGACAACAACATTCTGATAGGAATGAAAACATGACTATAAATATAAATAAATATATCAAGAATATACAACTTTTTATAAATGGGTCGAGATGTGAGAAACCACAGATGGTGTCACATTTACATATTAGCAAAGTTGGTAGAATGAGGTATAAGAAGTTTTGACATTGAGTGTCATTCTATAGGAAGACTATCACTATATTATTTATTCCAGTAACTATATACTGGCATTTAAAACCAAATGAATTTAAGATCATGTGGATTCAATACCAAATGGCTCCAAGAACAAGTGGATTCAAGATGAATTGGCTTAAAGACCAAGTGAAATCAAAGCCTAGTGAATTCAAGACCAAATGACTTAAAGAACAAGTGGATTCAAGATGAAGTGTCTTAAAGACCAAATGATTTCAAACCCTAGTAAATTCAAGACCAAATGACTTAAAGAACAAGTGGAGTAAAGACTAAGTGGATTTAAAACCTTTAGGATTCAAACCCAAATGGAGTAAAGACCAAATGGACCAAGCAGCTTCAATACAAAGTGGATTTGACACCTTGCTTATTCAAGACCAATTGAACTAAGGTAGAATATTTGCCTTGATTTGGAATACCATTCTAGTGTGATTGGAGAATTCTGACAGAGTAATATTCAAGGCCAAGTTTCTCCAGTCCCAAATATACAATCCCAGTGTGAGACAGAATCTGTATTTAATCAGATTTTCAACTTTAGTCTTGTCACACATAAATTATTGAGTCTTGTATGAAGCATTGACTGTATTGCAGTAAAAATGAGTTATTCTGTCAATAAAAGTTCCAAGGCTTTTACACAGTAGTTTTAGAAATCAGCAGAAATGTATAAATAGTTTCAAATAAATCAATACTAGGTGGCATTCACAAAATTGAAGTAGTTTGAAAAATACACACTTATTCGTAATATAATTTTATATTTCATCAACTCTTATCAATTGCAACTCATTGGAAAGCAAAAATATTAGTTATAAATTATCATTAATCATAATTAGCTAAAATATAATTAATTTACTTTTTGAATTTGCCTGAAAATAAACTTGTTAATATATGCTACTGATAATTTTTGTTTTATTCAAGAGAGTTCCAATTAAATAGAGTTGACTGTATATTGATGAATATAGAAAATTTACCTATTTTTAATCATATAATTGTTAAC
Source organism: Cordylochernes scorpioides (assembly GCA_030710605.1). Lineage (NCBI taxonomy): Eukaryota > Metazoa > Arthropoda > Arachnida > Pseudoscorpiones > Chernetidae > Cordylochernes > Cordylochernes scorpioides. The sequence goes on from CP092874.1 coordinate 22,969,887, forward strand.
ATTCACTTCAATAAAGTTACATATATGTATATATGGGGGAAAGTCAATAAAACTATCCATTTATAACAAGAAACCAAATAAAAATTTCTGAAGAACTTGGCACAATTTGAAAATATGAGGTATTAAAGGTAACAATTTTATTACAATCATTTAATTTGAGAGTTATTGAGGCCAATGACTGTAACAATCTTATATAACAATCCTTATAATATATATTTGGATCTAGTCTAGCTATACTTGGAGAATATTATAGAATTTTCATACTAAATAACATAAGCAATGATATAATAGTTTGCTATATCTTTATATATAGGGAGGGATTTAAATAACAAGATTTCTCAAAATGAGAACGTCATATAATACAGTATAACCTCGTTAATTCGACACACCCCAATTCGACACTCGGCAATAATTTGACCATGTTCTGATGTCCCTACCTCCGGCCTATCAAATAACAAACCGTAATTCGACATATCGAAAATACGACACTTCCGATAGTTCGACTATTTTAAAATTCGAATTTCGACAGTTGAATGTTTTTTACTCACAACTTTCCACTAAAAAGGTATTACGGCGGCGATCGGCGGGCGCCGATAGGATCGCGCGCGCTCACTTTTGGTTCCTGGTTAGTTTAAGTTTCACTTTGCAGTGCCGTTGCGTCAAGTCGCGAGTGTTATTGTTTTTTTTTGTGTTTTTTTTACGCTGGGATTTAGGCTCCGTGCGCTACTTAACATTAATATTTTATTTTTAAATTTCAGCATTGAAATATTTTAGTTATTTTAAAATTGACAAATAATTTCCTTTTAAATAAATAAATCTTTATAAAATGTAGCCACAATGATTATGATAACATTTTATTTCAATATTCCATTTCTGTGTTATTATAAAAGATTTAAACACAAAATCAATAATACCTGCAGCAGCAGTGGATGACTTTAATACATTAAAATTTATTTATTAAAATACATTTCAGAGGAAAAAAGACATGCATGTTTTTTCAAAATGACCATCTGGAATACATCCTGAATAGGATTCCAGTGCAAAAACAGACATCTATAAAGGAATTTTTTAAAAAGATCTTCATTATTATTTTAAGTAATATTTTAAAATTTTCTTTTTATTTACCATATTTTAAAACGAAAATCACGAAATTTCTCTTTAATGGCTTATAAAATGCTAAAAATGAAGAGAAAAAGTTTTCTTTATTAAAATATATAGGTTACAAGCTTTCGGGCACCAAGCCCTTCTACAGGTACAACGTATTGTGAGAAACTAAAGCTATATATAGAATCGATATGTGAAGAATCTGCATATTTTAACTATGTATGAGGCAAAGATATCAAAATAAGATATGGAAAGAAGGCTTTTTTAGAAATATTTAACAAAATATAGGATATGATAATAAACAAAATTATGATAGATTTAGCATACTACTAATAGAACTATTGCGAAATAAAATAACGCGTGATCATCTCTGGATGCCAAACAACTGAAAAATACCATACACACCGTAACGCTAAAAAGTATTAACAGAGAGGAAAATAGGTTTGACCCGCCATCAGCGTAATCTTCGGATTATGAAAAATAGAGGTCGGGTTTATTCCCATTGCCCAGTCTGATGTAACCACCTCCGTTAAATCATTCAGATTAAAGCTATTGCGATTGAAAAAATCAGGTCATATCACACCGGTTCAATATAGTTCTTTCATTTCCGATCTTAACAATGTTCCCTATATATACGGACTTCCTAAGACCCATAAGCCTGGCATCCCCCTACGCCCCATCATAGCCTACCACCTTTCCCCTGCCTACAAACTATCTAAATATCTGTCTAGCTGGCTCACACCTTTGGTGAAAGCCAGCCCACAGTCCTCTGCCATAAGGGATATCCCGTCCTTTGTGCAATCTGTTAATTCTCTCAGCCCTGTCCCCAACTCCGTTATGGTATCTTATGATGTTAATTCCATGTATCTTTCCCTCCCCCACCAGCTTATTATTAGGCAATTGACAAAATTCTTGCAGGATAGCCACGTAGATCCCCATACCACTGAATCCATAATCGCACTGTCCTCCCTATGTTTAGACTTCACTACGTTCACCTTTAACAACCTGTATTACAAACAAATCAGGGGCTCTCCCATGGGCAGCCCGCTATCCTCCCCCCTTGCAGAAATAGTCATGGCCACCATTGACCACTGGATCCAACAGCAAATCACACCGGGTATTCACATGTGGCGGAGATATATTGATGATATCTTCTGCATATGTGATACCGGACAAGAAATAAGTATTTTAGATTGTCTTAACTCCTATCATCCAGAAATTTCATTCAGTTTAGAATTAGAGGACAGATCTGTATTGCCGTTCTTGGATATACTTGTTATACGTACCACCTCCCATTATCACACTACCGTATACCACAAGATCAATTATCCCACATTCTACACAGACTTCAATTCTTCATGCCCCCTATCACATAAAATAAATACTGTTCGAACGCTTACCAAGAGATTGGTCACCCACTGCTCCCTTCCCCTATTCAGAACTATTGAATTTTCTCTAATCATAAAACAGCTGGCCCTATCCCAATACCCTCCCCATTTTATACATAAGTATAGATATAACCCTCTTTCCGTTAGGCCTGCTACAGTCAGCAGAAACAGTTGTCTATTGCCCTTCTCCGCCCAATCAGTCGCCATCTCCCGCATCCTCAGAACACACGGGATCAACACCTATTTTTCTAATAGCAAAAGTATTGGCGCCATCCTCAGACATCCTATCACCAGACTACCCAGATCTACCGTTGCTCAGTCCTCTGGTGGCTCGGTCTACTCAGTCTCATGTAACGATTGCAGCGCGTCTTACATAGGCGAGACTGGTAGGTCCGTAGCCATCAGGATGACTGTGCACGGTAGATGCATCACCAACAAAGACAATAGATCCCTTATATTCAACCATATTGACACCACTGGCCACTCATTCAATCTATCCTCCCTACCACCCTATACTCTAATATACCAACAGCAAATATCAAAGGTTAATTATCGAAGCAGTATTATCCATCAGTAACAACAGTATTAACAGACACATTGATATACCAATACAGTACCTAGATATATGTAATAATCTTTAGGCCGGCCACTTCATTCCCCTGATCTTGCCATAACCCCCCGCAAACCCCCCCCCCCCGCCCCCCCCCCCCCCCGACCCCTATTTTTCATAATCTGAAGATTACACTGATGGCAGGTCAAACCTATTTTCCTCTCTGTTAATACTTTTTAGCGTTACGGTGTGTATGGTATTTTTCAGTTGTTTGGCATCCAGAGATGATCACGCGTTATTTTATTTCGCAATAGTTCTATTAGTAGTATGCTAAATCTATCATAATTTTGTCAATTATCATATCCTATATTTTGTTAAATATTTCTAAAAAAGCCTTCTTTCCATATCTTATTTTGATATCTTTGCCTCATACATAGTTAAAATATGCAGATTCTTCACATATCGATTCTATATATAGCTTTAGTTTCTCACAATACGTTGTACCTGTAGAAGGGCTTGGTGCCCGAAAGCTTGTAACCTATATATTTTAATAAAGAAAACTTTTTCTCTTCATTTTTAGCATTTTATTTACCATATTTATTTACTTTCAACTGCTATATTTTCAATTAGAATAAAATATTATTTAATATATTATATTTAATATTTTAATGTCTGTAGAGTTAATATTTGATTATATTACTGAAAAGAAACACATTACCAGTAAATTTATTTGTTACAATTATTTATGTTTCTAAAAAATGTATTAATGCCATTTTGTCACTGATACTAAAAGTTATTCATGAAAATAAAATAAAAACACAATGGTTTCAATTAATATCATTAATTTATTTTAGCGAGTTAGATGATTACCTAATCATCTAACCTTAATTCAACACTTCCTTTAATTCAACGGAAAGCTCTGATCCCTTGGGGTGTTGAATTAAAGAGGTCCGACTGTATATAAAACACAAGCACACAGTAAAAAAAGGGGTAAAATGCATTGTTCAATTTAGATATAGGTATTTTATCTTTGAATATATATATATATAAAAGGGTGTATATAGATAGACTATGTAAATATAACAAATTTCTATGGTAGGATATATGGAAAATTGTTAAATCAATAGGGAAAATGAGCAAAAAGTATATCACACGAGGTCAACAGAAGCTATATGAATTACATGGGATTCTGCGAACTTGTAGGCCTGTCCACAATCACATGGGTTAGCTGTGATCTTGTTGGGATTTTAAATATTCAAATTGGAAAAAAAGTTCAGACAATCCATGAAATATAATGAAAAATGGAATTATGTTTTAAATAAATGTATTTATCTAAAAATTATATAGTTAACACTCATATGAAAATGAATAAAATTAGTTTAATTTATCTCAAAAGAGTTTCAATTATTAGTAAATAATGCAAATCTATATTAAAGATATGTAAATAAAGATTGACCTGTTTGGAGAAAATGGATTAGAAACAATGTCGGGAAAAATTGAAGGAAGAGAGGAAAACCTCCAATGAGCTTGCTACAAGTGGTCAAGAAAGCTACCAGAAGGTTACTAGAGCTGTGAGTGATGGTCACTAACAGATCAAAAAGGAGACTTGGACGCTAGCAACAACATTATAAGGATACAAATAACTTCAAAAATTTGCATAAGAAAAAACTATTTATTGCGTATTCCAGCAAGTCCTCCCAAGTTGACTATATTAGGGATTGTTGCTTATTTAAAGATATCTGCTGTCAGATCACTCTCATCAAACTCACGGATAATGAAAGAATGATGACTCAATTGAATTTATTTACATAGACATCAATGAAGAATATTTACATATAAGAATTCAGTTATTATTCAAATACAGTAATTCATAAATACAACTGCAATACCTACAAGGGCAGATAGAGAATGACAAGAATAAATGAGATTTTTAATATGAAAAATACCAAAGAAAGTAATTAGAAAATAATTTTACAATTGACTTTCTGTGTAATAATCTTAAAAACAACTATATACTTTATAAATTACATTACTCAACACAAATATAAAGGGAGCCTCCTTCTGGTACAAGAATCTTCCCACAATGTTGTAAATTATCTAAAATATAAAGTTGGCCAAAAGATAGGTCATTGAATACAGGGTGTTAGAAGGCCATCCTATGGAACAATTTGGTGGAGTTTCTTATCATCTTCCCACCACAATGGGTAGTAAATTGTTTGAAATGCCTGGCTCATCAGTCCACAGTCCACTATTGTATTAGGTTGTTTCTACTACAATTAGACATCATTAAGAGACAGTCTCTACACCTTAGTTCCATAATTACCTTTGAACCCAACAACCTGATACAATAGTCTGGTAGAATCTGGATGGGAGGACTTACCACATAAGTCTTTCCTATAAGTTCATATTGCTGTAATAAAAGTCATTTTTAGTGGTTAGATTCTTATAGAGCTCAAAAATAATTTACATTTGCTTTATATGACATACTTTGAGAAAATAAAATATATTTATTAAAATACATTATTAAAATAATAAAAAGTCAACATTCATCAAAAAAAATTTAGTGAATACAACTTTAGAAACTAACTTTCTGGTGTAAATTATATCGGCTAAAACTCGGGGGATTTTAAGAACTATAAATAGTTTCAAAATTGATTGATAGATGGCGGTACTAATCCACGTTTCTCTTCCTGTCTAGATAACTTTCTGTTTTTGCTATTGTGAAATTAGATGAAACAAGTAAGTTTATTTTATTTTTCTTTGGCTTTATTTTATAAAATTCTTCGAAATTTTTCTTTAAATCTTCATTAGGTGTTTTCTAAACATGCCAAGACCTAGAGAAAGTCTATTTATTTATTATGTTAATATTATAAAAATAAAATTTTAAATTTTATGTTCGAAGTTTGCATAATAATTATTCACTAGTTTTAAAGATTGCTTGATATAACATTGACCCTTTTTTTGCTACCATAAATTCCAGCCATATTATTTATAGTTAAATACACAGGGATTTCTAACAAATTTTGAACATTAAATTGGATGAATTATTAAGCTTTAATAAAATATTAAATTTTAATATAAAATTGTGCAACAAATTGAGGAACACTACCGACTTTTAAACGAAGTAACATAAACATTAATTTATAAATAGTTACAAAATGTGATGATAGATGGCGATAGGTGTTTGCGTGCTGCGGAAACTACGTTGTAATTATTTTACTTTTGGTTTGCTATCAAGTACATTTAGATAGATATTAGTGTTTATATTTATATATTTTTTCCCCGTTTTATAATTTTTAGCTTTTTTAAAATTGAATTTTTGTTTCAATAAATTTAACTATAAAATTTACGTGTACCTGTTGAATAAAATTTTAATTTTATAAACAAACCCTATGACGAGTAACTAAAACGATTTTATCTTAGAAAGTTTGACAATAAATTTTTAACTTTACAAAATTAAAAAGGGCATTTTATATATTTGTGATATTTAGCTAATTATAATTAAAATAAGTTTAATAAATTATTTTTAACAATTTAAAATAAACTAATTAAATGTGTTAACATTATATTTTTGTACTTAAATATAGAAACATTTATGTAGTATTCTGTGTTTAAAGATAGAATATATCATCATCATAGAGCGCGTGAAGCGAAACACTTTGGATTCAAATATAAAAGAAAATTGTAAAATAAAATAAATGTAACCTTTTAAATATATATAATTGTAATTGTAATAAAATAATTTCATCTGGTGAGTAATGTTTAATTAATTAATTAAATAATCACTATACAACAATTTAATTAACAGAAAATAATTTAAACCTCTTTGAGAGTGTGGATTACTTTGGGTTATTTTCTTACAATGTACTTTTATTTTGCCATTTAACATAGTGGATAAAAGTGCCATAGTAAATTTTGGAACAAAGGAAAAATTACAAATACTATTTTGAAATAGGTGAATAAATTAAACAGGAAGAAAGTGAACAAAGTTTTAGAATTAAAAAAAGCAGAAAATTTTATTTAAAATATCATCTTTTAAAGGAAAATTTAGTGTTTGTTTACCTTTCAGCTAGCACCCTATTTAGTTATTATTCTAGCTACTCATGTCTTTCCTGTATTTTATTTCAAATAACAAAATGTTACTTTATAAAACAACTCTTTGTTTATTCATCATCATAAACAATAATATACGATGTATAATGTAAACAGCGTGTTAATGTAAAAATATAAATATAAAGTGTAATAAACAATTAGTAATATAATTTCATCTGGTGAGTAATGTTTAATTAAATAATAACTATACAACATAAATTGGCGACGAGAATTTGAAAATATAACTGTAGCCCTAAAAAAAAAAACAAGTATGGCAGCCAACCTGACGCCACCGTTACCCATGAATATGAATGCTTGCAATTTATTTGCGGAATATAAGCAATGGATGGAATCCTATGCCATTTTTGAAATAGCATCTGGAATTTCAAAAAAATCGGATGAAATTAAGAGAGCAACTCTATTGCATTGTTTAGGGCCAAATGTACAGCGTATATTTTTCAACTTGCCAGATGAAAAGGAAAATTATGAACAAACTAAAATGGCTTTAGATAAATATTTCACACCTCATAAAAATGTGGTCACTGAGAGATTTAAATTTAGACAAAGAGTCCAGAAAGATGATGAATCGATCGACAACTACCTAATTTCTTTAAGAGAGCTTTCTAAATCTTGTGAATTTGGGAATTTAGAAGCTGATATGATTAGAGACCTAATAATTGAAAAATGTAACAACAAAAAAACTTAAAGAAAAATTGTTGCAACAAGAAAATTTGACACTGTCAAAAACCATTGATATTGCTAGAATGTTAGAAATTTCTAGAAAAGAAATTAGACTTCTTGAACCTCAAAATGATCAAACACTAAATAGAGTTCAAAATAAACCTAAAAAGCACTATAATGCTAATAATTTCAACAAAGGTAGATTTACTAATCAAGGTACCCCATCATTTTCAGGTGCCTCAAAGCCTAAATGTTATCGCTGTGGATTAGATACACATTCAGCACAAGAATGTGGTGCTAAAAAAATGACTTGTTCATATTGCAATAAATTAGGACATCTTTTTAGAGCTTGCAGGAACCGCCCAAATCAAAATAATAATAGAAACCACAAAAGTTTCAATCAAACTAAAGTTAAGACCATACAAGAAGAAAATAAGACTGAAGTAGGTGAAAGTTCAGATGAATATACCTACTATACAGGTGCTGAAAATAAAGAAAAAGTACAAATAGATGGTAGTGAAATAAATATGATAATTGATACAGGGAGTGATAGAACTTTCATAAGCTATAATAAGATGCTTGAATTATATGGCCATAAAATTATGCCAAAATTACATGACACCACCCGAACCTTTTTTGCCTATGGTCAAGATAGACCTCTTCCATGTTATGGTTATTTCAATGCTGTGATTTCTTGGAAAGAAAATTCAGTTTCAGAAGAAATTTATGTGATTGATAAAAAAGTTGAATCTTTGTTGGGAGGCAAGGCTAGTTTTGAACTAGGTATAATTAAAAAGGTAAATCATGTAAATGAATCAATGTCTACTAATATAGAAACTCTTGTTCAAGAACATGAACATCTTTTCCATGGACTTGGAACTATAAAAGGCTATAGTCATAAAGTGACATTGAAAGACAACTATAGGCCCATTGCCCAGAGATGCCGTCGTATACCTTATGCAATGGTAGAAGCAGTAAATCAAGAGCTTGATAAGATGCTAGAGAATGGAATCATTGAAGAAGTGCATCAAGGTTCTGAATGGGTTTCTAACATAATAGTTGTTCCAAAAAGGGATAGTGAGGAAATTAGACTATGCATAGACCTTCGGGAAGTGAATAAAGCAATATTGAGAGAAAGACATCCAATTCCTACAATTGACAATATGTTACATGCCCTTAAAGGTGCTAAAGTATTTGCAAAGCTGGATGCAAAAAAAAGGGTTTTGGCAGGTTGACTTAGACCCTCAATCAAGACCCCTTACAACTTTCATCACGCACCGTGGTTGTTACAGATTTTGTAAAGTTCCTTTTGGTCTATCAAGTGCTCCAGAGGCATATCAGAAAGGAATGGATTCAATTTTGCTTGATTTGAAAGGTGTAATTTGTTACTTGGACGATGTCGTAGTTTACGCCAAAGATAGACAAGAACTAGAAGAAAGGCTTAGAAAAGTCTTACAAAGATTTGATAAAGTAGGCATTAGGCTCAACAGGAATAAGTGCAAATTTGCCATGGAAGAATTGGATATTTTAGGTCACATTGTTAGTAGTAAAGGTATTAAACCTGATAATAGGAAAATAGAAGCAGTCTTAAATTTTCCAATACCAAAAAATATTGAGATGTTAAGGTCATTCTTAGGAACTTGTGGGTTTTTAAGAAAATTCATACCTAATTTTTCTAAATTGGCAGAACCTTTAAATAATTTGACTAGAAAAAATGTTAGGTGGAATTGGGATTTGAAAACAAATAAAGCATTTCAGGATCTTAAAGAGTCACTAACAAAAGAGCCATGCTTGGCATATTACAACTTGAACTCACCAACTGAATCAATCACAGATGCAAGCCCTATTGGTCTTGGAGCAGTATTAATACAAACACAACAAAATGGCATTAAAAGACCCATTGCATATGCCAGCAGATCCTTAACTGATACTGAAAAAAGATATTCACAAATAGAAAAAGAGACATTGGGATGTGTATGGGCAATTGAACATTTTAACACCTATATTTGGGGAAGGAAATTTGTGTTAAAAACAGATCACAAACCTCTAATCTATATGCTGAATCCTAAAAATGGAGCTGTTTTGCCTCCAAGAATTCAAAGATTGAGTTGGAGATTACAACCATATATGACTTTGAAATTGAATTCATTCAAGGAAAGCAAAATATTGCAGATATATTTTCAAGACAACCTCTTTCTAACACAAGTGATGAAGAATGGCTGGAGGACTATGTTCATAAAGTCTTATCCATCACTTCTGAAGAGCTTCAAGCACTGTCTTTGAAAGAGATAAAAGTTTGTACAGAGCAAGATCCTTTGTTTCAAAAACTGAAAGAGATGGTTCAAAAGGGAGTTTGGCCATATCCTTTGAATGAAGAATTTAAATGTTTTTATAAGTTTAAAGATGAACTCTCAATTTTTGATAATCTTATCTTAAAAGGAAGTAGAATTTTGCTACCTTCAAAACTAATAAAGAGAGTCTTGAGAATTGCACATGAAACACATCAAGGAATGACAAGAAACAAACAACTGTTAAGAGAAAAATATTTTTGGTTAAACATGGACTTTGACATCGAAAATTTGATTAGAAACTGTCCAATTTGTGTAAGGAATCAACCATTGATAAATGATCAACCATTGCAAATAGTTCCGTTACCATCAAAACCTTGGATGAAACTTGGAATTGACATAGTTGGTCCAATTGGCCATCATTATGTTTTAACAGTGATCGACTACTATTCTTCATATCCTGAAGCAATGATAATAGAAGACATTTCCAGCAAGACAATTATTGAAAAATTAATGGAGATCTTTGCAAGACATGGTTATCCACATGAAGTTGTAACAGATAATGGCTTACAGTTTGTAAGTACATCAATGGAAAGATTTTTAAAAGAATGTGGAATCAGGCACATCAAAGCCTCACCCTATTACCCAAAAAGTAATGGGAAGATAGAAAGATTCCATAGATTTCTAAAGAAACAATTCAATTTAAGTTCTGAAGAAGGGAAAGATTGGAAAGAAGATTTATCCAGAATTTTAATGTCTTACCGAACTACTCCAAACAGATCTACAGGAAAGACTCCAGCATTCCTATTATTTTCAAGAGAAATCAAAACTAAATTAAGCTCACTTGTTAATGATGCAGAAGAAGATGAATCCAACATCAAAGAATTCAATATGGTCTACAAAGAAAAAATGAAAACATATAATGATATAATTCGGAAAGCTAGTCCTCATAATTTTGAAATTGGAAATTTAGTTTATGTGGCAAATCCAAATAATGGAAAACTTGATTCAAATTTCAGATCAGAACATCATGTCATTCTTGAAAACACTTCAATAAATTCTTTTAAATTAGTCAACACTAAAAATGGGAAAATAATTCATAGAAATGCTAAACATTTGAAACATGTTCCTACTCAAGAGACCAATCAAGACATTTCTGACTTGATTCCAGAAGAGAGCCAGAAAAATCTTAGTTCAGATTCGACAAGAATTGAACACCTCAACTCTTCTGATGTACAAATACCAGATGATAATTCCTCAAACCAAGACAAGGACACTTCTTTAAACCGACCAAGTTCAAGTAGAACAGGGTCTACATTTAACCCAGTTGTTTCAGATAGACTTGATGCCGAGGCTCTTCACCAGTTGCCACCAGAGGTTTCTCCACCCTTGCCGACTACCAAGGAACCCGTGATCACCAGGAGTGGAAGAGTCGTCAAGCCATCATCAAAATATAAAGACATGATTCCTTTCTTCTGAGGGAAGGAGGGAATGTAGTATTCTGTGTTTTAAAATATAATAGATCATCATCATAAACAATAATATACGATGTATAATGTAAACAGCGTGTTAATGTAAAAATATAAATATAAAGTGTAATAAACAATTAGTAATATAATTTCATCTGGTGAGTAATGTTTAATTAAATAATAACTATACAACAAGCAGTCTCTAGTTAGGTTTAAATTGGGTCCAGGATGGACAGTAATGTCACCACATTTGGTGTCTTTTTTTTTCTCTCACAAAAATAATAAAATATTTTATCTCTTTGCAACCAATTTTCTGTTCATACTTGTTCAACTTTTAACTTTGAGATGTTCTCCAACTGTATGGATCATGTTCCAGAACATGGAGAACACTTGCCCATTCCAGGGATACATCAGGACTGATCTAGAGGGTGTGACATCAGAATTGCCCACTGGCCCAACCACAACCTCACTTGGTGAAGATCATCTACAAGGATTGGAGAGAGATTTGAAAAACACAAAGGAAGAACTGGAAACTGTGAAGGCAGGATTTCAAGTTACTATAAATGAACTGAGCACGATGAAGACAGAATTACAAAACACTAAAGGAGAACTGAATGCTGTGAAGTCTGAATTACATGTTAACAAAAAAGAACTAGAAACTATGCTGACAATACAACAAGTTGATAAAAAGGAACTGAAAGCTATGCAAATAGAATTAATTCATAAAAAGGAAGAACTAGAAAGTATAAAAACAGAACTACAAGGTACTAAGAAAGAACTGGCCACTGTGAGAACAGAGCTCCAAACTACTACCACCGCCTGCTGTGATGTTAAATGTCATGAGAATCCTGTGAAAATGGCTGATGTGGAGCTTGACCTTACACCTTGTGTCCAGAACTGGCTTCCTCCTTGTGTGGAATATCCTGACTTGGTGAATGATCTTAAGAAATATCTGTATGGAAGTGGAGATCACCAAGATAAATTGGAATTACACGGTTTATTTGGTTGGAATAATTGGACTGGAGACTCCCAAGATAGATCAGAGTATATAATTAGGAATATAGATGGCACTGAGTTCAATGTTAGGAGTAAGTGTAGAGTTGGAGGAGAGAAGATCGAAGTTGAGGTGTCATTCCATCAGATAGGTGGAGGTGTCAACACCCTGGCCCAATATAAATATTGTATTTTGTGTTTGAGGGAATATAGTTACACTGGTGGAGTAGTTATCAACTCTGTGTTGGTTGGTCAAACCTGCCGCTACCTGATAGACACAGAGAAGTTGAAAACATATTTTAATAAATCCAATTATATTTATGGACATATGGTTTTGTGTAAATATATATATTAGGATCACTATGTCAACTTTATAAATAAATTTCTCCATTTTATTACCTTGTGTTTTTCTCCATTTTAACTCTAAAAACAGTCATTTTATATCTCCACATATAATTTACCATTTTATATCAACTGACCTTATTCTCCCAACATACATTGTAGCAAACACATTATTTATATTTCAAATTGTTAAATTTATTCCTCATAACACACACACACAATAGATTATATTATTTGACATAGAAAAATTAGGAAAGACAAAGTTCAGGATGATAAAGTAATTCATTTGTATCCCCACAATTAAACCCTCTTTACATCAAAGAACAGAGAGGCAAAGAGATATGTTTACCTTGTAGCAAAATATTGAAATTAGGTATCTATTTATGTTAAATATTCTGTTACCCTATTTACATCATGTTTATAAATTACCCACTTTTATATAAAACTATCATCATGGCATTATAAAATATCAATGGTAATTTCCTAATGGTATTGATTTAGACCAGTATCAGTACTGAATTATTTCTAATCACTTGTATGGTTGTTTGAATAAAATATGGTTGTTTCACATCTCTCTTTAGTGTATTAACTAACCACTAACTTGAAGTTAACTACATATCATGATTATCATGGCCTGTGGCATGTTTATTTAGAAGTAAAAAAATATTCATATGAACAAATATAAACACAGGTCACTTAATTTATCAATCTAATCCCAATAGCCAAATACTGAAAGTAACCTATCTTTCCTAACTTGAAGTTAACTACATACCATGATTATCATGGTCTGTGATATGTTTACTAAGAAGTAAAAAATATCCATATAGACAAATCTAAACGCAGGTCACTTAATTTACCAATCTATTCCCAATAGCCAAATACTGAAAGTAACCTATCCTTCCTAACTTGAATTAACTACATACGATGATTATCATGGTCTGTAACATGTTTACTTAGAAGTAAAAATATCCATATAGACAAATTTAAACGCAGGTCAATTAATTTACAAATCTAATCCCAATAGCCAAATACTGAAAGTAACCTATGCTTCCTAACTTTATTTAACTACATACCATGATTATCATGGTCTGTAACATGTTTACTTAGAAGTAAAAAATATCCATATAGACAAATTTAAACAAGTGTCACTTAATTTACAAATCAAATCCCAATAGCCAAATACTGAAAGTAACTTATCTTTCCTAACTTGAGTTAACTACATACCATGATTATCATGGCCTGTAACGTGTCTACTTAGAAGTAAAAAATATACATATAGACAAATTCAAACGCAGGTCACTTAATTTACCAATCTAATCCCAATAGCCAAATACTGAAAGTAACTTATCTTTCCTAACTTGAGTTAACTACATACCATGATTATCATGGCCTGTAACGTGTCTACTTAGAAGTAAAAAATATCCATATAGACAAATTTAAACAAGTGTCACTTAATTTACAAATCTAATCCCAATAGCCAAATACTGAAAGTAACTTATCTTTCCTAACTTGAGTTAACTACATACCATGATTATCATGGCCTGTAACGTGTCTACTTAGAAGTAAAAAATATACATATAGACAAATTCAAACGCAGGTCACTTAATTTACCAATCTAATCCCAATAACCAATTACTTAACCCTTAACAGGACGGGTTGGGTTGATTCCGCCCATGCATAAACTTAAATTTTTTTTTTCATTTACTGAGAGCTACCAGCTTTCATGTATTTAAATTTTACAGTGATACAAACATTTTCCATCCATCATTTATGAATATCAGTTTTGTAAATGGTGTTAAATTTGCATGTGGGGGCGGATTCGGCCCAGCCCATCCAGGAGCTTGAGAATTTTTCAGTCAGTGTTAGCTCGTGGCTCATACTTGGGTCGCTGTCTTCCGCTATTTTTTAGCTTCCTCTTATAAAATAACACTTTTTTCTTTGAATAAGTAGAATTATCATTCAAATTAACAGAGAGAACTCTCCCTGCCAACCCAAAATATATCAAAGTTTTAGAGATAAGTCGACCATTTTAGAAGAGTAATAGAAATATTCCAGCAGACAATTGGCTCCCTTCAGTAGAATAAGTTGAAAGAACATGGCCTTACATATTTAGGAAGGATGAGAAAGAATAAACCTCAGATTCTACCACAATTTCAACCGCACCCTAATATAGAATTAGGAACATCTATTTTTGGTTTCTCTGGAACAACAACTTTAGACTCCTATGTTCCCCAAAAAAGAAAATTGGTAATAGGATTGATAAAAAGGATAAAAAAGAAAGGAGTAATATTATTGGTGATCTTGGGAGAGAATTCACTGATGAACACCTGGCCACACATAATCTCAATTCTCTCTCGCTGGAATTACAGACGACAATTCAAGAAGAATGATGGTTCACGTACATCAAGGGAATGTACGATGCCACAACAATCTGATACTTCAAAAAGGTGCTACAAAGTCCATCACAAACGCAGTAAATATATAAAACCCTTTGCCTTGTATGCCAATTAGGCATTTGCAAAAACATTTATTAATAATTTGTGAAATCTGTAAATAGATAATATTCAGAATTTTTAAGCGTCAAAATCTCTATGTTAACATTTGTATTCATTAAAAACTAGACGAATGACCCGGCAACGCCCAGGTTTACCCAATTAAATGTGGAGAGGCTAGGTTGACCAAATCTAGCTAAGCTCCCCTGGCGGTGCCACCGCCGGTGAGAAGCCGTACGCCTCCGGTGTTGGTGACGCAGAATCAGAGGTGGTGCGCATGCGCGGCGGAAAAAGAAAGCAGAAAGAACTTTTACCAAGAAGGAACAACGACGCCATTTAAACGCGCGTCAAACATTTTCATATTTAATCCTTATGTTTTAATTAAAGTACCTAAATTTAATCCAATGTCAATCGTAAATTATCCAAGTTAAGTACACTATTTTTAACATATATTTAAGCAAGTTTTTCTACCAAAATGTTTATAAATAGTGTTTTTATTTACCGATAAGTTTTACATCTAGGTTTTTTATCTAAAAGTTTTATTACCAACATGTGTTTTTATCTATAAGTTTTATTATCACTAAGTTTATTATCTTAAAGATTATTTATCAAAAGAAAGATTTTCTACCAATTAATTTAAGCACAAGTCAAAGTTATTTTTATCATTTATCTACAACATAAATTCTGGTCCCTCGAGCCGGATAATTATTGACGACCTATTGGATTAAAGAAATAAAAAAAGATGCCTAAACAAACAAGTAAAGTTACATCTAAAAAATTCTATTTCGAAATATCGAAGCTTGATGACCTAAAGATTGAATTAGAAAATGTAGAACCTCAAAATAAAGGTTATTTAAAGGTACAACTGGATAATTTAAACAAAATTAAAGGAAATATTGAAAATTATATGAATGCATTATTTGATTCTGATGAACATGAATCACATATACCTATGTATAAAGAAGCTAATAAAGATATAACTGAATTACAATCTACTTTATTAAATTATTTAGAATTAAAAGAAAATATAAATACTAAGATGGAAGAAACTAAAATTAATCTCCCTAAGTTTTCTCTACCCTCTTTTAAAGGTGATCTTGATCAATGGTTGGATTTTAAGACCACATTTGAAGATACCATTATAAACAATTCATTAAATAATATTCAAAAGTTTAAATATCTACAAAGTTCTCTTTCTGGAGATGCAGCTAGCATAATTAAGGGTTTTTCTTTAACTCCTGACACTTTTGATAAAGCTTGGCTTGCTCTCAATGAGAGATATCACTGTACAAGAGACCTAGCCTATAAATACTGTAACAATATTCCTAATATCAAGTATATAAAAGTGACCAACTCAAGGAATATTATTGAACTAATTGATACTGTTAAGTTGAACTTAAGAAATTTAGAATTGTTAGGAATTAATGAAGAACAATTAGGAAACATGCTTCTCACTGCTTTTATTTTAAAGAAAATTGATAGCAACATGAACAAGGACTTTGAACTTTCATTAAAGGAAAATACATTTCCTATTCTTCAAGACTTATTAACATTTTTAGAAAAGCATAGAAAGGGATCGGATCACATTAATGGAAAAATATATCAAAAAGAAGATAATGTTATGAAGACCTTTAAGACTTATCATGTAAATACTAACATAGTCAAATGCACATATTGTAATTCATCTCATAAGTTAGGTACCTGCCAAGAATTTGCTAAGTTGTCTTTAGATGATAGAATCAAATTTGTTAGAAGAAAAAACCTTTGTATAAACTGCTTAGGTGTAAATCATTATGCCAATCATTGTAAAATAACTGCCACTTGTAAAGTCTGCAACAAAAAACATCATACTACCCTTCATAGTTATAATTATCAAAGACGGCAAGGTCCTATTTCAACTACCGAACATCAAGCTAATACAAGTGAAGAACAAAACCAGCATCATACAGTAAACCACACAGTTCTATCTAACAATGCAATCATAGAGAGAGAGAAACAAATATTTTTCTCTCTACAGCCTTAATAAAAGTTTTTAACTCAAATAATGATGAGCTAATGTGCCGAGCCCTGATTGATTCGGGTGCTCAAAAATCTTTAATAACTAAGACACTTGCAGACAAATTAAATATAACTCAAGAACATACAAAAGTAAAAATTGCAGGATTTAATTCAACCATACAATCACAAGTTAATAAGATAATAAAGATAAAACTTTCTTCCATTTATGATAATTTCAAGTTTGAAACTAAAGCTCTAATTGTTAAAGACTTATCGAACAAAATGCTTAATTTTTATACGCATAACCCAGTTTGGCCTCATTTAAATAATTTGAAACTTGCTGATCCTGAATTTCATATTCCTAGACCTATAGATATAATTATAGGAGCTATTTTATATTTAGATCTTGTTGAACCAGGTTTGATTAAGGGTCCAAGAGATGCATCCTCAGCTATGAATTCAAAGTTAGGTTGGATCATTTCAGGTAGATCAAATATGCCCAATAACACTACTAGCACATCCATTCAACAAATACATGTTAATCATTCTTCAGCTGAACTAGATGATATTGTTTAAAAAATTTGGGATGCGGAAAGCATTCCTACGCACAAGGAAGAAATGAACACAGAAGAATTAGAATGTGAAAATATATTTAGAACTACAACATTCAGAGATGAAAATGGGAGATATGTAGTTTCATTGCCATTTAAGCTTAACTATAATAAAATTAATTATCAATTAGGAGATTCAAAATCTCAAGCCTTAAGAAGATTCCTTTCTTTGGAAAGACGCTTCCATCAAAACCCTGTTTATTCACAACATGTGAGAGAATTCATTCAGGAATGCAACTAAAGATGTTTTTCAAGTTAAGGTACACGATACCATGGATGTAAAAACAAAAAGGCAGTTGTTATCAGTAATAGCTCAATTTTTTGATCCCTTAGGAATTATATCTCCTTCCATAATTTTACTCAAAATATTAATGCAAGATGCTTGGAAGCTCCAACTGGATTGGGATGATTATCTACCTGATAATATAGTAAACCTATGGGCTCAGTTTAAAAAAGAAATTGGATATTTATCTCAAGTTTTGATCCCCAGATATTTAGCTATTATTCCTAAAGAAGATGAAGTCCGGATGCAACTTCATGGGTTCGCTGATGCTTCAGCTAAGGCTTATGCTGCAGTATGCTATCTGAGATGTGAAACACAGAATGATGTAAAGATCCAGCTTCTAGCAGCCAAAACAAGAGTTGCATCACTCAAGGCCCCTACTCTTCCATGCTTAGAACTCTGTGCAGCTCATCTGTTGAGTCAACTAGTTGATTCAATTAAGTTAACACTTCCATTCCAGATAAAAGAGACTTTTTTTGGACAGATTCTAAAATCACTTTGTGCTGGATACAATCCAATCCTTCAAAATGGAAGGTTTACATATCAGAGTTGAGAAAATTCAAAAAACTTCAAGAGTTGATCAATGGCATCATGTTCCAGGAGTTGAAAATCCAGCAGATTGTGCAAGCAGGGAAATACTGCCAAGTAAGCTTGTTGATCACCATTTATGGTGGAATGGACCATCCTGGTTGACTACATTTGATTCAAAAATATTAAGTAATAAGGAATCAGTGGTTGAAGAAAGTGAAATTGTGCAATCATATGGAGAACTAATTCAAATACACTATTCAAGTGCAGAAGATGTCAAATCACATAGTTTACCCGATTCTATTACAAGATTTTCTTCTTATAGCAGAATGAAAAGAACTCTAGCATGGTGCTTAAGATTTATTAATAATTCTAGGTGTTGGAGCTTGGATCCTCACAGTAATAGTTTGGAATTCCGTGTAGCTCCTTCAGCCTTCTTTCTGGTCTCAGGTGTTGACGATATGTGGCAGAGCTTGCTGATGACTGTACGTTACGAGACCAGACCGGCGGATTGACTACTGAGCTATTCTCCCTATCCAAATGCGATGTAACAACAAGAGAATGGCCACACAGCCTCACGGCGTTTTAGCTAACACACTCACTTTATTGCATCTTTCACTCATTTTATATACATATATATTTACATAATTAAAAGAAAGAAAGAATAATTTACATGATTATAATTCAATGCAGCCTAGCTAGTGATTTACATAACTAGGCGCAAACATACTCCCCCCCACCGCTGAACTTCAGTTCAGATCTTGAGGCGCAAAGGGAAGAGGGGCCAGCTTGGTGATTGGTCTCCCGAAAACTCCTCCGGCTGTCAAAGTTAGTTCTGCGCAAGACACCCTCACCAGACCTTCCTCCCAGTGGAATTATTGGAGATCTAGAGGCAGGAATGGAGCTGTTCTGATGAGCCCTCCCGAATAGCAGTTTCACACTGTTTCTTCCTTGGCAGCTTCTGGAATAGGTTTTCTGGCAATAAGTCTCGTGATTTTCTTCCCTTGGATTCTGGTCTTGCAATGACGGCACACTGACTCCGATTCCCTGAAATTTCTTACCAGACCATCTAACTCTGATGTAGTTTGAACCGCAAGGCTACAAGTTCCACCTTTATAGTTCGAGGAGAGAGCTGTCTATTTTGCCCATTAGAATCCAACCGAGCTTTGATTTCATCGCTATAGGTCGGTTCTTTCCCAGCATTTTTTTCTCTCCATGCATCAAATATGCATACATATCTGCACCTAGAATAATGTCGATAGGTGCCGAAATATGAAACAGAGGGTCTGCTAACTCAAGCCCTCTCTGCATGATCCAGGTCGGTTCTGCCAATTTGAAGTTTGGAATTTCAGTTGTTAAAACTTCCATTACTAGAGCATTTGTTTCATATTTTTCGGATCTATAAATTGACCTGAATGTCAAGTTAACAGATGTAGATGATCCCTGGACTGGATTATTTCCAATACCCTTAAGTGAGCGTCCTGATGTTTCTCCTTTGAGCCCAAGTTTCTCACAAATTTCTTTTGTGATCAAACTAACCTGTGATCCACTATCTAAAAGTGCTCGGCAGATCTGCCGTGCACCGTTTTCACCTTCCACAATGATTTGAGCTGTCGCAAGGTGCACTTGATTGATGGTCTCGTTTCCTTGTTCAACACTGGTATTGTTGACCTCACCTACAGGTGTACAAATCTGGGGCTTCGCATCATTCTGGGTCTTGGTTGCCTCTTTGTCAGGACCATGGAGCAATGTATGGTGCCTTTTTTCGCACTTCTTGCAAGGTCCTTGGTAACAAGTTTTTCTTGCATGACCTTTTTTTAGACAGTTGTAGCACATTTTGTTTTGCTTGACAAATTCCCATTTTTGTTCGATGGGCATTGTACTAAATGTAGTACAGTTGTAGATTCTGTGACCTGCCTTGCATGCCATACACATTTGAGCATTGGTATTAATCGCAATGTGTACATTTGCATAGTCCTTTTGAACTTCACTTTTCTTTCTTTGATATTCCCTTGATCCCTGTGGCAGACTTCTAGCTTGTCTTTCAAGAAACAGAATGAAGTCCTCATAGGTAGGAAATGATCTTTCATCCTGGGTCAACTCCCACTGGCGTTTCATATCCTCATCGATTCTGCCCCTCAAGAACTGTACCAATATTATGTCCACCAGCTCATTTCTTTGCAATCCGAGGGATCCTAGATTGCGTACAGATTCATTACAGGTATCCAGAAGTTCCCTTAGGGCCTTTGCTGATGGATACTTCATTTGCTTGATCTTGAATATTTTGTTCAGTTGCGCATAAGCCAACTCTCTTTGGTTGTCGTATCTGGACACTAGAGTATCCCATGCTTGCCTGTAGCTTTCTGATGATATTGGGAACCCACGTATCAGTCTGGCCGCTTCTCCCTTCACTGCGGAGCCCAAATATTGCAGCTTTTGTAGATCATTTAGCCCTGGATTTTGATCTATGGCCATTCCGAATACCTCCTTGAAATTGAACCAAGAGTTCGCATCTCCATAGAAGTGAGGCAACTCGAACTTGGGCAATATCACTGTTTCGAGGCCTTTTGCTTGTTTGGCGTCAGCTTTACTTTGTATTCCTTCCAATGTGCGTCTAAGCTTTATTTCCAGCTTTTCCATATTATCTTGAATTGTTTCATAGCTCTCGAGTTCTTTTTCTTCATCTTCTTCCTCCTGTACAAATAACTCGTCAAATAAGATCTTTGTTTCCGCCTTTATCTCTGATACACCTTCATCTATCAGCTTTAATTTATGGAGATCGCCTCACGATATGTCTTCATCTATAGATGCCAGGTATCTATCCATTCGTCTTATCTGTGAACGGATCTTGATCTTTAGGCCTTTCATTGCTTTAGACATGTTTCCAGATTTGAAGGTTTGTTTCTCAGTAGAATCACGCTCTTTTCCTTAGTATCCGGCTCGAGGGACCATATGTTGGAGCTTGAATCCTCACAGTAATAGTTTGGAATTCCGTGTAGCTCCTTCAGCCTTCTTTCTGGTCTCAGGTGTTGACGATATGTGGCAGAGCTTGCTGATGACTGTATGTTACGAGACCAGACCGGCGGATAGACTACTGAGCTATTCTCCCTATCCAAATGCAATGTAACAACAAGAGAATGGCCACACAGCCTCACGGCGTTTTAGCTAACACACTCACTTTATTGCATCTTTCACTCATTTTATATACATATATATTTACATAATTAAAAGAAAGAAAGAAGAATTTACATGATTATAATTCAATGCAGCCTAGCTAGTGATTTACATAACTAGGCGCAAACACTAGGTATCCATCCAATAAATTTAGTGGAACTTTGACAACCAAAGAAATTAGATCATCAGAGTTAAAAATAACCAAAGTTGTCCAAGAATGTTATTTCTCAGTTGAAATTAATGCCCTTTTAAGTTCTAAAGCATTACCAAAGACCAACAAACTTTTATGTTTAAATCCATTTATTGATCAAAATGGCATTCTAAGAGTTGGAGGAAGGCTTAAACTGTCTTCTCTGTCTGAATTCCAAAAACATCCGATAATTCTTCCGCCCAAGTTACATGTAACTGAACTCATCATAAGACAATGTCACCAGAAGCATTTTCATTCAAGTTTCAACTTAACCTGCTCAATTCTAAGGAGAACATATTGGATAATTAATGGAAGATCTTTTGTTAAAAAAATTTTGAAAAATTGTGTTCAGTGTTTCAAAGTCAATGCCCGGCCTAATACACAACTAATGGGTGAATTGCCTTCTTCAAGAACAACCTATATTAGGGCCTTTGCAAGAACAGGTGTTGACCTAGCAGGTCCAATACTGACAAAACCCAGATTACCAAGATCCCGAGTTAAACTAAAATCTTATATTGCCCTTTTCGTATGTTTTGCAACAAAAGCGATTCATCTTGAATTAGTGTCAGATCTTTCAACCGGTTCATTTATCGCAGCATTAAGAAGATTCACATCAAGACGAGGTACTCCCTCAGATATATATTCTGACAATGGAACCAATTTTAAAGGAGTAGCTAAATTTCTCAATGAACAATATGCATTGCTACATGCTTCTGAAATACAAGATTACATAACATATTCAAAGATTAATTGGCATTTTATGCCTCCCCATGCACCCCATTTTGGGGGAATCTGGGAATCAAACATAAAATCTGTAAAAATGATACTCAAGAAAGTTATTGGATCATCACTGTTAACCTTTGAAGAACTCACAACTTTTCTCACCCAGATTGAAGCAACACTAAATCAAAGACCATTAACCCCCTTAAGTGAAGATCTTAATGATCTTGAAGCTCTAACTCCAGCACATTTCCTTTCAGGCCCAAGCACATCTAACTTACCAGAGACAGACAACCAGCAAGCAAATTTAAGTATTAACCTATCGGCAAGATGGAAACATATCCAAGAATTAAAAAAATTATTCATTTTGCGTTGGAAAAAAAGAATATGTCATAAATCTCCAGAAAAGAGGAAAGTGGAAATCAGCCAAACCAAATGTAAAAATTGGAGATTTAGTCTTGATCATGGAACAAAGCATCAGTTCTCCTTCATGGATACTTGGTAGAGTATCAAAAACCTTCCATGATCCAGATATGCTGGTCAGAACTGTAGAATTGCGTACAGAGTGATTTGACCCTAACCACAGGCCCGGCCGGGAGTATGGAGAGGCTAGATTGACCAAATGTAGATAAGCTCCCCTGGCGGCACCACCGCGGTGAGAAGCGGTACGCCTCCGGTGTTGGTGACGCAGAATCAGAGGTAGTGCGCATGCGCGGCGGAAAAAGAAAGCAGAAAGAACTTTTACAAAGAAGGAACAACGACGCCATTTAAACGCGCGTCAAACATTTTCATATTTAATCCTTATGTTTTAATTAAAGTACCTAAATTTAATCCAATGTCAATCGTAAATTATCCAAGTTAAGTACACTATTTTTAACATATATTTAAGCAAGTTTTTCTACCAAAATGTTTATAAATAGTGTTTTATTTACCGATAAGTTTTATTACATCTAGGTTTTTTGTCTAAAAGTTTTATTACCAACAAGTGTTTTTTTCTATAAGTTTTATTATCACTAAGTTTATTATCTTAAAGATTATTTATCAAAAGAAAGATTTTCTACCAATTAATTTAAGCACAAGTCAAAGTTATTTTTATCATTTATCTAAAACAAAATGTTTTATTCAAACACTATTCGTTACAATTATAAATTGGCGCCGTGGATGTCACTCTTGTGAAACGTCCCGCTCCAAACTTTACAGTCAGATTAGTTACGATATACATCTTCAAATCGAGCGAGCGTCTATAAATATTTCGATTTAGATCAAGTATTCTAATTAGTAAGCGAACTATTATTAATAAAATTTTGAAAAGATTTCGATTTTAAACGTATTTATAACCTTGATAGAGGGCGCTGTTCGTGAGCTAAGTAGAATAATTTGAATATATAGTTTTAATATTTAATTTATATATAATTTATGAACGGAAAAATATGTCCAGGGTAGCCTAGTGGTCATGGCATCTGCCCGGTAAGCGGAAGGTCGTGGGTTCGATTCCCATCCCTTGACACTTTTTTATTTTATCCATTCTGACCAAAATCTATCCGTGAACTTCACACAGACAGAATAAGGAAATTATATAAGTAGATAATAATTATCATTAGATAATGATAATGATCATAATGATGATGCGCGCGTTGATGATCAAAATCTATCCGTGAACTTCACACAGACAGAATAAGGCAATTATATAAGTAGATATTTTTTAAATTTTGATTCCAATCATTATTTAGCGCGTATTTCATAGTTACATAAGTGGGTTGAATCTACCCAACCCGTCCAGTTATGTAAGAAAAATTCCCTTGTCCAGTTAAGAGTTAATACAATAAAGCTCTTTGTTATTTAAAAGACATTTCAGAGGAAGGAAGACAGGCATGTCTTTTTAAAATAGACCATCTGGAATACATCCCGAATAGGATTTCAGTGCAAAACAGACATCTATAAAGTAACTTTTTAAAAGATCTTCATGATTTTTTAAAATTAATATTTTTTATTTTCCATATTTATTTCAACTGCTATATTATTCAATTGGAATAAAATATTTGTAATTATTTATGTTGTGAAAATATGTATTAATGCCTTTGTCCCATATACTAAAAGTTATTCATGAAAATAAGAAAATGAATACAAAAAAAGTACACACAATGATTTCAATTAATATCATTAATCTGTTGCAAAGCTATTTTTTTTTAAATGTTATTTTGTCGAGTTATATGATTAGCTAATCATCTAACCTTAATTCAACACTTCCTTTAATTCAACCGAAAGCTCTGATCCCTTGGGGTGTTGAATTAAAGAGGTTCTGCTGTACTTGTCTACTCTCCTGTCAAAACGTGATGCCATCTATTGACCGTCTCTGCTAACTAGTGGCCTTGGGTCAGTGACAAAGCCACAACACCAACCTGGAGACCAGGGTTTCAGGCTAATGTCCTTCATCAGCTCAGTTTCTCAAAGCTGGTGTTGTTGCTTTGTCACCGACCAGAGGTCGATAGTTTGCAGTGATGGTCAATATTTGGCATCATTTTTGACATCTATTTTGACAGAAGAGGTGACCTTTATTTTTATTGATTATCATTTTTCTGGAAAAATTTCCATTTAAGGTACTTGTATATTTGAAATTATTAGATTACTTTCTACTGTTTAATGAAATTGACATTTTAAACTCTGCTCAACACGTGCAAGTTCATTACAATCTCTCTCACCTTTAGAGACAGAACTGCCATGATAATTTAAAAAAAACTTAATTTACATTTTAACAAAATCTACCTTAATTTAACAGACTATAATTCAACAGGATCACCTATCCCTCTCTCTGTGTGTTAAAATTAACTATACAGAGAACAATCTCTCTAGAAGATACCTCTCCACAAATAAGTTTTTCATTACCAAAATAATTAGAGAACATTCTTTCTAGAATACATCTCTCTAGAAAGGTCAATTTTTCATCATTAAAATGATCATTTTTTATTATTTAGCAACTCTACAGTAAGAGGAACACCTCTCCCTAAAGGTGTACAGTAGAATTTAATGAGAGGACACTTTCGCTAGAATACACCTCTCTACAAAGGTCAGTTTTCATCATTAAAATGACCATTTTTTACTATTTAGCAACTCTACATTAAGAGGAACACCCCTCCCCAAAGGTGTACAGTAGAATTTAATGAGAGGACACTCATGCTAGAATACACCTCTCTACAAAGGTCAGTTTTCATCATTAAAATGATCATTTTTTACTATTTAGCAACTCTACATTAAGAGGAACACCCCTCCCCAAAGGTGTACAGTAGAATTTAATGAGAGGACACTCATGCTAGAATACACCTCTCTACAAAGGTCAGTTTTCATCATTAAAATGATCATTTTTTACTATTTAGCAACTCTACAGTAAGTGGAACACCCCTCCCCAAAGGTGTACAATAGAATTTAATGAGAGGACACTCATGCTAGAATACACCTCTCTACAAAGGTCAGTTTTCATCATTAAAATGATCATTTTTTACTATTTAGCAACTCTACAGTAAGTGGAACACCCCTCCCCAAAGGTGTACAATAGAATTTAATGAGAGGACACTCATGCTAGAATACACCTCTCTACAAAGGTCAGTTTTCATCATTAAATGATCATTTTTACTATTTAGCAACTCTACAGTAAGTGGAACACCCCTCCCCAAAGGTGTACAATAGAATTTAATGAGAGGAAATTCTCGCTAGAAGATACTCCTCCACAAATAACAGTTTTAATCATTAAAATAATATGAAAACACTCTTGCTAAAGGACACCTCTATATAATGGTCAGTTTTTCATCACTAAAATACCATTTTTCACTATTTAGCAATGGGGGTCAGTGGAAGGGTGGTCTAAACCATTTGTTTTCAACCCTTATGACCCGGGTTCAAATCCCCGCATTGGGCACTTTTTTTCTAATTAAAAAAAAAAAAATGTGCCAATGGCCCCGATTCTTGCAAAAGTCTAACCCTACCATGTATGTCTTGTACTTCTAATACCCTAGACATGAAGGCTGCTGTCCTACTGAGCCCAGTTAAATGTTAACAGTCCTACCTTGGTGTGATGTTCCCATCAACAGGAAACACACCCAATTACTATATATGTCAGACAGGACAGTATGTCTTGTACTCCTGGTACCCTAGACATGAAGGCTGCTGTCCTACTGAGCCCAGTTAAATGTTAACCGTCCTACCTTGGTGTGATGTTCCCATCAACAGGAAACAACCAATTACTATGTATGTCAGACAGGACAGTATGTCTTGTACTCCTGGTACCCTAGACATGAAGGCTGCTGTCCTACTAAGCCCAGCAAATGTTAACCGTCCTACCTTGATGTGATGTTCCCATCAACAGGAAACACACCCAATTACTATGTTTGTCAGACAGGACAGTATGTCTTGTACTCCTGGTACTCTAGACATGAAGGCTGCTGTCCTACTAAGCCCAGCTAAATGTTAACAGTCCTACCTTGATGTGATGTTCCCATCAACAGGAAACACACCCAATTACTATGTTTGTCAGACAGGACAGTATGTCTTGTACTCCTGGTACCCTAGACATGAAGGCTGCTGTCCTACTAAGCCCAGCTAAATGTTAACAGTCCTACCTTGATGTGATGTTCCCATCAACAGGAAACACACCCAATTACTATGTTTGTCAGACAGGACAGTATGTCTTGTACTCCTGGTACCCTAGACATAACGGCTGCTGTCCTACTAAGCCCAGCTAAATGTTAACAGTCCTACCTTGATGTGATGTTCCCATCAACAGGAAACAGACCCAATTACTCTGTATGTCAGACAGGACAGTATGTCTTGTACTCCTGGTACCCTAGACATGAAGGCTGCTGTCCTACTAAGCCCAGCTAAATGTTAACTGTCCTACCTTGGTGTGATGTTCCCATCAACAGGAAACACACCCAATTACTCTGTATGTCAGACAGGACAGTATGTCTTGTACTACTGGTACCCTAGACATGAAGGCTGCTGTCCTATTAAGCCCTGCTAAATGTTAACTGTCCTACCTTGGTGTGATGTTCCCATCAACAGGAAACACACCCAATTACTCTGTATGTCAGACAGGACAGTATGTCTTGTACTCCTGGTACCCTAGACATGAAGGCTGCTGTCCTAATAAGCCCAGCTAAATGTTAACAGTCCTACCTTGGAGTGATGTTCCCATCAACAGGAAACACACCCAATTACTCTGTATGTCAGACAGGACAGTATGTCTTGTACTACTGGTACCCTAGACATGAAGGCTGCTGTCCTATTAAGCCCAGAAAATGTTAACATCCTACCTTGGTGTGATGTTCCCATCAACAGGAAACACACCAAATTACTCTGTATGTCAGACAGGACAGTATGTCTTGTACTACTGGTACCCTAGACATGAAGGCTGCTGTCCTATTAAGCCCAGCTAAATGTTAACTGTCCTACCTTGGTGTGATGTTCCCATCAACAGGAAACACACCCAATTACTCTGTATGTCAGACAGGACAGTATGTCTTGTACTACTGGTACCCTAGACATGAAGGCTGCTGTCCTATTAAGCCCTGCTAAATGTTAACTGTCCTACCTTGGTGTGATGTTCCCATCAACAGGAAACACACCCAATTACTCTGTATGTCAGACAGGACAGTATGTCTTGTACTCCTGGTACCCTAGACATGAAGGCTGCTGTCCTAATAAGCCCAGCTAAATGTTAACAGTCCTACCTTGGAGTGATGTTCCCATCAACAGGAAACACACCCAATTACTCTGTATGTCAGACAGGACAGTATGTCTTGTACTCCTGGTACCCTAGACATGAAGGCTGCTGTCCTACTGAGCCCAGTTAAATGTTAACCGTCCTACCTTGGTGTGATGTTCCCATCAACAGGAAACAACCAATTACTATGTATGTCAGACAGGACAGTATGTCTTGTACTCCTGGTACCCTAGACATGAAGGCTGCTGTCCTACTAAGCCCTGCTAAATGTTAACTGTCCTACCTTGGTGTGATGTTCCCATCAACAGGAAACACACCCAATTACTCTGTATGTCAGACAGGACAGTATGTCTTGTACTCCTGGTACCCTAGACATGAAGGCTGCTGTCCTACTAAGCCCAGCTAAATGTTAACTGTCCTACCTTGGTGTGATGTTCCCATCAACAGGAAACACACCCAATTACTCTGTATGTCAGACAGGACAGTATGTCTTGTACTACTGGTACCCTCGACATGAAGGCTGCTGTCCTATTAAGCCCAGAAAATGTTAACATCCTACCTTGGTGTGATGTTCCCATCAACAGGAAACACACCAAATTACTCTGTATGTCAGACAGGACAGTATGTCTTGTACTACTGGTACCCTAGACATGAAGGCTGCTGTCCTATTAAGCCCAGCTAAATGTTAACTGTCCTACCTTGGTGTGATGTTCCCATCAACAGGAAACACACCCAATTACTCTGTATGTCAGACAGGACAGTATGTCTTGTACTCCTGGTACCCTAGACATGAAGGCTGCTGTCCTATTAAGCCCAGCTAAATGTTAACTGTCCTACCTTGGTGTGATGTTCCCATCAACAGGAAACACACCCAATTACTCTGTAGGTCAGACAGGACAGTATGTCTTGTACTACTGGTACCCTAGACATGAAGGCTGCTGTCCTATTAAGCCCTGCTAAATGTTAACTGTCCTACCTTGGTGTGATGTTCCCATCAACAGGAAACACACCCAATTACTCTGTATGTCAGACAGGACAGTATGTCTTGTACTACTGGTACCCTAGACATGAAGGCTGCTGTCCTATTAAGCCCTGCTAAATGTTAACTGTCCTACCTTGGTGTGATGTTCCCATCAACAGGAAACACACCCAATTACTCTGTATGTCAGACAGGACAGTATGTCTTGTACTCCTGGTATCCTAGACATGAAGGCTGCTGTCCTACTAAGCCCAGTTAAATGTTAACAGCCCTAACTTTCTGTGATGTTCCCATCAACAGGAAACACACCCAATTACTCTGTATGTCAGACAGGACAGTATGTTTTGTACTCCTGGTACCCTAGACATGAAGGCTGCTGTCCTAATAAGCCCAGTTAAATGTTAACAGTCCTACCTTGGTGTGATGTTCCCATCAACAGGAAACAAACCCAATTACTCTGTATGTCAGACAGGACAGTATGTCTTGTACTCCTGGTACCCTAGACATGAAGGCTGCTGTCCTACAAAGCCCAGTTAAATGTTAACAGCCCTAACTTTCTGTGATGTTCCCATCAACATAAAACACAACCAATTACTCTGTAGGTCAGACAGGACAGTATGTCTTGTACTCCTGGTATCCTAGACATGAAGGCTGCTGTCCTAATAAGCCCAGCTAAATGTTAATAGTCCAACCTTGGTGTGATGTTTCCATCAACAGGAAACACACCCAATTACTCTCTATATCAGACGGGACAGTATGTCTTGTACTCCTGGTACCCTAGACATAAAGGCTGCTGTCCTACTAAGCCCAGTTAAATGTTAACAGCCCTACCTTTGTTTGATGTTCCCATCAAAAGGAAACACACCCAATTACTCTGTATGTCAGACAGGACAGTATGTCTTGTACTTTGGTACCCTAGACATGAAGGCTGCTGTCCTACTAAGCCCAGCTAAATGTTAACAGTCCTACCTTGGTGTGATGTTCCCATCAAAAGGAAACACACCAAATTACTATGTATGTCAGACAGGACAGTATGTCTTGTACTCCTGGTACCCTAGACATGAATGCTGCTGTCCTACTAAGCCCAGCTAAATGTTAACAGTTCTACCTTGGTGTGATGTTCCCATCAACAGGAAACACACCCAATTACTCTGTAGATATATGCATATCACCACTGTATATTTACATACAAAAAAATAGAGAAATTACAAAGAGTAGTTGTATTTTGATATAAAGTTCAGAAAATTCTTATACATGATTTTCTCTATAAAAGACAACAACATTCTGATAGGAATGAAAACATTTTCACAAAAGTTATACAAAAACATGACTATAGATATAAATAAATATATCAAGAATATACAACTTTTTATAAATGGGTCGAGATGTGAGAAACCACAGATGGTGTGACATTTACATATTAGCAAAGTTGGTAGAATGAGGTATAAGAAGTTTTACATTGAGTGTCATTCTATAGGAAGACCATCACAATATTATTTATTCCAGTAACTATATACTGGCATATGTAGATATACACAGTTGGAGTTTTTGTTTAAAACCTGGTGGATTAAAGACTAAATGGCTTCAACACCAAGTAAATTCAAGACCAATTGTCTTCAATACTATGTGGATTCAAGACCAAAGGGTCTCAAGACCAAGTGGATTCAAGACCAAGTGGATTCAATACCTAGTGGATTCAAGACCAAATGGATTCAAAGCCTAGTGGATTCAAGACTAAATGGATTCAAAAGCTAGTGGATTCAAAACCAAAGGGCTTCAAGACCAAGTGGATTCAAAGGCTAGTGGATTCAAAACCAAATGAATTCAAGATCATGTGGAATCAATACCAAATGGCTTCAAGACCAAGTGGATTCAAGACTAAATGGCGTCAAGACCAAGTAAATTCAAGACCAATTGTCTTCAAGACTATGTGGATTCAAGACCAAAGGGTCTCAAGACCAAATGGATTCAAGACCAAGTGGATTCAACACCTGATGGATTCAAAAGCTAGTGGATTTGAAACCAAAGGGTTTCAAGACCAAGTGGATTCAAAAGCTAGTGGATTCAAAACCAAAGGGGTTCAAGACCAAGCGGATTCAAAAGCTAGTGGATTCAAAACCAAAGGGCTTCAAGACCAAGTGGATTCAAAGGCTAGTGGATTCAAAACCAAATGGCTTCAAGACTTAGTGGATTCAAAACCAAAGGGTTTCAAGATCAAGTGGATTCAAAACCAAATGAATTCAAGATCATGTGGGATCAAGACCAAATGGCTTCAAGACCAAGTGGATTCAAGACTAAATGGCTTCAAGACCAAGTGGATTCAAGACTAAATGGCTTCAAGACCAAGTAAATTCAAGACCAATTGTCTTCAAAACTATGTGGATTCAAGACCAAAGGGTCTCAAGACCAAATGGATTCAAGACCAAGTGGATTCAAAACCTGATGGATTCAAGACCAAATGGATTCAAAGCAAAGTGGATTCAAGACCAAATGGATTCAATAGCTAGTGGATTCAAAACCAAAGGGTTTCAAGACCAAGTGGATTCAAAAGCTAGTGGATTCTAAACCAAATGGTTTCAAGACCTAGTGGATTCAATACCAAAGGGTTTCAAGACCAAGTGGATTCAAAACCAAATGAATTCAAGATCATGTGGAATCAAGACCAAATGGCTGCAAGACCAAGTGGATTCAAGACTAAATGGCTTCAAGACCAAGTGTATTCAAAACCTAGTGGATTTAAGACCAAGTGGGTTCAATCTTCGTCTTGGTCAATATTTGCATTGTTTTGGAACACCATTTTAGTGTAATTGGAGAATTCTGACAAAAGTAATATTAAAGACCAAGATTCTCCAGTCCCAAATATACAATCCCAGTGTGAGACAGAATCTGTACTTAATCAGATTTTAAACTTTATTCTTGTCACACATAAATTATTGTATGAAGCATTGACTGTATTGCAGTAAAAATGAGTTATTCTGTCAATATAAGTTCAGAGGCTTTTACACAGTAGTTTTAGAACTTAGCAGAAATATATAAATAGTTTCAAATAAATCAATACTAGGTGGCATTCACAAACATTGCAATAGTTTGAAAAATACACACTAATTCATAAAATAAAATTCATATAAAATCGACTCTTATCAATTGCATCTCATTGGAAAAGCAAAAATAATAATTATAAATTATCATTAATCATATTTAGCAAAGGGAATTATTTACTTTTCAAATTTTGTTTAAAATAGACTTGTTAATTTCTACTACTGATAATTTTTGTTTTATTCAAGAGAGTTCCAATTAATTAGAGTTGACTGTATATTGATGAATATAGAAAATTTACATATTTTCAATCATATAATTGTTAACATTCACTTCAATAAAGTTACATATATGTATATATGGGGGAAAGTCAATAAAATCATCCATTTATAACAAGAAACTAAATATAAATTTCTCAAGAACTTGGCACAATTTGAAAATATGAGGTATTAAAGGTTACAATTTTATTACAATCATTTAATTTGAGATTTATTGAGGCCAATGACTGTAACAATGTTATATAACAATCCTTATAATATATATTTGGATCTAGTCTAGCTATACTTAGAGAATATTATAGAATTTTCATACTAAATAAAATAAACAATGATATAATAGTTTGCTATATCTTTATATATAGACAGAGATATAAATAACAAGATTTCTCAAATTGAGAACACTATATATATATATATATTTATATAAAACACAAGCACACAGTAAAAAAAGGGGGTAAAATGCATTGTTCAATTTAGATATAGGTATTTTATCTTTGAATATATATATATAAAGGTGTATATAGATAGACTATGTAAATTTAACAATTTTCTATGGTAGGATATATGGAAAACTGTTAAATCAATGGGGAAAATGAGCAAAAAGTATATCACACGAGGTCAGTAGAAGCCATATGAATTACATGGGATTCTGCGAACTTGTAGGCCTGTCCACAATCACATGGGTTAGCTGTGATCTTGTTGGGATTTTAAATATTCAAATTGGAAAAAAAATTCAGACAAACTATAAATATCATGAAAAATGGAATTATGTTTTAAATAAATGTATTTATCTAAAAATTATATAGTTACAACTCGTATAGAAAGAAATAAAATTAGTTTCCTTTATCTCAATAGAGTTTCAATTATTAGAAAATAATGCAAATCTATATTGAAGATATGTAAATAAAGATTGACCTGTCTGGAGCAAATGGATTAGAAACAATGTTGGGAAAAATTGAAGGAAGAGAGGAAAACCTCCAATGAGCTGGCTACAAGTGGTCAAGAAAGCTACCAGAAGTTGACTAGAGCTGTGAGTGTTCACTAACAGATCAAAAAGGAGTCTTGGACATTAACAACAACATTATAAAGATGCTAATAACTTCAAAAATTTGCATAAGAATGAACTATTTATTGTGTAATCCAGCAAGTCCTCCCAAGTTGGCTATTGTTCCATATTAGATCTCTGCTGTCAAATCACTCTCACCAAGCTCAAGGATAATGAAAGAATGATGACTCAATTGAATTTATTTACATAGACATCCATGAAGAATATTTACATATAAGAATTCAGTTATTATGCAAATACAGTAATTCATAAATACAATTGAAATAGCTACAAGTGCAGATAGAAACTGACAAGAAAAAATGATATTTTTAATATGAAAAATACCAAATAAAGTGATTAGAAAATAATTTTTCAATTGATTTTCTGTGTAATAATCTTAAAAGTCTTCAAAACTTTATTAATTTTTCCTTTCTGTCTTAAAATAATTCAATTTATAATTAGCCAATATAATAAATGTTCTATTATAAAGTTTGTATTTATATATTAAATACACTTTGTACCAGAAAGGGGCACCTCTCCCTTTAAAAGTACATAAAAACAACTATGTACTTTATATATTACATCACACAACACAAATATAAAGGGAGCCTCCTTCTGGTACAAGAATCTTCCCACAATGTTGTAAATTATCTAAAATATAAAGTTGGCCAAAAGATAGGTCATTGAATACAAGGTGTTAGAAGGCCATCCTATGGAACAATTTGGTGGAGTTTCTTATCATCTTCCCACCACAATGGGTAGTAAATTGTTGGAAATGCCTGGCTCATCAGTTCACTATTGTATTAGGTTGTTTCTACTACAATTAGACATCATTGAGAGACAGTCTCTACACCTTAGTTCCATAATTACCTATGAACCCAACAACCTGATACAATAGTCTGGTAGAATCTGGATGGGAGGACTTACCACATAAGTCTTTCCTATAAGTTCATATTGCTGTAATAAAAGTCCTTTTTAGTGGTTAGATTCTTATAGAGCTCATAAATAATTTACATTTGCTTTATATGACATACTTTGAGAAAATAAAATATATTTATTAAAATACATTATTAAAATATAAAAAAGGCAACATTCGTCAAAAAAATATTTAGTGAATACAACTTTAGAAACTTACTTTATGGTTTAAATTACATCTGCTAAAACACAGTGGAAATTAGAACTATAATTAGTTTCAAAATTGATTGATAGATGGCGGTACTAATCCACGTTTCTCTTCCTGTCGAGATAACTTTCTGTTTTTGCAATTGTGAAATTGGGTGAAACAAGTAAGTTTATTTTATTTTCTTTGGCTTTATTTTATAGATTTTCTTCGAAATTTTTCTTTAACCCGTAATTACTGGTGTTCGGCTTGAAAGGCCGTGTGAACATTAAAAATGTTTGCGAAATTTTCAAAATGCAATATTTTTCATCAAAATTTTAGGTAGCTTAATAAAATGCATTTATTTTAAGAACTTTTCATTTTAAGAGAAATCTTTTTTGTATATCCCGAATTATTAAATCAAACGGCCTTTAAAGCCGAGCGCCAGTAATTACGTCACTGGGAATTTTAGCGCCCCTATTATTGGCCGTTTCACTTTTGGTTTTATAGACGTTCAAACGCAACAAATAAGTTGAGCATTCGTTTTTTTTATTACTCTTGCTTCAATTATATGCATTCTAAATTGTGTTTTGTGATTGTAATTTTGTATAATATAATAGAAGTTCGGTTCCACTTTTGGTTTTTCAAAAAACAAAAATTTGGTACCCTATGTCCCTAAAATTGGAAAATCTGTTATATTACTCTCCACAATGCATTCGACCACAACAATTGATCAAGAAACTGCTGAACAATAAAAGCCCGAGATAATTACATTTTATAATATGACCAAAGGTGGTGTAGATGTAGTTGATCAGACATGTATTCAGTTGGAAGAAGAACCAAAAGATGGCCCCTGTGTTTATTTTTCAACTTTTTGGATGTGGTTGCAATAAATTCAGCAGTAATTTATAAGGCTGTCAAGCAAGACGGTGGAATGGCTCGAAAAGATTTTATAAAGCAGCTTGCTCTACAACTAATGAGAGATGCCTTGAATATGAATAATCAAGCCAAAAATTTGTCAAGAGATCTGCAAGTATTAATTCAGAAGCTTGCTGGAACTTCATCACTTGAGGTAGGCAAATATTTATTTGATATTCAAACGAAATATCAATAATATGTGTTATCTAGGAATCCACAAGCGGCAGTCCTTGGTCCAAAAAACGCAAAAGATGCTACCTACAGTATAACCTCGTTATTTCGACACACCCCAATTCGACACTCGGCGATAATTCGACCATGTTCTGATGTCCCGACCTCCGGCCTATCAAATAACAAACCGTAATTCGACATATCGATAATACGACACTTCCGATAGTTCGACCATTTTAAAATTCGAATTTCGACAGTTGAATGTGTTTTACTTACAACTTTCCGCTAAAAAGGTATTACGGCGGCGATCAGCGGGCGCCGATAGGATCGCGCGCGCGCACTCCTTGGTTCCTGGTTAGTTTAAGTTTCACTTTGCAGTGCCATTGAGCAATGTCGCGAGTGTTATTGTTTATTTTTTTACGCTGGGATTTAGGCTTCGTGCGCTAATTAACAATAATATTTTGTTTTCAAATTTCAGCATTAAAATATTTTAGTTATTTTAAAATTTACAAATAATTTCCTTTTAAATAAATAAATCTTTATAAAATGTAGCCACAATGATAATATTTTATTTCAATATTCCATTTCTGTGTTATTATAAAAGATTTAAACACAAAATCAATAATACCTGCAGCAGCAGTGGATGACTTTAATACATTAAAATTTATTTATTAAAAGACATTTCAGAGGAAGAAAGACATGCATGTTTTTTTTCAAAATGACCATCTGGAATACATCCTGAATAGGATTTCAGTGCAAAAACAGACATCTATAAAGGAATTTTTTAAAAGATCTTCATGAATATTTTTAAATAATATTTTAAAAATTTCTTTTTATTTACCATATTTATTTCGATTCAACTGCTATTGTTAGGTAGCGGAACGAGAATACTAGGAAGGTCCACCACCTTCTGATAACAATTTAAGTGTCCTGTCCAAGTGCTGGAAAAATGGGAGATAAACTTCGTAAAATTATTTAATAGGCTCACTACTTGATTGCCCTAATATTTCTAAGAAGTAAAGTTAAACAATTAAAACAGTCAAAGTTAAAAGGAACCAAACAAGGACAGCGGCAATCCCAGCCGTCGTCTCGAAGCGCGCAAAGCTCCATCTTCTTGTGGACACACACCGGCACCTGATGCTATCCTAGTTTTTATAGGAAACGCGCTGTACCTAATTTTTTAATCTGTGGAAGCCGATTTACATAGATCTTTTTCCCAAAGCCTAGTTTGCATAGTCTTCTTTCTTTTAATCTTGTAAAATTTGCCTAGGCTTTCCAACATACTCCCCACAAAAATTATTGACAATAATTTTTCCAAATTAGCATCCAACACTATCTTGGAATCGATTAGAAAATTCTTCCGAAAAATCCAACTCCATTGGGCAAAGACGTTGTGCAGGTCTTATTATAATCCCGGCTCCTGTCTTCAATTTGGCAACTCGAACAATGCCATCCTTTCCTGGATACAGTTCTATAATTCTTCCCAATGGCCATTCAGTTCATTTTCGCAAATCTGACCCAATGACAACAATGTCTCCAATTCGTAAGTTGTGACTATTCCTCCCTTGTTCTTATTTATCAGATGAGACAAATACTCGGATCGAAAGCGATTTTTCAGTTCTCGTTCTAAGCTTTTTCTCCAGGCATAACTAAACTGTAGTCTGCCTTTTTCAGTTAAATCTCCCTCCGGGAATTTGACATTGCCCTTGTGACGTAAAAACATAGCAGGTGTCAAAGGTTGAGGGTCCTCCATTTCCTCTGAGATATACGTAAGAGGTCTTCCATTCATAATAGATTGAACTTCCTCAAGCATCTTTGCTAGTTGCTCCTTTCTGAGAGTAGCCTTTCCTAATGTTCTTTTCAACAAATTCTTCATAGAGCGAATTAAACGCTCCCACCAACCTCCCCACCAAGCCGCAAAAGGAGGATTAAATCTCCATTGTATAGGTTTAACGCAGTCGCTCTCTTGAAGCCTCTTCCAATCAATCTGTCGAAAAAAGTTATTAGTTCCAACAAAATTTCTTCCATTATCACTAAAAATCATTGTTGGACGTCCATATATTCCAATGAAACGCTCTAATGATTCAATAAAAGTTTTGGTGCTGAGAGAATTCACCAAATCCAAATGTACCGCTCGGTACACACTGCAGGTATAAATGACTATCCAGACCTTGGCTTGACCCTTTAGATACAATGGGCCTATAAGATCGACTCCAATAATTTCAAAAACATTAGTAGTCATAATTCTTTCTTTAGGTAGAGGTGCCTCTTCCGCTATAACAGACTTCGCTGTAAGTTTTCGACAAGTCACACATTGCCGTACTACCCTCTTTACTGTAATTCTACTCTGTAAAATCCAGTATTTTTCTCTGAGTTCATTCATCAAAAATAAAACTCCAGCATGACAAAATTTCAAATGATATTCTTCAATAAGCTTTTTCACAAGAGGATGTTTTCTCGGAACAAGAATAGGCGATTTGTAGTCCTCAAGATCTTCTCGAAAGGTAAGTCTAGTTTTGACTCGCAAAATTCCATCTTCGGAACGTTTAATCTGATATCCCCTCAAGTTATCTGGATTTGGAAAAGTCTCAACTTGAACGCCACGAATCAATTGTAATTCCGCCATCTTCAATTCTTCTGGAAGAAGTCTACCAAAGTGTTTTTCATTATTCCTCAGATTATAAATAAAACGCAAGATCCAACCCATAATTCGCACATATTGAGAGTACGTATAATCATATCTGACCTCTTGGATTACGTTGAAATTTATTAACACTGAATCCTGAATCATCTCTACGCTTGACTCTTTTCTTTCTTTATTGACTTGAATCTCGTCTATCATTTCTGTGGAAATCGGCCACTTGTTTTCCCTTTCATAAAGTCAATTCGGCCCCTCCCACCATTTAGATTGTAGAAGTTGAGACGGCGAACATCCTCTGGATGGCAGATCGGCAGGATTCTTTGTACCTTGAATATGTCTCCAATTGTTTGGAAGGGTAAGTTCTCTAATTTCCCTTATTCGATTTCCCACAAAAGTATTCCATATTTCTTCTCTTTTAATCCAAGCCAAAACCGCTGTGGAATCAGTCCAATAAAATTCCTTTATATCAGTGATGTTCAGAGACCTTTTCACTGTCAAGAGTAACCGGCTACCAATCAAAGCAAGCAAAAAGTTCCAGTCTAGGAATACTGATCTCTTTGACAATCATTTCGCTTTCGCCAGTTTTCTTATTCTTTTTGAGTATTTCTCTTTTCATTGGAGTCACTCGTGTTTTAGCGGACATAAAACTGATCTGTATTTCTTTATTTTCTACCCGGAGAAATACCACTGCGGAGTAAGCTGTCCGACTCGCATCAGTAAACAAGTGCAAAGACCAATTCCTCTTATCGATCTCGTCCTTTATCATAGCACGTGGGAACTTGAGCTGAGCAAGCAAGGGTATATCCTTGCACCAATCTTCAAAAGATCTTTTTTCAGCGCCAATAATAGGCGTATCCCATTTAATTTTTTGAATCCAAGTCCGTTGTAGAAGAGATTTCATAGGTATCAACGCTGGTCCTAATATACCGAAAGGATCAAAAATACGTTGTACCGTAGACAAAATTGTCCGTTTAGTCACTTCCGACGGCAAATCAATTTTGCCCGTATCAATAAACAACAAATCTCTTCTTCGATCCCATCGAACTCCTAGAATCATGGTAATGGCCTCCGTATCATGTTGAAATTCTTCTGCATTTGATTGCCACATTCTCAAATCCATCTTAGCATCCCTTAATAATTGGATCGATTTTTCTTTAAAAGCCAAATATGATTCCAAACTATCCTCGGATCCAACGCTGTTATCTATGTAAAAAGAGTTTAACAATTTTTCAGCGATCTTCGAATCTTCTATGTTCATATGAGTCAGATGATATTCTAGTACAGCTCCCAAAATAAATGGACTACATGTAGCGCCAAACATAACTCTTGTATGACGATATACTTGTACTTGAATTTCGCATTGATTCTGCCACCACAGGAATCGCATTGCATCTCTATCCTCTTCTCAAACCTCAATAGTCTGAAATGCTCTTCTAATATCAGCCGTAAAACCAATTCTTTTTTCTAGAAAGCGCATCAAAAGCTCCATAATTTTCTTAACACAGTTGCTTCCAGTCCATAAGCAATCGTTGAGTGAAGGATGTTTATCAATTTTGCACGACGCATCAAATACTGGGCGAACTGGCGTAGAAGCACTCTCTTTGTAAACAGGTCGATGTGGAAGATAATGAACAATTTCAGTAGGCTTAGCATTGTCCACATTTTCAATCAAGCCTTCCCTTTCCCATTCCTTGAAATGGTAATCATATTCGTCATATTTACTGCTAGTTTTAAGCTTCCTGGTGGTACTGACTAATCTTTTATGCGCAGCAATTTCGTTTGTAGGCAGTGGAGGATGACGCTCGATCCAAGGCAATGGAACCACGTATCGTCCATCTTTGTTTCTGGAGATGTTATTCAAAAATTCATTTTTAAAAGCAGTCTCTTGTTCTACTGAAGACTTCACTTCTACCGGATCTCTCACTCCAATAGTATCCAAATCCCACAGTTTCAAGATGGAAAAATCCTGTCTTGAATCTCCAAACGTATTCATGGACATAACCAGCATAGAATTTTCTTCATCAGACCATTCCTTCAAACTGCCTAATAACGTCCAACCAAAATGGGTAAGCATAGCTATTAAACCGCAATCCAGTTGCAGCGTTTTTCCAGTCATCAATTTTCCATAAATATCTGCACCGATGAGGAGCTCTATAGGTGGGTTGTCATTTCCAAGATCTGTAACTTTAATTTTTCTTTGTTCCAACTCTTTAGAAATTAAACTTGTTTTGGGAATTCTTGGAACAGCTGGACAGATCTTTGACTGATCACGAACAGTGACTTTGCAAACAAAATTTTTATCGTCTGCCCCTAACTGAACATCATACAATTTATGCGTAACAGCCGTTGTTTGTATTCCGCCAAATGAAGCATGATGAACAATTTCTTTCGTCACAGGTTTCAGTCCTAATTCTTCCGCTATTGTCTTCAAAATATAAGTATGTTGAGAACCCGAATCAAAAAAAGCACGCACTAATTTCCTACCCTTTGGTGCAATAACATTCAACATCAAAGTCTGAAGAGCAACATTCCGCTGACAAACATGGTTGGAACAATCATTATGCCTTTTCAGATCTTCGTTTGGTTTCACCGTAGCATCAAAAGATTCAGAATTTTTGCGATGTGAAACCTGTTGATTAACCCTTTCTGAATTTTGATTAGTAAATTCTGGATCAATTCCCAATTGGGCAGCCTCTTTATTATTTCTATCTCCTCGAGTGCACATAATTAAAAAATGAGACGAGCCACAGTTGCAGCACCTAACCCTTGTTCTGCAATATCTAGCAAGATGGCGTCCCCTCAAGCATTAGAAGCAAACCTTCTTTTCACGGATGATTTTTCTTTTTTCTTCTAAAGACATCTTTTTAGCGGCAAAACAATTTTGACTCGCATGCTTTTTCTCACAAAATATACATCCGCCTAATTCTGTTTGTTGTAATCCGGTCACCGTTGGAATATCATTTTTCTTCTTATAAAATCCTTTCCTTCTCTCTTGGTCGGAAGTTTCAGCACTTTGGAAACCGCCTTTAGCTAACTGGATATTCTGTTGAATCAAAATCTCCCTTTCCAAAAAGTCCATCAGTTGATCCAGTCTCGTCTGATGTTCAACATCAAGCTTGATGAACTGAGATCTTCTCTGCCACGCTAGCAATAGTTCGTCAGATAGACACAATTCCACTAAGGGATACAGCCATGTGTTCAGGCTTGCACTTTCCAAATTCAAACTTTTTAATGAACCAAGATAAGATTGAATTCTATAATATAGTTCATGAAAAGATAATTTTTTCTTTCCGCTAGCACTATTGATGACCAACTTGAGCAGTTCTCTCACATATACTTGTAACAACAAATCAGGATTAGCATAACGTCTTCTTAAAGTATCAATCGCCTTAGAATAATTTTCCTCAGTAAGCGGATAAATGGATACGATTTTATAGGCCTCAGTGTCTACACTCAGACTTTGAAGCAAATAATAGAACTTGTCGCTATCCTTTAGTCTAATATCAAGATGAATTTTCTCAAATTGAGCCCAAAAAGTTAACCAATCTATCAAATTACCACTAAACTTCGGTAATTCAATGGTGGGAAGCCTTATTTTCTCTGTAGTATCCAGAAAAGAATCTTGAACTACAACCTTTTTTGCAACTTGTTTTTGAGCATCTTCATATGCGACAATTGCTTCAATTATGATTTCTTGATAATGCGCACAATCATCCATTTCCTTTTCGAGATCCGCTTCATCATCTTCTGCCAAAATGTCGATTATCTCTTTATCAGACAACAGCAGTACTTTCTGTACATCCTGAATTCTTCTTACTCCAACTGTTGCCTTAGAATAATCCTTGGATTCACTTCCCAAATTAGAAATAATTTCCTTGTGAATTTTTGTAACTTGACTTCTCACGGGGGCTCGCTTCTTGATACATAATCTTAGAGCCATTGTATCCTTTCAACTTCTTGTTCTTGAACTTTAGCCTTTTGACTTTAACTTTACTTCACTTTAAACTTTAGTTTCACTTTAAACTTCACTTCCAGATATCTCCGATAAACAATAATCCACTTGAGCAGAATCACGTCCGGGGCTCACCAAAAAATGTTAGGTAGCGGAACGAGAATACTAGGAAGGTCCGCCACCTGATAACAATTTAAGTGTCCTGTCCAAGTGCTGGAAAAATGGGAGATAAACTTCGTAAAATTATTTAATAGGCTCACTACTTGATTGCCCTAATATTTCTAAGAAGTAAAGTTAAACAATTAAAACAGTCAAAGTTAAAAGGAACCAAACAAGGACAGCGGCAATCCCAGCCGTCGTCTCGAAGTGTGCAAAGCTCCATCTTCTTGTGGACACACACCGGCACCTGATGCTATCCTAGTTTTTATAGGAAACGCGCTGTACCTAATTTTTTAATCTGTGGAAGCCGATTTACATAGATCTTTTTCCCAAAGCCTAGTTTGCATAGTCTTCTTTCTTTTAATCTTGTAAAATTTGCCTAGGCTTTCCAACAGCTATATTCTTCAATTAGAACGAAATATTATTTAATAGATTAAATATTTTAATATCTGCAGAGGTAATATTTGATTATATTACTGAAAAGAAACACATTACTAGTAAATTTATTTGTTACAATTATTTATGTTCCTAAAATATGTATTAATGCCATTTTGTCGCTGATACTAAAAGTTAATCATGAAAATAAAATAAAAACACAATGGTTTCAATTAATATCATTAATTTATATTACAAGGCTATTTTTTAAAAATATTATTTTAGCGAGTTAGATGATTACCTAATCATCTGACTTTAATTCAACACTTCCTTTAATTCAACCGAAAGCTCTGATCCCTTGGGGTGTTGAATTAAAAAGGTTCGACTGTATATATACAGTATAACCTCGTTAATTCGACACTCTACCTTAATTCGACCATATTCTGATGTCCCGACCTCCGGCCTATCAAATAACAAACCGTAATTCGACAGTATCGATAATACGACACTTCCGATAGTTAGACCATTTAAAAATTCAAATTTCGACAGTTGAATGTTTTTTACATACAACTTTACCGCTAAACGGTATTACGGCGGCGACGATCGGCGGGCGCCGATAGGATTGCGCCTGCACACTTTTGGTTTCTGTTAGTTAAAGTTTCACTTTGCAGTGCCGTTGCGCAATGTCGCAAGTAATATTGTTTTTTTTTTTACGCCGAAATTTAGGCTTTGTGCACCAATTATTAATATTATTTTCTTTTTAATTTTCAGCATTGAAATATTTTAGTTATTTTAAAATTTGCAAATAATTTATTTTTAAATAAATAAACCTT
This sequence comes from Cordylochernes scorpioides, assembly GCA_030710605.1. Classification (NCBI taxonomy): domain Eukaryota; kingdom Metazoa; phylum Arthropoda; class Arachnida; order Pseudoscorpiones; family Chernetidae; genus Cordylochernes; species Cordylochernes scorpioides. The sequence continues at coordinate 23,013,989 of CP092874.1, forward strand.
CATAAAATGTAGCCACAATTATTATGATAACATTTTATTTCAATATTCCATTTCCATGTTATTATAAAATATTTAAACACAAAATCAATAAAACCTGCAGCAGCAGTGGATGCCTTTAATACAATAAAAGCTCTTTGTTATTTAAAACACATTCCAGAGGAAGAAAGACATGCATGTTTTGTTTTTTTTAACTAGGCTATCTGGAATACATTTTGAATAGGATTTCAGTGAAAAAGCAGACATCTATAAAGGAATTTTTAAAAAGATATATATATTCATGATTATTTTAAAATATTATTTTTTAATTTTCTTTTTATTTTCCATATTTATTTCCTTTCAACTGCTATATTCTTCAATTAGAATAAATTTTATTTGTAATTATTTATGCTTCAAAAATATGCATTATTGCCATTTTGTCCCTGATACTTAATCATCAAAATAAAAAAATATATACAAAAAAGTACATACAATGGTTTCAATTACCTTAATTCAACACTTCCTTTAATTCAACCGAAAGCTGATCCCTTGGGGTGTTTAATTAAAGAGGTTTGACTGTATATATATCTAAACTTGTATATAAATTCAGCATGTTATCATTGGCTAGATATAGTACTTCTGGGTCTCCATGATGAAGAGCATGTTAGCCCGAAAGCTCAAGAAATAAAGAATTGTAAAAAGAAACCAAACCCTATATTCCTTATTTATTTAGTCAACAATTATTAGATAAGATTTGCATTGATAATTTCACATGGTAATCATTGCTTGTTTGTCCTGGATACCTTTTCATTTATCATGTAAATACATGTATACACTAATCAGCATAATTATGGCTTCTATGTATATCCATGCATCATTATTCTTTTAATTGAGAGTGAATTTTTTTTTTTCACTTTTCCTTTGCTTTAGAGGTGTGAATACTATGAGGGAAGGACAATGTCAATAAATGCATCATGTGTGTCAAATAGAATTAAATTACAATTTTTTAAGATAATTTCCATTTATTAAAAACTAGACGAATGACCCAGGCAACGCCCGGGTTTACACGATTAAATGTATTTTACATATGGAAGATGGACGTAGTTCCTGGAGGTCACCCGCGAGGCTTTTTTGGCACTTGGCACAGCTGTGTCACCAACTCTGCCCCCGCGCGCCAGGACCGCGCGCGGTGGGAACTTGAACTGGCCAACCGGCCGGCAGCCGGACGATTACATTTTCTCTGAGGGGGGGGGGGGGGCAGTGAAGTCACGTGCTCGCCGGCAGCCAATGGGCGCGACCCGCCGTCAGATCCCCCGCGTTCTAGAGGGCGCTGCTCAGGAGCTAAGTAGAATGATTTGAATATATAGTTTTAATAATTGTGATTTATATATTTTTTAAAATAGCCTATCGTCATCCCCGTTATTTTTTACCTATGTATGGAAATTTTGGTTTGAATTAGTGAACTACTGCGAATTTGTATACTGTGCATACAAACAGACCAACAGACAAACATACAAACATTCATTTTTATATATATAGATATATTTAATATATAGTTAAAAAATATTTTGTGTTGAGAAATTTAACAAATTTCCAAACCAAAAAGTAGTTTAAATACATTTCTTCCTTATTTAATTTTTCAAATAAAGCAATGGTCATTTTTGTATTTAGTCTAATTTTCATAGCGTTGAGAAAATTTTTGGGTCATAGATTATTAGAAAAGGGTTTTAGAAAATAGCAAGAACAAAATGAAGAATTTCAAACTTTCTGGGCACAAATGAACACACACAAAACCCTTTATTAAGATGTGTAGATTTATACATGGATTTACCACGGAGTAGGCAAATGAAAAGAAAAAAAAAAGTAAAAACTAATCACATTTGATGGTAAAAAATGGATTTGATATACAGGAAAACTTAATTAAGACACTTTAGTTCATTATAGAAATTCTAAAAAAGGGGGTAGGTTCAGGCTTTTAATTAGTGTGAGTTCTAACATGTTTCCTTAAGTTGCTAGAGCTTATTGTTCTGTACTCACAGTGTGGACAAAGCTGAGGCTTCTCACCAGTGTGGGTTCCAATATGTGTTTTTAAGATACTAGATTGATTTGTCCTATAATCACAATGGGGACAAAGCTGGGGCTTCTCACCAGTATGGGTTTTAATATGTGTTTTTAAGGTACTAGATCGATTTGTCCTATAATCACAAAAGGGACAAAGCTGGGGCTTCTCACCAGTGTGGGTTCTAATATGTGTTTTTAAGGTACGAGATCGATTTGTCCTATAATCACAATAGGGACAAAGCTGGGGCTTCTCACTAGTGTGGGTTCTAATATGTCTTTTTAAGTGACTAGATTGATTTGTCCTATAATCACAATGGGGACAAAGCTGGGGCTTCTCACCAGTGTGGGTTCTAATATGTATTTTTAAATTACCAGAATGATTTGTCCTATAATCACAATAGGGACAAAGCTGGGGCTTCTCACCAGTGTGGGTTCTAATATGTATTTTTAAGTGACTATATTGATTTGTCCTATAATCACAATGGGGACAAAGATGGGGCTTCTCACCAGTGTGGGTTCCAATATGTCTTTTTAAGGTACGAGATTGATTTGTCCTATAATCACAATAGGGACAAAGCTGGGGCTTTTCACCAGTGTGGGTTCTAATATGTGTTTTTAAGTTACCAGATTGATTTGTCCTATAATCACAATGGGGACAAAGCTGGGGCTTCTCACCAGTGTGGGTTCCAATATGTCTTTTTAAGGTACGAGATTGATTTGTCCTATAATCACAATAGGGACAAAGCTGGGGCTTTTCACCAGTGTGGGTTCTAATATGTGTTTTTAAGTTACCAGATTGATTTGTCCTATAATCACAATGGGGACAAAGCTGGGGCTTCTCACCAGTGTGGGTTCCAATATGTCTTTTTAAGGTACTAGAATGATTTGTCCTATAATCACAATAGGGACAAAGCAGGGGCTTCTCACCAGTGTGGGTTCCAATATGTATTTTTAAGTTACTAGATTTATTTGTCCTATAATCACAGTGGGGACAAAGGTGGGGTTTTTCACCAGAGTGTTTTTGCTGGCATGCTATCAAACTTTCCATGTATATTGTTCAAATTTTGAAGAATGAACAGGTATAATTTTTTCTCCAGTGTGTTTGTGAGAAAAGATGCTTGATGTATTTAGGTTGATACAAGTGAGCAATTTTACATCAAATTGGTACACTATTTCTCCTTCAGTAGTGGCCAGAATTCTTGGCCTCTCTCAATAGAGATGCTGGATGTATTCACTGAGATATGCTGCACCAGACATTAATCATTAGCAAGAAATTATTTTAGGTTGTATAAAAAAAATAACTGAAAATCAAGTTTTATGAGGTCAATATACTTTTTGATGTGATCATAGTTAGATTTTAAAAAAGCCAACCTGTATAACATGATTTCGGATTTGACCTTATTGTGTTGGTACATGAATAACATAATCCTGCAAACTATGTTAATAATATATTTATTGAAAATTTAAAAAAAAACATATTCCCTGACTCCTCACAGTATTTTTGATGACACAGCACCATCTGGGTGAATATAAACTAACAATTTGACTAGATGGCTCTCTGCCATCTAAAATCCTCATGTGAGCCATCAGGGTTGGCTTTTTTTTTATATCAGCAACTTTACCTATTTGATTTCTTATTTTCCCACCTATATATACAGTAAAACCCCGCTAATACGAACCCTGGATATAACGAACCTTCCCTTATAACGAACCCACGCCGATTCCCAATTCCATTCCATTGAAAATACCATCGTTATAATGAACTTTGCGATTTTTAGAATAACGAACTACCCCTATAACGAACCTACTTTCGGTCCCAAAATAATAAAATATATTTAAAATACTATGCTTATAACGAACTTAGAATTGTAATAAAAAAAAATTAAAACAACCAAATTTTGAGCATGTTTCAGCTCGCGGATCGCGATTTCAAAACAATACATTTAGCGGCATTGTTTGTTTTGAATTTTGCACTTTATTTTTACTGTATGCTGTATAAATTTTAACACATTATACTTTTTATTAAATAGAATATATTTGCATCCATTAAATTTAAAATATAAAAATACAAATGGCTTCCAAAATAAAGAAATCAAAGGCATTTTAAAAACAAAAGCGTTATTTCTTTTTTAAAAAAGGCCATTTTCAGAACTTTTCAAAGTGAAACAACACAGGCAAAATGTTAAGAACATATTAAAATAAGAGAATATAACTTTTCTATTATAAAAGATAATATATAAAGCTATTAAAAATTGTTACAAAGAGGAATCAACCTCAACTTTTGCCGCGATCGCGATCGTATGTTTTAGGGCTAAAAAAATCTAAATAAATGGTCCCGTGATGATACAAAAACTATTTTTATGGCATTAACTATGGTGATTTTAAAGTCGGCAATGTTTTGCATGACAGGTTAAAAAAAAAACGAAATCTAGACCTAGAAGAATATGTGGGAAAATAAATGGAAGAAAAACACTAACTTTATTTGAATGGTGCAATGCTTGAAGAATGCTTTGAAGCAACAAGGTGTTAGAGCCATTTTTCCAAGTAAACAATGTATTATATAATCTGATAATGATGCTTTAAAATCATTTTATATCTTTGAATATATATTTAATAAAACTTTGCCTAGGATTTGTCTTGATTTTTAAATTAGACATAGAGGTACATGTATGTTAATGATAAGAAGAACCTATCATCTAATGATTTCTATTATTATTCAGTATTAATGTAAGGAAATTGGTCAATTAAGGGAATTAAAACAAAGTAACCACTATTAAGAGGAAGCCTCTTCTTGTGTGTATGGCTGTCCTTTAATTATACGGTCTAAAAATTTTGAAAAGTAAAAAAAAATAGCCAAACCATGGCTATAGTGAACCAAAAGCTCTGTCCCATTGGAGTTCACTATAGAGGGGTTTTCTGTATATCTCTATATATATAAAAGTCAATGTCTGTCTGTCTGTTTCGCGATAAACTCAAAAACTACTGAACCAATTGGTACCAAATTTGCATGTCGCTTTTTATAAACCTGAGGAAAATTTTCGGCTACATTTTGATTAGTATTTTTAGCTAATTCTTTTTTTCATTCTCGAAGAACTTTTTTTACGCGGAGTAATCCGGAATGGAATGAATACCCAAATATGGCCATTTTTTATACGCATCGGTGGTTCAGTGGTAGAATGCTCGCCTGCCACGGAGGGCGGCCCGGGTTCGATTCCCGGCCGATGCATTTTTTTTTTTCAATTTTTAAAACTCATTCTAGACGTATGACCCGGCTTCGCCCGAGAATTCCCCCGATTGCAATTACCTTCATACTGAAAGTACATCAATAATAAATATTAGAAGTGCCATAGAATAGCAATACAGAAGTAACACATAAACTACAGGAAAAAAGTGTGTGATGGCAAAAATTGTATTATATTAGTGTTTAGGTATTTGATTTAATTAATATAGTTGATATTATAATATATATTTATATTATATCTATATACAGTTACGAGCGTCATTCCTCATCTCCTAATCAATCAACTCTGTCACAGTTTGCTTTTTTTTTGGAATGGCGCCCTCCTATTGGTTGGCTACGATCATGCCACCTTTGCCCCCCCCCCCCCCCCCATCATGCCTCCCCAACTCTGTTTCGTTTTGTGTTGGAGCGGGTCGCTCCTTAAATAAATGCATATATTAGTTAATAACTAAATGGAATCCTCTCTTTTTTCCCAGTATGAGACGCCTATGGAAGCCAACAGTACATAGACAGATAAAGCACATAGGCTATAGTTATTAACTAATATATGCATTTATTTAAGGCGCCAATTTATAATTGTAACAAATAGTATTTGAATAAAAACATTCAATCGGGTAAAACATGGGCGCGTTGCCCGGGTCATTCGGCTAGTATAACTTTTATCATTGCAGTAAGGTCTGGAGACAATATTTATTGGTTTTATTAAAAAAGAAAATAATTGCCAGTAAATTTAAGTGTTGTTACCATCTTCAGACAAAAGTACTGAAGACAAAGTTCAGACAAAAAGTACTTTGGCTGAAGATGGTAACAACGCTGTTACTGAAACGTCACACACTATTTATTTATTAGGATTTGGTCTTATTACTTTGTGTTTATAACCTATAATCCAAATTGTGCCTTATCAATTTCATTGACTTCAATGGACCTAAGAAGTTATTCTTCCTATGAGCTGAAGAAAATGAATTCCAAAGTGAATATCAATGTTGATGCTAAGCCATCACTTGAAGATTCTATTTTAAAGAGTTCAGGATCTGAAGCTCTCCTCTACTTCAAGAAGTTGAGAAAACACAGCATCAAAAGGGTGAGTTCTTTTTCTCACATCTATTTTCTTAAATTCTGTAAAATGCATCAAGTAATTCCTAATGCATTTCTCATTACTAATAGATAGAATTTCCCAAAATCTGATTCAAAATTGAAAAGATTATCACTTGATCTTATAAATGGAGAGATTAGATTTCATTGGAAAAATATTCATTTCAATACTAAGGCTATAAATTCAAATCTCAAAATGCTTGCAGACAGTATGGATAGTGACCTTTTTGAAAAAATAAAAAATATTATTGAAATATAAACAAACTACATTGCTAAACAAAATTCAAAAAGGCATTTTAAAAAGATTGAAAGTATTTTAAAGAAACATGACATGCTAAAATTATTATGCCAATATAAAGAAATTGATTTTATTAATGAAAAACTCTTCCCTGAAAAGAAAAATAAGGTTTTCAACTCTGAAATTAAACCAAAAAATAACATCATGAATTTAACAGGTGACACACACACAAAGCCTTTATTAAGACGTTAGTCTTATAGAGATTCTCCGTACAAGGTGCAATAACAGGAAAAGAGCAGCACAGGAAACCAGTAGTTCCGCAACTATATACAATTATTAGTAATAAGGAAAAGATTTAATATGAAAGGTCGACGCCATCGCCCCAAGTCTTCAATTCCATAAGCGCGGAGCAGAAATAGGGACAAGTTATTTAGTTCGCCATAAATATAGCATCCAGACACAAAAAGGAGGTTTACTCCAGCACAGCCATCCATATCACCAGCTCCGCAATCTCATCGTCGACCAACACGATGGCCCCTCGATGTTTTGTCATCATTCTGAGAATTTAACAAGTGAAGATATCTCAAATGAAATTCTAGACTTGCTTAACAAAGGTTATGAATATGCTTTGGGGGGAAATCTGAAACAAAAAGAAAAATTGGATATTATTTCAAAAACCGAAGAAATATGCAAAACTCTTAACCCTAATGAGGCAGCTAATATTTGATTTGAAGTTACTAACAAACTAAAACTAAATTATAAATCAAATAATATAAACAAAAAATTGACCTCCAAACTTAAACACCTACATACAAGATATGTAATAACAAAATATGACAAAGGGAATGGAATTGTTTTAATGAAAAAAGAAGACTATAAACAAAAATGCTTTCTTTATTGAATAACAATGGCACCTATTCTCCTATACAAAATGATCCAACAAAAAACTTCAAAAATTAATTGAACACCATACTTAAAAACTGGAGAAAAAACAAATATATTAATTACAGGCTTTTAAGCAAGTTGAAAAATTATGATGCACATGTTCCCAATATATATGGTGCTCCAAAGGTCCACAAGCCTAACTGTCCATTACGCCCAATAGTAAACAATAGACCTTCACCAACATATGCCTTGTCAAAATGGTTAGCACAACAATTAAAAATCTACCAATATTTTTATGAAAATGAAATTATTAACTCCTATGAATTCAAAGAAGACATTATTGACATGAAGCTAAATGGAAATCAAAGAATTATATCTTTAGATGTTGAATCCATGTTTACTTCAATCCCTATACCCACAATTATGGATGCATTAAACCATGTGATAAAAGAATCAAAAATAAATAATCTGCCAAAATCTGAATTTTTAATTGGAATATAATTTTATTTGAAAACAACATACTTTATTTATGATGACCAAATATATCTCCAAATGAAAGGTGCAACAATGGGTAGTCCAATATCACCAAACGCAGCTTGTATTACTATAGGCCAATTAGAAATAAAAGCTCTAAATTCACTTAAAAATGATGTTTTTTATTTTAAAAGATATGTGGATGACTCCATTTTATTTATTAATCAGGGAAGTGAACAAAAAATTTTGGATACTTTCAACAATCTATTGCCTGATATCAATTACTCTATGGAAGTAGATAACAACAAATCAATAAATTTCCTGGACATGAACTTATCATACAATAATAATAACATTACAACCTCTATACAAAAAACCAACACATACAGGAACTTATTGGAACTATAGCTCACAGCACCATTTCAGCCAAAAAGTAGGATTAGTAAAAGCTCTTATATATAGAGCTTTTACACTCATTAATGATACAACTAAAAGAAATATAGAAATTAACAACATCAAAAAAGAACTAATCAATGAAGATTTTCCCTTCAAATTGATAAATAGAGAATAATAGAAGACATGAACCAAAAATATGAGAATAATACTTTAATTCAAAATCTAAAGTGCAAAAACAAAGAAGCCAAATTTATCACATTTCCATTTATAAACCAAAAGTTTGCAAGAGAGAGAGAGAGAGAGAAATTTTACTAATATATTCGAAAAGTATGAAAAAATAAACATTGCATGGAAACCATGTAACCCTATCTCTCAATATATCAACAACCATAAGAACACTCACATACCAAATAGAGCAGGTTTAATTTATGAAGTGAAATGTGAAAAATGTGACCAATGTTATGTAGGACAAACATCCAGAATTTTAAAAGAAAGAATGAAAACCATGAATATGCTCTGAAATGGGATAAAATTGAGAATTCTGCACTTGTAGAACATAGAAAAATCACAGGACATAATAATTTTAAACTAAAAGAAACAAAGATACTAGATTATGAGAAAAAATATTTTAAGAGACAATTTAAAGAAGCATTTTTCAATCAAAAGAAATGTGCTACAATTAACAGAATGGAAGAAAGAGGAAATATAAATGATATTTATAGATATGCTTTTAATTATATTTGAAAAAACTTTTAATTCTAAGAATAATATTCATCATGTGTTTATCTCATCTGTTTATCAGATAAATATCTTCTTCTTATCTGTTATCTTGTTTACACACTTGATAACAGGAACTATTTAAAAACATGCTGTGGTAAAATTTTCTCATTCAGTACTTTTGTCTGAAGATGGTAACAACGCTGTTACCGAAACGTCACACACTATTTATTTATTTGGTCTTATTTCTTTGTGTTTATAATCTATAATCCAAATTGTGCCTTATCTATTTTTAGTTCTCATTTTAAAAACTTTCATGCTAGCTGTTTCTGCACTGCACATCCTTTGTCTTCTGCTCTTACCATAAATGTTCTATATAGTTCTGGTACTATTTATATTTTGTAGTAGAAAGTTTTTTTTTGCTTTTAGTCAAAACAAACAAATACAGGGTGATCCAAAAGTCCCGCACTATTTTAAAAATTAATAACTCCGCGAATATTTGCGCTAGAGCAATGCGGTAAACACCATTGTGTTCAGGATGCAATGGGATTTTTTATGGCAAATAATGAAAATATCGAAATTGATTTTAGTTACAAAATTATTCGCCAGATGGCGCTCTACCAGAATCGGAGATTACGCGGCCAAATTGTTTGATAAATTGAAAAATATAACTGATCGACATATTTTTCCTTTTTGAATATCAGGAAAGAACCCTAATAATATTAAATAACAAATAATAAAACCACTTGCCAAAAGTAGAAGAATTGGTTGACGATTTTTAAATACAATCAGATATATGTAAAATAGGTAAATGCAAATTAAAACATGTAGCAAAAAAATATATATATATTTTAGATACGGTTTGTTTTCTAAGATAATAAATTTCTAAATTTTTTAATTCAACTCTCTCTCAGTATCGATTATATTTATTTTAATTCATTTGAAAAATATGTATCTATCTCTGATAATTTATTTTACACTGGAATGCCGTTGTTGTCGTGTCCAATAAAGAGCCTCAGATGTCTCCATGAATCTCCATCACAGCAGCAGCAATGTCCACTATCTTGGGTGTGTAAAGCTGCTGCTCTGGGTCTATGTCAATTTTCTGCAAGGCTGCGGCCATTGCTGGGTATGAGAATAGGTGTGTAGGTGTTAGTTCCACACCAGGACAGTTGTTGCATGCCCTATAGGTTCTTGTGCCATCTGGATGTATTGTCATTCCTTTATAGTGTTTTGTTCTAAGTCTTGTTATAGTTTTTGTCATTTTCTCTCAGAGTTTATTTCACATTTTGATCTTTTCTTATTTTATGTTTAATTATCTTGTATTTTGACAATGCATCAGCGTCAAATAATGACATTTGTTCTTTCCTTTGGCTCAACTTTCTGGCTTCCTTTGCCAATTCAAATGCCATTTCATTACCCCCGATCCAAACAAGGGCAGGAATCTATTGTAGAATGCAGTTCTTCTCCAATGGTTCGAGTTGGGTAAGTAACGAGTGTATTTTCTGTGTGATTTTAGTATTGCCCTTCTGAATTGCTTCTAGAGCGGATATGGAGTCGCTGTATATTAAAATTCCTTCTGCTTGATGCATGGATGGTTGGTTAAGGCATACATCAAGGGCTTTCCAGATAGCTGTCAGTTCACAAGTGAAGTTTGACGAAATCTGTCCTGCTCCTTCTTTGATTTTGATGTGTGTTCCATGACTATGAGGACATAGCCGTTAATATTCCAAACACATCAGACCTCGAAGTCCAAGTTATCAAAGTCTACCAGTTTGCCATGAAATCTTCAGTATTCGTAGGAGTTGATTTTTAGCTTTGTCTCCAAAGTGTTTAATCATTTGACCAAAGATTAGATTATCTCCTGGTGACCTCTTGGATTTTTCTATTGATGAGTTTAGCTCATTCAGTGTAAAGTCTCTTGAGAAAATATCTTGTTGATGGTAGTTTCTTGCTTGTTTAATTAACCTGTTTATATTATTTTTTAGAGTCCTGTCTTCATTTGTATAGCTGAGTCTCTGGAAGTGCTTGAAAGATATTCAGCAATTATGTCTGCCATCTGTTTGTTCTCATTCTCGCCGTTCTATTCATATCAGTTAGAGTATAGGAGGATTGGTGTTGATTTTGATTGTTTTCTAACACTCTAATCATATTCTAGTGTTGGCTGTCCTTTCTTGGATCCATTTTTTCGCAGAATTCTGCCATTTTTCTCTTGTTTGCATATCCAAATTTCTTGTTCTATTTTGTGACTAATTTCAATGAGTTCCTTTCTGTTTTCTTCTGTTTTATTTGTTTTAAGAAGTTCATTGATATTGTCTCTCTCTCTGAAATCATTGCTTCTAGTTGTGGTCCTTCCAGTAAGGTATCCACAGGTCTTTACGTCTCCTTCTAGGTATCGATGATTTTGCAGCTTTGGATATGTTCGAAGAGAATTTTTCCAAGTTTTTGTCAAGCGTTCTGTAATTCAATTCTTCGTTGCACAGTTCTTCAAGCTTTTCTGCGAATTTTTTTCAAGTCGGCTTTCCTAAAGTTCCATGTTCTTTTATTCTGTTGGACATTCTCAATTTTGAAGTTTAGGGTTGTTAAAATTGGCCTGTGGTCACTGATTGCACCTCTCAGGATTTTCCATTGAGTTGTGGGTGCGATGTTGTAATTTATCGCTGTGATGTCTATTGCGGATTCTGTGCCTGTGGACTTGGATAGATAGGTGTTCTATCCCTTATTTAACGGTGTAAGGTCGAGGTCGGTTAGCATGTCCTCAACCTGCTGACCTTTGTTATCCTGGACAGGTGACCCCCAAGTTGAACTTTTGACGTTAAAATTGCCGAGTATGATTGTGATATCCGAAGACGCTTCACTTAATGTCTCTATTGTGTGTACCCATACAAAATTCAAAGATTTCACGAGCTGAAAGTTGGGGATTTTTAGAGGCGTCAAGTATTCGCTGCATGGGTTTTCCGGCAAATTGATATTGATGAAAACTGGCTTTCGAATGTTCTGTGGACAGATGATGCTCACTTTTCTCTAAACGGAGAATTTAACATTCAAAACAGCCACATTTGGGCAGCAGAAAATCTAGGATTTTTACAGAAATGCCACTTTATCAGCTTAGAGTTACAGTTTTGTGTGGGTTCACTTCTTTTATTATTGGGCCAATTTTCTTTGAAAAATCAATGGAAGAACTTTTAAAACCGTTTTTGTAACTGGTGAACGTTATGTTCAACTTTTGAGAGAAAAAGGTATTCCCATATTGCAGGGCAGACAAGCACTAAGCGAAATAACATTCATGCAAGATGGAGGACCTCCTCATATCTCCCGCGGTGCCAAACAATTGCTGAAGGATATGTCCGGTGAAAATCGTGGGATAAGTCGCTACTTTATATACCAGTGGCCTCCAAGATCATCAGACTTGATGCCTTGCGATTTTTGGTTTGGGGGTACATTAAATCGTGTGTTTATCGATGCTGGCCTACCACATTGGCCATGTTGAAGGCTTCTATCAGATGGCACGTTTTATCAATTTCAACAGATATGTTATTTAATGTTGTCCAATCTGTCATTTATCGTCTGCAGGCGGTGTTTGAGAATGAAGGGCGCCACATTGAGCAAGGATTGTAACCTAATACAAGAGAGAAGGCAAGTTACCTCATGTGTTATATAAGCTGCCATGTATTATATTATCTACCAATATTTTGCAGCTCTTTGTGTTGGGTTATGGGGATAATAAATGTTGTCCTCACATCTTAACTATTTTCTTTTGTGAACTAATTTTTTATTTGTCATTTGCTCACATATTATGTTGTACAAACCAAAGGGTTATAACTTCTCGAATAACACTGGTACACACAATTTTACCCCTTATGCTTAGTTTTTCGCTTTTCGCTCATCAGAAGAAATAGCATTAGGAATATTTTCTGTACACCAATAACTTTAGAAATTTTGTGCAAAAAATAAAAAATGATTTTGCTACCACTTTTTGAACGCAAAAGGTCGATCTAAAAATGATTTTTATTTGAGGGGAAACATTTTTAAAATTGTGTACAGTATAATAAGCAATGATAGCATTTGACAAGCCCATAGGATATTTGGAATAAAGTACGACAAATATATTTTGCCACTCCTTGATCCAGTTAAATAGCCAAGTGTCGCCAATCCGTCAAGAAACTAAACATTCCTTATAGCAAGAAATCCTATTAATAGTGCCATCATAATTTTTGGTACTATATTAACATTTCAAAAAATCGTGTATTGATATCAGCAGTGTTTTTCAAACATTCAATTTATTTCACAAAACTCCATCTAAAATATAAATATTTTTGCTACATGTTTCAATTTGCATTTACCTATTTTACATATCTCAGATTGCATTTAAAAATTGTCATCCAATTATTATACTTTTGGCGAAATGGTGTTCTATTAATTTATCATTTGATATTATTAGGGTCCTTTCCTGGTATTAAAAAAAGAAAAATACGTGTCGACCATTTATATTTTTCAATTTATGAAACAATTTGGCCGCTTAATCTCTGATTCTGCTAGAGCGCCATCTAGCGAATAAAATTGTAACTAAAATCAATTTCGAATTTTTCATTATTTGCCATAAAAAATCCCATTGCATCCTGAACACAATGGTGTTTACCGCATTGCTCTAGCGCAAATATTCGCGGAGTTATTTATTTTTAAAATAGTGCGGGACTTTTGGACCACCCAAGTAGTAAAATAGGCATTTTTTATACTCACTGGTTTATGTTATCAAAATTCTCGAAAATATCTAGAAAAATAATTTTCATTTGAAAAAAGGGCTAATGTTAATAAATGTATTATATTAAAAATAATATTAAGCCCAGAGTTTTTTAAAACTATAAATAAATAAACAATTTGGTTTCTTATTAACCCTAGAAATTTTTCTAAATAAACATCAATGTTGGGGGGGTGGGTGGTGCCAAACATACTTTTAATATATATAATATTCATAGAAAGAAAAATAATATTGATTAAAATTTTTTAAAACTAATCTATGAATAGAGATTATTAGAATTGTATACTTTTTTAATACTAATTTAATATTTTATAATATTATTTTACCATTAAATATTCGATATTTTGAAGAGTCTAAAATATCATATTTGAATTTATTAAGATTATTTTTGGCTCTGCTTATATAAAACGCATACATGACTACACAAATACTACTTTCAATAATGATATTTTATCAATATTTCAAAATTTCAAAGAAAATTTACGATAAATAACAAAATTATAACAAAACTATATCGTTCAAATACCAATGTTTAAATCACATTTGATAAGTAAATGTGTAGGGTTCTGATTTCTGGCCCGACATATATTCTACTTTACTTGTGGCTTCAAACGATGGTGTATCTGATTCTGATGCACTTAAAAAAAATCTCTAATAATGTTGGAGGAAATGGTAAAAACATTAAGTATAATAGAATTATAAATGCAGAAAAAATATCTGTAATTATAAAAGTTCTATTTATAATGAGATCTAACTCTCCATATCAGAGTATAATATTAAGAGTGACTCCTAAAGTTTATCAAATTTAAAAAAAAAATGGGTAATGAGATATAAACCTATTTTTTTTAGGGATGTTATACACAAGACAGAATATTTGTAAAACGATGCCAAATAGTTTTGAATTTAATTTGAATCACAAAACAAAACTCTGTCAAAGCATTAAAATATGTAAGATATGCGGTGTACAGGGTAACCACAACTGTACTGAAACAACAAATTGTCACAATCATTTTAAGCACCCTAAATTAAAAACTCTTTTATACAAACCATAAATCAATTTCAAGTAAATGTCCGATTGCAAACCTCAAATAGACAGATTTATACAAAGGACACAATATTCACAAATACACGGGAAATCATGTATCAAATATAATTTAAAGTTTAATATTAAGTATATTAATATTCTATATGATTGAAAATGTGATATGTGTTCAACAAAATGTAAGAAAAGGTTTTACTGCTATAAATGAACTATAACATGTTTATTTTTGCATCCAAATAATATTTTTTTACACATTATAACACTTATGACACAATATCCATACATCACAGAAAAAGGTAATGCTGGCCTAGGTAAACTACCCAAAAATATCTAATTATATATAAAAAAGTAGAATTTATATATCCCTATTAGAGATTAAAGAAAAAAAAATTTACTTACATTTCCCCAGTTCATAACTTATTTTTCCATCGCCAAGCCTCCCGTTTCCTTCTCTGCTCCCCCTGGTGGCCGCTTCCTTGACCACTCTCTAAGACTGACTGACCCCCACTGTAACTGACCCTTTCCCCAGGGTGACCAAAAAATCATCATGAGAGAAAAAATAATAATAAATCTTTATCTGGTCACCCTCTGTGATAAAAAAAATTAATAATAATAATATACCTGTAGAGGCCACTTCTGGGGCCTCCACAAAGTTCACCCACAGTATCAATGGAAAGCTGGGGGACAATGAAGAAGCTGCCTCGACAAGAAAGAAGTGGACTTCGAGCATTCTTCATTGTAAAACCAGCCCATCTCTTCACCTCCTTTTTATTTCTAATTTTGTATATAAATTATAATAAATTTCCTTTTTCTTTTAAATAAGCAGCTATTTGTTTTTTTTTTTATATTTTAAAATAATATTTCGAATAATAATTTTTATTATAATTTTTATTATTTTTATTTTTCAAAATTTTCTCTTTTTTTTTATCACAGAGGGTGACCAGATAAAGATTTATTATTAATTTTATTTTTTCGGTCACCCTGGGGAGAAAAAGTTGGTCAGAGCCAGTTTTTAGAGCAGAGATAAGAGAGAAAAGCTCGTGAAAAAAAATCAACCAAAAATGTAGTTCTACAAGATTTTAGTGGAAGGAATCTCCTAGCCATCCAACTGAAGCACTAAGTTAAGTATCTTTTAATAATGTTTTTTTAACAGGTATATCCATGTAAATTTTCTCACAACTTATCCTCATTGCATATTTTATTTATTTTTATTTCTTATCTTTGTGTTTTTTTTTCTTTTTTGTCTTAAGAGATAAATAAATATATTGTAGTCTTAATCCAATTTTCGCGATGTGAAACCCGTTGTTTAACCCTTTCTGAATTTTGATTAGTAAATTCTGGTTCAATTCCCAATTGGGAAGCCTCTTTATTATTTCTATCTCCTCAGGTGCACATAATTAAAAAATGAGACGAGCCACAGTTGCGGCACCTAACCCTTGTTCTGCAATATCTAGCAAGATGGCGTCCCCTTAAGCATTTGAAGCAAACCTTCTTTTCACGGATGATTTTTCTTTTTTCTTCTAAAGACATCTTTTTAGCGGCAAAACAATTTTGACTCGCATGCTTTTTCTCACAAAATATACATCCGCCTAATTCTGTTTGTTGTAATCCGGTCACCGTTGGAATATCATTTTTCTTCTTATAAAATCCTTTCCTTCTCTCTTGGTCTGAAGTTTCAGCACTTTGGAAACCGCCTTTAGCTAACTGGATATTCTGTTGAATCAAAATCTCCCTTTCCAAAAAGTCCATCAGTTGATCCAGTCTCGTCTGATGTTCAACATCAAGCTTGATGAACTGAGATCTTCTCTGCCACGCTAGCAATAGTTCGTCAGATAGACACAATTCCACTAAGGGATACAGCCATGTGTCCGGGCTTGCACTTTCCAAATTCAAACTTTTTAAAGAACCAAGATAAGATTGAATTCTATAATATAGTTCATGAAAAGATAATTTTTTCTTTCCGCTAGCACTATTGATGACCAACTTGAGCAGTTCTCTCACATATACTTGTAACAACAAATCAGGATTAGCATAACGTCTTCTTAAAGTATCAATCGCCTTAGAATAATTTTCCTCAGTAAGCGGATAAATGGATACGATTTTATAGGCCTCAGTGTCTACACTCAGACTTTGAAGCAAATAATAGAACTTGTCGCTATCCTTTAGTCTAATATCAAGATGAATTTTCTCAAATTGAGCCCCAAAAGTTAACCAATCTATCAAATTACCACTAAACTTCGGTAATTCAATGGTGGGAAGCCTTATTTTCTCTGTAGTATCCAGAAAAGAATCTTGAACTACAACCTTTTTTGCAACTTGTTTTTGAGCATCTTCATATGCGACAATTGCTTCAATTATGATTTCTTGATAATGCGCACAATCATCCATTTCCTTTTCGAGATCCGCTTCATCATCTTCTGCCAAAATGTCGATTATCTCTTTATCAGACAACAGCAGTACTTTCTGTACATCCTGAATTCTTCTTACTCCAACTGTTGCCTTAGAATAATCCTTGGATTCACTTCCCAAATTAGAAATAATTTCCTTGTGAATTTTTGTAACTTGACTTCTCACGGGGGCTCGCTTCTTGATACATAATCTTAGAGCCATTGTATCCTTTCAACTTCTTGTTCTTGAACTTTAGCCTTTTGACTTTAACTTTACTTCACTTTAAACTTTAGTTTCACTTTAAACTTCACTTCCAGATATCTCCGATAAACAATAATCCACTTGAGCAGAATCACGTCCGGGGCTCACCAAAAAATGTTAGGTAGCGGAACGAGAATACTAGGAAGGTCCGCCACCTTCTGATAACAATTTAAGTGTCCTGTCCAAGTGCTGGAAAAATGGGAGATAAACTTCGTAAAATTATTTAATAGGCTCACTACTTGATTGCCCTAATATTTCTAAGAAGTAAAGTTAAACAATTAAAACAGTCAAAGTTAAAAGGAACCAAACAAGGACAGCGGCAATCCCAGCCGTCGTCTCGAAGCGTGCAAAGCTCCGAGAAGGATTGCCCTACACCAACGGCCTCATCTACAAGAGATGGAAGGATGCAGAGGGACAACCAAGACCAGGATCCAGAGAAGAGCCTCCCTTCAATGCCAGCCGTGCATACAAGATATGGAAGGGCAGTCAAGATACCTCGAAGGTTCCTGTAAAGTTAAGGGAGGAGATGTGCAGAGTATTAGGCTCATAGATTGTTGAGCTCTGGAAACCAAAAGGAATAATACTCTGCTAGTGATCTCTTTTGACTTGTATATAATATATATAATAGAATAGGAAATAAACTAATGCTTAGTTAATCTTGCCTCGTCTTGGATAACAACGCATATAGTATGTAAATATCTTTTTGAATGTATAACTTGGAATGTAGATTTCTTTTGAGTGTATAAATTATTATGTAAATTTCCTTTGAATGTATATAACTTAGCCGTGTTGTTCAAATAAAGAGTTTTTTTTAGTAGAGCGAGAGATTTACAGGTGTAGCCGCTGGTTTTGTCTTCCTTATTTTCTTTCTTGATCACCCGAGGCAGTCCAAACTATTGCAAAACTTTGGGTAAAAGTTTTATTTGTTAAAGGAGGTTTCTTTAATTTGAGCTCTCATACCTTAACATTTTGTGGCGTCCCCGGGTGGGCTGCAGGGACTGGTCAAGTTGAGAAAAAAAGCCCTTTGTTAAAGGAAAAGGTGAAGCTCAAGTATAAAAGAGCTCAAAGGCAAAGAAGTTGAAGAAGCTCAAGTAAGGCAAAGAAGTTGAAGAGGCTCAAGTAAGGATAAAGAAGTTGAAGAGGCTCAAGTAAGGATAAAGAAGTTGAGAAAGCTCAAGTAAGGATAAAGAAGTTGAAGGAGCTCAAGGGAAAAGAAGTTGAAGGAGCTCAAGGGAAAAGAATTCAAAGAAGCTAAGATAAATCCGGGAAGACAAGACTAAAGCTAGCGAGGATAAGATGGAGGATGTTAGCAGAAGGCGAAGAAAGGCGATAAGAGGCGTTTTTACCAAAGTGGTAAATGATATATATGCGGAGGTAAGGATTCTTCCGTTGATAAAATAGGATATATGCAAAATTTGATGGGTTGGAATCTCTCCATTTGGAGTTGGTGGCATTAAATGAGCAATGCCAGGGAATTTTATTGGCCCAAGAGGCTATTAGCGATGATGAGATAGATAAGGAATTTGAGGAGTGTGAAATTTACATAATGGAAAGATTTTATTTAGAGGCTAGAATTTGCGTAATGCGTGAGCAGGGGAAAGATGCTCTTTCTACTGGTGGTAGAAATGGAGTTGAATTTAAAGAAGCAAATATAAAGGGAGACAAAGCCTCAAGTGATGAATATCTATTAGAAATGGACTTTAATACGGAAGAGTTGGAGCAAGAAGAAACTGCTAATGAAAAATGTGAAGATGCAAATTTAAAGAATAAGGAAGATTCTGAGGCTGAGTCCAAAGGCGATAGAATAGGGGATTCGGAAGCTGAAACCAAGGGTAATGGAGTAAAGGATTCTGGAACGGCAATTAAAGGTTATGAACCGTGAACAATTCTAGAGCAGCAGCTGAAGGCGCTGATCAAGTGAAGATTTCAGATGATGAAACTGAATTGATTGATGATAATGAGGAAAAGGAGGAAAGAGTTGTTAAAGTTCCAGCATCGAGGAAATTGGTGGAAGCAAGACCAACTGGAGATACGGATTCTAAAATAAAGGATAATTATAAGGAACCAGAATCCCAAGATTTGAAAACCATAAATAAATCTGATTATGCAGAGAATAAGGACGATAAATACATCGAGGGAAAAGATCATGATGGAAATAAAGCGAAAAATATAGATGCAGAACAAGGTACTGATTCAAGGGTGGAAGAAAAGCTAGATGCAGAACAAGGTACTGATTCAAGGGTGGAAGAGTAGCTAGATGCAGAACAAGGTACTGATTCAAGGGTGGAAGAAAAGCTAGATGTAGAACAAAGTACTGATTCAAAGGTGGAAGAAGAAAAGCTAGATGCAGAACAGGGTACTGATTCAAAGGTGGAAGAAGAAAAGCTAGATGCAGAACAAGGTACTGATTCAAGGATGGAAGGAAAGCTAGATGCAGAACAAGGTACTGATTCAAAGGCGGAAGAAAAGCTAGATGTAGAACAGGGTATTGATTCAGAGGCGGAAGAAAAGCTAGATGTAGAACAGGGTATTGATTCAAAGGTGGAAGAAAAGCTAGATGTAGAACAGGGTACTGATTCCAAGGTGGAAGAAGGAATTATTGATCCAAAAGATTGGTTGAAGGAAGGGCTCGTCAATAGAGTTAATGAAAATCCACCGGAAGTAAAAGGATGCTATTGCCCAGTCGCCTTTTGTTTAAGAGTGAGTCTGAAATGACGCCTATACGGCCAGTGTTTGACGACGCTTCCTGGCGAGGACGCAACAGACTTTCCTTGAGACGATTTTTAAAAAAGATACCCAATCTACTGAGGAGAATCCCTGAGATAAGGAAAAAATTCGGGAAAATGGGTTTGGAATTTTGGTAGACATAGGAAGATATTTCAAAATGATATCCATCAAGGAGAATGATTGGAATTACCTCAGATTTCTTTGGAAGAAGAGGATGGACCCTTATGGGGCAATCTCCGGTGGTGTGTATGGAGGATAAGGCCCACCTACCAGGATCCCCCCATCACGGTGGAACAGATTTTTTTCTTTCTTGTTTTTACAAAAAAGAAAAGGTGGGGGTATGTTAAAAGTCATGGCATATAGTATGTAAATATCTTTTTGAATGTATAACTTGGAATGTAGATTTCTTTAGAGTGTATAAATTATTATGTAAATTTCCTTTGAATGTATATAACTTAGCCGTGTTGTTCAAATAAAGAGTTTTTTTAGTAGAGCGAGAGCTTTACAGGTGTAGCCGCTGGTTTTGTCTTCCTTATTTTCTTTCTTGCTTGATCACCCGAGGCAGTCCAAACAATATCAAGACTTTGGGTAAAAGTTTTATTTGTTAAAGGAGGTTTCTTTAATTTGACCTCTCATACCTTAACATAAACAAACCAATATAATTTAAAAACAAATATATATATTAAATTTATTTAAATATTGGGTAGCTTTTAAACATGCAATATATAGATATAATTTAACTTAATCTATATAAATACCTTTAATCTTCTTAGATGTGCTTCAGTTTACCAATCAAAATAAACTTCTTGCTTAATCTTCAGATTAAATATTTTCGTTTTTGAGCTTTATATCAAATAACCACGCTCTGCTACCAATTGTTGACTTTGCTTAGTATTATTAATGAAACTGATTCCAATAATGATTAATTAAACATTATATTTATTACAAAACTATTTTAGAGGCGTAATATTCTTTTTAAAATAAAACAATTTCTACTGTCCTTACTGCAATGGAAAAATTAAAGGGAGGGCCTGGCTCATCTGTGGTGAACCCTCCCAGCGGTTTCGCCAGTTTAATCTACCATACCGCTGTTATATTGCATTTTTGGAACTTCCTTTTATAGTTGACTGTTGTAAGACTCTTGGAATGGGTATTTTAGAAGAACTATGGACATAAGCTTTTAGGACAGCAGAATTAAATATAATTATAAATATATAATTTGATAACAGATCACGCGCTAGTACATCTTATTATATTTATTGATTAACAAGAGAGATAACAAAATATAAAAGGGAAACTTATATTGAAAACAAAGGAATTCTTTTTTCTTGTTTTTTTTTTATCGCCTATTTACCTGTGAGCTTACACACACTCTGTGGTAACAAATAATTAAAATATGTACAACAAAAACAAAATACAGTAGAACTTGGATAATTCGAACTTCTTTAATTCGAAAACCTCTTTAATTCGAATATTTATCTTGGTCCCTAGAATTTCCTATATAAATAATTTAACATCTTTAATTCGAATTTTTGGATAATTCGAATTTTTTTATGGTCCCTTGGGGTTCGAATTATCCAAGTTCGACTGTATTTATTTTTTGGAAATTATGTGTATATGTTTAATTTCTTTTTATTTTATAAATAACATGGTTTATTATTGATTTTAAAAGAAGGCCTGAGAGGCCGAACGCCAGTAATTGTGTAAGGAAAATAGGCGCCAGTAACTAAGGGTTAAATCTTGATTAAGTGTTTTCCATACCATACCGCTGTTATATTGCATTTTTGGAACTTCCTTTTATAGTTGACTGTTGTAAGACTCTTGGAATGGGTATTTTAGAAGAACTATGGACATAAGCTTTTAGGACAGCAGAATTGAATATAATTATAAATATATAATTTGATAACAGATGGCGCGCTAGTACATCGTATTATATTTATTGATTAACAAGAGAGATAACAAAATATAAAAGGGAAACTTATATTGAAAACAAAGGAATTCTTTTTTCTTGTTTTTTTATCGCCTATTTACCTGTGAGCTTACACACACTCTGTGGTAACAAATAATTAAAATATGTACAACAAAAACAAAATATTTATTTTTTGGAAATTATGTGTATATGTGATATAGCTAGCAATAAATATGTATATATATATGTTTCTATGAAAATGTTAATCTGCAAGACGCAGGTTATCATCATCCCTTTTTGATTTGTTTTTGTCACTTTTTGGCGTTTCGAAAATAAACAATAAAAGGCTGTATCAGACTTTACTAAGACAATAAAGATTTGCTAAAAATAAATGTGTACGAAGATGTTGCATTTGGCGACGAGGATATAAGAGTAAGTACCCTCGAATTTTGAAGTAAATATTTTTAGAAAATTTCTTTGATTTTTGCATATAATTGAAAGTAAATTTTAAAAGACACAAATTGCAAAGTTTTAGGATGCAAATTTAGAAAGAGTGAAAAAAATGGCTAGTTACCAATTTAAGGAATATAATGAGGAAACTGAAACTTTTGAAACGTTTTATGAACGATTGGAACAGTTTCTCATATTGGAGGAGGCAGGGGATGAGAAGAAAAAGGCTTATCTCCTAATCCTCATGGGAAGTAAAACATATGGTGTTTTGAAGAATTTGTGCAGTCCTATTCTACCTAAAGATAAAACTTTTGATAACCTAATAGATATCTTGAAAAGGCACTTCTCTCCAAAGCGCTCAATTGTAGTAGAGAGGTTCATTTTTTTTAAAAGAATGCAATTAAAGGAAGAAAGCATCTCGGATTACTTGGTGGAAATTAAGCGTTTGGCTTCCTCATGCAACTTTGGAAATTTTCTGGAGGATTCTTTACGTGATAAAATGGTTTGTGGATTATATAATGCCAAAATACAAAATAGAATTTTGTCGGAGGGCGACATTTCTTTAGCTAAAGTAATTGAGATAGCATTATCTATGGAAGCAGGCCGAGAAAAATACAAAATTATTTCACTTGGAGCAGAGTGAAGATTGTGTAGATAAGTTGAGGATGGAACGCAAGGTTGAATCAAATTTCCAGAATGGCAAATGTAAACATTGTGGTAAACAGCATAAAGAACTATGTAGATTTAAGGAGGCGATATGCTTTAAGTGTAATAAAAAAGGACACATTGCCTCAATATGTTGGAGCAGTAGAAGAAATCTAAGGCAACATCAGAATCAGCCGGGAAATATACATCAGATAGGAGACCAAGAAGAGGAGGACGAGTATGTCCAGAAAATTATAAGCGTGACGATACCTGAGTATAAAATTAATTTTGCCTCAAGTGACCCTCCCTATCTGATGGAGTTAAAAGTAGAAGGAAACTTTATTAAATTTGAAATGGATACGGGTAGTGGTCTAACACTGATATCAGAAAAGGATTTTAAAAATAGTCTTCGACACTTGAAATTGGAAAAAGCGAGTATTATTGTAAGAACTTATGATGGTACCGTGGTACCCATTCTGGGTAAAATCAATGTCAAAGTGGAGTGTCAAGATATTACTTACAAACTTAGAGCGTTGGTGGTGAAAGGAGAAAAGAGGGCTTTGATGGGAAGAGAATGGATAAATAGATTGAAATTGGGCTGTTTCGCGGTAAAACATATGCCTGTGGAAATTACCATTGAGGAAATTTTGAAGGAAAATCAAGCCCTATTTGTGGAGACAACTGAACCAATAAAAGGTTTCACATTTTCAGTAAACATGTGTGATGTGAATCCAATTTTCCATAAGGCTCGTCCGGTGCCTTTCGCCATTAGGCCAGCAGTTACTGAAGCATTAGACAAAATGGTGGCTAAGGGTTATCTATGTGAGGTGGCGAGCAGTAAATGGGCCACTCCAGTGGTTGTAGTGCCGAAGAAAAATAAAGAGATCAGAATTTGCTGCGACTTCAAGGTAACTCTAAATAAATATTTGGACACTGCGGCCTATCCCCTTCCCACACAGCAAGATTTATTCTCCACATTGGCCAAGGGAAAATACTTTTCTAAATTGGACTTGAGGAACGCTTATCTGCAATTAGAGGTGGACCCAGGCACCCGACCGTTACTAACGATAAATACTCATAAAGGGCTTTTCAGGTTTAAGAGAATGCCATTTGGATTGGCAAATGCGCCCAGTTATTTTCAATCTGTAATGGATAGGGTTTTGTCGGGTATAGGAGGCGTAATTTGTTATATTGATGATGTCCTTATAGCCACAGCATCAATTGAAGAACATCTGGCGTTGTTGAAGACTATATTTGCTCGCTTGGCGAAGTATAATATCAAACTAAAGAAAGAAAAATGCCTATTTTTGCAAAAAGAAATTGAATATTTAGGACATCTTGTCACGGGAGAGGGCATCAGACCTTTAGATCATAAGGTACAAGCAATACAGAAGGCCAAAACGCCTTCGAATATCTCTGAATTAAGGTCATTTCTTGGTTTGGTAAACTTTTATGGGAAGTTCATACCCAATTTGCCAGAGCTTTTGAAGCCTCTTCATGAGCTTCTTCACAAAAAACGTCCTTGGGTTTGGACAAAGGAATGTGGAGAGGCCATTGACAAGTGCAAGAACAGCATTACCTCTGAGAGGGTGCTAGTCCCGTATGATGCGACTTTGCCATTGTGTTTGGCCACTGATGCATCGCAGATTGGAGTGGGCGCTGTGTTGTCACATATTATAGAAGGCCAGGAGAGACCGATTATGTTTGCCTCTCGGACTTTATCGGAAGCAGAACAAAATTATTCTCAGATTGAGAAGGAGGCTCTAGCCATTATTTATGGAGTTACCAAGTTTCATCAATTTATTTATGGAAGAAAATTTATTCTTATTACAGACCATAAGCCATTGGTGACCATTTTGGGCTCAAGATCAGGAATCCCCACCTTATCTACTTCAAGATTGCAGCTTTGGGCGCTTATTTTGTCAGCTTATACTTACGATATTAAATTTCGAAGAACTCAAGACCATGGGAATGCAGATCTTCTGTCACGTTTTCCTGTGGGCTGTGAAGAAATTCCAAGATTAAATAATGTCTATGCTTTATCCTTTGTGGAAGAATTGCCGATCACAGCAGAGGAAATTGCCACGGAAACTGAAAAAGACGAAGTGCTCTCATTGGCCAAATTTTATACTCAGCAAGGCTGGCCTGAAAAGGTGGCTGATCACCTCAGACCTTATTTTCAAAGGAAACTTGAGCTAACTGTAGATGGGGAGTGTTTGGTTTGGGGAATGAGAGTTGTCATTCCACCATCTCTCAGAATAAAAATGTTGAACTGTCTTCATGAGACTCATTCCGGTATGAACAAAATGAAGGCTGTAGCAAGATCACATTTTTGGTGGCCAAATCTAGATACCCAAATCGAGTTTTTGGTGAATAAGTGCAGAAGCTCTCAGCAATCCCAGGATGGGCCAAATAAAGGAAAATGGCAACCCTGGAAATGGTCAACCAGACCTTGGCAAAGAATTCACATTGATTTTGCAAATAAGGAAAACATTAATTTATTAATAGTAGTAGATAGTCATTCAAAGTGGATCGAAGCCATCCCAATGAGAGAGACCACCACACGCAAAACCATTGAGCAACTACGGCGACTTTTTTCTTCCTATGGGTTACCGGAGGAACTTGTATCTGATAATGGACCTCAGTTTACTGGTAGTGAAATGAAAGGTTTTCTGGAAGGAAATGGAATTAAACAAACATTGATCCCGGCGTACCACCCGCAAAGTAATGGCTTGGCTGAAAGAGCGGTTAGAACTATTAAGACTGCCCTGGATAAAAATAAAAGGAAAATTGGAGATACCATTCAAGACACCTTATCAAAGTTCTTCTGGCATATCGAAGCACCCCGCATGTGACAACGGGAAAGACTCCATCAGAGCTCTTTATTGGGCGTGCGCTTCGAACCAGAGTATCGTTGATACATCCCAGCTTGGCATCTAGAGTTAGGGACCAGCAAGCCAGGCAAATGAAGTATGATCGCCGAACCCATTTGGAGGAATTCCAGATAGATGATTTAGTGTGGTGTAAAAACTTTAGAGGTGGTGATAAATGGATCCCAGGAAAAATTGTGGGCAAGAAGGGAACTAGAGTCTACACCATTTTGATCCACGGACAGGTAAAGGCCTATCACAGGGATCAAATTAGAAAAAGGTGGAGGAATGGTGAGGAAGATGAGAGTGGAGATGGAGAGCGTCAACCCGAGCACTCAAGAGGAGCAGGTCCCAGTGCCATAATCTCGGAGGTTGTACGAGACAGAGGTTATATGGAGTCGCTGTCGCCAGGACTAACTAGCCAGCGGTCGGATCAAGATTCAGAGGTTCAGAGTGATACAGAC
The DNA here is from genome assembly GCA_030710605.1 of Cordylochernes scorpioides. Taxonomy (NCBI): domain Eukaryota; kingdom Metazoa; phylum Arthropoda; class Arachnida; order Pseudoscorpiones; family Chernetidae; genus Cordylochernes; species Cordylochernes scorpioides. The sequence goes on from CP092874.1 coordinate 23,040,584, forward strand.
GATGGAAAGTCATTGGAGCCTCTTCGCTCGCTGGACCCCGAGGCCTTGAAAGAGGAGGGTCCTGTCCTAAGGCGGAACCCACCTCGAGCGAGGAGACCGCCTGTGAGATTTCGTGTTTGAAGAGAGAAGATGGTGATATATAGCTAGCAATAAATATGTATATATATATGTTTCTATGAAAATGTTAATCTGCAAGACGCAGGTTATCATCATCCCTTTTTGATTTGTTTTTGTCACTTTTTGGCGTTTCGAAAATAAACAATAAAAGGCTGTATCAGACTTTACTAAGACAATAAAGATTTGCTAAAAATAAATGTGTACGAAGATGTTGCAATATGTTTAATTTCTTTTTATTTTATAAATAACATGGTTTATTATTGATTTTAAAAGAAGGCCTGAGAGGCCGAACGCCAGTAATTGTGTAAGGAAAATAGGCGCCAGTAACTAAGGGTTAAATCTTGATTAAGTGTTTTCTAAACATGCTAAAACTTAAAGAAAGTATTATAAAACTATTTTAGAGGCGTAATATTCTTTTTTAAAATAAAACAATTTCTACTGTCCTTACTGTAATGGAAAAATTAAAGGGAGGGCCTGGCTCATCAGTGGTGAACCCTCCCAGCGGTTTCGCCAGTTTAATCTACCATACCGCTGTTATATTGCATTTTTGGAACTTCCTTTTATAGGTGACTGTTGTAAGACTCTTGGAATGGGTATTTTAGAAGAACTATGGACATAAGCTTTTAGGACAGCAGAATTAAATATAATTATAAATATATAATATGCTTCGAGCAATCGCTCTTCCGCAAATATCAAATTGTGTCTTTTATTAGAACAATAATGTTACGATGTACTAGAGCGCCATCTGTTATCAAATTATAAAACTATTTTAGAGGCGTAATATTCTTTTTTAAAATAAAACAATTTCTACTGTCCTTACTGCGATGGAAAAATTAAAGGGAGGGCCTGGCTCATCAGTGGTGAACCCTCCCAGCGGTTTCGCCAGTTTAATCTCCATACCGCTGTTATATTGCATTTTTGGAACTCCCATTGGGAGGGTTCACCACTGATGAGCCAGGCCCTCCCTTTAATTTTTCCATCGCAGTAAGGACAGTAGAAATTGTTTTATTTTAAAAAAGAATATTACGCCTCTAAAATAGTTTTATAATTTGATAACAGATGGCGCTCTAGTACATCGTAACATTAAAGAAAGTATATTAATTTAATATGTTAATATTATAAAAATGAAATTTTAAAATTTGTGTGAAGTTTGGAAAATAATTATTTACTAGTTTTAAAGATTGCTTGATAAAACATTGACCCTTTTTTTGCTACCATAAATTCCAGCCATATTATTTCTAGTTAAATACATAAAGATTTCTAACAAATTTTGTACATTAAAATGGATATATTATTAAGCTTTAATGAAATATTAAATTTAAATATAAAATTGTGCAACAAATTGAGAAACACTATCGACTTTTAAACAAAGTAACATAAACATTAATTTATAAATAGTTACAAAATGTGATGATGATGGCGATAGGTGTTTGCGTGCTGCGGAAACTACGTTGTAATTATTTTACTTTTGGTTTGGCATCAAGTACATTTAGGTAAGATATTAGTGTTTATATTTATATATATTTTCCCCGTTTTATAATTTTTAGCCCTTTTAAAATTGAATTTTTGTTTCAATAATTTTAACTATAAAATTTACGTGTACATTTTGAATAAAATTTTCATTTTATAAACTAACCCTATGGCGAGTAACAAAAACGATTTTATCATAGAAAGTTTGACAATAAATTTTTTACTTTACAAAATTAAAAAGAGCATTTTATATATTTGTGCCATTCAGCTAATTATAAATAGAATAAGTGTAATAAATTATTTTAAACAAAATAAACTAATTAAATGTGTTAACATTATATCTTTGTACTTAAATATAGAAACATTTAATTAACAGAAAATAATTTCAACATCTTTGAGAGTGTGGCTTACTTTGGGTTGTTTTCTTACAATGTCCTTTTATTTTGCCATTTAACATAGTGGATAAAAGTGCCTTAGTAAATTTTGGAACAAAGGAAAAATTACAAATACTATTTTGAAATAGGTGAATAAATTAAACAGGAAGAAAGTGAACAAAGTTTAGAATAAAAAAAGGCAGAAAATTTTATTTAAAATATCATCTTTTAAAGGTAAAATTTAGTGTTTGTTTACCTTCCAGCTAGCACCCTATTTAGTTAACATTCTAGCTGCTCAATCTTCTTAGACATTCATGTCTTTCCTGTATTTTATTTCAAATAACAGAATGTTACTTTATAAAACAACTCTTTATATATTCCAGTAACTAGCAGTAGCACCAGTTAGGTTTAAATTGGTTCCAGGATGGACAAAAATTGAAGAAATTTTGTACCAAAATTTGCGTCTCATTGTAACTTTTAAGAATGGTGCACATACGTTAATTACAGCCATGGTGTTCTGAGAGTCAACCTGTTGTGTTTTTAGTAATAAATTATTTTTTTAAACAAGAATTGTCCATGAAAGTTTGTCAACTTATTGATGGTGTCAAATTGTTGTTTGGTCAAATTAATGTTTAGTATTTGACAGGCTTGAGTTGTGGACATGAGAATATGGTCGAATAAATGCAAGAGTTGAATTATCATGTGTTGAATCAACAAGGTTATTCTGTATTTCTAACAATGTTCTAACCATTATTTATAACTTGGTTCATACTACTGATTTATTTGTATGGAAGGCTCATTACACCACAAATGATTGTGGCTATTTTCTACTTTTAATTCTATTCCAGACCATAGCTGCCATATAGAAGTGATATTTAGTACATTTGTGTTGTTTACTTTTGTTTAAAAATTTTAACTTCCACATGGTTTGGAAGTATATTGAAAATTAATCACAAATTTTTAAAGATTATAGAAATTGGTCCATTCACGACAACCCAGACCATATTTAATGAACTCCAGCCACTCAATTTGCCAAATAAATGACTGTGCCTATTTTTGTTAGTTTGAAAGGATTTTTTTTCTCTCGCCCATTCAGAACCATAGTAACTATTAGAAAAAGATTCCTCTTTTTGGAAGGTTGGTAATCAGTAAAAATGGTCATTGTTTAATAAAAACTGGCATTTGTAGAGGAGTCTTCTAGTGAGACTGACCTTTCATGAAGATTATACTTTAGCAATATAACCACATTTGGTGTTTTTTTTTTTTCTCTCACAAAAATAATGAAATATTTTATCTCTCTGCTACCAAATTTTCTGTTTATACTTGTTCAACTTTTAACTTAGAAATGTTCTCCAACTGTGTGGATCATGTTCCAGAACATGGAGAACACCTGCCCATTCCAGGGATGTTAACAGAACTTCAACAATATGCCAGAAGCCATGTTAGAATTGTCCACTGGCCCAACCACAACCTCACTTGGTGAAGATCATCTACAAGGATTGGAGAGAGATTTGAAAAACACAAAGGAAGAACTGGAAACTGTGAAGGCAGGTTTTCAAGTTACTATAAATGAACTGAGCACGGTGAAGACAGAATTACAAAACACTAAAGGAGAACTGAATGCTGTGAAGTCTGAATTACATGTTAACAAAAAAGAACTAGAAACTATGCTGACAAAACAACAAGTTGATAAAAAAGAACTGGAATCTATGCAAATAGAATTAATTCATAAAAAGAAAGAAATAGAAAATTTAAAAAAAGGATTAAATTGTAAAGACAAAAAAATTTATTCTTTGAAGGAAGATATGGAAAGTATAAAAACAGAACAACAAGGTACTAAGAAAGAACTGGCCACTGTGAGAACAGAGCTCCAAACTACTACCACCACCTCCTGTGATGTCAAATGTCATGAGAATCCTGTGAAAATGGCAGATGTGGGGCTTGACCTTACACTTGGTGTCCAGAACTGGTTTCCTCCTGGTGTGGAATATCCTGACAGGGTGAATGACCTTCAGAAATATCTGTATGGAAGTAGAGATCACAGAGATACATTGGACTACCTCTGTTTATTTGATTGGTATAATTGGACTAAAGACTCCCAATATAGATCAGAGGAGGTAATTGAGGATATAGATGGCTTTTGGTACAATGTTAGGACCAAGTGGAGTGTTGGAGGAGAGAAGACTGAAGTTGAGGTGTCATTCCATCAGAGTTTTGAAGTTGTCAACACCCTGGCCCGATATAAATATTTTATTCTGTATGTGGAGGGATCTATTCTCACTGGTGGAGTAGTTATCAACTCTGTGTTGATTGGTCAAATTTGTCGCTACCTGATAGACACAGAGAAGTTGAAAAAATATTTTAGTAAACCCGATCGTATTTATGCACTTATAGTTTTGTGTAAACCACAGTGATATATTTTCTACAGAGAGAAATACCATTATTACCATCAGTTACCACAAATATAATTAGGATCACTATGTCAACAATAGTTCTCCATTTTAACTTTCAGTCATTTTATATCTCCACATATAATTTACCATTTTATATCAACTGACCTTATTCTCCCAACATACATTGTAACATTTTATATCGCCACATATAATTTACCATCAACTGACCTTATTCTGCCAACATACATTGTAACAAACACATTATTTTCATTTCAAATTGTTAAATTTATTCCTTATAACAATATATTATATTGTTTGACATAGAAAAATTAGGAAAGACAAAGGTCAGGAAGTAATTCATTTGTATCCCCACAATTAAACCCTCTTTACATCAAAGAACAGAGAGGCAAAGAGATATGTTTACCTTGTAGCAAAATATTGAAATTAGGTATCTCTTTATGTTAAATATTCTGTTATCCTATTTTCATCATGTTTATTTTTATAAATAACCCACTTTTATATAAAACTATCATCATGGCATTTTAAAATATCAATGGTAATTTCCTAATGGTATTGATCTAGACAAGTATCAGTACTGAATGGCATTTATTTCTAATCACTTGTATTGTTGTTTGAATAAAATATGGTTGTGCCACATGGAAACATCTCTCTTTAGTGTAGGTAATTAACCACTAATTTGAAGTTAACTAAATACCATGATTATCATGGCCTGTAATATGTTTACTTAAAATAGATGAAAAATAAGGAGAAAAACGTTTCTCCTTATTTTTCATCTATTTTAACCAATTCAGGAGAAATTTCTTATGTCTTTTCAATATGTTTACTTAGTAGTAAAAAAATATCTATATTGACAAATTTAAACTCAGGTCACTTAATTTACCAATCTAATCCCAATAACCAAATACTGAAAGTAACCTATCCTTCCTAACTTGAAGTTAACTACATACCATGATTATCATGGCCTGTGACACGTTTATTTAGATGTAAAAAATATCCATATAGATAAATTTAAACGCAGGTCACTTAATTTACCAATCTATTCCCAATAGCCAAATACTGAAAGTAACCTATCCTTCCTAACTTGAAGTTAACTACATACCATGATTATCATGGCCTGTAACATGTTTACTTAGAAGTGAAAAATATCCATATTGACAAATTTAAACGCAGGTCACTTAATTTGCCAATCTAATCCCAATAGCTAAATACTGAAAGTAACCTATCCTTCCTAACTTGAAGTTAACTTCATACCATAATTATCATGGCCTGTAACATGTTTACTTAAAAGTAAAAAATATCTATATAGACAAATTCAACGCTGGTCACTTAATTTACTCATCTAACCCAATAGCCAATTACTTAACCCTTAACAGGACGGGTTGGGTTGATTCCGCCCATATATAAACTTAATATAGGAAATATATATATCTCGTTTACTGAGAGCTACCAGCTTTCATGTATTTAAATTTTACAGTGATACAAACATTTTCTACCTATCATTTATAAATATCAGTTTTGTAAAGGGTGTTAAATTTGTATGTGGGGGCGGATTCAGCCCAGCCCATCCAGGAGCTGAGAATATTTCAGTCAGTGTTAGCTTGTGGCTTATACTTGAGTCGCTCCCTTCCGCTATTTTTTAGTTTCCTCTTATAAAATAACACTTTTTTCTTTGGATAAGTAGAATTATCAATAAAGTCAACAGAGAGAACTATCCCTGCCAACCCAAAATATATATAAGTTTTAGAGATTATTTGACCATTTTAGAAGAGTAATAGAAATATAACAGCAGACAATTGGTTCACTTCAGTAGAATTAGTTGATAGAACATGGCCTTACAGGAAGGATGAGAAAGAATTAACTTCAGATTCCACCACAATTTCAACCGCACTCTAATAGAGAATCAGGAACATCTTTTTTTGGTTTCTCTGGAACAACCACTTTAGACTCCTATGTTCCCCTCCCCCCCCCCAAAATAAAAAAGAAAATAGGTAATCGGATTGGTAAAAAGGATAAAAAAGAAAGGAGAAATATTATTGGTGATCTTGGGAGAGAATTGACTGATGAACATCTGGCCACACATAATCTCAAATCTCTCTCGCTGGAATTACAGACGACAATTCAAGAAGAATTATGGTTCACGTACATCAAGGAAATCTACAATGTCACAACAATCTAATACTCCAAAAAGAGCTACAATGTTCATCAAAAACGCGGTATGTTATTTTGTAGTTTATTTAACACATAAATATACTACAAATTAAGATAATATCTTATTTTATTATCTTTACCAAGATTGCAAACATATTAATTAGAGAATTATTTACAACACACTAAAAGGTAAACATTAGGGCTATACACGTTCCTTTGTTCTGTACTGCCAGGGTTGCTGAAACACATTTATTTTAACACCCCCCCTCAATTGGCATTTCCACAAATGTCAATTGCACAATTTTCACCCCATGTTGGAAAGTTTCATGAATTTGTTCAACATGTCTTTACATAAGGGTTTAGTTAACATGTCTGCTATGTTTCTGCATCCCTCAATGTAGTCTATTTTGTCTTTGGCCAATAAATCATTTTTGTATCAATTGGTTTGATATTTGATTTTTCTCCTAATTTTATTGAAGACCATGTTTTCAATTCTTCATGAGATCGAATTTCTTTATCAATAGCTTCTTTCCATTATTTTTGCCTAATTGCTTGATTGTAAGAAACTGGATCTTCACCATTTGTAAACAAGCAATATACTGAATATAGTTCATAATCTTCTTGATACTTTGGTGGTTTGATTATTCGACCCGATCTTGTAGTTACACTTTCTTCTTTGTCTGATTGTTCTGATGTTTGTGGGTTTTCTTCCTCATCTTGAGATTCAGTTATTATTCTTTTAGGTTCTCTTTGGTCTGAGATGATTTCCTTATCAAATTTAGTTAATGTTTCATCAAATGTTACATCTGTCGAAATCATCACTTTATCAGTTTCCGGATCCCAGATGCGATATCCGCTTCCACTGTATCCAACCATGATTGTTGATTTTGCTCTAGCATCTAGTTTTCTTGGTTTGGGTAGAATTAGTCTCCAAGCTCTTGAGCCAAAAACCTTAAGTTTGGATAGGTCATTTCGTTTATACCATATGCTAGCCGGAGGTATTCCTTTGTTCGCACTTGTTGGACTTCTGTTTAATTCGTATGCTGAGCAGTAAATGGCTTCTCCCCAGAGATATTTTGGTAGATTTGTTTCTGCCAACTTTATTCTCACTTTATCAATCAATGTTCGGTTCATTCTTTCAGATGTGCCATTTTGTTGTGGTGTGTAAGGTGAGGTATATTCTATTTGAATTCCTTTTGTTCTGCAAAACTGCTTGAAGTTTCCAGATGAAAATTCCTTACCATTATCTACTCTAGTTTTTCTTGTTTTCTTGTTATGTTGAGTTTTTATCAACTTGATAAAATCAATTAGGTTCTGTTCGGCTTCACTTTTTGATTTGAGAAGTCTCACTACTACAAAGTGTGAGTAGTCATCTATTAGTACCTGAAAATATATTTCTTTATCATATGTTGGTGGATCAATTGGTCCTGATAAGTCTGAATGAATCAGATCTCCAATTTCCTTTGTTGTCTTCCAGGTTTTCTCAAATGATCTTCTTGTGCTTTTTCCTTTGATACAGGTTTCACATTTCTCTTGTGAACTTGGTAGCCCTAATTTCTTTAAACTGTATCTATTCAGATGTCCCAATCTTCTGTGCCACAATGTGTCATCAGTTTTGACTGCATGCGCTGTAACACTTTCAGGGTTACTGTCTATTTCTATTTTAAGTGAGTACAAGTTTCTATAATTATTACACTTAAAATTATGGTTTCTTGTAATTATTAGTACTTCATTTTGTTTAAATATCACTTGGTGGCCCTGTTGTGTAATTTTTGCTACTGACAATAAGTTCTGTTTAATGCCATCAACTATTAGTCCATGGATTGCTATTGGGATATTATTGATTTTTACATTTAAAGTTCCAATTTTATTAGCTGACATCTTTTCACCATTTCCATATGAATTTCAGCCTTATGTTCTAAAATCTTCACATCTGTCATATATTTTTCTAATTAAGTTTTGATCAGGTTCTGTGTTGCTCCTGAGTCTAAAATAAAATTATCATTTTCATAGCAATCTATAGCATTCATTGCTACAAATGATAGTTTGTTATCCATCTATTAGGCTTGTTGTCTAGGTTGACTCTCTCTTTGTCTTTCATTACTCTCTTTTTGTGTTTGATTCTTTTCTCTTTTGAAAAATTTCTTTTTACTTCTACATTCTGTAGCCTTGTGACCTTTCTTGCCACAATTATAACATGTAAATGTGAATGATCCAAATGTCATTTCTTCATTTCTAGGTTCCCCTTGTTTATTTTTCCTTTTGAGTTCTTCATCCAGCAATCTTGCCTTAACAAATTCCATTTTGATTTCAGTATTTATTGTTTCTATTGCTGTGATTACATTTTCATACTCTTCATTCAATGACAATAACAGATGACATATTTTGTCAGATTCATCCATTTTGGAACCTATATTATCCAATTCACGAATTATAGAATCAAATTTAAGAAAATGGTCCTCTAATTTTTCATTATGTTTGCATTTTAAAGTCAACAACTTTCTTTTTAGTGTTAGTTTTGTAAACACGCTTTTTCTTTCAAATATATTTTCGAGCGCTTTCATCATTTCTTTAGCTGTTTTTGCATCTTTAATTATGTCTAGATGTTTATCAGTTAAACATTCAACAAGCGTAGATTTTGCCTTTGCATCCTTAATTGCAAATAACTCGCGTTCTTTTTCATCGACAAAATCATTAATTTCCTTTTCTAATGTTAGATGTATTTGTTTTTCTTCTAACAATAGTTTAACTCTAAATTTCCAGCTGTTGAAATTTGTACCAGTCAAAATTGGCAAATTAGAATTAATTACGCTCATTTTAAAATATATTCAAAGTTGTACTTACTAAACACGTTCTTGATATTTCTTTGTTATTATTTAAACTTCAGTCTCATAATCTGTTATTTTGTAGTTTATTTAACACATAAATATACTACAAATTAAGATAATATCTTATTTTATTATCTTTACCAAGATTGCAAACATGTTAATTAAAGAATTATTTACCACACACTAAAAGGTAAACATTAGGGCTATACACGTTCCTTTGTTCTGTACTGCCAGGGTTGCTGAAACACATTTATTTTAACACGGTAAAAATAAAAACCTTTGCCATTTATGTCAATTAAGCATTTGCAAAAACTTTTATTAATAATTTGTGAAATCTGTAAATAGATTATATTCAGAATTTAAAACGTCAAAATCTCTCTGTTAACATTTGTATTCATTAAATCTTTTTTGAATATTGATTTCAATCATTATTTAGCACTTATTTCATAAAGTTACATAAGTGGGTTGAATCTATCCAACCCGTCAAGTTATGTAAGAAAAATTAGCCTGTCCAGTTAAGAGTTAATACAATAAAGCTCTTTGTTTTTTGAAAGACATTTCAAAGGAAGAAAGACAGGCATGTCTTTTAAAAATAGACCATCTGGAATACATCCTGAATAAGATTTCAGTGCAAGACAGACATCAATTAAGGAATTTTTTAAAAGATCTTCATGATTTTTAAAATTAATATTTTCAAATATTCTTTTTATTATACCATATTTATTTCAACTGCTATAATATTCAATTAGAATGAAATATTATTTGTAATTATTTATGTTTTGAAAATATGTATTAATGCCTTTGTCCCTTATACTAAAAGTTATGAAAATAAGAAAACGAATACAAAAAAAGTACACACAATGATATCAATTAATATCATTAATCTATGTTACAAAGCTTTTTTTTTTAGTCATTTTGTCGAGTTAGATTTTTAGCTAATCATCTAATATTAATTGAACACTTCCTTCAATTCAACCGAAAACTCTGATCCCTTGGGGTGTTGAATTAAAGAGGTTCGACTGTATGAAGTAAAATTTAAATGTATTTAAAGATGAAGAATTTATTTCCACCAAGAAAGTTCAGTATGTTACTCCCTGTACCATGTGATGTAGTGAGCCACCACCAGTGTGACAAGCCACTTCTATGGTAACAGCTAGACACTAATTTCACCAAGTTCTTGGAAAAGGTGGGTTTTGCCTGTACCTCATCATTACCATTTCTATAGTCTTTGACACCTCCAGTTAGAGTGAAGCTGGGTATAATACTGTGGTATATGGAAACTATATGTTCATAAAACCTGAAGCTTCTACATTAAACAATAGAGTAATAGTAGTTACAAGGTAATAAGACCAACTCCAAATAAATAAATAGTGTGTGAAGTTTCGGTAACAGCGTTGTTACCATCTTCAGACATAAGTAATGAATGAGAAACTTCACCACAGCATGGTTTAAATAGTTACTGTTATCAAGTGTGTAAACAAGATAGCAGATAAGAAGAAGATAATTTTCTGAGAAATACAGATAATTATTCTTAAAATTATTATTTTTAATATTTATTTATTTTTAATTTTTATAATAATAATATAAAAAAATAATAATAATTATCTGTTTTTCTCAGAAAATTATCTTCTTCTTATCTGCTATCTTGTTTACACACTTGATAACAGTAACTATTTAAACCATGCTGTGGTAAAGTTTCTCATTCAGTACTTTTGTCTGAAGATGGTGACAACGCTGTTACCGAATAGTCACACACTATTTATTTATTAGTTTTGGTCTGTGTGTTTATAATCTATAATCCAAATTATGCCTTATCATCAGTAATAGTAGGTTTTTTGTAACAATAATAGAACAAAATATTGGATTCTGCGCCCTATGTACTGTAAATAAGCCAATAACATTGTGAGGATATCTTATCCATTATTTCAATGCCCGCCTGATAACAGAACTTGTTGCCATTGTCACTTCTCGCTGCCAAGTGCTGAAAGATTGAAACTGAGGTTTGTATGACTGCATATTACAATTACTAGTGGAATTGATTCCCAACTTTAGTTAGACTACAAGAAAATAAGACCTAATCCAAATGTGTGACGTTTGGGCAACAGAGTTGTTACCATCATTAGACCAATGAATATTAAAATATTATATTATTTTGACTGATGGTAACAATGCTGTTGCCGAAACATCACACACTATTATTTTATTTGGATTAGGTCTTATTTTCTTGTGGCAATAATCTATAGTCCAAATTGTGTTTTATCACTTTAGTTAGACCTTTGACTCCGTACTGTTGAAGCCAACTCAAAACATCTAGGATGTAGAGGAAAATAATTTTGTATGCTTTTTTTAGAGCTCTGGTAATTTAATTTAACATTAATTTGACCAGTTTTTAAAAAGGAATTTTGATAGCATTAGATAATTCTTGTTTGAATACAAATATTTGGATGAAATTACGATACTTCGACACTTGTGACACTGCGTCCAAAGATAGTGTATGCACACCATGCTTAAAAAAAGTTTTTAAATACATTGCCAATATTATTAAATATATTAATCATACCTTTGGTTATCCTTGAAAATTGTCCTCTAGCAGTGAATGTTGTGATGAAATCATTTAAATAACTTTAATTCAACCGAAAGTTCTGATCTCTTAGGTGTTATACAAACCTACTGTACAATTTTATCACTAGAAAATGTACAAAAACAGTACAATTTTATCAATAGAAAATGTACAAACTTTACAATTTCATCTCTATAATTTCAATATTGGAGCACTGGCAGCATTTACCTGAAAGTGTTGAATTGTGGTGCCACAAATGGCGGGGCCGCTATCCCTTGTAAATTAGGTGGGTTTAAAATTTTCTAGAGGGAAATTTAGGCATCATTGGTTCAATAACCTAACTGAAGACCGACATTAAGGTATCTTTTGAAGACTAACATTCAACTATTATTTAAACTTACGGAATCAGCTAAAATGCCATTAACCCTTAGTTACTGGCGCCTATTTTCCTTACACAATTACTGGCGTTCGGCCTCTCAGGCCGTCTTTTAAAATCAATAATAAACCATGTTATTTATAAAATAAAAAGAAATTAAACGTATACACCTAATTTCCAAAGAATAAATATTTTGTTTTTTTCGAATAAACAGAGCTCTAAACAAAATTAAATGAAAATGCACAAGAAACTCTTTCTATCTAAAATATTCTATATATATTCTAAAAAATTCTATCTAAAATATTTTATTCAAAATTAGGTGCACAATTCAAGCATATTTCAATAGAATGATCTTTGCAGATTGGTTCTTTGCATTTTTTGAATTGCATTTGAGTTCGACGATCTTTTTTACATAGGTAGCATCTTTTGCGTTTTTTGGACCAAGGACTGCCGCTTGTGGATTCCTAGATAACACATATTATTGATATTTCGTTTGAATATCAAATAAATATTTGCCTACCTCAAGTGATGAAGTTCCAGCATGCTTCTGAATTAATACTTGCAGATCTCTTGACAAATTTTTGGCTTGATTTCTCATATTCAAGGCATCTCTCATTAGTTGTAGAGCAAGCTGCTTTATAAAATCTTTTCGAGCCATTCCACCGTCTTGCTTGACACCCTTATAAATTACTGCTGAATTTATTGCAAACACATCCAAAAAGTTGAAAAATAAACACAGGGGCCATCTTTTGGTTCTTCTTCCAACTGAATACATGTCTGATCAACTACATCTACACCACCTTTGGTCATATTATAAAATGTGATTATCTCGGGCTTTTATTGTTCAGCAGTTTCTTGATCGATTGTTGTGGTCGAATGCATTGTGGAGAGTAATATAACAGATTTTCCAATTTTAGGGACATAGGGTACCAAATTTTTGTTTTTTGAAAAACCAAAAGTGGAACCGAACTTCTATTATATTATACAAAATTACAATCACAAAACACAATTTAGAATGCATATAATTGAAGCAAGAGTAATAAAAAAATGAATGCTCAACTTATTTGTTGCGTTTGAACGTCTATAAAACCAAAAGTGATACGGCCAATAATAGGGGCGCTAAAATTTCCAGTGACGTAATTACTGGCGCTCGGCTTTAAAGGCCGTTTGATTTAATAACTCGGGATATACAAAATAGATTTCTCTTAAAATGAAAAGTTCTTCAAATAAATGCACTTTATTAAGCTACCTAAAATTTTGATGAAAAATATTGCATTTTGAAAATTTCGCAAACATTTTTAATTTTCACACGGCCTTTCAAGCCGAACGCCAGTAATTACGGGTTAAATAGAATTCTTGTTATAAACAACCATAAAGTATTTCTTTAAAAGTTCATTATTTTTATAATTAAATATTTAGTTTTTTATTCAGTTTTCCAAATGCAATTAAACATTTAGATAAAATGATATTTGTAATTTTTCATTGGTGCCAAGATGTATTTTTGTCCCTCACCAAAAGTTGATCATAAAATATTCTAAATGAATGAAATAAAATAGATCTAATAGTAACACACAATTCATATTAACAAATTATTATTTAAAATATATTGCAAAAGAGAGGTTTTTAAAAATATTATTTTAAATATTTCATATTGGCTTTCCAAGATAAAATGTCCACTAGCAATAAATGCTGTGATGAAATAATCTGTCTTCAATTTATCACAGACTTTAATTCAACAAAAACCTCTGATTCCTTGTCATGTTCAATTAAAGAAGTTAAACTGTAATAACTCTACAATCCACATTGTTCCAATTTTATGTTCCCTTTCTGGATAATATTAGGAATTCATTGATCAGGACACATTTCATGATTTTATTTCTCTCAAAAGTTTCTATACAGATTCCAAGAGCAAGTTACTACCAGTTCCTTTTAAAGATCATGTTAACTAAGGCTTGTTCCTTTTTTTTTTGTTTCTGTAAATATTTAATTAGTTCATTGAAAAAGAAAACATTCAAGCAAAAAGTTTCTTTTACACATAAAACAAACTTCTACTATCCATTGTGTGATTAAAAATATTGGAAAGGCTTGGCTCATCAGTGGTGAACCCTCCCAGTGGTTTCGTAAATTTGAACTGCCATATCCTTTATTAGAGCTATAATACTATATTGGACGATTCTGCTTACTGAAAAGTAGAATCTTACAAACGGTATTCAAGTAAAATATGAAAATAAGTTTTTTTAGGACTGTACATATTACATCTAAATATTTTCCTTGAGCAATGCTTTTCTCCAAAATAAGGACAAATTGAGAAGAAGGCATTTCCTGATCGTGTAAACTAAAAGTAGGTGATGGCTTGCGCCATCTGTCAGAATAAATATCAACTAATAGTTGATTTTCAATTATTCCAGAATTGGACCCATTCTTGACTAATCAAGAAAAGCTAGCCAGATCTGGCTGTTGGCCCTCAGCAGCATGGTGCAAGCTGTACCTTAATGACCACAATAAAACCTTGGACTGACAAGAACATTAGACAGAAACCATTGGCTCCAGGTGGGCACTTAATTTGCCAAAGCTGCAGTTGGGGCTTTGTCATCGACCCTTAATTGGTGGTGATGGCCGATCAATGTCACTTAGTGTTGGTGTCCATTTTGATGGGAGAGACAACCTTTTTATTTATAGATCAATTTCTCTTGAGAGATTTCATCTGAATTTATATAAATATATATTATTATGGTACAGTTAAACCTGTCTATAGCGCCCCCTCTTGGAACTCACCAAAATAGGGTGCTATAGACAGGTCACTTTAAATGAAAATGTTTACATTTTAATGTTTAAAATCGCGCGCTAGAGAGGGGAAGGCGCTATTTAGAGGGTGCACTATAGACAGGTTTAACTGTATATAAAAATAATAATAATCCTATATGGATTATAATCCATATAGGCAGTGTTGGGCAAATATTAATTAAAATGATTTATTAAAGATTAACAATTGATTAATTGTTAATTGTAATTTTCACAATTAACAATTAATTAATTGTTAATTGCACTTCAATTTAATTGAAAAATAATTTTTTAATGCCCAACACTGCATATAGGACACATATCAATATATAAATATGATAATAAAAAAAGTTACAGATAATCAGAATTCACATTTGTTACCGAACTAAAGAACTGTCAACACCCTCTTCTGGCATTAATGACACTTCCTATGGATATTCTATGGAAAATATATTGCAATAGTCAAAACCTAGAGACATTTCTTGCTTTGTTATAACAGCTTGATAATATATGTAATACAATATAAACTCTTATATCCTCTTATTGGCGCTATATACAGGGTGTACCAGGTAAATTGGGACTAACTTTGACAGTCCATAAAACAAAAACTACTTGAGATTAAAAACTTGTTTTTTTTTTCATTACATAGCCATATTCATGTAAAATGCCACAGTACATGTGTGCGCAGTGTAGTGATGAAGAGTAACCGAGAATTTGAAAATCGAGCTGCCATCATCGTTGCTCTGCGCGCCGGAAGGAGCCCCAAGAGATAGTGGATTTTCTTAAGTTGCCCAAAACCACTATTTATCGTGTCAAGAAGCAGTTTGATGAGGCCGACAGTAACAAAGAGGGGATAGCTACAAGGAAAAAGCACTCGCGTCGATCGGACAGGGTAAGAGGCGAAGAATTTGTCAAAAATGTCAAGGAGAAGATTGATGGAAACCCTGGGAAGAGCATGAGGGCCATAGCCAAGGAAATGGACGTTGGCTCTATGACAATTGTCAGAACTATCCATGAGGACCTTGGTCTCAAGTCTTATGCCCTTCGGAAAGGTCAGTTGCTGACTGAGAATATGAAGAATAACAGAAAAGGAAAGGCTGCTTCTCTCCTCAACAACCTGAAACACGACTCTTTTGGCATGCTAAGGTTCTTCTCTGACGAAAAGAACTTTGACGTGGACCAAAAGGTAAATCCCAGGAATGATCGCTGGATCTGTAAAGACCCCTCAGAGATACCTGTCGTGATGCACACGAAATTTCCTGCCTCCGTAATGGTCCTTGGCGTTATCAGCAGTGAAGGTGATGTCATGCCTCCCCATTTCTTTGAGAAGGGCCTTAGGATGAACGCTGACACCTACATCAATGTTCTATAGACCGTTGTGAAGCCTTGGATGGACATGGTGGCCGCAGGAAGGAAGTATGTCTTCCAACAGGACTCAGCTCCAGCCCATAAGGCAAAAAAGACACAATCGTGGCTGACACTTAACGTCCCTAGTCACTGGGGTCCTGATATTTGGCCCCCTAATTCTCCAGATTGCAATCCCCTCGACTACTATGTATGGGGCGTTGTTGAGAGAGATGTCAACAAGGCTCCTCATACCACCATCCAGTCTGTCAAGAAAGCAGTTCACACGGTGATGACCCAAATGGACAAGGTCATCGTCGCCAAGGCCTGTGCTTCATTCCGCACTCGCCTCGAGACTGTTGTAGCTAATAATGGAAACTACATTGAATAAATAAAAACTATATCCATTTATCTACTACTGTGTCAAATTTCATTCGGATATTTTAATTTTTACTTGCAAAAAATTTCAGTTAAAATACCATTGTTGAAATTCCCAATTTACCTGGTACACCCTGTATATTTTGTCTCAATTTATATAATAGTTAATATTTTTATATCTATAGAACTTGATAAAATTATGTAAAATAAGATTCCATTATATTTAACTAGTGTTCTATTGGCGAATTATTATGCCATGTTTTCTCCTGTAGAAGGGAGTCCGTGCTAGAGAACAATAAAAATGTTTTGAAAAGACACCTTTACCTGGAGGAATGATTAATTTTACTCAATATAGACTAAGTGAAATAACTTAACCAACAAGACTGTAGATTATCCATTCTAAATCAACTCCTATCCTTTAATAACTTGTGTTCACCTGTTGTCTCCCACACTTCTTGCTCTGGGACTGAGGTTGGCCTGCCCACACTCCTTCACAAATTTATGGTTGAACTGGTATTTTACCTTCTTATTGCCTTATTCTCTTATAGTATTTTGATCTCTAATTTTTCAGGCCTTCCCTATATATTTCCTCTTTCATTAATGGACACACGAGGGTTTTATCATTTGAAAAACAAACTTTTACATTGTTTTTTATTTTTGAATATATAAAAAATGAGAGTGCCAAATCTTATATTTAATACATTCCTATGTTTGCAAAAAAAGTGTCCCTGTCCTATATTATATTTCATAAAAAGCATTTATGGAATTCATTAAAACAATATTATTTGAATATCTCTATGAAGTCAAATTCAGGTCAACAACAATAACACCATTTTTGACAAATTCAATCAAAGGCTTACCTATATGCCTAATTTTTAGCTATTACCCAATCAATGTAGGAGTGGCTGTGGTTTCATAACATCCTAAAGGTTATATACTATGATATAGAGATAAATGTTCCATCTAGTGATGTAGTGGGCTTTCTTTAGAAGGAATAAATTCTAAAAGTGAAGGGGAATGGTGTTCATGCCCTAAAAAAAAACCTCTCCTTTTTAACAATCTTTCAAGGTGAAAACATCTCAAGGAGGAGTTTCTAATAAATGGAGAGAAATCCACAGATTATTTTACCTCACTTTGATACAGGGGAATAAATTATTGTTTATTTCCTTATGGTCTAAAATCTCAGACAAAAATATTCACCCCATTTGAAATACTATTTTGGTAGATTTAGCCAATTTCATATTTTATTTCTTTGGATGTTAGAATTTTTTACCTCCTCTCCTATTGATCAGGACCATGGCCCAAAACCATGGTATTATGGATAGATATTTTTTCAAAATTGGTATTATGACTCATTCATTGGCATGATTTTAAGCATTTTGTTCAGAGAAAGAAAAAGGGATGCATTGTTTTAAAGCATTAAAAGGGGTTTATTATTGCATAAGTATACTCTATTACAATAAGTTTAGGTGTCAAATAGTAAATATGTATTAAAGAGACAAAATGTTGCTGAGAATTATACAAGATTCAGAAAAGAAGTCCAGGCGATGCAGAGAAAGAAAGAACATGTTTTATACTTTGAAACATAATATGTAAATAAAAATTGAGGAAGGGGTGAATTAGAATCCACATTCCTGTTATGGAATAGAATCTGTTTGAAGGCAAAAAAACATCATGTTTGCAGCAATTTGTATTTTTATAAAACATATTTGCAATAAACTGTGTTACACAATGTATGTTATTTATTTAGAATTCACAGAATATTCTGTCCACACAAAGTCTTGGGTTGATTTTATTTATTTGCTATGGACTTGGAACTTTTGCTAAAGATTTCCTTTTTTCAAGAATCTACTTCATAGTGGCAAACCCCCTTGAATATGGGAATTGCAAGGAAAAAATACCATTTTCCAATTGTACATCTTCATCCTTTATATATGGATGGTTAGGTATTTTGTTTTGAATGAAACTGGTTTTACAAATAATAGTGTTCAATTTTTTTACCTTAGAGATTACCTTTGCCAATATTTTTTCACATAACAGATATTTTTAACTATTTGCTTTTTTTTTTTCATTTGTGTCACATTGATGAAAAAAGGTGTCCATTATTATAAATCCTTATTGATGCACAAGATTTAATGCAAGGTTAAGTATAGATGCCAAATAAAAATCCTTATCGACCACTGTGGAACCCTAGTCTATATTAAGTTTTTAAATAGGAGGAAATCAATGAACAAAGATTTATAAAATTTAGCCCTCTTTTAAACATATTTTATTATTATGAAAATAGATTTATTAGGCTTTCTTTTT
The DNA here is from genome assembly GCA_030710605.1 of Cordylochernes scorpioides. Classification (NCBI taxonomy): domain Eukaryota; kingdom Metazoa; phylum Arthropoda; class Arachnida; order Pseudoscorpiones; family Chernetidae; genus Cordylochernes; species Cordylochernes scorpioides. The sequence continues at coordinate 23,059,681 of CP092874.1, forward strand.
ATATTTTGCTAAGAATTAATAAATAGATTTTATTCAGAAATATAAAACATTACAATATAGCCTTATAAATTCGACTAATTATAATTCAACCATGTTTAAATGTCCTGACTTCCAGCCTATCAAACAACCATTGTTAAATCAACTAAATGATATTTTGACTGATTTAAAAAATATATAATATGACAACATAATGTTTTTTAACACCTTTGCTGAAAATGCAATACCTCAGCACACAGGTCAAGTCAGCCATAGTTAATGTACGCACACCTATCTTAAAGTTAGAAAGAGACGCAAATATTGCTGTCGATGACAGGCCAATTTTTTGTTTCCACTTGGAAGATTTTGGCCTAACTTAAGTAGCTGCTAATTACCAGCATAAACAATGAGGTGTTTTAGAGTGTAACGTTTTCCTATATGAAATAACACACAAAAGAGGAAAGACATCCATGCCTTTTAAACACAAGGTAATAAGACCAAATAAATAAATAGTGTGCAATGTTTCAGTAACAACGCTATTACAGAAATGTCACACATTATTTTTTTTTTGGATTTGGTCTTATTACCTTGTGTTTATAATATGATGCATTAGTGCGCCATTAATTTGTCCATTGCAGTAAGGACAGTAGAAATTGTTTATTTTTGAAAACAATCATACGCACTATAAAGCAAGGTTTTTCCATGTGCATTTAAACTAGTGATTTTATTACATTGTTGTTGTTGTTGTTGTTGTTTATTATCGTTTGTTTATATAAAAAAATTACATTGTATGTGATGATAATAACAAAAATGAAATTTTAAATTAATATACATAATTCATTGAAAAAAAAAAAGAAATAATTAATTATTTTTATTATTTTATTTATTTTTTTGCTTATCCCTAGTACCTGTGGTACAGGCCATGATGATCATGGTGGGTAGTTAGCGACTGCTTTTTACTGTAAGCGCACCACATGTCTACACATAAAATTAATTATAAAATTCACAAACGTGACAATATCTTATTTAAAATTTAATAAATGTTTTCAAAAAAATTATGTTTTTCAAAAATATATTTAAACGCATATAGCAATATTTATATTTATATACGTTTATAAATCTATATATAGGTGGTCTCGATGTTTTCTAGAATCGTTTTAACAAATGTTCGTTAGGCAAACTTTTAGTCGGGTAAAAACCGGGCGAAGCCGGGAACATATATGTACTATTTTGAAATAGGTGAATAAATTAAACAGGAATAAAGTGAACAAAGTTTTAGAATTGAAAAAAGGCAGAAAATTTCACTTGAAATATCATCTTTTAAAGGAAAATTTAGTGATTGTTTACCTTCCAGCTAGCACCCTATTTAGTTAACATTCTAGCTGCTCAATCTTCTTAGACATTCATGTCTTTCCTGTATTTTATTTAAATAACAGAATGTTACTTTATAAAACAACTCTTTGTTAATTCCAGTAACTAGCAGGCACCAGTTAGGTTTAAATTGGGTCCAGGATGGACAAAAATTGAAGAAAGTTGGTGTGAAATTTACGTCTCATTATAACTTTTAAGAATGGTGCACATATGCTAATTACAGCCATGGTGTTCTGAGAGTCAGCCTGTTGTGTTTTTAGTAATAAATTATTTTTTTAAACAAGAATTGTCCATGAAAGTTTGTCAACTTATTGATGGTGTCAAATTGTTGTTTGGTCAAATTAATGCTTAGTATTTGACAGGCTTGAGTTGTGGACATGAGAATATGGTCGAATAAATGCAAGAGTTGAATTATCATGTTTTGAATCAACAAGGTTATTCTGTATTTCTAACAATGTTCTAACCATTATTTATAACTTGGTTCATACTACTGATTTATTTGTATGGAAGGCTCATTGCACCACAAATGATTGTGGCTATTTTCAACTTTTAATTCTATTCCAGACCATAGCTGCCATATAGAAGTCTGATATTTAGTACATTTGTGTTGTTTACTTTTGTTTAAAAAATTTTAACTTCCACATGGTTTGGAAGTATATAGAAAATTGATCACAAAATTTTTAAAGATTATAGAAATTGGTCCATTCACGACAACCCAGACCATATTTAATGAACTCCAGCCACTCAATTTGCCAAAGAAATGACTGTGCCTATTTTGTTAGTTTGAAAGGAATTTTTCTTCTCTCGTCATTTCAGAACCATTAGAAAAAGGATCCTCTTATTGGAAGGTTGGTAATTAGTAAAAATGGTAATTGTTTAATAAAAACTGTCATTTGTAGAGAGAAATCTTCTAGTGAGACTGACCTTTCATGCTGATTCTACTTTAGTGATGTCACCACATTTGGCCTCTTTTTTTTTTTTCTCTCTCAAAAATAATAAAATACTTTATCTCTCTGATACCAAATTTTCTGTTTATACTTGTTCAACTTTTAACTTAGAAATGTTCTCCAACTGTGTGTATCATGTCCCAGAACATGGAGAACACCTGCCCATTCCAGGGATGTTCCCAGACCTTCAACAATATGCCGGAAGCCATGTTGCACAGTACCTTGTGCCAATATTGTTTGGTGGATTGCCCTATGTCCTGCAGAACAAAAATATTGAGAAAAGATCTATTTGGAAGTTGTCAGTTTTGTGGGGCAGTCCTAACTCGGGATTCTTTCCAGCAACATGAGGCTCTGTGTGGCCAAATTGGTGTCAGCCCTGGGGAGAGTGTCCACTCTGACAGTAAGAATCCTCAGTCATGTGGGCTGCTGGGCCAAGGATGTAGAAATGAGGCAGATGTTTGTTTAAAAGAAAAAGATGAAAAATTACTGAATGTTCACCTCCCTCTTATTTGTGATTCATTGAGGGACCTTTCACTGGAAATGTCACAGTGCAAAAACCTGCTGGAAGAAAACCTGGACCAGATCAAAGTCAAGAATGAGTTCAGGGGAGAGAGTCTGGAATCTCCTATCATTCAGCTCCTTCAAGAAATTAGTTCCAGTATAAAAGCTCAATCTGGAGAGAAGGAAGATCTTAAAGTCTGGCAGAGGGAGATGTCAGGCCTCATGGCAGTTATGACCCGGCAGCTAGAAACTTCTCAGGCTCCCCTCAGCCAAATATTGGTCCAACAGAGGTCCGCTGGGTCATCTCTAGCAGGAGGCCAGAACTTGACTGCCATGTTGTCCAATAAGATTGAGGATATATCAAACCAACATCTTGTTGACCTCGGATACATCAGGACTGAACTAGAGGGTGTGAGGTCAGAATTGTCCACTGGCCCAACTACAACCTCACTTGGTGAAGATCATCTACAAGGATTGGAGAAAGATTTGAAAAACACAAAGGAAGAACTGGAAACTGTGAAGGCAGGATTTCATGTTACTATAAATGAACTGAGCACGATGAAGACAGAATTACAAAACGCTAAAGGAGAACTGAATGCTGTGATGTCTGAATTACATGTAAACAAAAAAGAACTAGAAACTATGCTGACAAAACAACAAGTTGATAAAAAAGAACTGAAAGCTACGCAAATGGAATTAATTTATAAAAAGGAAGAAATAGAAATTTTTAAAAAAGGAGTAAATTGTAAAGACAAAAAAATTGATTCTTTGAAGAAAGATATGGAGAGTATAAAAACAGAACAACAAGGTACTAAGAAAAAACTGGCCACTGTGAGAACCGAGCTCCAAACTACTACCACCGCCTGCTGTGATGTCAAATGTCATGAGAATCCTGTGAAAATGGTAGATGTGGGGCTTGACCTTACACTTGATGTCCAGAACTGGCTTCCTCCTGGTGGGGGATATCTTGACTTGGTGAATGTCTTTAAGAAATATCTGTATGGAAGTGGAAATCACAGCGATAAATTGAAATACCTCTGGTTATTTCATAGGTATAATTGGACTAAAGTCTCCCAATATAGAACAAGGGAGAAATTTGAGAATATAGATGGCACTGAGTACAATGTTAGGAACAAGTGGAGAGTTGGAAAAGAGAAGACTAAAGTTGAGGTGTCATTCCACAGAGAGGTGGAGGTGTCAACACCCTGGCCCAATATAAATATTTTATTTTGTATGTGGGGGAATATAGTTACACTGATGGAGTAGCTATCAACTCTGTGTTGATTGGTCAAACCTGCCGCTACCTGATAGACACAGAGAAGTTTAAAAAATATTTTAGTAAACCCAATCCTATTTATGGACTTATAGGTTTGTGTAAACCACAGTGATATATTTTCTGCAGAGAGAAATACCATTATTACCATCAGTTACCACAAATATAGTTAGGATCACTATGTCAACAATAGAGTTCTCCATTTTAACTTTCAGTCATTTTATATCTCAACATATAATTTACCATTTTAAATCAACTGACTTTATTCTCCCAACATACATTGTAACAAACACATTATTTACATTTCTAATTGTTAAATTTATTCCTTATAACAATAAATTATATTGTTTGACATAGAAAAAGTAGGAAAGACAAAGGTCAGGATGATAAAGTAATTCATTTGTATCCCCACAATTCAACCCTCTTTACATCAAAGAACAGAGAGGCAAAGAGATATGTTTACCTTGTAACAAAATTAGGTATCTCTTTATGTTAAATATTCTGTTACCCTATTTCCATCATGTTTATAAATTACCCACTTTTATATAAAACTATCATCATGGCATTATAAAATATCAATGGTAATTTCCTAATGGTATTGATCTAGACCAGTATCAGTACTGAATGGGATTTATTTCTAATCACTTGTATGGTTGTTTGAATAAAATATGGTTGTGCCACATCTCTCTTTAGTGTAGGTAATTAACCACTAACTTGAAGTTAACTACATACAATGATTATCATTTTCTTTAACATGTTTACTTTGAAGTAAAAAAATATCCATATAGACAAATTTAAAAGCAGGTCACTTAATTTACCAATCCAATCCCAATAGCCAAATACTGAAAGTAACCTATCCTTCTTAACTTGAAGTTAACGACATACCATGATTATCATGGCCTGTAACATGTTTACTTAGAAGTGAAAAATATCCATTTAGACAAATTTAAACGCAGGTCACTTAATTTACTCGTCTAATTCCAATAGCCAATTACTTAACAGGACGGGTTGGGTTGATTCCGCCCATGCATAAACTAAATATAGGAAAATTATTTTTTGTCATTTACTGAGAGCTACCTGCCTCCATGTATTTAAATTTTAAAGTGGTACAAACATTTTCCAACCATCATTTATAAATATCATTTGGTAAAGGGGGTTAAATTTACATGTGGGAGCGGATTCGGCCCAGCCCATCGAGAAGCTTGAGAATTTTTCAGTCAGTGTTAGCTTGTGGCTCATACTTGAGTCGCTGTCTTCCGGTATTTTTTAGCTTCCTCTTATAAAATAACACTTTTTTCTTTTAATAAGTAGAATTATCAACCAAGTTAACAGAGATAACTTCATGCCAACCCAAAATATATATAAGTTTTAGAGATTAGTCGACCATTATAGAAGAGTAATAGAAATATTCCAGTAGACAATTGGTTCACTTCAGTATAATGAGTTGAAAGAACATGGCCTTACATATTTAGGAAGGATGAGAAAGAATAAACCTCAGATTTCACCACAATTTCAACCGTACCCTAATAGAGAATTAGGAACATCTAATTTCGGATTGATAAAAAGGATAAAAAAGAAAGAAGAAATATTATTGGTGATTTTGGGAGAGAATTGACTGATGAACACCTGGCCACACAATCTCAATTCTCGCTGGAATTACAGACGACAATTCAAGAAGAATGATGGTTCACGTACATCAAGGGAATCTGCGATGCCATAACAATTTTAAGAGGACAGAGGTTGTTTACACTTGGTTATCTCATGTGTCTTCAATAAAGATCACTGTAATATCTTTCAGAGTTATTGTCTGAATCCCAATATACATGCTGAAAGGTACAACTTCTTCAATTTTTGACACAAAGCACAATTTGTATTATAGATTATATCTACAAGAAAATAAGACCTAATCCAAATTTACATACTATAATTTATTTGGATTAGATCACATTTTCTTGTTTCCTTAAGTTTTGTCTAAGAGTGTATTTAATCACAAGAATTTACAAATATTTTCCTGATGTATTTAATCTCAACTCTTTTAAAATTATATATATTTTTTATTTTTCAAATACAGTATAATATCTTTAATTTAACTGCCATTTAATTCCACACTTACTTTAATTCAGACTTTTTATCTTCAAATCCCAATAAAGCTAAATTCTTTAATTTAACTGACTATAATTCAACATCAATTTTTTAATCCAATCCATATTTTCTGAATCCATGGGGTGGTGAATTAAAGAAGTTACACTGTACACTATCAAATTTGTAGTTTTTTATGATTTTTTATTATAATCACTATTGCATATTCAGAATTTTTTTTTCTTAATTGCATTGTATCTTGTGTATTGATGTAGTGTATGATATATATTTAGATTATATATCTCTATATATGCCATTATTGTTTCTGAAGTTTAGATGGAGCATTTGTTCCATATTTAATTTTAAGATGTTGTTGCTCAAATGTCTATATATAAGAATCTATTAATAAAAATATTTTATTGAGATGGCACAAATACACAATCTCTCTCTCTCTTTTTTTTTACATATTTACATATTTTCTGTTGTGGTGTTATTAACATCCTTCAAGTCGAGTTTGAAAGCTCCGAAAGCTCAGAAAATAAGACCTAATCTAAATAATATAATAGTGTGTGATGTTTTGGTAATAGCATTGTCACCATCATCAGACAAAAAATAAAATGAATATTATTTTTTGTCTGAAGATGGTAACAATGCTGTTACCGAAACGTCACACACTACACTTTTGGTCTGAAGATGGTAACAACGCTGTTACCGAAACGTCACACACTATTTATTTATTTGGATTTGGTCTTATTACCTTGTGTTTATAATCTATAATCCAAATTGTGCCCCTTATCAATTTTATATAATAATAATTTCAAAATTTATTTTTTAAATTAATACAGTAGAACCCCCCCCCCCCTTCCATGGGAGGACACTCTACAAGACACCTCTACTAGATGACACCTCTACAAAGGATAATTTTTATCTCCACAATTGCCATTTAGTACTAATTTTTATTACGTAATTATTATTTTTATTCATTAATTCTAGTACATACATAGTACAGGCCATGATAATCATGGTAGGAAGTAGTTGGCTACATATTAGTATTATTACATATAATTGGCATTATATTACATGGCTTACATATGTAATTTGAGTCAAAAGGCGATCCATCAATTAAGATTATATAAAAGAACGTACCGGGATCTGTAAAGAAAAAAAAAATTTCTTTGCAGATCCAGGTACGTTCTTTTATATAATCTTACATATGTAAGCCAGTTTGACTTTTGCACTTACAAGTGTACCAGAGCTCCCATTAGATTATAATATAGTAAAATATAATGAATTGAATATAATACAAATAATTACTTGCACTCACTTGTTTGACTTCTCAAGTTGTAACAGTATGGAACAGTTGATGGGTCTCTGAATACCAATCTGAACATTCCAGGTCCTGGCAAGCTCGTTAAAATATATACATGTGAAAAATAACTAAAAAGGTCAGGTGTAGGTATTAATATCAAAAAAAGTTATATCCTGACTGTGAGCACATGTGCTTTTTTGATGGCAGAGTGCCATCTAATGGAACAGAAATCAACTAAACGTTGGCCAAATATCAGGGAATAGGCTAAATCAACGTTTAGTTGATTTCTATTCAACTAGATGACGCTCTGCCATCTAAAAATCACATGTGCTCACGGTCAGGATATACCTTTTTTGATATTAATATATATATATATCACCTACTTCTACCCACCATGATTATCATGTCCTGTACCATGTGTATTAGGGATAAGAAAAAATATATATATATGTGGTATAATAATAAGGTGGAAAAATAAATAAGGACACCACAATTTGGAAGAGGAACCCAGGCAACCAGAGAGAGAGGAAGAGACGGGCTCGGCACAGCCGGGCGGCCGTTCGTGTCGCCCACAATCCCCAACTGTCTTAATAGTCCCGAGGTTCCAAGTAACGGGCCCCAGTGGTCGCCTCTTGGAATGTCGCTGATGTCTAAAGTGACCGGACTTTACTCTCCCGTCTCTCTCTGGGTCAACTGTAAGTTTGCTTTATTATTCCTGGAAGAGTATATATTATGACATATGTTGTAAATGAGTGGAGCTGACAATGTCACAGTGGGCTCCACATCCAATATGCAGTCATGGGCCAGGCGCACTAGCCTGAAGACAAATGAAGACCACACACATAGGAACATGGTTACCTTGGCTTAGGGGGTGGTTCCCAGGAAGGATGAGACTAAAGGGGAGCCCCCTTGAGATCACTCTGGTCAATAGGGCAGCAAGGTGACCTAGCTACTCTCCTACCTTGCTGGTGTCTGTCTGTGCTCAGAGCAACCCAGTTTAATATCCTAATGGTGACATCAGAACAGGACATCCAATCAGGGATAGCCACAACCAATCCCTATATAAATAAAAGTAAGTGTATGTATGTTTGTTGGCTATACACATTTACAATACGTAACTAATCTGACTAAAATTTTAACAGTATATATAGTAAAATCTGGAAAAACTTATAGTGAAAATTACAGCTCTCTATCCCAGCTTCTATCCTAATTGTGGAGGGGGAGGACGTCCAATCAGGAAAACATGACCAATATGTATGTAAAACTATTGTTTATATTTTCCTTCCTGGCTCACTGTCCCTTTCCCTCCCGGGTATCCGTTTTATTGGCGCCATTTTGTAGTTACATATTGGGTTTGCTGTTTTTATATACAACATATAAAATACGACATATATATATAGCTTCTAAGGGCCATTTTTATGTGAGCCATAGTTTCCCAGAAATTATTTGAAAAAGTAAAAAGAAAAGTTTTCAATTATTTTGTATATAGATTGTAGAGTAGATTGTACATAGAGTATCAGCCCGTTGAAGAACAGTATATTTGCTCGAAAGCTTGCAAATATAAAAAATTAAAAGAAACTTTTTGCCTGATATTTTTACTTTTTTAAATTTATTGTTGTGTGGGAGCCTGGAAACAACAGGGCTGTACTAAGGGATGTAACTTTTTATTGGTGCCAGGGTTGAGGCTGGTCCGAAGATGCATCTTGTCTGTAGCTTCTTGGTACTCGGGTCAGTCCTCTGTAGGGTCGGTCGGTGCAAGTCGAGCCGTCTTCATTTTGCGTTGATCCAAAAATGGAACTTAAGTTTAAAAAAAAAAAACCCTTCCCTACAAAAAAAAATAAAGAGAGCAAGCAAGAAAGTTGGTCCGTGGTCAAAGTGCAATTTCTCGCTGAACTCTGTTGTTCGATGACTCACAGAGAGAGTTTAAAATTAATTAAAATTTTTAAAAAGTTTCAATTAAAATAGCGGGCGTGTGTGTTAGTTGCACCCACGTGTCCGGCGTTCAGGGTCGCGCCGTGGTTACACAACAATATATAGCTGTTTGAGATTATCTCTCCTAACACATTTTTATGAAATAATGACATATCATAAAAAAGTTTGTCCTTGATGTTTCGGCGACCAACTGTTGACCTTTTCAAAAGATGGAAAGCATTTTAGTGAAGTATCTTTTAGCAATCAATTCTCCATATCGACAAAATATAATGCCTAGATAATAAGTTTTCATCTTTTGAAAAGTTGAACGGTGTTTCATTAAAAGTCAAAGGCAATGAAATTTGAAAAATGAAGAGATTTTTGTGCTTTTTTTTTTAAATCCATAGTACATGTGGTACAGGTCATGATAATCATGGTGGGTAAAAGTTAGCGACTGAATTTACTGTAAGTGCTCCACATATCTACATATATGAAAAAATAGTACAAATGTAATATTGTACTGGGATAAGGTGCATAAATTAAGAAAAAGGCATCTCCTTATCGTTCAACTGAAAGTTGCTAATGGCTGGCGCCATCTATCGGAATTAATATCAACTATTCTCGTTGATTTTTAATTATTCCAAAATTGGCCAAAAACCCATTCTTGATTAATCAAGAAAAGCTAACCACGGACGCGTTTCGGGCTGTTGGCCCTCATCAGCGTGGTGCAAGCTGTACCTCAACGACCAAAAAAAAAAAAGTCATTAAGGCATCCTGAAAAATCATGAAACGGGTAGTTAAGGACAGAATTGCGTGAGAACGCTACAAAATGTGAAAAATTAGTACAAATGTAATATTGTACTGGGATAGAGTGCATAAATTAAGAAAAAGGCATCTACTTATCGTACAACTGAAAGTTGCTAATGGCTTGCGCCATCTATTGGAATAAATATCAACTATTCTCGTTGATTTTTAATTATTCCAGAATTGGCCAAATACCCATTCTTTATTAATCAAGAAAAGCTAACCACGGACGCGTGTCAGGCTGTTGGCCCCCATCAGCTTGGTGCAAGCTGTACCTCAACGACCAAAAAAAAAAAATTGGTCATTAAGGCATCCTGAAAAATCATGAAACGGGTAGTTAAGGCCAGAATTGCGTGAGAACGCTACAAAATGTGAAAAAATAGTACAAATGTAATATTGTACTGGGATTAGGTGCATAAACGCTGATGAGGGCCAACAGCCCGAAATGCGTCCGTGGTTAGCTTTTCTTGATTAATCAAGAATGGGTATTTGGCCAATTCTGGAATAATTAAAAATCAACGAGAATAGTTGATATTTATTCCGATAGATGGCGCCAGCCATCAGCAACTTTCAGTTGCTCGATAAGAAGAAGCCTTTTTCTTAACTTATGCACCTTATCCCAGTACAATATTACATTTGTTCTATTTTTTCACATTTTGTAGCGTTCTCACGCAATTCTGGCCTTAACTACCCGTTTCATGATTTTTCAGGATGTCTTAATGACCAATTTATTATTATTTTTTTTTTGGTTGTTGAGGTACAGCTTGCACCACGCTGATGAGGGCCAACAGCCCGAAACGCGTCCGTGGTTAGCTTTTCTTGATTAATCAAGAATGGGTATTTGGCCAATTCTGGAATAATTAAAATCAACGAGAATAGTTTATATTTATTCCGATAGATGGCGCAAGCCATTAGCAACTTTCAGTTGCACGATAAGTAGATGCCTTTTTCTTAATTTATATCTACACATGTGAACTGGTTTTTGATATTTTCATCACCAAATTGTAAATAATCACATTTATCTTTGTTTAATTTATCTTTGATTTTTGTAACAATTCACTAAGAGTGTCATTAAAATTTATTGAATTGTCTACACATGTGAAAAGCAGTTCGACTTTTACACTTACAAATGTGCCAGAGCCCCATTTGGTTACTTGCACTTGCTGGTGTAGTTGGACTTTTTCAAATATCGGAGGCGATTGGAGCATTTTTTTATAATCAGAAAAAAGTGACCAATGCGGGATTTGATCCCGGGTTATGCAGCCGAAAACCAACAGTTTAGACCACCATTCCATCGACCCCCTACAGTCTACAATTTCTTCTTCTTCTTTCTTATCTCCACTCAATCACACTAAGGTATCAAGCTTGTAAAGCTTGATATTTTTTATGGTGTCTGCCGGGGAAGAGTAGAGCTCATCAATGGATGAGTCAATACAGTCAATGATATTTCTTGGCATTGCAGGCTGAGAATTGCACTTAGTACATAGTGGGAAAACCCTGCAACCATTCTGGAAAGTCATTGTCCGTAGATGACCAGACTTAAGTCTGGAAATCAAAGACTGTTGTTCTCTTGGGAGGACAGAACTGGTGCTTGTCCCTCCTGCTCTGTACCAGTCATATATGTGCAGCATCAGATTTCCATTCCTGCAGGCATTGGGTTTTGATGGTACGGAGGAGGTCTCTTTCGTCTAGTTGGGTGGTAGATTCTCTTGCTTCAGGTAGGCCAAGAGCTCCAGCCTTTGCCAGAAAGTTTGCCAGCTCATTACCAGGAATTCCAACGTGAGCTGGAAGCCACTGCACTCACAGTCTACAATTTGAATTCATCAAGTTACAACTTTTGTTACTATCGTCCATCAAGTTTAACTTTTGTTGACCTTAGGACAAATATTCTCCAAATTGATCTGTTAGTGACCATCACTCACAGCTGATCTGATGACCTTTCGGTAGTTTTCTTGACCCCTTCTAGCCAGCTCACACATTGCAGGTCTTGCATTCTTTCTTCAATTTCCTCAACATCAATGTCTTTTCTATTTGCTCACATTATGTGTCCAAAGTAGGGATGTGTCCCATATTTGGGATTCTAGGGATCTAACAAGATTAATTTTCACGGTCTCAAACAATTCTGGCCTTAACGACCTGTTTCATTATTTTTCAGGATGCCTGAATGACCAGTTTTTAGTGGTTAGATTCTTATAGAGCTCATAAATAATTTACATTTGCTTTATATGACATACTTTGAGAAAATAAAAATATATTTATTAAAATACATTATTAAAATATAAAAAAAGGCAACATTCATCAAAAAATACTTAGTGAATACAACTTTAGAAACTAACTTTCTGGTGTAAATTATATCTGCTAAAACTCGGGGGAAATTAGAACTATAAATAGTTTCAAAATTGATTGATAGATGGCGGTACTAATCCACGTTTCTCTAACTGTCGAGATAACTTTTTGCTTTTGCTATTGTGAAATTGGATGAAACAAGTAAGTTTATTTTATTTTCTTTGGCTTTATTTTATAGATTTTCTTTGAAATTTTTCTTTAAATCTTGATTAAGTGTTTTCTAAACATGCTAAAACCTAAAGAAAGTCTATTTATATATTATGTAAATATTTTAAAAATGAAATTTTAAATTTAAGTGTGAAGTTTGCTAAAAATTATTCACTAGTTTCAAAGATTGCTTGATATAACATTGACCCTTTTTTTGCTACCATAAATTCCAGCCATATTATTTCTAGTTAAATACACAAATATTTCTAACAAATTTTGAACATTAAATTGGATATATTATTAACTTTTAATGAAATATTAAATTTCAATATAAAATTGTGCAACAAATTGAGGAACACTACCGACTTTTAAACAAAGTAACATAAACATTAATTTATAAATAGTTACAAAATGTGATGATAGATGGAGATAGGTGTTTGCGTGCTGCGGAAACTACGTTGTAATTATTTTACTTTTGGTTTGCTATCAAGTACATTTAGATAAGATATTAGTATTTATATTTATATTTTTTTCCCCCGTTTTATAATTTTTAGCTTTTTTAAATTGAATTTTTGTTTCAATAAATTTAACTATAATATTTACGTGTACCTGTTGAATAAAATTTTCATTTTTATAAACAAACCCTATGACGAGTAACTAAAACGATTTTATCTTAGAAAGTTTGACAATAAATTTTTTACTTTACAAAATTAAAAAGGGCATTTTATATATTTGTGATATTTAGCTAATTATAAATAAAATAAGTGTAATAAATTATTTTTAACAATTTAAAATAAACTAATTAAATGTGTTAACATTATATCTTTGTACTTAAATATAGAAACATTTATGTAGTATTCTGTGTTTAAAGATAGAATATATAATCATCATAGAGCGCGTGAAGCGAAAACTTTGGATTCAAATATAAAAGAAAATTGTAAAATAAAATAAATATTAATTTAACAACAAAGCATAAATTCACGTTGTACAAAACCTGTATTCTACCCATCATCACGTACGCACTACCAGTCTGGGGCAAATATATCACACCTACGGATAAAAAAAGAATAGATGCCTTCATGAGGATTTGCTTACGAACCACTATAGGAGCCCCATTCAATCTTTCAAACAAAATTCTCAAAGAAGATCTCAACCAGCCTAATCTAGAAGAGATTTATCAAGACTCTGCAACAAGACTATTCTCTCAATTTCAAAAATCATCAAATCCAACTATACAAGAAATTGTTCAAAATCAAGGTGACCTCAGCCACCGAATCCGACGACCTGGACCCAATGGCTAGCTGACAGCCAAACACCCAACAACTGCCCTCCTGTAAGGTTCCGGGGGCCACTCCAGCATTAAAACTCGCAATGTGTAAATAATCTGGACAAGGTGACTCGCGAGCTGTGCTCGAATGTAACACCTGCAAATTGAGATGAAATAAATAAAAAAAAATAAATAAATATAACCTTTTAAATATATATAAGTGTAATAAAATAATTTCATCTGGTGAGTAATGTTTAATTAATAAATTAAATAATCACTATACACAACAATATAATTAACAGAAAATAATATTAACCTCTTTGAGTGTGTGGATTACTTTGGGTTATTTTCTTACAATGTCCTTTTATTTTGCCATTTAACATAGTGGATAAAAGTGCCTTAGTAAATTTCGGAACAAAGGAAAAATTACAAATACTATTTTGAAATTAGTGAATGAATTAAACAGGAAGAAAGTGAACAAAGTTTTAGAATTTAAAAAAAAGGCAGAAAATTTTATTTAAAATATCATCTTTTAAAGGTGAAATTTAGTGTTTGTTTACCTTCCAGCTAGCACCCTATTTAGTTAATATTCTAGCTGCTCAATCTTCTTAGACATTCATGTCTTTCCAGTATTTTATTTCAAATAACAAAATGTTACTTTATAAAACAACTCTTTGTTTATTCCAGTAACTAGCAGTCTCCAGTTAGGTTTAAATTGGGTCCAGGATGGACAAAAATTGAAGAAAGTTGGTTCCTAAATTTACGTCTCATTATAACTTTTAAGAATGGTTTACATACGCTAATTACAGCCATGATGTTCTGAGAGTCAACCTGTTGTGTTTTTGGTAAAAAATTATTTTTTGAAACAAGAATTGTCCATGAAAGTTTGTCAACTTATTGACGGTGTCAAATTGTTGTTTGGTCAAATTAATGTTTAGTATTTGACAGGCTTGAGTTGTGGACATGAGAATATGGTCGAATAAATGCAAGAATCGAATTATCATGTTTTGAATCAACAAGGTTATTCTGTATTTCTAACAATGTTCTTACCATTATTTAGTTCATACTACTGATTTATTTGTATGAAAGGCTCATTACACCACAAATGATTGTGGCTATTTACTACTTTTAAATCTATTCCAGACCATAGCTGCCATATAGAAGTCTGAAATTTATTACATTTGTGTTGTTCACTTTTGTTTAAAAGATTTTAACTTCCACATGGTTTGGAAGTATATTGAAAATTAATCACAAAATTTTTAAAGATGATAGAAATTGGTCCATTCATGACAACCCAGACGATATTTAATGAACTCCAGCCACTCAATTTGCCAAAGAAATGACTGTGCCTATTTTTGTTAGTTTGAAAGGAATTTTTCTTCACTCGTCCATTCAGAACCATAGTAACCATTAGAAAAAGGCTCCTCTTATTGGAAGGTTGGTAATTAGTAAAAATGGTAATTGTTTAATAAAAACTGTCATTTGTAGAGAGGAGTCTTCTAGTGAGACTGACCTTTCATGCAGATTATACTTTAGTAATGTCACCACATTTGGCCTCTTTTTTTTTCCTCTCTCATAAAAATAATAAAATACTTTATCTCTTTGCTACCAAATTTTCTGTTTATACTTGTTCAACTTTTAACTAAGAAATGTTCTCAAACTGTGTGTATCATGTTCCAGAACATGGAGAACACCTGCCCATTCCAGGGATGTTCCCAGACCTTCAGCAATATGCTGGAAGCCATGTTGCACAGTACCTTGTGCCAATTTTGTTTGGTGGATTGCCCTCAGTCCTGCAGAACAAAAATATTGAGAAAAGATTTGGCATCTCACTTGACCAGAGCCTGCAAACGTTTATTTGGAAGTTGTCAGTTTTGTGGGGCAGTCCTAACTCAGGTTTCTCTCCAGCAACATGAGGTTCTGTGTAGCCAAATTTGTGTCAGCCCTGGGGAGAGTGTCCACTCTGACAGTAAGAATCCTCAGTCATATGGGCTGTTGGGCCAGGGATGTAGAAATGAGGCAGATGTTTGTTTAAAAGAAAAAGATGAAAAATTACTGAATGTTTACCTCCCTCTTATATGTGATTCATTGAGGGACCTTTCACTGGAAATGTCACAGTGCAAAAACCTGCTGAAAGAAAACCTGGACCAGATCAAAGTCAGGAATGATATCAGGGGAGAGAGTCAGGAATCTCCTATCATTCAGCTCCTTCAAGAAATCAGTTCCAGTATAAAAGCTCAATCTGGAGAGAAGGAAGATCTTAAAGCCTGGCAGAGGGAGATGTCAGGCCTCATGGCAGTTATGACACGGCAGCTAGAAACTTCTCAGGCTCCCCTCAGCCAAATATTGGTCAACCAGAGGTCCGCTGGGTCATCTCTAGCAGGAGTCCAGAACTCGACTGCCATGTTGTCCAATAAGATTGAGGATATATCGAACCAACATCTTGTTGACCTCGGATACATCAGGACTGAACTAGAGGGTGTGAGGTCAGAATTGTCCACTGGCCCAACTACAACCTCACTTGGTGAAGATCATCTACAAGGATTGGAGAGAGATTTGAAAAACACAAAGGAAGAACTTGAAACTGTGAAGGCAGGATTTCAAGTTACTATAAATGAACTGAGCACCATGAAGTCAGAATTACAAAACACTAAAGGAGAACTGAATGCTGTGAAGTCTGAATTACATGTTAACAAAAAAGAACTAGAAACTATGCTGACAAAACAACAAGTTGATAAAAAACAACTGAAAGCTATGCAAATAGAATTAATTCGTAACAAGGAAGAAATAGAAATTTTTAAAAAAGGAGCAAATTGTAAAGACAAAAAAATTGATTCTTTGAAGGAAGAACTAGAAAGTAAAAAAATAGAACTACAAGGTACTAAGGAAGAACTGGCCACTGTGAGAACAGAGCTCCAAACTACCACCACCACCTGTTGTGATGTCAAATGTCATGAGAATCCTGTGAAAATGGCAGATGTGGGGCTTGACCTTACACTTGGTGTCCAGAACTGGCTTCCTGGTGGGGGATATTTTAACTTGTGGAATGCCCTTCAGAAATATCTGTATGGAAGTGGAGATCAGAGAGATCAATTGAAACACCTCAGGTTATTTTATTGTAATAATTGGCCTAAAGTCTCCCAAGATAAATCAGTGGAGATAATTGAGAATATAGATGGCACTGAGTACAATGTTAGGACCAAGTTGAGAGTTGGAGGAGAGAAGATGGAAGTTGAGGCGTCATTCCATCAGAGAGGTGGAGGTGTCAACACCCTGGCCCGATATAAATATTTTATTTTGTATGTGGGGGAATCTAATTACATTAGTGGAGTAATTATCAACTCTGTGTTGGTTGGTCAAACCTGCCGCTACCTGATATACACAGAGAAGTGTAAAAAATATTTTAGTAAACCCGATCGTATTTATGGACTTATAGGTTTGTGTAAACCACAGTGATATATTTTCTACAGAGAGAAATACCATTATTACCATCAGTTGCCACAAATATAATTAGGATCACTATGTCAACAATAGAGTTCTCCATTTTAACTTTAAAAAGTCATTTTATATCTCCACATATAATTTACCATTTTATATCAACTGACCTTATTCTCCCAACATACATTGTAACAAACACTTTATTTACATTTCAAATTGTTAAATTTATTCCTTATAACAATAAATTATATTGTTTGACATAGAAAAATTAGGAAAGACAAAGGTCAGGATGATAAAGTAATTCATTTGTATCCCCACAATTAAACCCTCTTTACATCAAAGAACAGAGAGGCAAAGAGATATGTTTACCTTATAGCAAAATTTAGAAATTAGGTATCTTTTATGTTAAATATTCTGTTACCCTATTTTCATCATGTTTATAAATAACCCACTTTTATATAAAACTATCATCATGGCATTATAAAATATCAATGGTAATTTCCTAATGGTATTGATCTAGACCAGTATCAGTACTGAATTATTTCTAATCACTTGTATGGTTGTTTGAATAAAATATGGTTTTGTCACATCTCTCTTTGTTGTTGTTGTTGTTTCTTATCCCCTTGTGTAAAGATTACACGAATTCCATGAGTTCATGCTCCTCGAGCTGTTTTATGATAAGCAGCGGCCTATCCCAAAGGTCCTGTTTAGTACATCTAATGCAAGCCAAAACGTGTTCTGTAGCTGCAGGTGCCAAGCTACATTTTGGGCAAGAGGGGTAGATTTTGTTATTATTTTCTATCTTCAATTGCTTGAGATGGCCTGTTCTAAATCTTGTAAGTGTCAATTGATGCTGTCTATTTCTGATGTTCAGAGTTCCTGCTGGGTCCGCTCCTCTGTACCAACTGTGCTTAGGTGGGATCCTCCAGTTCTTGTTTATTTTGTTTTGGCTACTGTTTCTATTTTTTTAAAAGTAAGTTTATTTTTTCTGTGGCAAGGGTTCTTTTGTGCCTTTTTTTCGCTAGCGCATCAGCAGCTTCAATTCCAACGTGTGATGGTATCCATTGAAGGTGAATTTTTGAGGTTTTTGAGAATTTTTGGAGATAACCAATTATGTTCCTGCTTACTTTGTCTCTAAGTTCCCCTGTGTGACTAAAGTGTTGTATGGCACTTCTACTATCAGTAAGAATCCCGATATCTTGTTAATTAGTATTTCTGATGGATTTTAAGGCTTCATAGATGTCTATAAGTTCTGATCTGAAGACTGATCAGAAATCTGGGTTTCTTCTGTCAATTTCTCAATGCCATTTGTGGTTTTAATGAGACAGCCACTGCCAGTGTGTCCCAACTCGTCTCTGCTACCATCGGTATAGATAGTTATAGCATTTTTAGGAATGTTATTAATTATTTCTAATGATAATTGTTTTAAGTATTCTGGGTTTTGGCATTGTTTGTTGGTGGGCTCATTTAAAGTGGCATTAAAAATAACATTTTGTAGTGGTTCGCATGGAGATATTTTTTCTGCTGAATAATTTTTTTCACTTTATATTTTAAAAATCCATTTCTTTTGGCCAGGTGGAGTGGGCCTTCTTTTTTGAGTCTTATATTGGATTTCCAATTAAGTATGTAATTGGAAGTTCTGTGTTTGTTTCCATAATTCTTGATTTTGTTTATATATTTTGGCAGATTGTAGCTTCTTCTATCCTTTAAGGGCATAATGTCTGCCTCGTAAAGTACAATATCATTAGGGCAGGTATTTCGAAGACCCCTGTAATAATTCTAGCTGCACTTAGTTGTATCCTTTCCAGTGATATTAGATTTGTTTCAGATGCTGTACCATAAATTTGATATCCATATTCCAGGATAGGTCTAATTAGAGATGTGTAAGTTAATTTTAGTGTGGCTGCATCGGCTCCCCACTCTCTTCCTGAAATATATTTTAAGATTTTTAGTCGGTCTCTTCCTTTTCTAATAGCTTCTTCAATATGTTTACTGGAGTTAATTTCTGGATCTAGGGTGTAGCCGAGATATTAAGGATGTTTATTATATTGCAATTGTTGTTCTTTCAGATTAATTTTTGGTCTTATTTTGTATAGCTTCTTATCGGTAGGAAAGAGACAGTTTTCAGATTTTTGGGGGTTAAATTCTAATTTATGTTTATTAGCAAATTTTTCTAGGTGGAGAAGAGTCTTGTTCAAATCCCTTTCAGCTTTTTTCCAGCTAGTGTTGCTGCTCCATAGAATAATGTCATCAGCGAAAAGTCCAATATTGGTATTATATGAAATTTTTTCTTCTATGCCTGCAATAAATAGGGTGAAGAGAGTTAGGCTAAGGACTGATCCTTGTGGTAATCCTTGGTACAATTTGAAGGTTTTAGATAGAGTGCCATTATATTTGACCCTGATATATCTATTTTTAAGGAAATCATTTATTCAAGTGATAGCTTTTCCATCAATTTTGAAATGTTTGTATAATTTTGTAATTAACTTGTTTTTCCATACCCCTTATCAAAAGCTTGTGTAAGGTCTAAAAAAGCAGCTATGGTGTGGTTAGTTGGTTTTCTGTTTTGTGCATCTTTTACCTTTTGTGTGAAAAATAAGAGTTGGTCTATTGTCCCATGTCCTTTCCTCAATCCATATTGTTCTTCTGGTAAGAGATTTATTGTATCGAGGTGGTAGGGAATACTTGTGAGGTAGATAGGTCGGTAGTTTTTTGGGTCATCAGCAGATTTGTCAAGTTTTTTAATAGGAATTATTGATGCAGTTTTCCAGTCTTGAGGCAATTTTCCAGTTTTCCAGGAGTTATTGAATATATCAAGAAGTCTTTCTTTGCCATTTTTGCCCAAGTTTGATATCATTTGGCCATGGATTCCATTTAGGCCAGGAGTCTTGTTTAGGTCAGTGTTTCTAATGCATAATCTAGCTCTTTCATATTGATTTTTTCATGGAAAATATTATGAGTGCTGGTGACATTTTTACCGTCATGAATAATCTTTCAGGCCTTTTTTTCAACTTTCATATCTTTTATTTCAAATTTGATTTTACTACATATTTGATATGAATTACCTAAAAGATTAGCAGCATTTTTGCCATTAGTTGCTGGGTACCATCTGTATTCTTAATCATATTTGTGTTTTCAATTTGTGGCTGGGCTCTGTCAATTTGTTTTGCCATCTCTCTTTAGTGTAGGTAACTAACCACTAACTTGAAGTTAAGTACATACCATGATTATCATGGTCTGCAACATGTTTACTTAGAAGTAAAAAATAATCATATAGACAAATTTAAACGCAGGTTACTAAATATACCAATCTAATCCCAATAGCCAAATACTGAAAGTAACCTATCCTTCCTAACTTGAGTTAACTACATACCATGATTATCATGGTCTGTGACATGTTTACTTAGAAGTAAAAAATATCCATATAGACAAATTTAAACGCAGGTGACTTAATTTTTACCAATCTAATCCCAATAGCCAAATACTGAAAGTAACATATCTTTCCTAACTTGAGTTAACTACATACCATGATTATCATGGCCTGTAACATGTTTACTTAGAAGTAAAAAATATCCATATAAACAAATTTAAACGCAGGTCACTTATTTTACCAATCTAATCCCAATAGCCAATTACTTAACCCATAGCAAGACGGGTTGGATTGATTCCGCCCATGCATAAACTTTATATAGGAAAAATATATTTTTTTCGTTTACTGAGAGCGACCAGCTTTCATGTATTTAAATTTTACAATGATACAAACATTTTCCATCCATCATTTATAAATATCAGTTTTGTAAAGGGTGTTAAATTTGCATGTGGGGGCGGATTCGGCCCAGCCCATCGAGAAGGTTGAGAATTTTTCAGTCAGTGTTAGCTCGTGGCTCATACTTGAGTCGCTGTCTTCCGGTATGTTTTAGCTTCCTTTTATAAAATAACACTTTTTTCTCTTAATAAGTAGAATTATCAATCAAGTTAACAGAGATAACTATAAAACAAAAAGATTTAAAAGCGCGAATGTTTCTTTATACATAAAACGAACTTCTACTGTCCTTACTGCAATGAAGGACAGTAGAAGTTCGTTTTATGTATAAAGAAACATTCGCGCTTTTAAATCTTTTTGTTTTATATGTATAGATGGCGCGTTATTGCTTTGTGAGAGATAACTATTCCTGCCAACCCAAAATATATTGAAGCGGTGCAACAAAGAAGTAGAAAAGAAGAAGTGGGAAAGCCAAGAGAAGAAGGTATGCAGGGGCTCTTCCAGGGAAGTGTGGATTGACAAATTCCAGAGGAGGGGGTGGCAGACAGGGAGTCCAGCTGGTGTCGCCGTGAAGGAAGCCGGCCGGCCTGCCGAGGATTTGTGTGCCGAGAAAACATGGCAGTCTGGGGGAAGGAGTCTGTCTGGTGACAACGGGACCTGCAGCAGGGAGAACGGCGGTGACAACAGACGCGGCAAGTTGGCTGCAAGGAAGTGGGCTCCGAGACTGTTTGGATTAACAAGAGGAGGACGAGGAGGAACCTACCTGGGACGGCATTGAAGGCAAGTTCATCTCCTATGTATAGTTGTTAATATCCCTTTTAAATATCCGGTAATAAATTTATAGTACTAAGCTGTATCCAAAACGAACCCATATTGTTCTCTTAGAAACCTTGAACGCAAACATCGACGGCTGAGAAGCGTCGTAACATTTGGTGTCAGAAGTGGGATACAGCTTAGTTAATGTTAATTGAAGATTTTATTTTGCGCTAATTTAAAAAGAAAAATGGAAAAACTAACCGACCTCGAAATTGAAAAATTCACGAAATTGCTCAGTCTGATAAGCCAGAAAGTAGATGTGCTCGGAGAAAACGTTAGATCGATTAAAGAAGGGATTACTCCATTGGAATCTCGATTGATCCGACTCGAGCATAATCGGAATGTCAAACGTTCTGCCACACCCATGTCTTGCGAAGTTAAGTTCAATGTACTACCGCCAGAAAATCCTGATGGCTTTTCAAAAACAATCACAGAAACCAATAGCCCACGTATTCAATGTCTGAGGGTACAAAAGACGATCCCAGGTGATGAAGATCCCGACAAGACCATCACAACAAAGATCATCACGCCAGGAGACGTTGTAAGTGAACTGTCAGAATCTACGCTAGAAGATTCTCCCGTGATCCAGAAGTCCGAAGAGTGTCGACAGCAGGAAATGATCAAGACTGGTTGTGCAGCGGAGGAGGGTGAGCTGATCGCCTCCGACAACGGCTGTGGCTCAAGTGTTTTGTATAAAATCAAGCGGACGGAAGGGGAATGCCCTCCAGGTGATATACAGTGCGGGAATTCAACCCTTGGGATCCATTCTGAAGTACTCCATCAAAACAACAACGATCTTTGCGAGCTGCAATGTGACGGCGTGGCTGACTTCAGCGACAGTGTTAGACTGTCAGGGACTACAGCGGCGATCCAACTGGACGGGACGGAGCTGGGTGTTCCGTGGAAGTGCAACAAGGCTAGATGGTCGAAGCACCCCGAAGTTGGAGCCGGCGACCCGACTGAACGGGATAGAGCATTGGACGCTCTGTGGAAGTCCGACGACAATGTCTGTGACGCGGAAGTCGCGCGCAATGTGTCAGCGCCGTCGTCTGCAATGCAAGCTGAAAAGATGTGCCAAGAAGGTGTACCATTCATCTTTGTTCCTTCGCCCGACAAGGTGCATATCGAGCAGCCACCGCCTAGGAAAAGTTCTACCGACCTTGAGACTGTCACGGGATCCGACACCTCCAGAAGGTTTAAGAAATTCACAGCCCTGTGCGTGGTCGGCACTAAGGAGCCTAGGTTTGAAGGGTTTGGAAAAAGAGAGCCTCTAGAGCAAGAGAATGGGAAACCTAAAGAAGAAAAGGGAGGCCACGATATGGACAGCGTGGATCAGGTGGACGAATCCACTGTAAAGATCGGCGATCTACAGCCCCGTCGTGGAAGGAAGCGGCGAAAGCGCAACACAAACGATCACAACCCTTTGCACATTGCGGCTACAGAGTGTTCACAAGGAGAGTTCAAAATATCAGATGAGAGCATCGTAGGCAGTGAAATATGGCCTCCTTCATGTGGAGAACCACCGCCCTGTGCTAGACAGCAAGACCAATCAATGGCGTCGGCACTGGTTGAGAGTGGAAAGAAAGCCAGGTTTGAGATGTGGTTCTGCAAACAAGGGTTGGTGTTAACCCTGCCGTTATACTTCCGGGAGGGTGACGACCCTCATGTGGCCAGAGACGTCAGGGAGATCAAAGGGCCGCCGATCAGCGCTCTGGGGAAATCAACCCTTTTCGGGACGAAAAGGATTGAGAAAGGGGCAGTGAAGCGGTGCAACAAAGAAGTAGAAAAGAAGAAGTGGGAAAGCCAGGAGAAGAAGGTATGCAGGGGCTCTTCCAGGGAAGTGTGGATTGACAAATTCCAGAGGAGGGGATGGCAGACAGGGAGTCCAGCTGGTGTCGCCGTGAAGGAAGCTGGCCGGCCTGCCGGGGATTTGTGTGCCGAGAAAACATGGCAGTCTGGGGGAAGAAGTCTGTCTGGTGACAACGGGACCTGCAGCAGGGAGAACGGCGGTGACAACAGACGCGGCAAGTTGGCTGCAAGGAAGTGGGCTCCGAGACTGTGTGGATTAACAAGAAGAGGACGAGGAGGAACCTACCTGGGACAGCATTGAAGGCAAGTTCATCTCCTATGTATAGTTGTTAATATCCCTATTAAATATCCGGTAATAAATTTATAGTACTAAGCTGTATCCAAAACAAACCCATATTGTTCTCTTAGAAACCTTGAACGCAAACATCGACGGCTGAGAAGCGTCGTAACAATATATAAGTTTTAGAGATTAGTCGACCATTTTAGTAGAGTAATGGAAATATTACAGCAGACAATTGGTTCACTTCAGTAGAATAAGTTGAATGAACATGGCCTTACATATTTAGGAAGGATGAGAAAGAATAAACCTCAGATTCCACCACAATTTCAACCGCACCCTAATAGAGAATTAGGAACATCTATTTTTGGTTTCTCTGGAACAACCATTTAGACTTCTATGTTTCCCCCCCCCCCCCCCCCCCAAATAAAAGCTGGTAATCGGATTGATAAAAAGGATAAAAAAGAAAGGAGTAATATTATTGGTGATCTTGGGAGAGAATTGACTGATGAACACCTGGCCACACATAATCTAAATTCTCTCTTGCTTGAATTACAGACGACAATTTAAGAAGAATGATGGTTCACGTACATCAAGGGAATCTACGATGCCACAACAATCTGATACTCTAAAAAGGTGCTACAATGTCCATCAAAAACACAGTAAAAAATAAAAACCCTTTGCCTTGTATGTCAATTAAGCATTCGCAAAAACATTTATTAATAATTTGTGAAATCTGTAAATAGATTATATTCAGAATTTTTAAACGTCAAAATCTCTATGCTAACATTTGTATTCATTAAATATTTTTGAATATTGATTTCAATCATTATTTAGTGCTTATTTCATAAAGTTAAATAAGTGAGTTGAATCTACCCAACCCATCCAGTTATGTAAGAAAATTTGCCTGTCCAGTTAAGAGTTAATACAATAAAGCTCTTTGTTATTTAAAAGACATTTCAGAGGAAGAAAGACATTCATGTCTTTTAAAAATAGACCATCTGGAATACATCCTGAATAGGATTTAAGTGCAAAAACAGGCATCTATAAATTCATGATTTATTAAAATTAATATTTTTAAATTTTCTTTTTATTTTCCATATTTATTTCAACTGCTATATTATTCAATTAGAATAAAATATTTGTAATTATTTATGTTTTGAAAATATGTATTAATGCCTTTGTCCCTTATACTAAAAGTTATTTATAAAAATAAGAAAATTAATACAAAAAAGTACACACAATGATTTCAATTAATATCATTAATCTATGTTACAAAGAAATTTTTTTTAAATGTTATTTTGTCAAGTTATATGATTAGCTAATCATCTAACCTTAATCCAACACTTCCTTTAATTCAACCGAAAGCTCTGATCCCTTGGGGTGTTGAATTAAAGAGATTCGAATGTACTTGTCTACTCTCCTGTCGAACGTGATGCCATCTATTGACCGTCTCTGCTAACTAGTGGCCTTGGGTCAGTGACAAAGCCACAATACCAACCTGGAGACCAGGGTTTCAGGCTAATGTCCTTCATCAGCCCAGTTTCTCAGTTTGTCAAAGCTGGTGTTGCTGCTTTGTCACCGACCAGAGGTCGATAGTTTGCGGTGATGGTCAATATTTGGCATCATTTTTGACATCTATTTTGACGGAAGAGGTGACCTTTATTATTTTTTTATTCTCATTTTCCTGGAAAAATTCCCATTTAGATACTTGTATATTTGAAAGTATTAGATTACTTTTCTACTGTTTAATGAATTTGACATTTTAAACCCTGCTCAACACGTGCAAGTTCATTACAATCTCACCTTTAGAGACAGAACTGCCATAATAATTAAAAAAAAAACTTAATTTACATTTTAACAAAATCTACCTTAATTTAACAGGCTATAATTCAACAGGATCACCTATCCCTCTCTCTGTGTGTTAAAATTACCTATACAGAGAACAATCTCTCTAGAAGATACCTCTCCACAAATAACAGTTTTTCATTACCAAAATAATTAGAGAACATTCTTGCTAGAATACACCTCTCTACAAAGGTCAATTTTTCATCATTAAAATGATCATTTTTTATTATTTAGCAACTCTACAGTAAGAGGAACACCTCTCCCTAAAGGTGTACAGTAGAATTTAATGAGAGGACACTTTCGCTAGAATACACCTCTCTAAAAAGTCAGTTTTCATTATTAAAATTACTATTTTTTATTAATCAGCAACCCTACTGTAAAAGGAACACCCCTCCCTAAAGGTGTACAGTAGAATTTAATGAGAGGACACTCATGCTAGAATACACCCCTCTAAAAAGATCAGTTTTCATCATTAAAATTACCATTTTTTACTATTTAGCAACTCCATGGTAAGAGGAACACCTCTGCCTAGAAGAAACCTCTCCACACATAACAGTTTTCATTACCAAAATAATTTGAGAACACTCTTGCTAAAGGACACCTCTCTTCCCAGGTCAGTTTTT
Source organism: Cordylochernes scorpioides (assembly GCA_030710605.1). Taxonomy (NCBI): domain Eukaryota; kingdom Metazoa; phylum Arthropoda; class Arachnida; order Pseudoscorpiones; family Chernetidae; genus Cordylochernes; species Cordylochernes scorpioides. Next base: position 23,086,186 of record CP092874.1, read on the forward strand.
CATCACTAAAATTACCATTTTTAACTATTAAGCAATGGGGGTCAGTGGAAGGGTGGTCTAAACCGTTGGTTTTCAACCGCTACGACCCGGGTTCGATTCCCCGCATTGGGCACTTTTTTTCTAATTGAAAAAAAAAAAAAGTTCCAATGGCCCCGATTCTTGCAAAAGTCTAACCATACCATGTATGTCTTGTATTCCTGGTACCCTAGACATGAAGGCTGCTGTCCTAATAAGCCCAGCTAAATGTTAACAGTTCTACCTTGGTGTGATGTTCCCATCAACAGGAAACACACCCAATTACTCTGCATGTCAGACAGGAAAATATGTCTTGTACTCCTGGTACCCTAGATATGAAGGCTGCTGTCCAACTAAGCCCAGCTAAATGTTAACAGTCCTACCTTGGTGTGATTTTCCCATCAATTACTCCATATGATAAAAGGAGATAAACATCACTGTAAATTTACATATAAAAATAATTTAAAAAACAGTTTTTGCTAACTAGAATTGAATCCTGTATATTTGACACATTTCTACCAAAATATATTCTATAATTTCATTGGTTCTTCTAAACTTGAGAGCAATCATTACTTGTATTCTCTTGTCACACATTATTTATATGTTGTCTTATTAACTTATCTCATTGAATCTACTTTCTAAAACTACTAAGGAGGAATTCCTATAGTGTGAGAAAGGAATATTTCCCATATATATACAAGGAGCAAGATATTAAATTTTCAATTTATTTTCCCTCAACCACACCCAACAACACACATATAAAGATGGCCAAGAGTGTCGATACAAGATTGAGAGGGGTAAAATCTTCTTCTTTAGTTGTTAACACTGGGAGCACTACTCAGTAGCAGGCCACTGACTTAGCTACAATATTTAAAATCAGCCGTTGATATGAGAAACAGACACCCAGTGCAGCCGCTCCTAACATGGAGTACAGAATCAACCCATGTTCCTGGACCTTACAGGGGACTATCAGCCAGGCTAGGCGTGCCCAGATTTTTTTTTTATCTAGCTTGTTACTGCTCCACTTCCCACTTTTCATCCAGGCTTGGGGGGGTGTCAATGACAAGCTTCATTGACAATGGCATGATAAAAGTTTTTCTTGTTGGAATATTAAAAAGAGTAACAATGGCTATAGATGAGCTCGTGTTTGAAAAGGAACTTGTATATATTAAATATTGTTTTCGTTGTTTTCATGTAGACATATATACCAAGATTTGTTTCATATAATTGCTATTAATAATATATAATAAGCAAAGTTAACATTGCTGATTTTAAAATCGCCATAGTTCATGGCATAAAAATAATTTTTGTTTCATCACAGGACCATTTATTTGGACTTTTTTTTTTTTTTAGCCCTAAAATGTACGATCGCGATCGCGGCAAAAGTTGAGGTTGATTCCTCTTTGTAACAATTTTTAATAGCTTTATATTTTATTTTTATAATAGAAAAGTTATATTCACTTATTTTAATATGTTCTTAACATTTTGCCTGTGTTGCTTCACTTTGAAAAGTTCTGAAAATGGCCTTTTTTTTTTAAAGAAATAACGTTTTTGTTTTTAGAATGCCTTTGTTTTCTTTATTTTGGAAGCCATTTGCATTTTTTATATTTCAAATTTAATGGATGCAAAGATATTCTATTTAATAAAAAGTATAATGGGTAAAAATTTATACAACATACAGCAAAAATAAAGTGTAAAAATCAAAACAAACAATGCCGCTAAATTTATTGTTTTGAAATCGCGATCCGCGAGCTGAAACATGCTCAAAATTTAGTTTTATTATTATTTTTTAAAATTACAATTCTAAGTTCGTTATAATCATAGTGTTTTAAATAGATTTTATTATTTTGGGACCGAAAAAAGTTCGGTATAGGGGTAGTTCGTTATTCTAAAAATCGCAAAGTTCGTTATAACGATGGTATTTTCAATGGAATAGAATTGGGAATCGGATTGGGTTCGTTATAAGGGAAGGTTCGTTATTTCCAGGGTTCGTATTAGCGGGGTTTTACTGTATAAATAAATAGTTTGTGATGTTTTGTTAACAGCGTTGTTACAGAAACGACACACACTATTTATTTATTTGGATTTGGTCTTATTACCTTGTGTTCGTACACTGCTCATATAACAGGCTTGTTCACCTTGTTAAGAACCCCCCCCCTTCATTTTTTATCTGGGATTGTGGATGATAATAGCAGAGATAGCTGACTTATTTCTCCTAATTCCAGTGGTTAGTAGTTGGTGACTACTGTATGTACATCACATGTCTACTCTACCAAGGACAAATTCAGGTAGGAGTCTGGGTTTACCATGATGAAGAATTGCAACAAAAGCAAATAGCATACCCTCAGCAAGTGCTGAACCCACAAAGTTCCAGCATATTCCCACACTCCTACCAATAGAAGGAATCTGATGTGAATGAGAGCAGAGAAAAAAATACAAAAGAAACTGAAGACGGCACAGAACAACTAATTGAAGATTGATTGTATATAATGACCATCATTTCTCCTTTTACCTGTTGTACATATACAGTAAAATTCCTCTATAGTGAACCCCAATGGGACAGAGCTTTTGGTTCACTATAGCCACGGTTCACTATAGCCACGGTTTGGCCATTTTTTTTACTTTTCAAAATTTTTAGACCGTATAATTAAAGGACAGCCATACACACTGGAAGAGGCTTCCTCTTAATAGTGGTCACTTTGTTTTAATTCCCTTAATTGACCAATTTCCTTACATTAATACTGTAATAATAGAAATCATTAGATGATAGGTTCTTCTTATCATTAACATACATGTATCTCTATGTCTAATTTAAAAATCAAAACAAATCCTAGGCAAAGTTTTATTAAATATATATTCAAAGATATAAAATGATTTTAAAACATCATTATCACCTTATATAATACATTGTTTATTTGGAAAAATGGCTCTAACACCTTGTTGCTTCAAAGCATTCTTCAAGCATTGCACCATTCAAATAAAGTTGGTGTTTTTCTTCCATTTTATTTTCCCCCATATTCTTCTAGGTCTAGATTTCTTTTTTTTTTTAACCTGTCATGCAAAACATTGCTGACTTTAAAATCACCATAGTTAATGGCATATAAATAGTTTTTGTTTGATCACGGGACCATTTATTTGGATTTTTTTTTTTTTAGCCCTAAAACGTACGATCGCGATCGCGGCAAAAGTTGAGGTTGATTCCTCTTTGTAACAATTTTTAATAGCTTTATATATTTATCTTTTATAATAGAAAAGTTATATTCTCTTATTTTAATATGTTCTTAACATTTTGCCTGTGTTGTTTCACTTTGAAAAGTACTGAAAATGGCCTTTTTTTTTTAAAGAAATAACGCTTTTGTTTTTAAAATGCCTTTGTTTTCTTCATTTTGGAAGCCATTTGTATTTTTATATTTCAAATTTCATGGATGAAAATATATTCTATTTAATAAAAAGTATAATGTGTTAAAATTTATACAACATACAGCAAAAATAAATTGCAAAATTCAAAACAACAAATGCCGCTAAATTTATTGTTTAGAAATCGCGATCCGCGAGCTGAAACATGCTCAAAATTTAGTTGTTTTAATTTTTTTTTAATTACAATTCTAAGTTCGTTATAAGCATAGTATTTTAAATAGATTTTATTATTTTGGGACCGAAAATAGGTTCGTTATAGGGGTAGTTTGTTATTCTAAAAATCGCAAAGTTTGTTATAACGATGGTGTTTTCAATGGAATGGAATTGGGAATCGGCATGGGTTCATTATAAGGGAAGGTTCGTTATATCCAGGGTTCGTATTAGCAGGGTTTTACTGTATTTTACAGGAAAAGTCAGACTTTAACCATAGTGTGCCTGGATCATGGTGCCATGATCAATGAAAGCTGCACCCCTACACCCCATTCCATTGATATTCATATAATCTTTACACAAGGAAATAAGAAACAACGCTATTGATATATAGCTAGCAATAAATATGTATATATATATATGTTTCTATGAAAATGTTAATCTGCAAGACGCAGGTTATCATCATCCCTTTTTGATTTGTTTTTGTCACTTTTTGGCGTTTCGAAAATAAACAATAAAAGGCTGTATCAGACTTTACTAAGACAATAAAGATTTGCTAAAAATAAATGTGTACGAAAATGTTGCATTTGGCGACGAGGATATAAGAGTAAGTACCCTCGAATTTTGAAGTAAATATTTTTAGAAAATATCTTTGATTTTGCATATAATTGAAAGTAAATTTTAAAAGACACAAATTGCAAAGTTTTAGGATGCAAATTTAAGAAAGAGTGAAAAAAAATGGCTAGTTACCAATTTAAGGAATATAATGAGGAAACTGAAACTTTTGAAACGTTTTATGAACGATTGGAACAGTTTCTCATATTGGAGGAGGCAGGGGATGAGAAGAAAAAGGCTTATCTCCTAACCCTCATGGGAAGTAAAACATATGGTGTTTTGAAGAATTTGTGCAGTCCTATTCTACCTAAAGATAAAACTTTTGATAACCTAATAGATATCTTGAAAAGGCACTTCTCTCCAAAGCGCTCAATTGTAGTAGAGAGGTTCATTTTTTTTAAAAGAATGCAATTAAAGGAAGAAAGCATCTCGGATTACTTGGTGGAAATTAAGCGTTTGGCTTCCTCATGCAACTTTGGAAATTTTCTGGAGGATTCTTTACGTGATAAAATGGTTTGTGGATTATATAATGCCAAAATACAAAATAGAATTTTGTCGGAGGGCGACATTTCTTTAGCTAAAGTAATTGAGATAGCATTATCTATGGAAGCGGCCGAGAAAAATACAAAATTATTTCACTTGGAGCAGGGTGAAGATTGTGTAGATAAGTTGAGGATGGAACGCAAGGTTGAATCAAATTTCCAGAATGGCAAATGTAAACATTGTGGTAAACCGCATAAAGAACCATGTAGATTTAAGGAGGCGATATGCTTTAAGTGTAATAAAAAAGGACACATTGCCTCAATATGTTGGAGCAGTAGAAGAAATCTAAGGCAACATCAGAATCAGCCGGGAAATATACATCAGATAGGAGACCAAGAAGAGGAGGAAGAGTATGTCCAGAAAATTATAAGCGTGACGATACCTGAGTATAAAATTAATTTTGCCTCAAGTGACCCTCCCTATCTGATGGAGTTAAAAGTAGAAGGAAACTTTATTAAATTTGAAATGGATACGGGTAGTGGTCTAACACTGATATCAGAAAAGGATTTTAAAAATAGTCTTCAACACTTGAAATTGGAAAAAGCGAGTATTATTGTAAGAACTTATGATGGTACCATGGTACCCATTCTGGGTAAAATCAATGTCAAAGTGGAGTGTCAAGATATTACTTACAAACTTAGAGCGTTGGTGGTGAAAGGAGAAAAGAGGGCTTTGATGGGAAGAGAATGGATAAATAGATTGAAATTGGGCTGTTTCGTGGTAAAACATATGCCTGTGGAAATTACCATTGAGGAAATTTTGAAGGAAATCAAGCCCTATTTGTGGAGACAACTGAACCAATAAAAGGTTTCACATTTTCAGTAAACATGTGTGATGTGAATCCAATTTTCCATAAGGCTCGTCCGGTGCCTTTCGCCATTAGGCCAGCAGTTACTGAAGCATTAGACAAAATGGTGGCTAAGGGTTATCTATGTGAGGTGGCGAGCAGTAAATGGGCCACTCCAGTGGTTGTAGTGCCGAAGAAAAATAAAGAGATCAGAATTTGCTGCGACTTCAAGGTAACTCTAAATAAATATTTGGACACTGCGGCCTATCCCCTTCCCACACAGCAAGATTTATTCTCCACATTGGCCAAGGGAAAATACTTTTCTAAATTGGACTTGAGGAACGCTTATCCGCAATTAGAGGTGGACCCAGGCACCCGACCGTTACTAACGATAAATACTCATAAAGGGCTTTTCAGGTTTAAGAGAATGCCATTTGGATTGGCAAATGCGCCCAGTTATTTTCAATCTGTAATGGATAGAGTTTTGTCGGGTATAGGAGGCGTAATTTGTTATATTGATGATGTCCTTATAGCCACAGCATCAATTGAAGAACATCTGGCGTTGTTGAAGACTATATTTGCTCGCTTGGCGAAGTATAATATCAAACTAAAGAAAGAAAAATGCCTATTTTTGCAAAATGAAATTGAATATTTAGGACATCTTGTCACGGAAGAGGGCATCAGACCTTTAGATCATAAGGTACAAGCAATACAGAAGGCCAAAACGCCTACGAATATCTCTGAATTAAGGTCATTTCTTGGTTTGGTAAACTTTTATGGGAAGTTCATACCCAATTTGCCAGAGCTTTTGAAGCCTCTTCATGAGCTTCTTCACAAAAAAACGTCCTTGGGTTTGGACAAAGGAATGTGGAGAGGCCATTGACAAGTGCAAGAATAGCATTACCTCTGAGAGGGTGCTAGTCCCGTATGATGCGACTTTGCCATTGTGTTTGGCCACTGATGCATCGCAGATTGGAGTGGGCGCTGTGTTGTCACATATTATAGAAGGCCAGGAGAGACCGATTATGTTTGCCTCACGGACTTTATCGGAAGCAGAACAAAATTATTCTCAGATTGAGAAGGAGGCTCTAGCCATTATTTATGGAGTTACCAAGTTTCATCAATTTATTTATGGAAGAAAATTTATTCTTATTACAGACCATAAGCCATTGGTGACCATTTTGGGCTCAAGATCAGGAATCCCCACCTTATCTACTTCAAGATTGCAGCGTTGGGCGCTTATTTTGTCAGCTTATACTTACGATATTAAATTTCGAAGAACTCAAGACCATGGGAATGCAGATCTTCTGTCACGTTTTCCTGTGGGCTGTGAAGAAATTCCAAGATTAAATAATGTCTATGCTTTATCCTATGTGGAAGAATTGCCGATCACAGCAGAGGAAATTGCCACGGAAACTGAAAAAGACGAAGTGCTCTCATTGGCCAAATTTTATACTCAGCAAGGCTGGCCTGAAAAGGTGGCTGATCACCTCAGACCTTATTTTCAAAGGAAACTTGAGCTAACTGTAGATGGGGAGTGTTTGGTTTGGGGAATGAGAGTTGTCATTCCACCATCTCTCAGAATAAAAATGTTGAACTGTCTTCATGAGACTCATTCCGGTATGAACAAAATGAAGGCTGTAGCAAGATCACATTTTTGGTGGCCAAATCTAGATACCCAAATCGAGTTTTTGGTAAATAAGTGCAGAAGCTGTCAGCAATCCCAGGATGGGCCAAATAAAGGAAAATGGCAACCCTGGAGATGGTCAACCAGACCTTGGCAAAGAATCCACATTGATTTTGCAAATAAGGAAAACATTAATTTATTAATAGTAGTAGATAGTCATTCGAAGTGGATCGAAGCCATCCCAATGAGAGAGACCACCACACGCAAAACCATTGAGCAACTACGGCGACTTTTTTCTTCCTATGGTCTACCGGAGGAACTTGTATCTGATAATGGACCTCAGTTTACTGGTAGTGAAATGAAAGGTTTTCTGGAAGGAAATGGAATTAAACAAACATTGATCCCGGCGTACCACCCGCAAAGTAATGGCTTGGCTGAAAGAGCGGTTAGAACAATTAAGACTGCCCTGGATAAAAATAAAAGGAAAATTGGGGATACCATTCAAGACACCTTATCAAAAGTTCTTCTGGCATATCGAAGCACCCCGCATGTGACAACGGGAAAGACTCCATCAGAGCTCTTTATTGGGCGTGCGCTTCGAACCAGAGTATCGTTGATACATCCCAGCTTGGCATCTAGAGTTAGGGACCAGAAAGCCAGGCAAATGAAGTATGATCGGCGAACCCATTTGGAAGAATTCCAGATAGATGATTTAGTGTGGTGTAAAAACTTTAGAGGTGGTGATAAATGGATCCCAGGAAAAATTGTGGGCAAGAAGGGAACTAGAGTCTACACCATTTTGATCCACGGACAGGTAAAGGCCTATCACAGGGATCAAATTAGAAAAAGGTGGAGGAATGGTGAGGAAGATGAGAGTGGAGATGGAGAGCGTCAACCCGAGCACTCAAGAGGAGCAGGTCCCAGTGCCATAATCTCGGAGGTTGTACGAGACAGAGGTTATATGGAGTCGCTGTCGCCAGGACTAACTAGCCAGCGGTCGGATCAAGATTCAGAGGTTCAGAGTGATACAGACATTGGAAAGTCATTGGAGCCTCTTCGCTCGCTGGACCCCGAGGCCTTGAAAGAGGAGGGTCCTGTCCTAAGGCGGAACCCACCTCGAGCGAGGAGACCGCCTGTGAGATTTCGTGTTTGAAGAGAGAAGATGGTGATATATGGCTAGCAATAAATATGTATATATATATGTTTCTATGAAAATGTTAATCTGCAAGGCGCAGGTTATCATCATCCCTTTTTGATTTGTTTTTGTCACTTTTTGGCGTTTCGAAAATAAACAATAAAAGGCTGTATCAGACTTTACTAAGACAATAAAGATTTGCTAAAAATAAATGTGTACGAAGATGTTGCAGCTATCACATGTCCACACATGTAGAAAGGACTTCAGCTTTTGCACTTACTATTGTTTTGAAAAAAGGAAATTCAATAAATATAATTATATAAAAAGGACATACACCTGAATCTGTGAAAGTAAAACTTTAAAAAATATTTTGGGGGATTCTTTATCAATTTATTACACTAAAACTCTGTGCAATAAATTGAGGGAAAAATCCCTTGAAATATTTCGAAAAAATTTTCTTCCACAGATCCAGTCATGGCTTTTTATAAACTTACAAGTGAACCTCAGAGCTCTCCGGGAAAAGGTTACTGACTTGTCTTTAAATAAATCTTCTCTCATTATATTCTAATGAAGTTTACGAATTATCTTTCTCTAGTTGTTTTTTTCCCCCTCTAAACAATTGAACTTTTGTGCAAAGTTTGTATGAATACATTTCCATTAACTGTTCTCTTATATAAGTTAAACTGAGGAGGTGAGTGGAAGGGTTGTCTCAAACGTAGGTTTTCCACTGCTATGACCCGGGATCAAATCCTGAATTGGACACTTTTTTTAACTAAAAAAAAATGCTCCAATGGTCTTCGGTTCATGTAAAAGTCCAAGCCCACCAGTGGGTGCAAGTAACCAAACAGGGCTCTGTCACATTTGTAAATGCAAAAGTCAAACTGCCCTTTTCACATGTGTAGACATGTGGTATACTTACACTAAAAGCCTTTGCCAACTTCTGACCACCATGATTATCATGGCCTGGTACCACATGTACTAGGGATAATAATAGTACAGTAGAACCTCCATGAGAGGACACTCGCATTAGAGGGCATCTCTCTATAAAGAACAGTTCTCATTTACAAAATTACCATTTTTACAATTTAACAATTCTCTGGTAAGAAGACACCTCTCCCTAAAGAACACTTTGGCTCTACAACTAGGTGTTATATACAGGGAGGTAGTTCTACTGTACAATAAACAAATTAAAGTAAAGAGGAATGTGTGCTGCAGGTCCGTCAGCTCACCTCTCACCAGAAGAAACAACATCGGAATGATCAACCAGCATCACCACAGCCAGCCACCATAGTCAGATAGATTCATGAAGATGTGTTCTAATACCATGACTGACCCCAGTGTCATAATAAAGTCTGTGAAACAATAATACAAATGTGAAATTTTACTGGGATATGGAGGATAAATTAATAAAAAAGCATCTCCTTATCATGCAACTGAAAGTTGCTGATGGCTTTCGCCATCTGTCAGAATAAATATAAACTATTCGTTGATTTTTTCAGTTGCCCGATAAGGAGATGCCTTTTTCATAATTTATGAACCTTATCCCAGTACAATATCAAATTTCTACTATTTTTTTCACATAATGAATACATGTATCGTTTCTTTTTTTTTTTTAATTACAATAGAACCTCTCTTTAGTGGACACTCCGCTAGCTGACACCCCTCCATAAATAACAGTTTTATTTGCAAAATTACGAGTCTTACAATTTAGCAACTCTCTGGTAAGGGGACACCTCTCTTTAAAGGACACTTTGGCTCCGCAACTAGGTGTCCTTTAAAGGGAGGTTCTACTGAATATAAAATATAATAATTATTCAAAGAGTGAAAAAAAAAGTTAGAAAAAGGTATCCAAGGATTGTACCATTGTTGCAGTTGAGATTTGACTGGTGTCAGAGATGGATGTTCTTAGGCGTGTTTTTCCTAGGCTTTGCCTAGCTTATTTCACTGTTGTGGTTCTGTTAGGCTGCTTTTTGGTGGTGTACCCACTTTTATGTTTACCTGTAGCAATAGTTAAAGCTGTTGTTGTGTCTATGGTTTGGCCTTGTGCCATTTTTTATTTCAGATATTCAGATTATATTGGATATCCACGTTTTATTTATAGGATTATTTTATTTTGCTTTGTCAGGCTAAGGGACCTTTAAGGGATTAAGGGGATAGGGAAACACATTGGCATTTTTAAAATCAAAATTCTATTTTCATTGGCAATTTTCGATCAAAATTTTTTTATCAGGTCCTTAATCCCGGCAATACAGAATGAGGCAAACCTATAATATAAAACGTGGCATATTCCAATATAATTCTGAATGCTGGAATAGAGAGTGGTACAGGATCTGACCCTAGGCACTACTAATACAGCAGAGTTAACTAATGTTGCAGTGAGCATAATTGTATAGTAACTACCATCAAGTAACTTGGCAGAACTACAGCCTTGAAATGAGTTAGACATGGTCTAGAAAAACCGTCTTTGGGCATTCCATCTCTTTCACTGGTCCGTCTCAACACAGTTCGGATGGTCCCCTCCCTAATGCCAGACTCTCATCCTTGGGTCCCTTGAAGTCCTCTGATAACTGATCCCTGCCTGCTGGAAACCTTCAAAATTCCTGCAAGAAATCCCAAGAAGGAATTGTTCTTATGATGGAGAATACCCTACTCATCCTTTGCTCGAATCAACAAACCTCTTGGAATAAAAGTTCATTCCTTGATATCAGCAAACCTTGATCCTTCCCCTGAAGACATCCTGTTGACATCCATATCTCTTGAATTTAAAATGGAATTTCTTGACTAACACTCTCTGAGCCCCAAATCATCATTCTATTGTCATCTGGAAATATAAACCCCGCTCCTTCTCTAATCATATACCTGGCATCCTACAAACTGGCTTCAAAGGGACCAATCCAAGATACCGGATATAGCCATCTTCAATCCTCTTCAATACCATCCCCCTCTCTCAGTATGCACCTGGCACTCTCTCCTATGAGCTACTTCAAAGGGACCAACCCAAGATGCTGGAAATCGCCATCTTCAATCCTCTTCAATACTATCCCTCTCTCTCAGCATGTACCTGGCATTCTCTCCTATGAGCTTACTTCAAAGGTACCAACTCAAGATACTGGAAATAGCCACCTTCAATCCTCTTCAATACCATCCTCCTCTTCAGCATGTACCTGGCCTCCCATAAACTGGCTTCAAAGGGACCAACCCAAGATACTAGAAATGGCCAATTCTGCCTTCATCCTCTTCAATACCATCCCAATCTACCTGGCATCTCTCTCCTACAAAGAGTTTCAATAGGACCAACAATCTGAGATACTGGAAATCTTCTATAACTTCCCCATCCCTTTTGACTGATGTAAGACAGAGAAAGAATAAAATCAATTATTGTAATAAGAGTTTTCTATAAAATTCCATTACAACTCCTATATACATTTATTCATCCAGAGTTGGTTGTATGGAAACAAGTGGTTTCTCTGGACATTTCACATGTGTAGGCATGTGGTACACTTACAGTAAAAGCAGTTGCTTAATTCCACCCACCATTATTATCATGGCCTGTACCACATGTACTAGGGATAAACAAAAAAACTAGACATTTCTCAATCTGACAGCGAAAGAAGGGAGAGACCTTGTTTAATGGCCACCACCAGGACTTGTGGACTTATCAGAAGTAGAGACTCCAACAATCCCATATTATCTTTGATTTGATAACTTGATAAGGTACACAATTTGGATTATAAATTATAAACACATTTTTTTCTATTATCCCTAGCAGACGTGGTACAAGCCATGATAATTATGATTTTCTGTGCTCCCTGGGTTATAAATATCTCTCTCCCAATTATTTTTATTTTCTATAAGAGATTGACATTTTAGAATTATTATTTGGCATGACAAACACATACGTTTACTTTTGAATCTTTCTCTGATATAAAAAGTCAAACTTGTACTCACACTGAGTGGTAGAAAAAATAGAGCTTTTTTTCTCTTCATTGGGATTGAGACCAAATGTTATTTCTAAAACCTTCCTCTACTTTTACAATGTACTTTGAATATATAGAGATAAAGGTGTCTGTTTCCATGTTAGGAACGGCCTCAAATTACAGGCAAAGTCAGATAAGGCACAATTTGGATTATCAATTATAAACACAAGGTAATAAGACCAAATCCAAATAAATAATTAGTGTGTGACGTTTCGGTAACAACGCTTTTACCGAAACGTCACACACTGATTATTTATTTGGATTTGGTCTTATTACCTTGTGTTTATAATTGATACCATTGAATCAAATAAAGTAATTAAACAAGTTAATAAGTCTCCGGAGATGAGTTTCTTTTTTATCACCAACTCTAGCTTTCGTAGCCCTTCTACAGTAGAATAAATATACAATCACACCATTAGATAGGACAGTATGTCTTGTACTCCTGGTACCCTAGACATGAAGGCTGCTGTCCTACTAAGCCCAGCTAAATGTTAACAGTCCTACCTTGGTGTGATGTTCCCATCAACAGGAAACACACCCAATTACTCTGTATGTCAGACGGGACAGTATGTCTTGTACTCCTGGTACCCTAGACATGAAGGCTGCTGTCCTACTAAGCCCAGCTAAATGTTAACAGTCCTACCTTGGTGTGATGTTCCCATCAACAGGAAACACACCCAATTACTCTGTATGTCAGACGGGACAGTATGTATTGTACTCCTGGTACCCTAGACATGAAGGCTGCTGTCCTACTAAGCCCAGCTAAATGTTAACAGTCTTACCTTGGTGTAATGTTCCCATCAACAGGAAACACACCCAATTACTCTGTATGTCAGACAGGACAGTATGTCTTGTACTCCTGGTACCCTAGACATGAAGGCTGCTGTCCTACTAAGCCCAGTTAAATGTTAACAGTCCTACCTTGGTGTGATGTTCCCATCAACAGGAAACAAACCCAATTACTCTGTATGTCAGACAGGACAGTATGTCTTGTATACTCCTGGTACCCTAGACATGAAGTCTGCTGTCCTCCTAAGCCCAGCTAAATGTTAACTGTCCTACCTTGGTGAGATGTTCCCATCAACAGGGAACCAGGCACCCAATTACTCTGTAGATATATGCATATCACCACTGTATATTTACAAATAAAAACAATGAAAAACAAGGCAGTTACAAAGAGTAGTTATTTTATTTTGATATAAAGTTCAGAAAATTCTGATACATGATTTTCTCTATAAAAGACAACAACATTCTGATAGGAATGAAAACATGACTATAGATATAAATAAATATATCAAGAATATACAACTTTTTATAAATGGGTCGAGATGTGAGAAACCACAGATGGTGTCACATTTACATATTAGCAAAGTTGGTAGAATGAGGTATAAGAAGTTTTGACATTGAGTGTCATTCTATAGGAAGACTATCACTATATTATTTATTCCAGTAACTATATACTGGCATTTAAAACCAAATGAATTTAAGATCATGTGGATTCAAGACCAAATGGCTTCAAGAACAAGTGGATTCAAGATGAATTGGCTTAAAGACCAAGTGAAATCAAAGCCTAGTGAATTCAAGACCAAATGACTTAAAGAACAAGTGGATTCAAGATGAAGTGTCTTAAAGACCAAATGAATTCAAACCCTAGTAAATTCAAGACCAAATGACTTAAAGAACAAGTGGAGTAAAGACTAAGTGGATTTAAAACCTTTAGGATTCAAACCCAAATGGAGTAAAGACCAAATGGACCAAGCAGCTTCAATACAAAGTGGATTTGACACCTAGCTTATTCAAGACCAATTGAACTAAAGTAGAATATTTGCCTTGATTTGGAATACCATTCTAGTGTGATTGGAGAATTCTGACAGAGTAATATTCAAGGCCAAGTTTCTCCAGTCCCAAATATACAATCCCAGTGTGAGACAGAATCTGTATTTAATCAGATTTTAAACTTTAGTCTTGTCACACATAAATTATTGAGTCTTGTATGAAGCATTGACTGTATTGCAGTAAAAATGAGTTATTCTGTCAATAAAAGTTCCAAGGCTTTTACACAGTAGTTTTAGAAATCAGCAGAAATGTATAAATAGTTTCAAATAAATCAATACTAGGTGGCATTCACAAAATTGAAGTAGTTTGAAAAATACACACTTATTCGTAATATAATTTTATATTTCATCAACTCTTATCAATTGCAACTCATTGGAAAGCAAAAATATTAGTTATAAATTATCATTAATCATAATTAGCTAAAATATAATTATTAATAGGATAATCCCCTAATAGTATGTTCAAATCAATAAGCTTGAGGGATAAGTCTCTTTCAAATAAATTTATTTCAAGCTTTCGGGCACAACCGCCCTTCGACAGGAAACAATATATTAGCTACTAAAGTTTTCGGATCTAATCTATATATATACATATATATGCGCAGGAAATGACAGTTATGCAAAAACGGATTTACATAGTGACGAACACAATAAATATAGAGAGAATTTGCATGTGTAAAATATGTACTGATATGAATAGGGCAAATAATATGGCATATCTTGGAAACTCAGGAATACATATTGAAATCGTGATCGCAGAGTTCATGATACAGAGGGGGGTTGGGTGGCTGCAGGGAATATTACATTGTAAATTTCAGGTAAATCAATTTTTCTATTGAGGCTGTGGAATTTGCTTGACAGGAGGGATTCTATGATTAGTCTTTGGTGTTTGTTAGCAATATTGGAATAATGAACTTTCGGTGATGTAATGTTGAAGGAATGGCCAGTTTCGTTTATGTGCTGTACTATTAAGGATCTATGGTCTAAGTTATCGATATTTCTTTTATGTTCATGAATTCTAATATTGACATGTCTTCCGGTTTCGCCTACGTAGATTTTTGGGCAGTTCAAACATTCTATGGAGTAAATAACGTTTCGTGGTGTGCTGCGAGGTTCATTAAGTTTCATAATCTGATTTCGGAGAAGGGATCCAGAGGTAGGTGCGCAGGTGAAGTAGGTTTTGATTCCAAATTTCAACAAGAATCTCGCTATTGTGGAGGATAATGGTGAATACGGCATATTGCAAATAGATCTGTATATTGGAGACTGTGTCTTTTTAGATGGGTCATAAAAGTGTCGCAATATAAAGGACATCGGGTATGCGCAGTCCCTGAGGTTAGCTAATATGTTCTGTGTTTCAAGGTTCTTGTACTTCTGGAGGGAGCAGTGGGTATGGACTCGTTTTGATAGAGCAATGACTGTGTTGATTTTGTGACTGATAGGACAGAAGGACGAGTATTGAACGTAATTAGGACGGAAGTATGGCTTATAATAAACGGTGGTATGATATTCATGTTGGTGCCGGATGATTTTAACGTCGAGAAATGGAAGGGCATCACTGGTTTCTTTTTCAACGGTAAAGTGAAGATCAGGATGATAATTGTTTAGATTGTAGAGGATGTCATCGGTTTTGGTGGTAGTGCAGATGCAAAAGATGTCATCGATGTACCTTCGCCAAAAGAATATATCCTGGGGGAAATTGGCGGTAATCCTTCGGTCTATTGCGCGCATAGAGATCTCAGCAATTGTGGTCGATAGAGGGCTTCCCATTGGGGACCCTTTTGCTTGCCTGTATGATTCGGAGTTATATGCGAATATGCAGTTATCTAGACATATGGTAATGAGTTGTGTGATTTTTTGGATGATATCTGTATCAATATGCTGTTCCTGCAGAAGTTCTATTGTATCACTTATGATCAGAGGATGTGGAAGGCTGGGGTATAAGGCTTGCACGTCAAAAGACACCATGATGCGGTCAGATTCCGGTTTGATCTTTAGGACTTCTCCTATAAAGGTTTGGGTGTTGGCTATGGGGAATGGGGCATTCTGTAATTGGAGGAACGGTTTTAGGAAGTTGGCTATAAATCTGGAAAGAGGGGCTGTTGGAGAAGAGAAAAAGGCCACTATAGGACGCAAGGGAGTTTCAGGTTTGTGTGTTTTCGGGAGACCGTAAATATAGGGCTCATTGTGTGGGCTGGACAGGTTAGATAGGAATTCTTTAAGTTCATCGTCTGTGATCTTGTGGTCGGTATTCATCTTTTTCAGTTCTTTTTTGAATGATTTATAACCCTGCAGCCACCCAACCCCCCTCTGTATCATGAACTCTGCGATCACGATTTCAATATGTATTCCTGAGTTTCCAAGATATGCCATATTATTTGCCCTATTCATATCAGTACATATTTTACACATGCAAATTCTCTCTATATTTATTGTGTTCGTCACTATGTAAATCCGTTTTTGCATAACTGTCATTTCCTGCGCATATATATGTATATATATAGATTAGATCCGAAAACTTTAGTAGCTAATATATTGTTTCCTGTCGAAGGGCGGTTGTGCCCGAAAGCTTGAAATAAATTTATTTGAAAGAGACTTATCCCTCAAGCTTATTGATTTGAACATACTATTAGGGGATTATCCTATTAATTGTTAGCCAAAGTTTTAGCATGAATCATATGTTTTCGGATAGAGAAATCCACTATTATCTTGAGCAGATCCGAAAAAAGTCCATCCAGCTCACCAAATGGAGATGCCACCTTGCCTTCAATCGCAGATGTGAAGAGTTAAATTTCATCCCACCGCCTCTGAGAATTAAGGACCCAGTGAAGAACCCATTCTCCTGCAAAGTAATCAAAGACACTCAAATGAAACTTTTAAGATGCAGAACACAGGGATGTTATTCCCATATCCGTATTCTTTCCAAAACCATCAAAGAATTAATTTGCCTCACCTCTCAAGTAGTGCCACCCCATAGAATGTACGAGATGGTGACACATATCACCTCAGAAGTTCTTTCTTTAAAGACAGAAATTACGACCAAGCACCACAAAAAACTGGAACTTTGGGCCCGCAAATATAACTGTCCAAAACTGAACCCACGGAAAATAACAAGCGCAATAATGAACCTGTCGAATGCCACTTTATCATTAGACGAAGAAATCTTACTAGCAAAAGGAATGAAATATAGAACAGTCCAGAAACCAGACCCCATTAGAATTATAAGTGGAATCGAATCAGCCATTACCAGACTCAATCTACAGGAAAGAAACATTATACGTAACAAAGTCACCAATTTAATAGTGTCACCTCCCAATCTCCCCCTTTACAACCCTCATGAACGGAAATTGTTGCAATACCTAAGCAACAAAAAAGAAATCGTCATCACCCAAGCAGACAAGGGATGACAGACAGTTATCCTTAATCGATCAGACTACAACAGCAAAATGCTCAAAATCCTAGAAGACCGAACCACATTCCACCCCATATCCGAAAGTGATAAAAAATCTGCTTATAAATCATTCAAAAAAGAACTGAAAAAGATGAATACCGACCACAAGATCACAGACGATGAACTTAAAGAATTCCTATCTAACCTGTCCAGCCCACACAATGAGCCCTATATTTACGGTCTCCCGAAAACACACAAACCTGAAACTCCCTTGCGTCCTATAGTGGCCTTTTTCTCTTCTCCAACAGCCCCTCTTTCCAAATTTATAGCCAACTTCCTAAAACCGTTCCTCCAATTACAGAATGCCCCATTCCCCATAGCCAACACCCAAACCTTTATAGGAGAAGTCCTAAAGATCAAACCGGAATCTGACCGCATCATGGTGTCTTTTGACGTGCAAGCCTTATACCCCAGCCTTCCACATCCTCTGATCATAAGTGATACAATAGAACTTCTGCAGGAACAGCATATTGATACAGATATCATCCAAAAAATCACACAACTCATTACCATATGTCTAGATAACTGCATATTCGCATATAACTCCGAATCATACAGGCAAGCAAAAGGGTCCCCAATGGGAAGCCCTCTATCGACCACAATTGCTGAGATCTCTATGCGCGCAATAGACCGAAGGATTACCGCCAATTTCCCCCAGGATATATTCTTTTGGCGAAGGTACATCGATGACATCTTTTGCATCTGCACTACCACCAAAACCGATGACATCCTCTACAATCTAAACAATTATCACCCTGATCTTCACTTTACCGTTGAAAAAGAAACCAGTGATGCCCTTCCATTTCTCGACGTTAAAATCATCCGGCACCAACATGAATATCATACCACCGTTTATTATAAGCCATCCTTCCGTCCTAATTACGTTCAATACTCGTCCTTCTGTCCTATCAGTCACAAAATCAACACAGTCATTGCTCTATCAAAACGAGTCCATACCCACTGCTCCCTCCAGAAGTACAAGAACCTTGAAACACAGAACATATTAGCTAACCTCAGGGACTGCGCATACCCGATGTCCTTTATATTGCGACACTTTTATGACCCATCTAAAAAGACACAGTCTCCAATATACAGATCTATTTGCAATATGCCGTATTCACCATTATCCTCCACAATAGCGAGATTCTTGTTGAAATTTGGAATCAAAACCTACTTCACCTGCGCACCTACCTCTGGATCCCTTCTCCGAAATCAGATTATGAAACTTAATGAACCTCGCAGCACACCACGAAACGTTATTTACTCCATAGAATGTTTGAACTGCCCAAAAATCTACGTAGGCGAAACCGGAAGACATGTCAATATTAGAATTCATGAACATAAAAGAAATATCGATAACTTAGACCATAGATCCTTAATAGTACAGCACATAAACGAAACTGACCATTCCTTCAACATTACATCACCGAAAGTTCATTATTCCAATATTGCTAACAAACACCAAAGACTAATCATAGAATCCCTCCTGTCAAGCAAATTCCACAGCCTCAATAGAAAAATTGATTTACCTGAAATTTACAATGTAATATTCCCTGCAGCCACCCAACCCCCCTCTGTATCATGAACTCTGCGATCACGATTTCAATATGTATTCCTGAGTTTCCAAGATATGCCATATTATTTGCCCTATTCATATCAGTACATATTTTACACATGCAAATTCTCTCTATATTTATTGTGTTCGTCACTATGTAAATCCGTTTTTGCATAACTGTCATTTCCTGCGCATATATATGTATATATATAGATTAGATCCGAAAACTTTAGTAGCTAATATATTGTTTCCTGTCGAAGGGCGGTTGTGCCCGAAAGCTTGAAATAAATTTATTTGAAAGAGACTTATCCCTCAAGCTTATTGATTTGAACATAAAATATAATTAATTTACTTTTTGAATTTGCCTGAAAATAAACTTGTTAATATATGCTACTGATAATTTTTGTTTTATTCAAGAGAGTTCCAATTAAATAGATTTGACTGTATATTGATGAATATAGAAAATTTACCTATTTTTAGTCATATAATTGTTAACATTCACTTCAATAAAGTTACATATATGTATATATGGGGGGAAAGTCAATAAAACTACCCATTTATAACAAGAAACCAAATAAAAATTTCTGAAGAACTTGGCACAATTTGAAAATATGAGGTATTAAAGGTAACAATTTTATTACAATAATTTAATTTGAGAGTTATTGAGGCCAATGACTGTAACAATCTTATATAACAATCCTTATAATATATATTTGGATCTAGTCTAGCTATACTTGGAGAATATTATAGAATTTTCATACTAAATAACATAAACAATGATATAATAGTTTGCTATATCTTTATATATAGGGAGGGATTTAAATAACAAGATTTCTCAAAATGAGAACGTCATATAATACAGTATAACCTCGTTAATTCGACACACCCCAATTCGACACTCGGCGATAATTTGACCATGTTCTGATGTCCCTACCTCCGGCCTATCAAATAACAAACCGTAATTCGACATATCGATAATACGACACTTCCGATAGTTCGACTATTTTAAAATTCGAATTTCGACAATTGAATGTTTTTTACTCACAACTTTCCACTAAAAAGGTATTACGGCGGCGATCGGCGGGCGCCGATAGGATCGCGCGCGCTCACTTTTGGTTCCTGGTTAGTTTAAGTTTCACTTTGCAGTGCCGTTGCGTCAAGTCGCGAGTGTTATTGTTTTTTTTTTTGTGTTTTTTTACGCTGGGATTTAGGCTTCGTGCGCTACTTAACATTAATATTTTATTTTTAAATTTCAGCATTGAAATATTTTAGTTATTTTAAAATTGACAAATAATTTCCTTTTAAATAAATAAATCTTTATAAAATGTAGCCACAATGATTATGATAACATTTTATTTCAATATTCCATTTCTGTGTTATTATAAAAGATTTAAACACAAAATCAATAATACCTGCAGCAGCAGTGGATGACTTTAATACATTAAAATTTATTTATTAAAATACATTTCAGAGGAAAAAAGGCATGCATGTTTTTTCAAAATGACCATCTGGAATACATCCTGAATAGGATTCCAGTGCAAAAACAGACATCTATAAAGGAATTTTTTAAAAAGATCTTCATGATTATTTTAAGTAATATTTTAAAATTTTCTTTTTATTTACCATATTTTAAAACGAAAATCACGAAATTTCTCTTTAATGGCTTATAAAATGCTAAAAATGAAGAGAAAAAGTGTTCTTTATTAAAATATATAGGTTACAAGCTTTCGGGCACCAAGCCCTTCTACAGGTACAACGTATTGTGAGAAACTAAAGCTATATATAGAATCGATATGTGAAGAATCTGCATATTTTAACTATGTATGAGGCAAAGATATCAAAATAAGATATGGAAAGAAGGCTTTTTTAGAAATATTTAACAAAATATAGGATATGATAATTGACAAAAATATGATAGATTTAGCATACTACTAATAGAACTATTGCGAAATAAAATAACGCGTGATCATCTCTGGATGCCAAACAACTGAAAAATACCATACACACCGTAACGCTAAAAAGTATTAACAGAGAGGAAAATAGGTTTGACCCGCCATCAGCGTAATCTTCGGATTATGAAAAATAGAGGTCGGGTTTATTCCCATTGCCCAGTCTGATGTATCCACCTCCGTTAAATCATTCAGATTAAAGCTATTGCGATTGAAAAAATCAGGTCATATCACACCGGTTCAATATAGTTCTTTCATTTCCGATCTTAACAATGTTCCCTATATATACGGACTTCCTAAGACCCATAAGCCTGGCATCCCCCTACGCCCCATCATAGCCTACCACCTTTCCCCTGCCTACAAACTATCTAAATATCTGTCTAGCTGTCTCACACCTTTGGTGAAAGCCAGCCCACAGTCCTCTGCCATAAGGGATATCCCGTCCTTTGTGCAATCTGTTAATTCTCTCAGCCCTGTCCCCAACTCCGTTATGGTATCTTATGATGTTAATTCCATGTATCTTTCCCTCCCCCACCAGCTCATTATTAGGCAATTGACAAAATTCTTGCAGGATAGCCACGTAGATCCCCATACCACTGAATCCATAATCGCACTGTCCTCCCTATGTTTAGACTTCACTACGTTCACCTTTAACAACCTGTATTACAAACAAATCAGGGGCTCTCCCATGGGCAGCCCGCTATCCTCCCCCCTTGCAGAAATAGTCATGGCCACCATTGACCACTGGATCCAACAGCAAATCACACCGGGTATTCACATGTGGCGGAGATATATTGATGATATCTTCTGCATATGTGATACCGGACAAGAAATAAGTATTTTAGATTGTCTTAACTCCTATCATCCAGAAATTTCATTCAGTTTAGAATTAGAGGACAGATCTGTATTGCCGTTCTTGGATATACTTGTTATACGTACCACCTCCCATTATCACACTACCGTATACCACAAGATCAATTATCCCACATTCTACACAGACTTCAATTCTTCATGCCCCCTATCACATAAAATAAATACTGTTCGAACGCTTACCAAGAGATTGGTCACCCACTGCTCCCTTCCCCTATTCAGAACTATTGAATTTTCTCTAATCATAAAACAGCTGGCCCTATCCCAATACCCTCCCCATTTTATACATAAGTATAGATATAACCCTCTTTCCGTTAGGCCTGCTACAGTCAGCAGAAACAGTTGTCTATTGCCCTTCTCCGCCCAATCAGTCGCCATCTCCCGCATCCTCAGAACACACGAGATCAACACCTATTTTTCTAATAGCAAAGGTATTGGCGCCATCCTCAGACATCCTATCACCAGACTACCCAGATCTACCGTTGCTCAGTCCTCTGGTGGCTCGGTCTACTCAGTCTCATGTAACGATTGCAGCGCGTCTTACATAGGCGAGACTGGTAGGTCCGTAGCCATCAGGATGACTGAGCACGGTAGATGCATCACCAACAAAGACAATAGATCCCTTATATTCAACCATATTGACACCACTGGCCACTCATTCAATCTATCCTCCCCTACCACCCTATACTCTAATATATCAACAGCAAATATCAAAGGTTAATTATCGAAGCAGTATTATCCATCAGTAACAACAGTATTAACAGACACATTGATATACCAATACAGTACCTAGATATATGTAATAATCTTTAGGCCGGCCACTTCATTCCCCTGATCTTGCCATAACCCCCCGCAAACCCCCCCCCCCGACCCCTATTTTTCATAATCTGAAGATTACACTGATGGCGGGTCAAACCTATTTTCCTCTCTGTTAATACTTTTTAGCGTTACGGTGTGTATGGTATTTTTCAGTTGTTTGGCATCCAGAGATGATCACGCGTTATTTTATTTCGCAATAGTTCTATTAGTAGTATGCTAAATCTATCATAATTTTGTCAATTATCATATCCTATATTTTGTTAAATATTTCTAAAAAAGCCTTCTTTCCATATCTTATTTTGATATCTTTGCCTCATACATAGTTAAAATATGCAGATTCTTCACATATCGATTCTATATATAGCTTTAGTTTCTCACAATACATTGTACCTGTAAAAGGGCTTGGTGCCCGAAAGCTTGTAACCTATATATTTTAATAAAGAAAACTTTTTCTCTTCATTTTTAGCATTTTATTTACCATATTTATTTACTTTCAACTGCTATATTTTTCAATTAGAATAAAATATTATTTAATATATTATATTTAATATTTTAATGTCTGTAGAGTTAATATTTGATTATATTACTGAAAAGAAACACATTACCAGTAAATTTATTTGTTACAATTATTTATGTTTCTAAAAAATGTATTAATGCCATTTTGTCACTGATACTAAAAGTTAATCATGAAAATAAAATAAAAACACAATGGTTTCAATTAATATCATTAATTTATTTTAGCGAGTTAGATGATTACCTAATCATCTAACCTTAATTCAACACTTCCTTTAATTCAACGGAAAGCTCTGATCCCTTGGGGTGTTGAATTAAAGAGGTCCGACTGTATATAAAACACAAGCACACAGTAAAAAAAGGGGGTAAAATGCATTGTTCAATTTAGATATAGGTATTTTATCTTTGAATATATATATATAAAAGGGTGTATATAGATAGACTATGTAAATATAACAAATTTCTATGGTAGGATATATGGAAAATTGTTAAATCAATAGGGAAAATGAGCAAAAAGTATATCACACGAGGTCAGCAGAAGCTATATGAATTACATGGGATTCTGCGAACTTGTAGGCCTGTCCACAATCACATGGGTTAGCTGTGATCTTGTTGGGATTTTAAATATTCAAATTGGAAAAAAAGTTCAGACAATCCATGAAATATAATGAAAAATGGAATTATGTTTTAAATAAATGTATTTATCTAAAAATTATATAGTTAACACTCATATGAAAATAAATAAAATTAGTTTAATTTATCTCAATAGAGTTTCAATTATTAGTAAATAATGCAAATCTATATTAAAGATATGTAAATAAAGATTGACCTGTTTGGAGAAAATGGATTAGAAACAATGTCGGGAAAAATTGAAGGAAGAGAGGAAAACCTCCAATGAGCTGGCTACAAGTGGTCAAGAAAGCTACCAGAAGGTTACTAGAGCTGTGAGTGATGGTCACTAACAGATCAAAAAGGAGACTTGGACGCTAGCAACAACATTATAAGGATACAAATAACTTCAAAAATTTGCATAAGAAAAAACTATTTATTGCGTATTCCAGCAAGTCCTCCCAAGTTGACTATATTAGGGATTGTTGCTTATTTAAAGATATCTGCTGTCAGATCACTCTCATCAAACTCAAGGATAATGAAAGAATGATGACTCAATTGAATTTATTTACATAGACATCAATGAAGAATATTTACATATAAGAATTCAGTTATTATGCAAATACAGTAATTCATAAATACAACTGCAATACCTACAAGGGCAGATAGAGAATGACAAGAATAAATGAGATTTTTAATATGAAAAATACCAAAGAAAGTAATTAGAAAATAATTTTACAATTGACTTTCTGTGTAATAATCTTAAAAATCTTCAAAACTTTATTAATTTTTCCTTTCTGTCTTAAAATAATTCAATTTATAATTAGCCAATATAATAAATTTTCTATTATAAAGTTTGTATTTATATAATAAATACACTTTGTACCAGAAAGGGGCACCTCTCCCTTTAAAAGTACATAAAAACAACTATGTACTTTATAAATTACATTACTCAACACAAATATAAAGGGAGCCTCCTTCTGGTACAAGAATCTTCCCACAATGTTGTAAATTATCTAAAATATAAAGTTGGCCAAAAGATAGGTCATTGAATACAGGGTGTTAGAAGGCCATCCTATGGAACAATTTGGTGGAGTTTCTTATCATCTTCCCACCACAATGGGTAGTAAATTGTTGGAAATGCCTGGCTCATCAGTTCACTATTGTATTAGGTTGTTTCTACTACAATTAGACACCATTAAGAGACAGTCTCTACACCTTAGTTCCATAATTACCTTTGAACCCAACAACCTGATACAATAGTCTGGTAGAATCTGGATGGGAGGACTTACCACATAAGTCTTTCCTATAAGTTCATATTGCTGTAATAAAAGTCCTTTTTAGTGGTTAGATTCTTATAGAGCTCAAAAATAATTTACATTTGCTTTATATGACATACTTTGAGAAAATATAAATATATTTATTAAAATACATCATTAAAATAATAAAAAGTCAACATTCATCAAAAAAAAATTTAGTGAATACAACTTTAGAAACTAACTTTCTGGTGTAAATTATATCGGCTAAAACTCGGGGGATTTTAAGAACTATAAATAGTTTCAAAATTGATTGATAGATGGCGGTACTAATTCACGTTTCTCTTCCTGTCTAGATAACTTTCTGTTTTTGCTATTGTGAAATTAGATGAAACAAGTAAGTTTATTTTATTTTTCTTTGGCTTTATTTTATAAAATTCTTCGAAATTTTTCTTTAAATCTTCATTAGGTGTTTTCTAAACATGCCAAGACCTAGAGAAAGTCTATTTATTTATTATGTTAATATTATAAAAATAAAATTTTAAATTTTATGTTCGAAGTTTGCATAATAATTATTCACTAGTTTTAAAGATTGCTTGATATAACATTGACCCTTTTTTTGCTACCATAAATTCCAGCCATATTATTTCTAGTTAAATACACAGGGATTTCTAACAAATTTTGAACATTAAATTGGATGAATTATTAAGCTTTAATAAAATATTAAATTTCAATATAAAATTGTGCAACAAATTGAGGAACACTACCGACTTTTAAACAAAGTAACATATACATTAATTTATAAATAGTTACAAAATGTGATGATAGATGGCGATAGGTGTTTGCGTGCTGCGGAAACTACGTTGTAATTATTTTACTTTTGGTTTGCTATCAAGTACATTTAGATAGATATTAGTGTTTATATTTATATATTTTTTCCCCGTTTTATAATTTTTAGCTTTTTTAAAATTGAATTTTTGTTTCAATAAATTTAACTATAAAATTTACGTGTACCTGTTGAATAAAATTTTCATTTTTATAAACAAACCCTATGACGAGTAACTAAAACGATTTTATCTTAGAAAGTTTGACAATAAATTTTTAACTTTACAAAATTAAAAAGGGCATTTTATATATTTGTGATATTTAGCTAATTATAATTAAAATAAGTTTAATAAATTATTTTTAACAATTTAAAATAAACTAATTAAATGTGTTAACATTATATTTTTGTACTTAAATATAGAAACATTTATGTAGTATTCTGTGTTTAAAGATAGAATATATCATCATCATAGAGCGCGTGAAGCGAAACACTTTGGATTCAAATATAAAAGAAATTTGTAAAATAAAATAAATGTAACCTTTTAAATATATATAATTGTAATTGTAATAAAATAATTTCATCTGGTGAGTAATGTTTAATTAATTAATTAAATAATCACTATACAACAATTTAATTAACAGAAAATAATTTAAGCCTCTTTGAGAGTGTGGATTACTTTGGGTTATTTTCTTACAATGTACTTTTATTTTGCCATTTAACATAGTGGATAAAAGTGCCATAGTAAATTTTGGAACAAAGGAAAAATTACAAATACTATTTTGAAATAGGTGAATAAATTAAACAGGAAGAAAGTGAACAAAGTTTTAGAAATAAAAAAGCAGAAAATTTTATTTAAAATATCATCTTTTAAAGGAAAATTTAGTGTTTGTTTACCTTTCAGCTAGCACCCTATTTAGTTATTATTCTAGCTACTCATGTCTTTCCTGTATTTTATTTCAAATAACAAAATGTTACTTTATAAAACAACTCTTTGTTTATTCATCATCATAAACAATAATATACGATGTATAATGTAAACAGCGTGTTAATGTAAAAATATAAATATAAAGTGTAATAAACAATTAGTAATATAATTTCATCTGGTGAGTAATGTTTAATTAAATAATAACTATACAACATAAATTGGCGACGAGAATTTGAAAATATAACTGTAGCCCTAAAAAAAAAAAAACAAGTATGGCAGCCAACTGACGCCACCGTTACCCATGAATATGAATGCTTGCAATTTATTTGCGGAATATAAGCAATGGATGGAATCCTATGCCATTTTTGAAATAGCATCTGGAATTTCAAAAAAATCGGATGAAATTAAGAGAGCAACTCTATTGCATTGTTTAGGGCCAAATGTACAGCGTATATTTTTCAACTTGCCAGATGAAAAGGAAAATTATGAACAAACTAAAATGGCTTTAGATAAATATTTCACACCTCATAAAAATGTGGTCACTGAGAGATTTAAATTTAGACAAAGAGTCCAGAAAGATGATGAATCGATCGACAACTACCTAATTTCTTTAAGAGAGCTTTCTAAATCTTGTGAATTTGGGAATTTAGAAGCTGATATGATAAGAGACCAAATAATTGAAAAATGTAACAACAAAAAAACTTAAAGAAAAATTGTTGCAACAAGAAAATTTGACACTGTCAAAAACCATTGATATTGCTAGAATGTTAGAAATTTCTAGAAAAGAAATTAGACTTCTTGAACCTCAAAATGATCAAACACTAAATAGAGTTCAAAATAAACCTAAAAAGCACTATAATGCTAATAATTTCAACAAAGGTAGATTTACTAATCAAGGTACCCCATCATTTTCAGGTGCCTCAAAGCCTAAATGTTATCGCTGTGGATTAGATACACATTCAGCACAAGAATGTGGTGCTAAAAAATGACTTGTTCATATTGCAATAAATTAGGACATCTTTTTAGAGCTTGCAGGAACCGCCCAAATCAAAATAATAATAGAAACCACAAAAGTTTCAATCAAACTAAAGTTAAGACCATACAAGAAGAAAATAAGACTGAAGTAGGTGAAAGTTCAGATGAATATACCTACTATACAGGTGCTGAAAATAAAGAAAAAGTACAAATAGATGGTAGTGAAATAAATATGATAATTGATACAGGGAGTGATAGAACTTTCATAAGCTATAATAAGATGCTTGAATTATATGGCCATAAAATTATGCCAAAATTACATGACACCACCCGAACCTTTTTTGCCTATGGTCAAGATAGACCTCTTCCATGTTATGGTTATTTCAATGCTGTGATTTCTTGGAAAGAAAATTCAGTTTCAGAAGAACTTTATGTGATTGATAAAAAAGTTGAATCTTTGTTGGGAGGCAAGGCTAGTTTTGAACTAGGTATAATTAAAAAGGTAAATCATGTAAATGAATCAATGTCTACTAATATAGAAACTCTTGTTCAAGAACATGAACATCTTTTCCATGGACTTGGAACTATAAAAGGCTATAGTCATAAAGTGACATTGAAAGACAACTATAGGCCCATTGCCCAGAGATGCCGTCGTATACCTTATGCAATGGTAGAAGCAGTAAATCAAGAGCTTGATAAGATGCTAGAGAATGGAATCATTGAAGAAGTGCATCAAGGTTCTGAATGGGTTTCTAACATAATAGTTGTTCCAAAAAGGGATAGTGAGGAAATTAGACTATGCATAGACCTTCGGGAAGTGAATAAAGCAATATTGAGAGAAAGACATCCAATTCCTACAATTGACAATATGTTACATGCCCTTAAAGGTGCTAAAGTATTTGCAAAGCTGGATGCAAAAAAAGGGTTTTGGCAGGTTGACTTAGACCCTCAATCAAGACCCCTTACAACTTTCATCACGCACCGTGGTTGTTACAGATTTTGTAAAGTTCCTTTTGGTCTATCAAGTGCTCCAGAGGCATATCAGAAAGGAATGGATTCAATTTTGCTTGATTTGAAAGGTGTAATTTGTTACTTGGACGATGTCGTAGTTTACGCCAAAGATAGACAAGAACTAGAAGAAAGGCTTAGAAAAGTCTTACAAAGATTTGATAAAGTAGGCATTAGGCTCAACAGGAATAAGTGCAAATTTGCCATGGAAGAATTGGATATTTTAGGTCACATTGTTAGTAGTGAAGGTATTAAACCTGATAATAGGAAAATAGAAGCAGTCTTAAATTTTCCAATACCAAAAAATATTGAGATGTTAAGGTCATTCTTAGGAACTTGTGGGTTTTAAAGAAAATTCATACCTAATTTTTCTAAATTGGCAGAACCTTTAAATAATTTGACTAGAAAAAATGTTAGGTGGAATTGGGATTTGAAAACAAATAAAGCATTTCAGGATCTTAAAGAGTCACTAACAAAAGAGCCATGCTTGGCATATTACAACTTGAACTCACCAACTGAATCAATCACAGATGCAAACCCTATTGGTCTTGGAGCAGTATTAATACAAACACAACAAAATGGCATTAAAAGACCCATTGCATATGCCAGCAGATCCTTAACTGATACTGAAAAAAGATATTCACAAATAGAAAAAGAGACATTGGGATGTGTATGGGCAATTGAACATTTTAACACCTATATTTGGGGAAGGAAATTTGTGTTAAAAACAGATCACAAACCTCTAATCTATATGCTGAATCCTAAAAATGGAGCTGTTTTGCCTCCAAGAATTCAAAGATTGAGTTGGAGATTACAACCATATATGACTTTGAAATTGAATTCATTCAAGGAAAGCAAAATATTGCAGATATATTTTCAAGACAACCTCTTTCTAACACAAGTGATGAAGAATGGCTGGAGGACTATGTTCATAAAGTCTTATCCATCACTTCTGAAGAGCTTCAAGCACTGTCTTTGAAAGAGATAAAAGTTTGTACAGAGCAAGATCCTTTGTTTCAAAAACTGAAAGAGATGGTTCAAAAGGGAGTTTGACCATATCCTTTGAATGAAGAATTTAAATGTTTTTATAAGTTTAAAGATGAACTCTCAATTTTTGATAATCTTATCTTAAAAGGAAGTAGAATTTTGCTACCTTCAAAACTAATAAAGAGAGTCTTGAGAATTGCACATGAAACACATCAAGGAATGACAAGAACCAAACAACTGTTAAGAGAAAAATATTTTTGGTTAAACATGGACTTTGACATTGAAAATTTGATTAGAAACTGTCCAATTTGTGTAAGGAATCAACCATTGATAAATGATCAACCATTGCAAATAGTTCCGTTACCATCAAAACCTTGGATGAAACTTGGAATTGACATAGTTGGTCCAATTGGCCATCATTATGTTTTAACAGTGATCGACTACTATTCTTCATATCCTGAAGCAATGATAATAGAAGACATTTCCAGCAAGACAATTATTGAAAAATTAATGGAGATCTTTGCAAGACATGGTTATCCACATGAAGTTGTAACAGATAATGGCTTACAGTTTGTAAGTACATCAATGGAAAGATTTTTAAAAGAATGTGGAATCAGGCACATCAAAGCCTCACCCTATTACCCAAAAAGTAATTGGAAGATAGAAAGATTCCATAGATTTCTAAAGAAACAATTCAATTCAAGTTCTGAAGAAGGGAAAGATTGGAAAGAAGATTTATATAGAATTTTAATGTCTTACCGAACTACTCCAAACAGATCTACAGGAAAGACTCCAGCATTCCTATTATTTTCAAGAGAAATCAAAACTAAATTAAGCTCACTTGTTAATGATGCAGAAGAAGATGAATCCAACATCAAAGAATTCAATATGGTCTACAAAGAAAAAATGAAAACATATAATGATATAATTCGGAAAGCTAGTCCTCATAATTTTGAAATTGGAAATTTAGTTTATGTGGCAAATCCAAATAATGGAAAACTTGATTCAAATTTCAGATCAGAACATCATGTCATTCTTGAAAACACTTCAATAAATTCTTTTAAATTAGTCAACACTAAAAATGGGAAAATAATTCATAGAAATGCTAAACATTTGAAACATGTTCCTACTCAAGAGACCAATCAAGACATTTCTGACTTGATTCCAGAAGAGAGCCAGAAAAATCTTAGTTCAGATTCGACAAGAATTGAACACCTCAACTCTTCTGATGTACAAATACCAGATGATAATTCCTCAAACCAAGACAAGGACACTTCTTTAAACCGACCAAGTTCAAGTAGAACAGGGTCTACATTTAACCCAGTTGTTTCAGATAGACTTGATGCCGAGGCTCTTCACCAGTTGCCACCAGAGGTTTCTCCACCCTTGCCGACTACCAAGGAACCCGTGATCACCAGGAGTGGAAGAGTCGTCAAGCCATCATCAAAATATAAAGACATGATTCCTTTCTTCTAAAGGAAGGAGGGAATGTAGTATTCTGTGTTTTAAAACATAATAGATCATCATCATAAACAATAATATACGATGTATAATGTAAACAGCGTGTTAATGTAAAAATATAAATATAAAGTGTAATAAACAATTAGTAATATAATTTCATCTGGTGAGTAATGTTTAATTAAATAATAACTATACAACAAGCAGTCTCTAGTTAGGTTTAAATTGGGTCCAGGATGGACAGTAATGTCACCACATTTAGTGTCTTTTTTTTCTCTCACAAAAATAATAAAATATTTTATCTCTTTGCAACCAATTTTCTGTTCATACTTGTTCAACTTTTAACTTTGAGATGTTCTCCAACTGTATGGATCATGTTCCAGAACATGGAGAACACTTGCCCATTCCAGGGATACATCAGGACTGAACTAGAGGGTGTGAAGTCAGAATTGTCCACTGGCCCAACCACAACCTCACTTGGTGAAGATCATCTACAAGGATTGGAGAGAGATTTGAAAAACACAAAGGAAGAACTGGAAACTGTGAAGGCAGGATTTCAAGTTACTATAAATGAACTGAGCACGATGAAGACAGAATTACAAAACACTAAAGGAGAACTGAATGCTGTGAAGTCTGAATTACATGTTAACAAAAAAGAACTAGAAACTATGCTGACAATACAACAAGTTGATAAAAAGAAACTGAAAGCTATGCAAATAGAATTAATTCATAAAAAGGAAGAACTAGAAAGTATAAAAACAGAACTACAAGGTACTAAGAAAGAACTGGCCACTGTGAGAACAGAGCTCCAAACTACTACCACCGCCTGCTGTGATGTTAAATGTCATGAGAATCCTGTGAAAATGGCTGATGTGGAGCTTGACCTTACACCTTGTGTCCAGAACTGGCTTCCTCCTGGTGTGGAATATCCTGACTTGGTGAATGACCTTAAGAAATATCTGTATGGAAGTGGAGATCACCAAGATAAATTGGAATTACACGGTTTATTTGGTTGGAATAATTGGACTGGAGACTCCCAAGATAGATCAGAGTATATAATTAGGAATATAGATGGCAC
Source organism: Cordylochernes scorpioides (assembly GCA_030710605.1). Classification (NCBI taxonomy): domain Eukaryota; kingdom Metazoa; phylum Arthropoda; class Arachnida; order Pseudoscorpiones; family Chernetidae; genus Cordylochernes; species Cordylochernes scorpioides. The sequence continues at coordinate 23,118,566 of CP092874.1, forward strand.
TGAGTTCAATGTTAGGAGTAAGTGTAGAGTTGGAGGAGAGAAGATCGAAGTTGAGGTGTCATTCCATCAGATAGGTGGAGGTGTCAACACCCTGGCCCAATATAAATATTGTATTTTGTGTTTGAGGGAATATAGTTACACTGGTGGAGTAGTTATCAACTCTGTGTTGGTTGGTCAAACCTGCCGCTACCTGATAGACACAGAGAAGTTGAAAACATATTTTAGTAAATCCAATTATATTTATGGACATATGGTTTTGTGTAAATATATATATTAGGATCACTATGTCAACTTTATAAATAAATTTCTCCATTTTATTACCTTGTGTTTTTCTCCATTTTAACTCTAAAAACAGTCATTTTATATCTCCACATATAATTTACCATTTTATATCAACTGACCTTATTCTCCCAACATACATTGTAGCAAACACATTATTTACATTTCAAATTGTTAAATTTATTCCTCATAACACACACACACAATAGATTATATTATTTGACATAGAAAAATTAGGAAAGACAAAGTTCAGGATGATAAAGTAATTCATTTGTATCCCCACAATTAAACCCTCTTTACATCAAAGAACAGAGAGGCAAAGAGATATGTTTACCTTGTAGCAAAATATTGAAATTAGGTATCTCTTTATGTTAAATATTCTGTTACCCTATTTACATCATGTTTATAAATTACCCACTTTTATATAAAACTATCATCATGGCATTATAAAATATCAATGGTAATTTCCTAATGGTATTGATCTAGACCAGTATCAGTACTGAATTATTTCTAATCACTTGTATGGTTGTTTGAATAAAATATGGTTGTTTCACATCTCTCTTTAGTGTATTAACTAACCACTAACTTGAAGTTAACTACATATCATGATTATCATGGCCTGTGGCATGTTTATTTAGAAGTAAAAAAATATTCATATGAACAAATATAAACACAGGTCACTTAATTTATCAATCTAATCCCAATAGCCAAATACTGAAAGTAACCTATCCTTCCTAACTTGAATTAACTACATACCATGATTATCATGGTCTGTAACATGTTTACTTAGAAGTAAAAATATCCATATAGACAAATTTAAATGCAGGTCACTTAATTTACAAATCTAATCCCAATAGCCAAATACTGAAAGTAACTTATCTTTCCTAACTTGAGTTAACTACATACCATGATTATCATGGTTTGTAACGTGTCTACTTAGAAGTAAAAAATATCCATATAGACAAATTCAAACGCAGGTCACTTAATTTACCAATCTAATCCCAATAGCCAATTACTTAACCCTTAACAGGACGGGTTGGGTTGATTCCGCCCATGCATAAACTTAATTTTTTTTTCCTTTACTGAGAGCTACCAGCTTTCATGTATTTAAATTTTACTGTGATACAAACATTTTCCATCCATTATTTAAAAATATCAGTTTTGTAAAGGGTGTTAAATTTGCATGTGGGGGCGGATTCGGCCCAGCCCATCCAGGAGCTTGAGAATTTTTCAGTCAGTGTTAGCTCGTGGCTCATAATTGAGTCGCTGTCTTCCGCTATTTTTTATCTCCTCTTATAAAATAATACTTTTTCTTTGAATAAGTAGAATTATCATTCAAATTAACAGAGAGAACTCTCCCTGCCAACCCAAAATATATATAAGTTTTAGAGATTAGTCGACCATTTTAGAAGAGTAATAGAAATATTACAGCAGACAATTGGTTCACTTCAGTAGGATAAGTTGAAAAAAACATGGCCTTACATATTTAGGAAGGATGAGAAAGAATAAAAAAACCTCAGATTCCATCACAATTTCAACCACACCCTAATAGAGAATCAGGAACATCTATTTTTGTTTCTCTGGAACAACCACTTTAGACTCCTAAGTTCCCCCCCCCCCCCCCCCCCCCAAAAAAAAAAGAAAATTGGTAATTGGATTGATAAAAAGGATAAAAACGAAAGGAGAAATATTATTGGTGATCTTGGGAGAGAATTGACTGATGAACACCTGGCCACACAATCTCAATTCTCTCTCGCTGGAATTACAGATGACTATTCTAGAAGAATTTTGGTTCACGTACATCAAGGGAATCTACGATGCCATAACAATTTTAAGAGGACAGAGGTTGTTTACACTTGGTTATCTCATGTGTCTTCAATAAAGATCACTGTAATATCTTTCAGAGTTATTGTCTGAATCCCAATATACATGCTGAAAGGTACAACTTCAATTTTTGATAAAGCACAATTTGTATTATAGATTATATCTACATATGAAAATAAGACCTAATCCAAATTTACATACTATAATTTATTTGGATTAGATCATATTTCTTTGTTTCCTTAAGTTTTGTCTAAGAGTGTATTTAATCAAAAGAATTTACAAATATTTTCCTGATGTATTTAATCTCAACTCTTTTAAAATTTTTTTTTTTTTTCTTTTTCAAATACAGTATAATCTCTTTAATTTAACTGCCATTTAATTCCACACTTACTTTAATTCAGACTTTTTATCTTCAAATCCCAATAAAGCTAAATTCTTTAATTCAACTGACTATAATTCAACATCAATTTTTAATCCAATCCATATTTTCTGAATCCATGGGGTGATGAATTAAGTTAGACTGTACATTATCAAATTTGTAGATTTTATGATTTTTTATTATAATCACTATTGCATATTCAGAATTTTTTTTTTAAATTGCATTGTATCTTGTGTATTGATGTAGTGTATGATATATATTTAGATTATATATCTCTATATATGCCATTTATGTTTCTGAGCTTTACATGGAGCATTTGTCCCATATTTAATTTTTAAATGTTGCTCAAATGTCTACATATAAGAATCTATTAATAAAAATTATTATGGAGGTGGCACAAATACACAATCTCTCTCTCTCTTTTTTTTTACATATTTTCTGTTGTGGTGTTATTAACATCCTTCAAGTTGAGTTTGAAAGCTCCGGAAGCTCCGAAAATAAGACCTAATCTAAATAATATAATAGTGTGTGATGTGTTTCGGTAATAGCATTGTCACCATCATCAGACAAAAAATAAAATGAATATTATTCTTTTGTCTGATAATGGTGACAATGCTGTTGCCGAAGTGTCACACACTAATAAATCATTTGGATTAGGTCTTATTTTCTTTTATAAAATTAATACAGTAAAACCTCCAAGGGGGGATCCAAAAATCTAGCAAAACTTCCAATATTAGGGTTGTATATTTTACTACATATACAGTAAAACTACCTCCCTATAAAGGACACCTAATTGCAGAGCTAAAGTGTCCTTTAAGGAGAGGTGTCCTCTTACTGGAGAGTTGCAAAAAGGTAAAAATGGTAATTTTGCAAATGAAAACTGTCCTTTATAGAGAGATGTCCTCTAGCACGAGTGTTCTCTCATGGAGGTTCTACTGTGTATATATATATGCAATAAATTATTTCATAATAAGTTTCTTTTGTTAAGAGCTCAGAAGCTGGTGGTTAAAGTTAATAAACTTATTGTAAAATAATTTTATATAATTAACACAAGGAAATAAGACCAAATCCAAATAAATAAATAGTGTGTGACGTTTCGGTAACAGTGTTGTTACCGAAACGTCACACACTATACTTTTGTCTGAAGATGGTAACAATGTTGTTACCGAAACGTCACACACTATACTTTTGTCTGAAGAGGGTAACAACGCTGTTACCGAAACGTCACACACTATACTTTTGTCTGAAGATGGTAACAACGCTGTTACCGAAACGTCACACACTATTTATTTATTTGGATTTGGTCTTATTACCTTGTGTTTATAATCTATAATCCAAATTGTGCCTTATCAATTTTATATAATAATAATTTCAAAATTTCTGTTTTAAATTAATACAGTAGAACCCCCTCCTTCCATGAGAGGACACTCTACAAGACACATCTACTAGATGACACCTCTACAAAGGATAATTTTTATCTCCACAATTGCCATTAGTACTAATTTTTATTACGTAATTATTATTTTTATTCATTAATTCTAGTAAATACATAGTACAGGCCATGATAATCATGGTAGGAAGTAGTTGGCTACATATTAGTATTAATACATATAATTGGCATTATATTACATGGCTTACATATGTTATTTGAGTCAAAACGTGATCCATCAATTAAGATTATATAATAGAACGTACCTGGAACTGTAAAGAAAAAAAATTTTTTTTTTCTTTGCAGATCCAGGTACGCCTTTTTATATAATCTTACATATGTAAGCCAGTTTGACTTTTGCACTTACAAGTTTACCAGAGCTCCCATTTGATTATAATATAGTAAAATATAATTATAATAAATTGAATATAATACAAATAATTAATTGCACTCACTTGTTTGACTTCTCAAGTTGTAACAGGATGGAACAGTTGATGGGTCTCTGAATACCAATCTGAACATTCCAAATCCTGGCAAGCTCGTTAAAATATATACATGTGAAAAATAACTAAAAAGGTCAGGTGTAGGTATTAATATCAAAAAAAGTTATATCCTGACTGTGAGCACATGTGCTTTTTTGATGGCAGAGCACTATCTAGTGGAACAGAAATCAACCAAACGTTGACCAAATATCAGGGAATAGGCTAAATCAACGTTTAGTTGATTTTATTCAACTAGATGAAGCTCTGCCCCTTAAAAAGCACAAGTGATCACACTCTCAGGATATAAATTTTTTGATATTAATATATATATATATTTCACCTACTTCTACCCACCATGATTATCATGGCCTATACCATGTGTACTAGGGATAAGAAAAAAAATATATATATAGGTGGTATAATAATAAGGTGGAAAAATAAATAAGGACACCACAATTTGGAAGAGGAACCCAGTCAACCAGAGAGAGAGGGAAAGACGGGCCCGGCACAGCCGGGCGGCCGTTCGTGTCGCCCACAATCTCCAACTGTCTTAATAGTCCCGAGGTTCCAAGTAACGGGCGCCAGGGGTCGGCCCTTGGAAAGTCGCTAATGTCTAAAGTGACCGGACTTTACCCTCCCGTCTCTCTCTGGGTCAACTGTAGATTTGCTTTATTATTCCTGGAAGAGTATATATTATGACATATATGTTGTAAATGAGTGGAGCTGACAATGTCACAGTGGGCTCCACATCCAATATGCAGTCGTGGGCCAGGCGCACTAGACTGAAGACAAATGAAGACCACACACATAGGAACATGGTTACCTTGGCTTAGGGGGTGGTTCCCAGGAAGAATGAGACTAAAGGGAAGCCCCCTTGAGATCACTCTGGTCAATAGGGCAGCAAGGTGACCTAGCTACTCTCCTACCTTGCTGGTGTCTGTCTGTGCTCAGAGCAACCCAGTTTAATATCCTAATGGTGACATCAGAACAGGACATCCAATCAGGGATAGCCACAACCAATCCCTATATAAATAAAAGTAAGTGTATGTATGTTTGTTGGCTATACACATTTACAATACGTAACTAATCTGACTAAAATTTTAACAGTATATATAGTAAAATCTGGAAAAACTTATAGTGAAAATTACAGCTCTCTATCCCAGCTTCTATCCTAATTGTGGAGGGGGAGGACGTCCAATCAGGAAAACATGACCAATATGTATGTAAAACTATTGTTTATATTTTCCTTCCTGGCTCACTGTCCCTTTCCCTCCCAGGTATCCGTTTTATTGGCGCCATTTTGTAGTTACATATTGGGTTTGCTGTTTTTATATACAACATATAAAATACGACATATATATAGCTTCTAAGGGCCATTTTTATGTGAGCCATAGTTACCCAGAAATTATTTGAAAAAGTAAAAAGAAAAGTTTTCAATTATTTTGTATATAGATTGTAGAGTAGATTGTACATAGAGTATCAGCCCGTTGAAGAACAGTATATTTGCTCGAAAGCTTGCAAATATAAAAAATTAAAAGAAACTTTTTGCCTGATATTTTTACTTTTTAAAATTTATTGTTGTGTGGGAGCCTGGAAACAACAGGGCTGTTCTAAGGGATGTAACTTTTTATTGGTGCCAGGGTTGAGGCTGGTCCGAAGATGCATCTTGTCTGTAGCTTCTTGGTACTCGGGTCAGTCCTCTGTAGGGTCGGTCGGTGCAAGTCGAGCCGTCTTCATTTTGCGTTGATCCAAAAATGGAACTTAAGTTTAAAAAAAAAAACCCTTCCCTACAAAAAAAAATAAAGAGAGCAAGCAAGAAAGTTGGTCCGTGGTCAAAGTGCAATTTCTCGCTGAACTCTGTTGTTCGATGACTCACAGAGAGAGTTTAAAATTAATTAAAATTTTTAAAAAGTTTCAATTAAAATAGCGGGCGTGTGTGTTAGTCGCACCCACGTGTCAGGGTCGCGCCGTGGTTACACAACAATATATAGCTGTTTGAGATTATCTCTCCTAACACATTTTTATGAAATAATGACATATCATAAAAAAGTTTGTCCTTGATGTTTCGGCGACCAACTGTTGACCTTTTCAAAAGATGGAAAGCATTTTAGTGAAGTATCTTTTAGCAATCAATTCTCCATATCGACAAAATATAATGCCTAGATAATAAGTTTTCATCTTTTGAAAAGTTGAACGGTGTTTCATTAAAAGTCAAAGGCAATGAAATTTGAAAAATGAAGAGATTTTTGTGCTTTTTTTTTTAAATCCATAGTACATGTGGTACAGGTCATGATAATCATGGTGGGTAAAAGTTAGCGACTGAATTTACTGTAAGTGCTCCACATATCTACATATGTGAAAAAATAGTACAAATGTAATATTGTACTGGGATAAGGTGCATAAATTAAGAAAAAGGCATCTACTTATCGTTCAACTGAAAGTTGCTAATGGCTGGCGCCATCTATCGGAATTAATATCAACTATTCTCGTTGATTTTTAATTATTCCAAAATTGGCCAAAAACCCATTCTTGATTAATCAAGAAAAGCTAACCACGGACGCGTTTCGGGCTGTTGGCCCTCATCAGCGTGGTGCAAGCTGTACCTCAACGACCAAAAAAAAAAAAAGTCATTAAGGCATCCTGAAAAATCATGAAACGGGTAGTTAAGGACAGAATTGCGTGAGAACGCTACAAAATGTGAAAAAATAGTACAAATGTAATATTGTACTGGGATAGAGTGCATAAATTAAGAAAAAGGCATCTACTTATCGTACAACTGAAAGTTGCTAATGGCTTGCGCCATCTATTGGAATAAATATCAACTATTCTCGTTGATTTTTAATTATTCCAGAATTGGCCAAATACCCATTCTTTATTAATCAAGAAAAGCTAACCACGGACGCGTGTCAGGCTGTTGGCCCCCATCAGCTTGGTGCAAGCTGTACCTCAACGACCAAAAAAAAAAATTGGTCATTAAGGCATCCTGAAAAATCATGAAACGGGTAGTTAAGGCCAGAATTGCGTGAGAACGCTACAAAATGTGAAAAAATAGTACAAATGTAATATTGTACTGGGATTAGGTGCATAAACGCTGATGAGGGCCAACAGCCCGAAATGCGTCCGTGGTTAGCTTTTCTTGATTAATCAAGAATGGGTATTTGGCCAATTCTGGAATAATTAAAAATCAACGAGAATAGTTGATATTTATTCCGATAGATGGCGCAAGCCATTAGCAACTTTCAGTTGCACAATAAGTAGATGCCTTTTTCTTAATTTATGCACCTTATCCCAGTACAATATTACATTTGTTCTATTTTTTCACATTTTGTAGCGTTCTCACGCAATTCTGGCCTTAACTACCCGTTTCATGATTTTTCAGGATGTCTTAATGACCAATTTATTATTATTTTTTTTTTGGTTGTTGAGGTACAGCTTGCACCACGCTGATGAGGGCCAACAGCCCGAAACGCGTCCGTGGTTAGCTTTTCTTGATTAATCAAGAATGGGTATTTGGCCAATTCTGGAATAATTAAAATCAACGAGAATAGTTTATATTTATTCCGATAGATGGCGCAAGCCATTAGCAACTTTCAGTTGCACGATAAGTAGATGCCTTTTTCTTAATTTATATCTACACATGTGAACTGGTTTTTGATATTTTCATCACCAAATTGTAAATAATCACATTTATCTTTGTTTAATTTATCTTTGATTTTTGTAACAATTCACTAAGAGTGTCATTAAAATTTATTGAATTGTCTACACATGTGAAAAGCAGTTCGACTTTTACACTTACAAATGTGCCAGAGCCCCATTTGGTTACTTGCACTTGCTGGTGTAGTTGGACTTTTTCAAATATCGGAGGCGATTGGAGCATTTTTTTATAATCAGAAAAAAGTGACCAATGCGGGATTTGATCCCGGGTTATGCAGCCGAAAACCAACAGTTTAGACCACCATTCCATCGACCCCCTACAGTCTACAATTTCTTCTTCTTCTTTCTTATCTCCACTCAATCACACTAAGGTATCAAGCTTGTAAAGCTTGATATTTTTTATGGTGTCTGCCGGGGAAGAGTAGAGCTCATCAATGGATGAGTCAATACAGTCAATAATATTTCTTGGCGTTGCAGGCTGAGAATTGCACTTAGTACATAGTGGGAAAACCCTGCAACCATTCTGGAAAGTCATTGTCCGTAGATGACCAGACTTAAGTCTGGAAATCAAAGACTGTTGTTCTCTTGGGAGGACAGAACTGGTGCTTGTCCCTCCTGCTCTGTACCAGTCATATATGTGCAGCATCAGATTTCCATTCCTGCAGGCATTGGGTTTTGATGGTACGGAGGAGGTCTCTTTCGTCTAGTTGGGTGGTAGATTCTCTTGCTTCAGGTAGGCCAAGAGCTCCAGCCTTTGCCAGAAAGTTTGCCAGCTCATTACCAGGAATTCCGTGAGCTGGAAGCCACTGCACTCACAGTCTACAATTTGAATTCATCAAGTTACAACTTTTGTTACTATCGTCCATCAAGTTTAACTTTTGTTGACCTTAGGACAAATATTCTCCAAATTGATCAGTTAGTGACCATCACTCACAGCTGATCTGATGATCTTTCGGTAGTTTTCTTGACCCCTTCTAGCCAGTTCACACATTGCAGGTCTTGCATTCTTTCTTCAATTTCCTCAACATCAATGTCTTTTCTATTTGCTCACATTATGTGTCCAAAGTAGGAATGTGTCCCATATTTGGGATTCTAGGGATCTAACAAGATTAATTGTCACGGTCTCACACAATTCTGGCCTTAACGACCTGTTTCATTATTTTTCAGGATGCCTGAATGACCAGTTTTTAGTGGTTAGATTCTTATAGAGCTCATAAATAATTTACATTTGCTTTATATGACATACTTTGAGAAAATAAAAATATATTTATTAAAATACATTATTAAAATATAAAAAAAGGCAACATTCTGTTACGCAAACTTTGACTTTAATCATCATAGATGCTGACGTCACTACGATGACGTAGCTTCCAACTAATACCTTCAACCTTGCTGATGTTTACCGCTAACTTGTTTTAACAATATATGTAATGGAACAAGTCATTCCTTAAATAAATATATATTTGTTTTTATCTAAAGGGATGTCCTCGTAACTACAACATACGTGAGTACAAAAACAACCAGAAATCCTCAAAAAGAATAACCGTATTTTGCTAAGCCTATATCAATTTGGTAGCAGTGCGTTGTTTGGGTGCGCGAATTGGACTAACCGCCAATTGATCCATTTAAATCATGAAGAAAATAAATAATTGGACTAACCGCCAATTTAGAAAATAAATATTGAATAAAAATGGATACATATAACTTAGCAAAAATTGAACAGTTAACAGAAAATAACTATACAACGTGGTCCATGAAAATGGAAGCAATTCTAGATTCAAAAGATCTCTACGAGGACGTAATTGTTAATGACGAGCCAGACTTTACAAAAAATAAACTAGAATATGATATTTGGAAGAAAAAGAATCGGGAAGCATACAGCCTAATAATATTGTCACTTTCGGATGACTTAACAATCATCTTTCGAGGCGATAAAAGAGCCAAAAGAATTTGGTACGACATAAAGAAAAGGTTTGAAGGATCTCTAGAAAATAAAAGGATAGACCTAATGTTGGATCTAGCCAGACTAAAATTGAACCCAAATGAAAATGTCAACATGTATATTGTACGAGCACAGAAACTGGCACAGGAGATCACCCAGCTAGGAAAGACTGTAACAGAAAGAGAACTTGTACGATACATTGTTGAAGGACTCACACTTAACTTTGACACGATCACAGCAGCACTGTCAATAAACAGAGAAATCTCCTTACCAGACTTGAGACAAACTCTACTGGATTTCGAGAAGAAAAGACAGGACAGAAGCAAAAATCCTGAAAATGCTTTCAGATCATCAGGCAACCAATTCAAAGAAAAAATCATGCTTCATTTGCAAAAGAAAAGGACATTTCAAGAAAGACTGTTGGTTCAACCCTGACAACAAAGGAAATCAAAAGAATACAACAAACAAAAATAACATGGCCAGTACAAGGAACTACCATAAAGGACCAAAACAAAACAAAGACACAGCCAGGTCAGCAATCCAAGAACGAACGGAGGAACCATCCCAACGAAGAGACTCCACTTCAGAATACGCACTACATGCAAGCACAAGGGAGGAACGCCCGACAACTCAGGACGTGTGGATAATTGATTCTGCGTGCACAAGCCACATGACTTCCCATGGTGAATGGATCGAGCACAAGGCGGAGGATAAAAGAAGCATACAAGTGGCGGAAGAAGGGAGACACATCGAATCTGCCTCATCAGGATTAATCCAAGCTACTGTACAAGGTAAGGACAAACTTAACAACGCTGTAACCCTGCATAATGTCCTCCATGTACCACACCTGAAAGGAAATCTAATGTCAATTCCAAGCGTGGTAAGAAGAGGGAACTCTGTTCTTTTGAATTCTGAAGGAGCATACATATACTCTTCTGATGACAAGCTAATAGGAACAGGAAACTTTGATGGTAACATGCACACATTGAACCTATCACGTTTACCTGAAACAACTCATGTTCCAAACGAACATTGTTTGATTTCAAAGGACAATTCTAGGACTGCATGGCACAGAAGGTTAGGACATCCTAGTAACAACAAACTAGACCTGATTTTGAAGAACAATCTTCTAAAAGGCTTGAACTCTATAAATGGTACCCTTGATCAATGTGATGCTTGCTCATTGGGAAAAATGACCAAAGTACCCTATGTTCACACAGATGGCAATCAGGAAAGCTACCCCTTTGAAGCCATTTATGTCGATCTCTGTGGTCCAATGAGAATAAACTCCTTGGGCGGAAGTAAATATTTCTTGACCATCGTAGATGGATTTTCTAGGAGAATATTTGTAGAATTTCTCAAAGATAAACTCTCGGCAGCAGAAGTTTTGAAGAAGTTTATTGTAAAGAGAGAAAACGAGCTAAACTCAAAACTAAAACGACTTAGAACAGATAACGGAACAGAATTTATCAATAAAAACCTTGAAACCTTCATAGAATCCAAAGGAATTAAACATGAACTAACTACACCGTACACCCCAAGAAGCAATGGGAGAGTTGAAAGAGCTAACAGAACACTATTAGACAAAGGCCGAACACTTCTGGCAGACTCCCAATTACCCCTACACTTCTGGGCAGAAGCTGTGAATACAGCTGCATATCTGTACAATCTAACTCCTACAACTAATGACCCAGACACTACCCCCATGGAAAAATGGAAAGGTAAAAAGCCATCCGTCTCTCACATCATGAGATTTGGTTGTGAAGTCTTCTATAAACTCGAGAATCATCAAAGACACAAACTAGAAGCTAAATCTAAGAGAGGAATATTTGCAGGCTATTCAAGATGCAGAAGAGCTTATCGAGTATTTGATATCACAACGAGAGTCATTCTTGAAACCGCAGACATTCATTTCAGAGAGAACAATAATGTCATCTCGGAAGAAAAACAAAGTGATAATAAAACGGACACTGACACATATTTCTTCATTCAGGAGGATGAACAACTGGACAATCATGTTCTATCAGATGTTGATATTGAAGAGCCAGCACCAGATACCATGATCAACAGACAGACAGAGTCAAGTGAATCAGACAGACCACAAAGAACTCGAACAATACCTAAAAGATTCGATGACTACGTTCTGGCTACTACGAATGAAACCATTCCGAAAGACTATGAAGAAGCCATCGCATGCGAAGACAAGAAACATTGGGAGAACGCAATGCTTGAGGAAATACAGAACATGTACTCGCATCAAGTATGGGAACTGGTACCTAGACCTGTAAACGCTAAAGTTGTCAAAAGTAAATGGGTGTTCAAAATATCTAAAGACCAAGAAAACAAAACTTACAAAGCTAGACTTGTTGCAATGGGATACAACCAAATCCCAGGAAGAGATTACAACGAAAGTTTCAGCCCTGTAATTAAAAATGCCACCCTCAGGACTATTTTGTCAATGGCAGCAACAAAAGATTCAGTCATTAAACTATTTGATGTAAAAGCAGCCTATCTAAATGGAAACATTGAAAATACAATATTCATGGAACAACCTGCTGGATTTGTCCAAGACAGAAACAAAGTTTGCAAACTCAACAAAAGTATTTACGGTCTACCTCAATCCGGAAGATCGTGGTATGAGAAATTCAGTCAAGTACTTCATGACTGTGGACTGAAAAAATTTATATCTGATCCTTGCCTATTTAAATGGAAGAATGAAGACAAATACTTCTATGTAGGGATATATGTTGATGACTTTATTACTGTCTCAGATTCTGAAGATACCTCAAACAGATTCATCAATAAATTGAGACATCACCTGGAAATAAAGGATGTAACATGTAAAGGCATGTTTTTGGGAATCAAGATCATACAAGACAAGGAGGGAATTTCGCTACAGCAAAGCCACTATGTACAACAAATATTGCAGAAATATGGAATGGAAACTTGTAAGGAAGTTCCAACACCAGGTTCCAAAGAAATCAATTTGGACAATCATATTGAAGATGACAATTGTGATCAGCACACTTACCAAGAAGCCCTTGGAATGCTAATGTTTCTAGCTGTTAACACCAGACCCGATATCGCTTACATCACTAGCAAACTTTCACAGTACTCCAGACAACCAAAACAGATGCATTGGACAGCAATCAAAAGAGTGATGAGATACCTACGAGGAACAATTGACCTAGGAGTGAAATTTGAAAGAGGGAAGACTGGAATCCTGAAGTCCTACACCGATGCCAGCTGGTCGACCACTCATGATGGAAAATCCTACGGCGGATATGTATTGAAGCTCGGCGAAGCAACTATAGACTGGAAAAGTAGTAAACAACCACTCGTCGCCCTCTCCACAATGGAAGCGGAAATGATAGCTGCTTGTGAAAGCTGCTGTCAAATCAAGTGGATAATAAACCTGTTACGAGAGCTGGAAGAATGGAATTTCATGGAAAAACCAACTGCGATCTATACAGACAGTCAGTCATTGATCAACTGGATCTCCAGCCCTAAACAAAGCAGTCGCTGTAGACATATCAACAGAAAGTACCACTTCTTGAGAGACTGTTATGAATCCAGAGACATCTGCCTTCTGTACAAGCCATCTCAGGACCTGGAGGCGGATATCTTCACAAAGGACCTATCCCGAGACCAGATGAAGAAACACCTGGAGAGCCTCAGCATCGTGGGAATAAAGCCAAAGTAAGGAGGGAATTGTTACGCAAACTTTGACTTTAATCATCATAGATGCTGACGTCACTACGATGAAGTAGCTTCCAACTACTACCTTCAACCTTGCTGATGTTTACCGCTAACTTGTTTTAACAATATATGTAATGGAACAAGTCGTTCCTTAAATAAATATATATTTGTTTTTATCTAAAGGGATGTCCTCGTAACTACAACATACGTGAGTACAAAAACAACCAGAAATCCTCAAAAAGAATATGGAAGCCACTGCACTCACAGTCTACAATTTGAATTCATCAAGTTACAACTTTTGTTACTATCGTCCATCAAGTTTAACTTTTGTTGACCTTAGGACAAATATTCTCCAAATTGATCAGTTAGTGACCATCACTCACAGCTGATCTGATGACCTTTCGGTAGTTTTCTTGACCCCATCTAGCCAGTTCACACATTGCAGGTCTTGCATTCTTTCTTCAATTTCCTCAACATCAATGTCTTTTCTATTTGCTCACATTATGTGTCCAAAGTAGGGATGTGTCCCATATTTGGGATTCTAGGGATCTAACAAGATTAATTGTCACGGTCTCACACAATTCTGGCCTTAACGACCTGTTTCATTATTTTTCAGGATGCCTGAATGACAAGTTTTTAGTGGTTAGATTCTTATAGAGCTCATAAATAATTTACATTTGCTTTATATGACATACTTTGAGAAAATAAAAATATATTAATTAAAATACATTATTAAAATAATAAAAAGTCAACATTCATCAAAAAATATTTAGTGAATGCAACTTTAGAAACTCACTTTCTGGTTTAAATTATATCTGCTAAAACTCGGGGGAAATTAGAACTATAAATAGTTTCAAAATTGATTGATAGATGGCAGTACTAATTCACGTTTCTATATCTGTCTAGATAACTTTTTGCTTTTGCTGTTGTGAAATTGGATGAAACAAGTAAGTTTATTTTATTTTCCTTTGGCTTTATTTTATAAAATTCTTCGAAATTTTTCTTTAAATCTTCATTAGGTGTTTTCTAAACATGCTAAAACCTAAAGATAGTCTATTTATTTAATATGTTATTATTATGAAAATAAAATTTTAAATTTTATGTGTGAGGTTTGCAAGATAATTATTCACTAGTTTTAAAGATTGCTTGATATAACATTGACCCTTTTTTTGCTACCATAAATTCCAGCCATATTATTTCAAGTTCAATACACAAATATTTCTAACAAATTTGGAACATTAAATTGGATACATTATTAAGTTTTAATGAAATATTAAATTTCAATATAAAATTGTGCAACAAATTAAGGAACACTACCGACTTTTAAACAAAGTAACATAAACATTAATTTATAAATAGTTACAAAATGTGATGATAGATGGCGATAGGTGTTTGCGTGCTGCGGAAATTACGTTGTAATTATTTTACTTCTGGTTTGCCATCAAGTACATTTAGGTAAGATATTAGTGTTTATATTTATATATATTTTCCCCATTTTATAATTTTTAGCCTTTTTAAAATTGAATTTTTGTTTCAATAATTTTAACTATAAAATTTACGTGTACATTTTGAATAAAATTTTCATTTTTATAAACAAACCCTATGGCTAGTAACTAAAACGATTTTATCATAGAAAGTTTGACAATAAAATTTTAACTTTACAAAATTAAAAAGAGCATTTTATTTATTTGTGATATTTAACTAATTATAAATAGAATAATTGTAATAAATTATTTTAAACAAAATAAACTAATTAAATGTGTTAACATTATATCTTTGTACTTAGATATAGAAACATTTAATTAACAGAAAATAATTTTAACCTCTTTGAGAGTGTGGATTACTTTGGGTTGTTTTCTTACAATGTCCTTTTATTTTGCCATTTAGCATAGTGGATAAAAGTGCCTTAGTAAATTTTGGAACAAAGGAAAAATTACAAATACTATTTTGAAATAGGTGAATAAATTAAACAGGAAGAGAATGAACAAAGTTTTAGAATAAAAAAATAAAGGCAGAAATTTTTATTTAAAATATCATCTTTTAAAGGTAAAATTTAGTGTTTGTTTACCTTCCAGCTAGCACCCTATTTAGTTAACATTCTAGCTGCTCAATCTTCTTAGACATTCATGTCTTTCCTGTATTTTATTTCAAATAACAAAATGTTACTTTATAAAACAACTCTTTGTTTATTCCAGTAACTAGCAGTAGCACCAGTTAGGTTTAAATTGGGTCCAGGATGGACAAAAATTGAAGAAAGTTGGTGCCGAAATTTAGGTCTCATTGTAACTTTTAAGAATGGTGCACATACGCTAATTACAGCCATGGTGTTCTGAGAGTCAACCTGTTGTGTTTCTAGTAATAAATTATTTTTTTAAACAAGAATTGTCCATGAAAGTTTGTCAACTTATTGATGGTGTCAAATTGTTGTTTGGTCAAATTAATGCTTAGTATTTGACAGGCTTGAGTTGTGGACATGAGAATATGGTCAAATAAATGCAAGAGTTTAATTATCATGTGTTGAATCAACAAGGTTATACTGTATTTCTAACAATGTTCTTACTATTATTTAGTTCATACTACTGATTTATTTGTATGGAAGGCTCATTACACCACAAATGATTGTGGCTATTTCTACTTTTAATTCTATTCCAGACCATAGCTGCCATATAGAAGTCTGATATTTAGTACATTTGTGTTGTTTACTTTTGTTTAAAAAATTTTAGCTTCCACATGGTTTGGAAGTACAGTAAAACCCCGCTAATACGAACCCTGGATATAACGAACCTTCCCTTATAACGAACGCACGCCGATTCCCAATTCCATTCCATTGAAAATATCATCGTTATAACGAACTTTGCGTTTTTTAGAATAACGAACTACCCCTATAACGAACCTATTTCGGGTCCCAAAATGATTAAATCTATTAAAAATACTATGCTTATAACGAACTTAGAATTGTAATTTAAAAAAAAATAAAAAAAAAAAAATTTTGAGCATGTTTCAGGTCGCGGATCGCGATTTCAAAACAATAAATTTAGCGGCATTGTTTGTTTGATTTTTGCACTTTATTTTTGCTGTATGTTGTATAAATTTTTACACATTATACTTTTTATTAAATAGAATATCTTTGCATCCATTAAATTTGAAATATAAAAAATGCAAATGGCTTCCAAAATGAAGAAAACAAAGGCATTTTAAAAACAAAAGCATTATTTCTTAAAAAAAAAAAAAAAGGGCCATTTTCAGAACTTTTCAAAGTGAAACAACATAGGCAAAATGTTAAGAACATATTAAAATAAGAGAATATAACTTTTCTATTATAAAAGATAAAATATAAAGTTATTAAAAATTGTTACAAAGAGGAATCAACCTCAACTTTTGCCGCGATCGAGATCGTACGTTTTAGGGCTAAAAAAAAAAAAAAAGGCCAAATAAACGGTCCCGTGATGAAACAAAAATTATTTTTATGCCATTAACTATGGTGATTTTAAAGTCGGCAATGTTTTGCATGGCAGGTTAAAAAAAAAAAAAAACGAAATCTAGACCTAGAAGAATATGGGGAAACATGAAATGGAAGAAAAACACTAACTTTATTTGAATGGTGCAATGCTTAGAAGAATACTTTGAAACAACAAGGTATTAGAGCCATTTTTTCAAGTAAAAATTGTATTATATAAAGTGATAATTATGTTTTAAAATCATTTCATATCTTTGAATATATATTTAATAAAACTTTGCCTAGGAGTTGTCTTGATTTTTAACTTAGACATAGAAGTACATGTATGTTAATCATAAGAAGAACCTATTATCTAATGATTTCTATTATTATTCAGTATTAATATAAGCAAAATTAGTCAATTAAGGGAATTAAAATAAAGTGACCACTATTAAGAGGCAGCCTCTTCTTGTGTGTATGGCTGTTTTTTAATTATACGGTCTAAAATTTTTGAAAAGTAAAAAAAAAATAGCCAAACCGTGGCTATAGTGAACCGTGGCTATAGTGAACCAAAAGCTCTGTCCCATTGGGGTTCACTATAGAGGGGTTTTACTGTATATTGAAAATTAATCACAAAATTTTCAAAGATTATAGAAATTGGTCCATTCACGACAACCTAGACCATATTTAATGAACTCCAGCCACTCAATTTGCCAAAGAAACGACTGTGCCTATTTTTGTTAGTTTGAAAGGAATTTTTCTTCACTCGTCCATTCAGAACCATAGTAACCATTAGAAAAAGGCTCCTCTTATTGGAAGGTTGGTAATTAGTAAAATGGTAATTGTTTAATAAAAACTGTCATTTGTAGAGAGGAGTCTTCTAGTGAGACTGACCTTTCATGCAGATTATACTTTAGTAATGTCACCACATTTGGCATCTTTTTTTTTCTTTTACAAAAATAATAAAATACTTTATCTCTCTGCTACCAAATTTTCTGTTTATGCTTGTTCAACTTTTAACTTAGAAATGTTCTCCAACTATGTGGATCATGTTCCAGAACATGGAGAACACCTGCCCATTCCAGGGATGTTCCCAGACCTTCGACAATATGTCGGAAGCCATGTTGCACAGTACCTTGTGCCAATTTTGTTTGGTGGATTGCCCTCAGTCCTGCAGAACAAAAATATTGAGAAAAGATCTGGCATCTCACTTGACAGTAACCTGCAAACGTCTATTTGGAAGTTGTCAGTTTTGTGGGGCAGTCCTAACTCGGGATTCTCTCCAGCAACATGAGGCTCTGTGTGGCCAAATTGGTGTCAGCCCTGGGGAGAGTGTCCACTCTGACAGTAAGAATCCTCAGTCATGTGGGCTGCTGGACCAGGGAGGTAGCAATCAGGCAGATGTTTGTTCAAAAGAAAAAGATGAAAAATCACTGAGAGATTTGAAAAACACAAAGGAAGAACTGGAAACTGTGAAGGCAGAATTTCAAGTTACGATAAATGAACTGAGCACGATGAAGACAGAATTACAAAACACTAAAGGAGAACTGAATGCTGTGAAGTCTGAATTACATGTTAACAAAAAAGACCTAGAAACTATGCTGACAAAACAACAAGTTGATAAAAAAGAACTGGAAGCTATACAAATAGAATTGATTCATAAAACGGAAGAAATAAAAATTGTTAAAAAAGGAGTAAATTGTAAAGACAAAAAAATTGATTCTTTGAAGGAAGAACTAGAAAGTATAAAAACAGAACAACAAGGTACTAAGAAAGAACTGGCCACTGTGAGAACAGAGCTCCAAACTACTACCACCGCCTGCTGTGATGTCAAATGTCATGAGAATCCTGAGAAAATGGCAGATGTGGAGCTTGACCTTACACTTGGTGTCCAGAACTGGCTTCCTCCTGGTAAGATATGTGATAGCTGGGAGAATCACCTTAAGAAATATCTGTATGGAAGTGGATTTCACAGAGATACATTGGACTACCTCTGTTTATTTAATTGTTATAATTGTATTAAAGTCTCCCAAGATAGATCAGAGGAGATAGTTAAGAATATAAATGGCACTGAGTACAATGTTAGGAACAAGTGGAGAGTTGGAGGTGAGAAGATGGAAGTTGAGGTGTCATTCCATCAGAGAGGTGGAGGTGTCAACACCCTGGCCCAATATAAGTATTTTATTTTGTGTGTGGGGGGTCTTTTCCTCACTGGTGGAGTAGTCATCAACTCTGTGTTGGTTGGTCAAACCTGCCGCTACTTGATAAACACAGAGAAGTTAAAAAAATATTTTATTGGACACAATTATATTTATGGATATATATATCTGTGTAAACCACAGTGATATATTTTCTGCAGAGAGAAATACCATTATTACCATCAGTTACCACAAATATAATTAGGATCACTATGTCAACAATAGAGTACTCCATTTTAACTTTCAGTCATTTTATATCTCCACATATAATTTACCATTTTATATCAAATGACCTTATTCTCCCAACATACATTGTAACAAACACATTATCTACATTTCAAATTGTTAAATTTATTCCTTATAACAATAAATTATATATTGTTTGACATAGAAAAATTAGGAAAGACAAAGGTCAGGAAGTAATTCATTTGTATCCCCACAATTAAACCCTCTTTACATCAAAGAACAGAGAGGCAAAGAGATATGTTTACCTTGTAGCAAAATATAGAAATTAGGTATCTCCTTATGTTAAATATTCTGTTACCCTATTTTCATCATGTTTATTTTTATAAATAACCCACTTTTATATAAAACTATCATCATGGCATTATAAAATATCAATTGTAATTTCCTAATGGTATTGATCTACACCAGTATCAGTACTCAATGGAATTTATTTCTAAACATTTGTATGGTTGTTTGAATAAAATATGGTTGTGCCACATCTCTCTTTAGTGTCGGTAACTAACCACTAACTTGAAGTTAACTACATACCATGATTACCATGGCCTGTAATATGTGTATTTAGAAGTAAAAAATATCCATATAGACAAATTTAAATGCAGGTCACTTAATTTACCAATCTAATCCCAATAGCCAAATACTGAAAGTAACCTATTCTTCATAACTTGAAGTTAAATACATACCATGATTATCATGGCCTGCAACATGTTTACTTAGAAGTAAAAAATATTCATATAGACAAATTTAAACGCAGGTCACTTAATTTACCAATCTAATCCCAATAGCCAAATACTGAAAGTAACCTATCCTTCATAACTTGAAGTTAACTACATACCATGATTATCATGGACTGTAACATGTTTAATTAGAAGTAAAAAATATCCATATAGACAAATTTAAACGCAGGTCACTTAATTTACCAATCTAATCTCAATAGCCAAATACTGAAAGTAACCTATCCTTCCTAACTTGAGTTAACTACATACCATGATTATCATGGACTGTAACATGTTTAATTAGAAGTAAAAAATATCCATATAGACAAATTTAAACGCAGGTCACTTAATTTATCAATCTAATCCTAATAGCCAAATACTGAAAGTAACCTATCCTTCCTAACTTGAGTTAACTACATACCATGATTATCATGGACTGTAACATGTTTAATTAGAAGTAAAAAATATCCATATAGACAAATTTAAACGCAGGTCACTTAATTTACTCATCTAATTCCAATTACCAATTACTTAACAGGACGGGTTGGGTTGATTCCGCCCATGCATAAACTTAATATAGGAAAAATATTTTTTTTTTCGTTTACTGAGAGTTACCAGCTTTCATGTATTTAAATTTTACAGTGGTACAAACATTTTCCAATCATATATCATTTATAAATATCAGTTTGGTAAAGGGGGTTAAATTTGCATGTGGGGTTGGATTCGGCCCAGCCCATCCAGGAGCTTGAGAATTTTTCATTCAGTGTTAGCTCGTGGCTCATACTTGAGTCGCTGTCTTCCATTATTTTTTAGCTTCCTCTTATAAAATAACACTTTTTTCTTTGGATAAGTAAAATTATCAATCAAGTTAAGAGAGAGAACTATCCCTGCCAACCCAAAATATATGTTTTAGAGACTAGTCGACCATTTTAGAAGAGTAATAGAAATATTACGGCAGACAATGTTCACTTCAGTAGTATAAGTTGAAAGAACATGGCTCTACATATTTAGGAAGGATGAGAAAGAATAAACCTCAGATTCCACCACAATTTCAACCGCACCCTAATAGAGAATCAGGAATATCTATTTTTGGTTTCTCTGGAACAACCACTTTAGACTCCTATGTTCCCCAAAAAAGAAAATTGGTAATCGGGTTGATAAAAAGGATAAAAAAGAAAGCAGTAATATTATTGGTGATCTTGGGAGAGAATTGACTGATGAACAGCTGGCCACATATAATCTCAATTCTCTCTCGCTGGAATTACAGACGACAATTCAAGAAGAATGATGGTTCACGTACATCAAGGGAATCTACGATGCCAAAACAATCGGATACTCAAAAAAGGTGCTACAATGTCCATCAAAAACTCTGTAAATAAATTATATTCAGAATTTTTAAACGTCAAAATATATATGTTAACATTTGTATTCATTAAATATTTTTTGAATATTGATTTCGCTCATTATTTAGCACTTATTTCATAAAGTTACATAAGTGGGTTGAATCTACCCAACCCGTCCAGTTATGTAAGAAAAATTCCCCTGTCCAGTTAAGAGTTAATACAATAAAGCTCTTTGTTATTTAAAAGACATTCCAGAGGAAGAAAGACAGGCATGTCTTTTAAAAATAGACCATCTGGAATACATCCTGAATAGGATTTCAGTAAAAAACAGACATCTATAAAGGAATTTTTTAAAAGATCTTCATGATTTTTTAAAATTAATATTTTTAAATATTTTCTTTTATTTTCCATATTTATTTCAACTGCTATATTATTCAATCAGAATAAAATATTATTTGTAATTATTTATGTTTTGAAAATATGTATTAATGCCTTTGTCCCTTACACTAAAAGTTATTTATGAAAATAAGAAAATGAATACAAAAAAAGTACACACAATGATTTCAATTAATATCATTAATCTATGTTACAAAGTTATATTTTTTTAAATGTTATTTTGTCGAGTTAGATGATTAGCTAATCATCTAACCTTAATTCAACACTTCCTTTAATTCAACCGAAAGCTCTGATCCCTTGGGGTGTTGAATTAAAGAGGTTCGACTGTACTTGTCTACTCTCCTGTCAAAACATGATGCTATCTATTGACCGTCTCTGCTAACTAGTGGCCTTGGGTCAGTGACAAAGCCACAACACCAACCTGGAGACCAGGGTTTCAGGCTAATGTCCTTCATCAGCCCAGTTTCTCAGTTTGTCAAAGCTGGTGTTGTTGCTTTGTCACCGACCAGAGGTCGATAGTTTGCGTTGATGGTCAATATTTGGCATTATTTTTGACATCTATTTTGACGGAAGAGGTGACCTTTATTTTTATTGATTATCATTTTCCTGGAAAAATATCCATTTAAGATACATGTATATTTGAAATTATTAGATTACTTTTCTACTGTTTAATGAAATTGGCATTTTAAACTCAGTTCAACACGTGCAAGTTCATTACAATCTCACCTTTAGAGACAGAACTACCATAATAATTTTAAAAAAACTTAATTTACATTTTAACAAAATCTACCTTAATTTAACAGGCTATAATTCAAAAGGATCACCTATCCCTCTCTCTGTGTGTTAAAATTAACTATACAGAGAACAATCTCTCTAGAAGATACCTCTCCACAAATAACAGTTTTTCATTACCAAAATAATTAGAGAACATTCTTGCTAGAATACACGTCTCTACAAAGGTCAATTTTTCTTCATTAAAATTACCATTTTTAACAGTTTAGCAACTCTACGGTAAGAGGAACACCCCTCCTTAAAAGTGTACAGTAGAATTTAATGAGAGACCACTCATGCTAGAAATCACCACTCTAAAAAGGTCAGTTTTCATCATTGAAATTACCATTTTTTAATATTTAGCAACTCTACGGTAAGAGGAAAACCTCTCCCTAGAAGAAACCTCTCTACAAATAAAAGTTTTCATTACCAAAATAACATGAGGACACTCTTGCTAAAGGACACCTCTATACAAAGGTCAGTTTTTCATCACTAAAATGACCATTTTTCACTATTTGGCAATGGGGGTCAGTGGAAGGGTGGTCTAAACCGTTGGTTTTCAAACGCTATAACCCGGATTCGATTCCCCGCATTGAGCACTTTTATTCTAATTGATAAAAAAAAAAAATGTTCCATTGGCTCCGATTCTTGCCTACCATGTATGTCTTGTACTCCTGCTACCCTAGACATGAGGGCTGCTGTCCTATCAACAGGAAACACACCCAATTACTCTGTATGTCAGACAGGACAGTATGTCTTGTACTCCCGGTACCCTAGACTTGAAGGCTGCTGTCCTACTAAGCCCAGCTAAATGTTAACAGTCCTACCTTGGTGTGATGTTCCCATCAACAAGAAACATACCCAATTACTCTATATGTCAGACAGGACAGTATGTCTTGTACTCCTGGTACCCTAGACATGAAGGCTGCTGTCCTACTAAGCCCAGCTAAAGGTTAATAGCCCTACCTTTGTGTGATGTTCCCATCAACAGGAAACACACCCAATTACTCTGTATGTCAGACAGGACAGTATGTCTTGTACTCCTGGTACCCTAGACATGAAGTCTGCAGTCCTACTAAGCCCAGCTAAATGTTAACAGTCCTACCTTGGTGTGATGTTCCCATCAACAGGAAACACACCCAATTACTCTGTATGTCAGACAGGACAGTATGTCTTGTACTCCTGGTACCCTAGACATGAAGGCTGCAGTCCTATTAAGCCCAGCTAAATGTTAACAGTCCTACCTTGGTGTGATGTTCCCATCAATTGCTCCATATGATAAGGAGATAAACGTCACCACTGTATATTTACATTAAAAAAAATAATAATAAAAAATAAAGCAGTTTTTGATAAATAGAATTGAATCCTGTACATTTGACACATTTCTACCAAAAATAATTCTATAATTTCATTGGTTCTTCTAAACTTGAATTCTCTCATTACTTGCATTCTCTCGTCACACATTATTTATTTGGTGTCTTATTACCTTGTCTCATTGAATCTACTTTCTAAAACTCTTTAGGAGGAATTCCTATAGGGTGATAAAGGAATATTTCCCATATATGCAAGATATTAAATTTTCAATTTATATTCCCTCAACCACACACAACAACACACATATAAAGATGGCCAAGTGTGTCGATACAAGATTGAGAGAGGTAAAATGTTCTTTAGTTGTTAACACTGGCAGCATTCCTCAGCAGCAGGCCACTGATTTAGCTTCAATATTTAAAATCAGCCGTTGATATGAGAAACAGACACCATGTACAGCTGCTCCTAACTTGGAGTACAGAATCATCCAATGTTCCTGGATCAGGATGCCTTACAAGTTACTATCAGCCAGGCCAGCTGTGCCCACGTTTTTTTATCTAGCTTGTTGCTGCTCCACTTCCCACATTTCATCCAAGTTTAGGGTTTTCAATGACAAGATTCATTGACAATGGCAATATAAAAGTGTTTCTAACATGTGGAAAACTGAATGTGGCTTTTTTTTTATTCGTTGCTCCAGTCGGTGGAAACTTACAATGTTATTGCATTGAAACATCATACACTGCATGATAAAGCACAATTTAGATTATAAATTATGAACACAAGGTAATAAGACCAAATATAAATAATTAAATAGTGTGTGATGTTTTGTTTACAACGTTGTTACAGAAACGATACACTATTTATTTATTTGGATTTGGTCTTATTACCTTGTGTTCGTGCACTGCACATAAAACAGGCTGGTTCACCTTGTTAAGATCCCCCCCGCCTCATTTTTATCCGGGATTGGGGATGATAATAGCAGAGTTAACTGACTTATTCCTCCTTATTCCAGTGGTTAGTAGTTGGTGACTACTGTATGTACATCACATGTCTACTCTACCAAGGACAAATTCAGATAGGAGTCTGGGTTTACCATGATGAAGTATTGCAACAAAAGAAAATAGCATACCCTCTGCAAGAGCTGAACCCACAAAGTTCCAGCATGTTCCCACACTCCTCCTAACAGAAGGAATCTGATGTGAATGAGAGCAGAGAAAACAATGGGACAAAAGAAACTGAAGACGGCACAGAACAACTAATTGAAGATTGATTGTATATAATGACCATCATTTCACCTTTTACCTGTTGTACATATATTTAACAGGCAAAGTCAGACTTTAACCAAAGTGTGCCTGGATCATGGTGCCATGATCAATGAAAGCTGCACCCCTACACCCCATTCCATTGGAAATCGTATAATCTTTACACAAGGGAATAAGAAACAACACTATCACATGTCTACACATGTAGAAAGGACTTCAGCTTTAGCACTTACAGGTGTTTTGAGAAAAGGAAATTCAATAAATATAATTATATAAAAAGGACATACACCTGAATCTGTGAAAGTAAAACTTGAAAAAATATTTTGGGGGATTCTTTATCAATTTATTACACAAAAACTCTGTGTAATAAATTGAGGGAAAAATCCCTTGAAATGTTTTTTAAAAAATGTCTTCCACAGATCCAGTCATGGCTTTCTTTATAAACTTACAAGTGAACCTCAGACCTCTCCGGGAAAAGGTTACTGACTTATCTTTAAATAAATCTTCTCTCATTATATTCTAATGAAATTTACGAATTATCTCTCTCTAGTTGTTTTTTTTTCCCTCTAAACAATTGAACTTTTGTGCAAAGTTTGTATGAATACATTTCCATTAACTGTTCTCTCATATAAGTTAAACTTAGGAGGTGAGTGGAAGGGTGGTCTCAAACGTAAGTTTTCCACTGCTATGACCCGGGATCAAATCCCGAATTGGACACTTTTTTTAACTAAAAAAAATGCTCCAATGGTCTTCGGTTCATGTAAAAGTCCAAGCCCACCAGTGGGTGCAAGTAACCAAACAGGGCTCTGTCACATTTGTAAATGCAAAAGTCAAACTGTGCTTTTCACATGTGTAGACATGTGATACGCTTACACTAAAAGCAGTTGCCAACTTCTGTCCCCCATGAATATCATGGCCTGGTACCACATGTACTAGGGATAATAATAATAATAATACAGTTGAACCTCCATGAGAGGACACTCGCACTAGAGGACACCTCTCAAAAAAGGACAGTTTTCATTTGCAAAATTACCATTTTTACTATTTAACAACTCTCTGGTAAGAGGACACCTCTCCCTAAAGAACACTTTGGCTCTACAACTAGATGTTATATACAGGGAGGTAGTTCTAGTGTACAATAAACAAATTGAAGAATGTGTGCTGCAGGTCCGTCAGCTCACCTCTCACCAGAAGAAACAACATCGGAATGATCAACCAGCATCACCACAGCCGGCCACCATAGTCAGATTCATGAAGATATGTCCTAATACCATGACTGACCCCAGTGTCATAATAAAGTATGTGAAACAATAATACAAATGTGAAATTGTACTGGGATATGGTGAATAAATTAATAAAAAGATATATTTTATCTTACAACTGAAAGTTGCTGAAGGCTTACGCCATCTATCAGAATAAATATCAACTATTCGTTGATTTTTAATTTTTCCAGAATTGACCAAATATCCATTCTTGATTAATGGGGCAAGCCATCAGCAACTTTTAGTTACATTATAAAGAGAGATGTCGTTTTCTTAATAATAAAGTCTGTTTTGCATTTTTGGAAAACAAAGACGATTTGCCTATTTTTTTTGAAGAAGAAGAAGAAACATCTTTTGGGGTAAATATACTTCTTGAATATCTACTTTTTTTCACAATGAGTTCAGAAGACTTTAAAATAACGAAATTAAATGGTGAAAATTACCATGCTTGGTCTATTAGGGCTAAGGCTACCCTAATACAAAAAGGTGTATAGGAAGCGGTTGATCCAGGTTTTGACGAAACTCTAACTGTAGCTCTAAAGAGCAAGTGAAGTATTAAATATTTAGAAGAAATACACACCAAATATGGATTGCTTCACATTCTGCAATTACTGAGAGATATATTTAATATCACAAAAATGAATGAATCAATGAAAGATTATATAGCAAGGATAATGAACATCCACAGAAAACTGGAGAAAGGAGGACATGGTTTCAAGGATACAGAATTGGCACTCATAATGCTAATGGGGTTGCCCAAGACCTATGAACCAATGATCCTGAATTTGGAACAAAATGAAGAAAAACTTTCAACGAAAATAGTCAAGGCTAAAATGTTACTAGAAGAAAAGAGACAACTCAGACATGACACCATTGGAGAAGAAACCACCTCAAGGGCCTTTGTGATCAAGGAAGAAAAACAGCCAACTTTCCATGAAAGAAGAAAGTATCATCCTGCAGAGAAAACTCAAGAAGCTAGCACATCCCACAATTATCAGAAGAATACTCAAGCCAAAGCTGTCAAATGTTTTTGCTGTGGCAAAGTGGGACATATAGCAAAGAATTATAGATTCAACCCTGCAGTAAAGGAAAGATTTCGTTTCACTGAAAATAAAGAACAAGCGAAGAGGTTGCTTTCTAATCCTGATAAAATCTCAAAACAAAAGGCATTTTTCTTCAGGGAAGGCAACAGAGAATCTCATTTATGGTATCTTGACAGTGGAGCAACAGAACACATGGTATCTGATAGAAGCAAGCTAACCAATTTTCGGGAAATATCCTCAGTAGTAGAAACAGCAAATAAACAATCAATTCATGTTACGGAAATGGGAGATATCATATTCAAGGTAAATAACAAAAATGGTGGCGGAAGTCTTTTCTTGAAGAATGTTCTCATTGTTTCTGAAATCGAAGGGAATCTGTTATCTGTTGGAAGAATTGAGAAACATGGCAACACTGTTATTTTTTAAAATGGGAATGTCAAGGTTTTAAACCAACAAGGTGAATTATTGGTAACAGCTCCAAGAAATGGAAACACCTACTACATTGAAGAATTGAATAATAGTGCCAGGATTACCAAAGTTAAAGAGGACATTTGGCATAGACGTTTAGGACATCTTAATAAGGAAGCTGTTGCAAAAATGAATATTGGAGAAAAAAGAAGTGACAACCAATGCACAGTGTGCATGAAATCCAAGATGAAGAAATTGCCATTTTCTATTTCTAGTAATAAACACAAAAGGGCTTCTTATCCCCTGGAACTAATCCACTCTGATGTTGTTGGTCTCATAAATCCAAGATCCAAGGGAGGATCAAACTATTTTGTTACCTTTATTGATGATTTTTCACACTACACCGTGGTCTATTTCATGAAAAATGAAAATGAAGTCTTGGAGAAATAAAAGGAATATAAGAACTTTGTAGAAAACTTTCATGAAAGAAGAATCAAGACATTGCGATCCGATAATGAAAAGGAGTATTGCAACTCTGAATTTGACTGGCTTCTTATCAAAAATGGCATCAGAAGACAATTGTCTGTTCCAAGAACCCCTCAACAAAATGGAGTATCTGAACGAATGAATCAAACACTGTTAAGTACTGCTAGATGCTTATTGGCAGAATCGAGTATCCCAATTACCTTTTGGGGAGATGCAATCCACACAGCTTGTTATTTGAGAAATAAGTCTCCAAGTAAAGCAATTGACAACAAAATTCCTGAAGAACTTTGATCTGGAAGAGAGCCCAAAATAGGATATCTTAAGGTATTTGGATGCAAATCTTGGTGCAGCATTGATGATTGCCATCGCAAGTCTAAATTCAGTCCCAAGGCTAAAGAGTGTGTACTCATAGGATATCCAGAAGGAACTAAAGGATATAAAGTATGGGATTTCAGAAATGACAAAATATGTAACTAGAAATGTAAGATTTTCTGAGGACATTTTTCCATGTAAGAAACCTAATGATCCAACAAAAAGTTTTGAACTGGATCAATTTTCCACTACATCAGAAGAGGAAGACTTTTATGAAGAACAACTGATTCATCAGAGAGAAGAAGATCTACAAACTAAGGTAGAGTTTGGTTCAAAAAATAATTCGGAGCAAGAAACAAAGATGAACGATCACAAACTTTGCGCCGTTCGGAAAGAATTAAGAAAAAAAAAACGGGGAAGAAACCATAATCAAACGCGACATCATGAAGAATCCTCAATCCAGTACAGAAGAACCAAGTACCATTGAAGAAGCTCTTTGTGGACCTGAAGCTACAAATTGGTCTGAGGCCATTCCAAGGGAACTACAAGGATTGAAAGAAAAGGGAGCTTGGGAAATTGTTCCAAGGCCAGTTAACAAAAGAGTTATTGATTCAAGATGGGTTTTCAAGCGAAAAATTGACTCGTATGGCAACTTAAGAGAATATCGCGCAAGACTTGTCGCATGTGGTTTTCACCAAATACCAAATGTTGATTTTGGGAAGAAATACAGCCCTGTAATTAAACATAAGTCTATAAGGTTCCTTTTAGCTCTGGCTGTTGAACGTGAATGGAACATATTCCAAATGGATGTCAAATCTGCATACCTAAATGCACCATTACATGAAACTGTTTATATGGAACTACCTGAGTCAAGTCTGAATCATGAAAATTCCAGCAATGAAGTCTGTCTTCTAAAGAAGAGTATTTATGGACTGAAGCAATCGGGACATGAATGGAATGAAAAACTTGACCAGATTTTAACTTCAATTGGACTTGAACGCTCCAGAATGGATCCATGCGTCTACTTTAGTAAGGACATCATACTTGGAGTTTATGTAGATGATCTACTAGTTACTACTTCCTCAGTTGAGTCCTATGTGAAATTCAAATCAAGCATTCAAGGAGAAGTGGACATCAAGGACTTAGGTGAAGTGAGTGATCTACTCTCTGTAAGGATTAAAAGAAACAAGGATTCAAATCTTGAACTTGATCAGACTCATTACATTGAAGAAATCCTTAAGGAGTATGGAATGGAGCATGCGAAAGAAGCCTCAACACCATTAGATCCTGGAATGTTTACAGAAGGGCCTGGAGGAAAGGAAGCATGCTGTGCCCCTTATCAACAGGCTATTGGGAATTTGCTTTGGTTAGCAGGAATGACAAGGCCAGACATTGCATATGCTGTATCTTACCTCAGCAAGTTCAATAGTTCCCCTTTGCAACAGCATTGGAATGCTGTAAAACACCTCTTGAGATATTTAAAGAAGACCAAGGACCTCAAATTAGTATTCAGTAAGACTGGAAAGAAGTTAGCAGCTTTTGCGGATGCAGACTGGGGCAGTGATAAAGATGACAGGAAATC
Source organism: Cordylochernes scorpioides (assembly GCA_030710605.1). NCBI lineage: Eukaryota > Metazoa > Arthropoda > Arachnida > Pseudoscorpiones > Chernetidae > Cordylochernes > Cordylochernes scorpioides. The sequence continues at coordinate 23,149,023 of CP092874.1, forward strand.
CTATAGCGGGTACATCTTTGTGTTGGACGGAGCAGCCATCTCCTGGTGCAGCAGAAAGCAAAAATGTGTTGCTCTCTCAACAGCAGAAGCAGAATATTATGCAATGTGTGAAGCAGCAAAGGAAGCTCTATGGTTCACAAGTTTTATGTAAGAAATTGGAGTTGGTGGTTTTGAGGAATCTCCTCTGAAGATATATATAGATAATCAAGGTGCTATGTTCCTTGCTGAAAATGAAGTTGTTTCAGAAAGAAAAGTAAACACATTGACATTCGACACTTATTTATCAGAGATCTAATCAAGGATGGAAAGCTGAGCTTTGTGTATGTTCCAATGGAGGAGAACCCTGCAGATCTATTCACAAAGAACTTGAAGGCTCCTGCACTCCAGCCAAACTATACCAAACTTGGACTTTGTATGTATATCACAGACAAGGGGAGGTGTTAAAATATTTTTTATGTCCGTGATTTTATTTTTTGACGTTTAAAATATTTTATAATGATCTGGCACTCTTGTTGTTGTAAAAAAGGGCTTACCCACACCTTGCTTTGAAGATATCTGTTTAAGATGTTCAATTGAACATTTTGTTAAATAATAAAAGCTCTGCTAAATCTTTAACATGTTTCCACAAAGAAAGTTCAGTATGATGCACTTGCCCACCATCTGTTATCAAAATTCGAAACTATTTTAAAGGCGTAAGGTTCTTTTAGAAATTAAACAATTTCTACTGCCCCTTACTGCAATGGAAAAATTAAAGGGAGGGCCTGGCTCATCAGTGGTGAACCCTCCCAGCGGTTTCGCCAGTTCAGTATGTTACTCACATGTGATGTAGTGAGCCACCACCAGTGTCCACTTCTATGCTAGACACTAATTTCACCAAGTTTTCGGAAAAGGTGAATTTTGCCCCGTACCTCATCATTACCATTTCTATAGTCTTTGACACCTCCAGTTAGAGTGAAGCTGGGGATAATACTGTGGTATATTTATTCAACTATAAATACAAAGCGCGATGTCCCGCCAAGGACACTGGCGCACAAAGGAAAGCAATACAAGAGAGAGAGAGAGAGGGAGAATCTATTTATATATCCAAAAACATATGCACAAGGCATTTACCATATTCTTGAAATTGGTTTCAAACAAGCATACTATATATATAGGTAATTTAATTTAAACACATCTCAAAATAAAGAAAAAGGAAAAAAAAATCATATATACAGCACATAGTTACAATTATACCTAACACTTGAGATTATTTAAAAACTTTGATATAAATTTACAAAATCTATTGAATTCAATGTATGAATCCCTGTTGGATATCAGTTCTCTTGGATCGGTACAGAGAATACCCTTATTGAGTCTGTAGTCTTGAAATGCTGGGCACTTAAGTATAAGATGAGTAGAATCTTGAATGCGGCATCCACAAAAACAGCCCGGATCCTCCGATGCGTGGATTCTTTCCAGAAAACTTCCGAAATTACCATGGTTGGTTACAAATTGTGTGTTGTGGAAATTAGGGCGAAAATAATTTGGAATACCCCGGTTGAAAAAACTTGTAAATGTCTCGTTTGTATTATTCAGTGAGAGCAACATTCTTTTGTCTATATAGGATTTAATTATAAAGGGAATATCGATGTTGTATTTTTGCTTGTCCTCGAACGATAAGTTATTCAAGTCATATTTCATATTTTTTGCTTCAATGTAATCTACAATCAATGGAGTTTTAGCCAAACTGTGAACACAGTTGTACGAAGTTGTCTTGTAAGCTTGAATGCTCCATATTAATATCTGATATTGCATTGAGTTTAATTTTTGTATCGATTTTTATTTAAAAATTTGAACCATATCTCTAATCCATATGTTAAAGTTGATCTGAATAAAGATTTATACAATGTAATTCTTTTATGGGAGCTAAAACCCCATGATTTGCTGCAAAGAGAGAATAGAATTTTTTTTATTCTTTGAGTTCTGCTCACTATTTCCTCTATATGAAAAGCAAAATTCAATTTGTTTTTTCTTCTATGATTTGCAATTGTTATTCCTAAAATTTTTATTTTTTGTACTGGTGAAATTAATCCACTCTTAAATTTAACTGGGATCTTCTCTTTATTATGCAAATATAAAATGTTTGTTTTTTCGGAACTGATTTCTAACTTGTTCTTAATACACCACAATTCGATAGTACGTATTTAATGCTTCCTCTATAACTATTTTTAGTGATGTTAGATCTTTATTCCAGCATATTACCGAAATATCATCCGCATAACAAATCAACTCACAATTGGGCACCTGAAAATTCATCAGCAAATCATTCAACAAATTGTCCATAGAAGTGGAGAAAGCGGACCGCCCTGAGGACACCCCTTAGTAATTGGGTTTGAAGTTGTTAAATTGTCGTAACTGAAAGAAATGATCCTGGAATTTAAATATGATTGTAGAATTTTGATCAATTTTTCCGGTAAATTATCTGAGTCTATTCTTTTGATGATCGCTGGCCACCAGGCATTATCAAAAGCCCCCGAGATATCTATTGTAACTAGTGCAGACAGTTCTTTTTGCTTATGCTCCATTAATACATTGATTATAGTATTCAAAGCAGTGATAGTTGACTTAGACTTGATAAATCCGTGCTGCCTCGAGCTTAACAGATTGTTTTGAATATAAAATTCATATATTTTATTTTCGAGAATTTTTTCAAGAATCTTTGAAAAATTTGATAATAAAGATATCGGACGGTAGCTTTTAGCTGATTCATAATTGGTTTTGTTGGGTTTGGCTATTATTTTGAGTGCTGCTGTTTTCCATTTTTTTTGGGAAGTATCCTATTTGAATACATTTATTAAATAGTTAGTGTAATATCGGAAGTATTAATTGAAAAGCATTCTTTATCATATTATTACTAATATTGTCTGGACCAGGAGATTTATTTACATTAATTTTGTCGATTAGCTCTTCTATTTCTTTCTTATGAATATTGCATGAGTTGGAGTTTGTAAAATTCGGTGTATAGTTCCTTATTGATGTATGGTGAGCAGTATCCGATATAGTTGTATCATCAGGAATTAATTCATTAACCAGATCTTTTATTAGAGTTTCTTTAGAATCTACTGGTGCCTGTTCAATTATTGGTAATCCCTTTTGTTGATTAGAGGAACTCAGTTTTTTTTAAGGTTTTATAGGCGTTTCCAAACGGATTAATAGA